>OX578135.1:106757693-107957693 GCA_951213105.1 Amaurobius ferox
TATGTATATAGTGTATATATATATATATATATATATATATATATATATATACAGGATGTCCCCCAAAATTGACCTCTGCTTTTATTCCTTAAATATTGCTCATAGACATATAAAATAAACTAAAAAGTTGTGTACAAAAAGGTACAGAATTTTATGAAATCGATTAAAATTTTCAAGGGAATTAAATTTTAAGAAATACGAAATTTAAATTTGTATACGGCTCCCGTACAAAAACATTTCCAATGAGTAAAATGTGCCCCATTCACTAATAAGGTTTTGTATAAAATTTCAGCATTTTATCATAAAAGTCCCAGAGTTATGAAAAGACAAAAATGCTGACTTAAACCACCTTTCGATGCATCGACATGGGTTCTCAGAGGGAAAAAATCATGTCGGCAGATCGCGTTTCAGGGGTCATACACAAATTACGAAAGAAAACCATGATTAAATAAAAAAATAATAATTTTGATATTTATTGGTGCAATAGTATCCACACTGTGTAGAAATAATAACTTTACACAAAGATTACAAAGCTTGTTTAAAATGTTTTCCATCCATACCAAAGATCCATTAATGATAAGAGGCAGATATTATTTGCCTATGATGCATTTCTGCTTTGCGTAATTTGCACTTTTGCGGTAAACATTTACATTTTAATTTGTGATTAATCCCTCACCAAATTTGTTTAAACATATCTCTGGGACATTTTATGAAAAGATGCAGAAATTTTGTACATCACCTTATTAGTGTAAGGGGCACATTTTACTCATTGGAAATGTTTTTGTACGGGGACAGTATAAAAATTTAAATTTTATATTTCTTCAAATGTAATCCCCTGAAAATGTTTGTCGATTTCATAAAACTCTGTACCTTTTTTACGCAACTTTGTAATTTATTATGTATGTCTAAGATCAATATTTAAGGAATAAAAGCCAAGGTCAATGTTTATAGGACACCCTGTGTTTATATATATATATATATATATATATATATACACAGGGTGTCCCAAAAATATATATACACACAGGGTGTCCCATATATATATATATATATATATATATATATATATATATATATATATATATATATATATATATATATATATATATATAAGGGGTTGCTTTGGATTTTTAATTATTTTCGGCAACTTATTCGTCAAAGGAAATTTTCTTTCGCCAAATGACGTTTTTATTTTGCCAAATTTTATTTTGATATTTCATTTGAAAAATTTGATTTGACTTATAAATTCCCAAATTTCAAAGATCAATGTCTTGGAAAAGGCACACCGTAGTATACATTACGGGTAGTGAGTGCATCAAGATTTTTATTTTGACATCGCCAGAATTCATAAACACCAAAATTTTGGCTAAATCCTTTTTTTTCTCAATTATCAAATTTAATTTTCTTTCGCGAAATGCGACAATGGCGATCAACACTTGTATATATATATTAGTTGACCCATTGCGTACTTTTGGGGGCCATCGTACACACCAAACACTCTTAAAGTGGTGGAGTTAAAAGATTTGATCACGAGTTCTGAAGGCTATAGTGAAGAGTTGACAAAATATATGTTGGACAATATTATTGAAAATCGAATAGCAAGGGAACAGGAAGTCAAATTGGAAAAGGAAAGAATGTTTGAATTGGAACGTTTGAAGTTGCAACTTGAATCTCAGAGGGTCTTGCAATCCGTAACCGCAACCCCGGTTTTGGAGACGGAACAACCCAAGTGGAACTTGAGGAGTATTCTCCCTAAATACGGCCCTAAGGACGATGATATGGCATTATTTCTTAATTTATTTGAACGACAACCTTAATTCTTAAAGATTCCAGAAGCGACTTGGGTCCCATATTTAATTGGATCTTTCCCATCTGAGGTCGGACAACTTATGGCTAGAGAACCAGAGGAGGAATGTCAGGATTACAATAAAGTGAAGGCAATGCTGTTGAAAAGATATAATCTTACTGCCGATAAATACAGACAATTGTTTTCCCTGCATCGTAAGAGCCAAAACAGTACTTGGCTTGATTTTTATTTTGAATTGACCTGTTATCTTGACGGTTGGCTTACTGAACTGAATGTCAAGACATTTGAACAATTAAAGGAACTCGTCCTGGCTGACCAAATGAAGAAACGAGTACCTCAGGAAACCAAAGACCATTTCCATGATATTTGGCCAGAGCTAACCAAGCCCTTAGACCTGGCGGAAAGGTTGGATACTTACGACTGTTTAAGGACTAATCAGAAGAAAAGTACGATTCCGCCGTTTCCGAGGACTAACACGGTCAGAGATGAGGTTACAAAACCTGTTATGCCCAACAGGTGCTCTCAGGAAGGCAGAACCAATCGAACAAATGCTGGATCCAACCTGGAACGACTAACGTTAACCTGTTATGGCTGTGTTAAAGCCGGATTTATAAAACCAAAGTGCCCAACTTGTAACCCTCCCACGCGGGCAGCAGCTCGTTTTGAGAAGATCCAAATCCATAGTCCAGGGGTACTGGAGCGGGCTGCAGTCGTGAGTGTCACAATAAATGGTATAACAGGTACAGCGTGCGCGGATAGCGGAGCGACACACTCTATTGCGGGTGAGACCCTGTACCATTTGCTAAAAGATGAAGGAGTTGAGTTTGAGAAAACATTTATTACGATAACGCTTGCTGATGGTAACCAAACTAAGAGGGATGCTTTTACCAAGTGTGTGACGTTATGTCTGGAGGGACGTTCTTTCCCAGTAAGTCTTTTCGTGCTACCAGAAGTTAAAGGAAATCGTACCCTATTGGGAGCAGATTTTCTGAAGAAATCCGGAGTCGTGTTGAATCCTCAAAACCATACCTGGTTCTACAGCGATAACCCAAATGAATACTTTCCATTCGCTGAAAACCCTACTGTCCAGTCCTGTGACATTAAGGAAGGTACGATGACGGAAAATTCTAGTCTATTCCGACCCAACAAAGGTGAATATCTAACGGAGGACCAACGCCGAAGACTCAATGCGTTGCTTACCCAGTGTGAAGATACCTTTAGTCTGGGGGGAGAGCCGACGCCGTATATGGAACATCGGATCGACACGGGTGATTCTTCCCCAGTTGCCACTATTCCCTATAGGCTCTTTCCTGCCAGAAAGGAAATTCTGAGAGACCAGATCGACACCCTTCTCAAATCGGGCGTAATCGAGGAATGTGACTCTCCGTATGCTGCCCCGGTGGTGTTAATACCAAAACAGAATGGGGATTTCCGCCTTTGCATCGATTACCGGAAACTGAATGCTGTAACTAAGAGCCTGATCCATATCCGCTACAACGTATGGATGATCTTTTGCAAAATGCTAAGCCGATTACCTACATGTCTGCCATGGACTTAAAATCTGGTTACCATCAAGTCAGAATGTACCCTCCCGATAAGGACAAGACAGCCTTTGTTTGTCCATTTGGAGTGTTTCGATTTACGCGCATGCCCTTTGGTTTAAGAACGGCTCCTGCAACCTTCCAGAGACTTATGGATCTTTTCCGAAACGGATTGAAAGTCAACATCCTAGCCTATTTGGATGACATTATTGTGATTACTCTACCTTCGAAGGACATTTGGAGGATCTTCGGTTAGCTTTAGACCGGTTACATAAATTTAGACTGCATGCCAATCGTGCAAAGTGACACTTTGCTTGCCCAAAGATTAAATACCTCGACCACTACATAACGAGAGGTGGAATCGAGGTAGACCCAGGGAAAATAGAAGCAGTTCTACAGATACCCTCTCCAAAAAGTGTAAAGCAAGTGCATAGTTTTCTCCAGACCTGTAGTTGGTATCGAAGTTTCATTCCTCAGTTTGCTGAAACCTCCAGGCCGCTGAGCAACCTTACGAGGAAACGAACACCCTGGAGGTGGTGGCAAGACAAGCAAACGGCCTTTCAAACTCTGAAACAAAGTTTGGTGTCACCACCTGTGTTGAAGCAGGTCGATGAGGCCAGGCCCTTTATTCTCAGGACTGACGCTTCAAGTTACGCTCTGGGTGCGGTCCTCACTCAAGGGCAGGGCCCCGAGGAGCACCCCATCGAGTACGCTAGTCGATTGTTGACTTCCGTGGAAAGAAACTGCTCAACTACCGAGCGGGAAGCCTTTGCCGTGGTCTGGGCGCTAAGAAAATTCCGCGGATACATCGAAGGAGCTGAAATAACAGTGGTTTCCGATCATCAGCCCTTAAAATGGCTGATGAGCCTGAAGTCGCCAACAGGACGACTGGCAAGGTGGTCCTTACAGATTCAATCGTATAATTTGAAGTTTGAGTATATTGCCGGTAGAGCGAATGTCATTGCCGACATGTTATCCCGCACTGCACTCACGAGGGGCCCACCTGCGACATCTGTACTGTCACCATAGATTTACCGTCCAGGAAAGCGAGTGATATCCGGGATGAGCAGTTGAGAGATGATGACTTAAAGAAAATTATTGACTGTTTTGAAGGTGACCACAGAACTGAAAATATCGCAAATTGGACGAGCCGTGGTTATCTTATGTCCCAAGGAATCCTGTATCGTTACTCCCCGGATACTTAATCCGAAGAGGCCCAGTTAGTGGTTCCGATCCAAGAGCGCAAAAGAGTCTTGCAGGAGTACCATGATACTCCGACCAACGGACATTATGGTGCTGAGGGTACTTACTACAGGATTGCCTCCCGCTATTACTTTTATGGAATGAGAAAATACATTGCGGACTACGTAAAGAACTGTGTTGATTGTAATAGATATAAGCCCTGTAATCAAAAACCTGCTGGACTTTTAAGGACACCCGTGCACTTCCAACGTTTCGAAACTCTTGCGATAGACCTCTTCGGCCCCTTGCGAAAACGCCGGACGGGAAGAAATGGATTTTCATAGGGGAAGACACCTCTACAAGTGGGTAGAGCTCTTTTCCACCAAACACGTCACTGCAAAAGAATGTGCGGTAATTCTACTGGAGGAGGTGTTTTTGAGATATGGTTTGCCTCGCCTGTTTATCAGCGACAATAGTACCCAATTTGTTAGCGATGTCCTTCAGCAAGTGTGTAATGTGTTCGGAGTCAAACAAGTACGGTCT
Organism: Amaurobius ferox; assembly: GCA_951213105.1. NCBI lineage: Eukaryota > Metazoa > Arthropoda > Arachnida > Araneae > Amaurobiidae > Amaurobius > Amaurobius ferox. The sequence continues at coordinate 106,762,767 of OX578135.1, forward strand.
CCTGTTTATTGGCCTCAGACGAATCCTGTGGAACGGAAAAATAGAGATTTAAAACCAAGACTGGCCATCCTCGTGGGAAACGATCACACCTTGTGGTGCGAAAAACTTCCAGCATACGTTTTGCCCTCAACACCGCAAGATGTGACACTACTACTCATACTTCAGCCTTCTTATAGTTCGGAAGAGAACTTAGGACTCTGGACGACGTCCAGCATTAACATACGAACCGTGATCCATAATGACAACTTCGTTGCCGAAATTACGCCATATCTGCGAAGATTTGCAGATATGAGCTCCTAGATAAAGCATTTGGTAGAACAGAAACAGGATCGGAGGAAGAAATATGCTGATAAAGATAAAAGAGGAGCTCCGTCGTATGCGCCTGTGGACGAAGTGTGGGTAACCTCCCACCCGATAAGCAATAAAGCCAGCCAGAAAACCACGAAGTTTTCACCTTGGCGAGACGGGCCCTTTGTCATACTAACTCAACTAACTCAGCGTTCTCCAACGAGTTATGAAGTGGCCGATCCAAGTTCCCAAGATATGCCAGTTGGGTCTTACCACACCTCTGCCCTCCAACCATGCTCCTTGTCTCTCGACACAGTAGCCATGCCAATCACCCCCTTGCGTAGGAGGGGCCGACCCCGAAAGACTAAAATAAATCAGAATAGCTCTAGTCCCCCATCTACCACTTCTGGCTACTCGTCGAGTCGACTTCGTGGCCAGGGGGAGACTGTAACGAGTGAGCTGCCAGCGCAGCGATACCTGGGAAAGAAAAAAATAAAGAAAACGAGAGAGAGAGAGAGAGACGGAGGACTCACGACATCAGCTGAAAGCTGAAGCCCACCAGTTTTGTTGTGTGGAATTTCTTAAATTTTGTAATGTTTGCGTTGTATTTGTGAATAGTTTAATACTGTCATTAAACTTCAAAATGTGTACAAGTGTATCCGTGTCAATCCCGTACAGCTCTCAGATATACTGGCGTATTTATATTAGTTTCTCTAAACAAGTCCTACATTTTCAGATTAATTTAGCTACGTTAAGTCGAAGGAGAATTTGAAGTTCCAGACTTAATACAAGCTAAAGTTCAAAGTTTGATACATGCTAAAGTTCAAATTTGGTCAGTAAAATGTAATTTTTATTAATGTTATAAATGTGATAAGAACAGACAAATTAGCTTTTACTGGCTAATTAAAGATTACAGCATCTTGGAGTCAAACGTTAGTTTAATCAGTTTAAGTACTCTTAATAGTGCTGTTTAACGTTGACAGCGTGGTTTGAAAATATTATATGTCAAATATTTTATTTTTCAAAAGTCATAAAAATTATGAATCATGTAGTTTACAGCATATGTTAACCAGATATTCATTGCATTGATAATCTTTTGTATTCATTTGACTTATTCAAGGGCCAGCTAAAATAGCTCAAAATGTGTTTACACGGCCCAAAAAAAATGGCTCGTACGTGTTCGAAATAAATAAATTTCGTATAACTCTTACCTTAAGGTGAGGTTTTCCATGAATGCAGGATGCCTTTCCAGCTGATTCTTGAATTCTTCGAAGTTAATGGAACCACTGCCATCACTGTCAGCATCCTCGAAGAGCATTTTGGTAAGCTCGTCTATTTCTATCTCCTGAAACTTCAGGCCATTTTCTTTCATGCATTCACTGATCACATTACGGAGCTCATTGAACTGTATTGTTCCATCGTCTGGAATAGAATAGAGCAAATTAAAATTTCCATTGAATTTTTTTTTAAATGCTGAAAAATGAAATCAAACCTATACTTAATGTAATGCATGTAATTTTAGATAACACTGCATTGGGTTTCTGAATTAACAAAAGCATTAGATTTAATAATTGTATTTCTAAAATGCATACTTTGTAAATATGTTCAAAAATTTGTACATTTGGTTCCACATACATATCATAGGAAATACAATAATGAACATAGAAAGACTCTTCGTTCTACATCCATGTTTCGATTTTATAAAAGTTCTATCTTTTGAGCTCACCATGCTAACTCCTTATATATCAAGATATTTTAAATCTCATTCATTTGAAAATCTCTATGCAATATTTATCGGATAATTACCTGATAATCGATCCATTTAAAATAACTTTAAGGAAAACAATATAAATATTTTATGGATTGGTTTTCATTCATTTTAAATGGAATTTTGTGAACACCAAATACATTCTAGCTAGTAGTTTATGTCTAATTCCAAGAAAGGTAATTTGAAATTTAAAAAATTTGCTGTGGGCAACACATGACTTTCCTTATATAATGCAATGAATTTACGACTTTTACAGTAAAAATAATAGGTTTTTCTTATAGTAGATACTTATATTCTTTCCAAGATATTAAATTTTCGACAATTAGTCGTCATATTCATAGATTTAGCTTCATTTTTATCCAGATGGCGAGATTTTCGTTAATTTGGCAACATTTCAAAAGTCGCCAAGTTGGCGACATTCCGACAAAATCTCACCAAGCTTTATGGACGGAGAAATAGGTTATTCTTGCAGCAAACAAATGACTATTGGCGTTCAAATACAAAAGTATTACTCAAAGTATCTTTTCTCATGAATGGAAGGAGCTAGATCCACGAGAATGATGTCACCAAATTTATCGTATGATATTACATATGAAAAGCGAACATGTTTCTCAAGAGTTAATATTATTATTAATTTATGGGATTTTTTGATAAATTTATTTGAAAAATGTGCAATATCTCGACAGCGGTTCATGCTAGCGCTCTAAAGATTATGTAAATGGTTTCCTAAGGAAAAATTACATAAGAATTATCTATTTGTGTAACTTTATTAAAGGTTTTGATTTTTTGATGATTTTTTCAAATTTCACTCGAAAATTTAGAGGGGTTCTGAACATTCGATTACGTTTAAAAGCCATAAGATTCCAGTATTCACGGATTGTGATTTTTGTATCAAATTTCATTCGAATCTCTCCATTCGTTCGTGAGATATCGTCTCCACACACACACACTTTCACTCACTCACTCTCACACACCCACACTTTTACTCACTCACTCTCTCACTCACACTCACACACACACACACACACACACACACACCACTTCATAAATGTTTGATTCGTGATCAGGGATGCTTGAAACGTGCTCGTCCCGTCGAAAACTCGAATTCGAATTTTCGACCCCGTCACAATACTTTCCTTATACATTATGTATATAAGGAAAGTAAAAACGTTTAAATGTTTTTTTTAAATGTTCATCGAAATGCCACAAGCTCGATAATATGCAGTGCCAAAAAGAATGCATTCCTGTTTGAGAAACTGTCCTTCTACTTTCATTCAACTTCTTTAGTGGACTGAATACTAATCATATTCATTAAGCGAAGTTATTTATTTTTGAAACTGAAAGATGTTAGATTATTATTTCAGGATAGTAGTTCTGAATCCAAAACATATACTAGTATATTACTATCATAGTATTATCCTGAATCAGTAGATTCCTTAAATTTTCTTCTTAAAACAAGTGGATTTTAAGTATGGATATATAAAAAGAATATATATTTTAAATTTATATACATATTTATATATATTTTACTGTTAATTGTATATACAAGCAGGAAAATGAAATTAATTTCTACAAAAAATATTTCAGTGCATATTGGCCAGTTGATGTTCTCTGAAAATGCAAATGCCATATGTAAAAATCTGATGTGAGAAGCACATGACTTTCCTTATATAATGCAATGAATTTACTACTTGTACAGGATAAAAAAATAGATTATTTTTATAGTAGATATTTATATTCTTTCCAAGATATTGAATTTTCGTCAACCAGTCGTCATTTTCATTGATTTAGCGTCATTTGTATCCATTTGGCGAGTTTTTCGTTTATTTAGCAACATTTATAAAGTTGCAAAGTCGTCGACATTCCACCAAATTCGTCGCCAAAATCTCATCAAGCGTTATGGACGAAGAAATAAGTTATTCTTACAGCAGATAAATGACTATTGGTGTTCAAATACAAAAGTATTAATCAAAGTATCTTTATATGGAACGAGCTAGATCAATGAGAATGATGTCACCAAATTTATCGCATGGTATTACATATGAAAAGTGAACATGTTTCTTAATAGGAAATATATTTTTTTTTTATATGACTTTTTGATAATTTTTTTGAAAAATGTGCAATATCTCGAAAACGGTTCATGTTAGGGTTCTAAAATTTATATCAATCCTTTTCTAATGAAAAATTACATAAGAAATGTCTATTTGCGTAACTTTTTTAGCGGTTTTGATTTTTTGACGATTTTTATCGAAATTTCACTCGAAAATTTAGGGGGATTCTGAATATTTGATTGCGTATAAAAACAATAGGCTTCCAGTGTTTATGGATTGTGATTTTTGTATCAAATTTCGTACGAATCTGTCTATTCGTTCGTCAGTTATCGTCTCCGCAGCCTCACAGACACACACACACACACTTTCACACACACGCACACACAGACATCACTTCAAAAGTGTTTGATTCGTGATCAGGGATGCTTGAAACGTGCTCTCCCATCGAAAACTCGAATTCGAATTTTCGACCCCGTCACAATACTTTCCTTATACATACATAATGTATAAGGAAAGTAAAAAGCAGATCAAAATCTTGTATAATTTAATCCGACCAATAAATAATTAACCTTTATACTTACCTATGATGTAATAAACATTATACTAGCAATAATTGTATATTTAGCTTCATCTGAACCTTAAAAATGACAATTGCTGAATAAAGATTTTTAATGCATACATACACTGCAAATACGTCATTGTCACAGTTGATTCATTCAATGTGTTGCGAGTTTTAACGTCGAAAAGTAAGAAATCTGTACTTTTAACACTTTTCTATATCTTGATATGATATCTTTAGATCATAAATTTAGTAAGAAACACTGAAAAGTTTGTTAGGAATTACTTTAAAGTTGATTAAAAATACTTTCAAGATGATTGAAAAGCTCTGTGGTATTTACTTACTGTTTAAGTCGTAGACGTTGAAAAGGTACCGTAGCTTCTCCACCGGACTCTGTTGAGCGAAACAGCGCATGACTCGCATGAATTCTTCCAAAGACACTGTTCCTGATTTGTCGGCATCGAAGACATGAAAGATACGTTCGACGAAGAACATCTAAATGGAAATATGCATTTCTTTTAAAATCAGACTTTCTGAAATGTTACAGATTGTTACAAATAAAGAGTCATCTATATGGGGCTCTTTTTGTAATTCTACATATTATAAATAATACAATAGCCACTATTGTCTGGTAAGTATTTTCTCCTGTAAATAATGCCCCTATAGCTACTTCGGCAATTAACTTTAATAAGTTGAATAGATTTGAGGCAGCAGCCGACTCTGCTCCTGCCAAAAGACATCGATCGAAGATGATAGGAACATGAACCGGAATTATAAGTTCGGAGTGGAAGCTAGCTTTTGCTCTAATCTTATAATGTCGGTCTTGTAAGCACCGGGTCCCTGGTTCGGGCCTGGCAGCATACGTCCTACAAATGATGACCCTGGACGTTTGAAGCACGCAACCTTCTGTCTCCAACGATTTCACCTCTAAACAAGAAATGGCAGCACTTCGCTGAGCAGAGGCGCCACCACTCCTTTCCTGGTTGACCACGATTGACGTCACGCCCGAGGTACGACACACCTCCCGGCCATTCAGCCCCTCGACTGAGTGTCGGACGGGGACACGCGGGGTTTTCTGAGTGGCCCCTTCCTCGCCGAAATTCGACCGGGGCTTCTCATCAGGAGTGGAGTGTGTGGCAGCAGCCGACTCTGCTCCTGCCAAAAGACATCGATCGAAGATGATAGGAACATGAACCCGAATTATAAGTTTCTAGTTTTTGTTCTAATCTTATAAAGTCGGTCTTGAAAGCACCGGATCTCTGGTTCGGGCCTGGCAACAACCCTTCCTACAGATTGGTCCTTATGTTGACAATAAGTACTGAATTATTAGTTGCTAGCCGACCAATTTTGATCTTTACAAAATAGAGCAAAGGTAATTGCATTCATATATAAATTCCTTAATGTCTTATTGCTTATTTTAAGTTATTGTATTTTAACAGTACATGATATCGCGTGGTGATTAGTCGTATTTCACAATGACCTGACAGAGCACTTACAGCCTGCGGTTTTGGGCTTTGCACATAAATTTCTGACCTGAAGAAACAAGTTTGTTATCAGACAGCTCTGGGTTCCCCCTAACCCCTTCCCCCTTAAAACTCATTAAAACGATATTTAATCACGTTACCAGTGTTCTTATACATGAATTTGTTACAGGAACTCATCATGTAATTTTTTTAGAACATTTAATATCCCTACGATTCAGCAAAATTCGGAAAATGCCCTCGTGCTTAAAAATGATTTCCAGTTCTTTCGATAGCAGAAAAATCTTTGAGCTCAGTGCATCACATTCTAACCAGGATGCTTTCTGAAAAATGTAATAGATTAATTTTTTTTACTGTAACAAATAAAAAATAGGCCCAGAAAATATTGTTTTATCCATGCATAGTACAACTCGGTTTAAATAATTAGGAATCTAATTTAAACAAGATCTTATCAAGCAAGTTCAAGGCTTGTATCTCCGACTGTTGCATTGGTATGAAATCGCAGACGAGATCCTTGCATATTAAAAAACAAATAAAGGAATTTTCTGGCGCATGAATGTTTCCTCATTTGTTAAAATAACACACAGTCATCCTCTAAAACGATTTCTGAATTATTTTGTGTTTTAAAATTATTCTATCCATACAGTCAAACTTGAAAAATCCTAATTTATCAGAGGTTTGCTTGATTGGCAATAGCCTTGATTGGCAATAATTGTCTTACATCGTTCTTATTTGTTTTTTGGTTAGAAAATGAGACATGCTGATTCAATTATTTTTTGTAGAACAATCAATTGTCTGCCTAAAAATGACTAGAAATAACATCTGTTTTTTCAATAGAAAGCTGAGCTTCTATTGACACATATGTTTTCATGCTCTGCAAATTTATTTTGGAATATATTTAGCCAATTCTGAAATCTACTGAATTAAATTATTTTCGTCTTATAATGTGTAGTTATGACCGGAATAAAGTGCAATGGCGTGTTCGAGTCCGATTTTTGAGAGTGAAACGAAAATAAATGAAAATATGACTGATGAAAAACGACATTGTATCATGCCAATTTTTTACAGCTTAATCAACGTACCTCTAAAAACTAAATATACAGTTTCGATAAGTTCGAAGTGATATATACAATTAATACAATACAAAATTTTTAAAGCGTTTTGAAAATGTATTTTTAGAAACATTACAAATACAATGTATTTCAACATCGATTGGTGGTCGAAAGGAACCATTTTTTTTTATCGGACCAAAGGGCAAGTTTCTATCGTCAGGCAATTGCGTTGAAAAATTATGAATATAAATTGAAAAATGAATACAAGTTGAATGAATTGAATTATGGATGAAAGTTGAATGAATTGAATTATAAATGCAAGTTGAATTAATTGAATTATGAATGCAAGTTGAAAAATTATGAATGCAATTTAAATTGCGTTGATAGAAGACAATTCACGTTCTATTGAACTACGTCGATATAATCAGGGAAATTCAATTTTTGTGCTATTGATCTGCACCGATAGAACGACATTAGACTGAGAGAAAGTCAATGTGGCCCATCCTTTATGTCAATGATTGTACGTATGCTTTATAGGAATCCACATTTATAACATTTCTGGTGATTTCTAAAGAATGCAGATGTAATGATAATATAAATCATTTAAAAAAAATCTGATGTGGGCAACACATGACTTTCCTTATATAATGTAATAAATTTACTACTTTTCAGTAAAAAAAATAGGTTTTTTCTTATAGTAGATACTAATATTCTTTCCAAGATATTGAATTTTCGACAATTAGTCGTCATTTTCATTGATTTAGAGTCATTTTTATCCATTTGGCGAGATTTTCGTTAATTTGACAACATTTCGAAAAGTCGCCAAGTTGGCGACATTCCGCCAAATTCGTCGCCAAAATTTCGCCAAGCGTTATGGACGAAGAAATAAGTTGTTCATACAGCAGATAAATGACTATTGGCGTTCAAATACAAAAGTATTACTCAAAGTACCTTTTTTCATGAATGGAACGAGCTAGATCCAGGAGAGTGATGTCATCCAATTTATCGCATGGTATTACAAATGAAAAGTGAACATGTTTCTCAATAGGAAATATTTTTTTTTCATTTTATATGACTTTTTAATAATTTTTTTGAAAAATGTGCAATATCTCGAGAACGGTTCATGTTAGCGTTCTAAAATTTATGTCAATCGTTTTTTAATGAAAAATTACATGAGAAATGTCTGTTTGCGTAACTTTATTAGTGGTTTCGATTTTTTGACGATTTTTTCAAAATTTTATTCGAAAATTTAGGGGGGTTCTGAACATTCGATTACGTATAAAAGCAATAAGCTTCCAGTGTTTACGGATTGTGATTTTTTTACCAAATTTGGTTCGAATCGGTCCATTCGTTCGTCAGTTATCGTCTCCACAGTCTCACTGACACACACACACACACACACATCACTTCAAAAATGTTTGATTCGTGATCAGGGATGCTTGAAACGTGCTCTCCCGTCGAAAACTCGATTTCGAATTTTCGACCCCGTCACAATACTTTCCTTATACATTATGTATATAAGGAAAGTAATATATAGGTGAATATGAAATATTCCTCCAGTAATGGTCGAAGCTTCAAAGAAGCATTGTGTTAAAACCTAAAAACAAATATATGAAAGTAAAAATATAATCTATACTCAACATTGAAATCATTTGTAATAAACTTGTGCTCAACATAAAATTTATTGAAAGATAAACAACTATCACCCATGAAAATGGTTTAGGTAATTTATTTTAGTACTTTGGACATTTGTTCTGTATAAACAATGACTAAAGTCTAGATATGGTCATGCTGCCACAAAATGAATATTTCTATGTTGCAAAACTGCGCTGTTTTCATTCTACATGATAGTAAACAGTCAGTCATACTGCGAAGACGCAGATTCTCAAAACAAGATGGAAGGGAAAACTGCTGCTGTTTCATATGGTTAATTAAAATGCCGCACACGAATCTGGTCTGTCTTTGCGGTGCGAATTCAGTCTCCTATAAATTTGAATTTAGTTCCGAGAAAAGACTGATCTTCTTTGATTATGGAGGTTTGTGAAACTGCTGTACACAGCAAAGTTTCGTGCTACAAGTGCAATTAACTATTTGGCCCAAAATATGAAGAGGCAATCCAACGTTAAACAAGGCCTTCTGATGACTGAACAATACGTCTAGAGAAACATCATTTTGATTAAAAAAAATCTGATGTGGGCAACACATGACTTTCCTTATTTAATATAATGAATTTACTACTTTTACAGTAAAAAAAAATAGGTTTTTCTTATAGTAGATACTAATACTCTTTCCAAGATATTGAATTTTCGACAATTAGTCGTCATTTTCATTGATTTAGCGTCATTTTTATCCATTTGGCGAGATTTTCTTTAATTTGGCAACATTTCAATAAAGTCGCCAAGTTGGCGACATTCCGCCAAATTCGTCGCCAAAATCTCGCCAAGCGTTATGCACTAAGAAATAAGTTATTCTTACAGCAGATAAATGACTATTGGCGTTCAAATACAAAAGTATTATTCAAAGTATCTTTCTTTATGAATGGAACGAGTTAGATCCACGAGAATGATGTCACTCAATTTATCGCATGGTACTACATATGAAAAGTGAACATGTTTCTCAATAGGAAATATTTTTTTTTTATTTTATATGACTTTTTGATATTTTTTTTTTGAAAAATGTACAATATCTCGAGAACGGTTCATGTTAACGTTCTAAAATTTATGTCAATCGTTTTCTAATGAAAAATTACATAAGAAATGTCTATTTGCGTAACTTTATTAGAGGTTTTGATTTTTTGACGATTTTTTCAAAATTTCATTCGAAAATTTAGGGGGAGTCTAAACATTCGATGGCGTATAAAAACAATAGGCTTCCAGTGTTTACGGATTGTATTTTTTGTACAAAATTTGGTTCGAATCGGTCATTCGTTCGTCAGTTATCGTCTCCACAGATTCACTGACACACACACATCACTTCAAAAATGCTTGCTTCGTGATCAAGGATGCTTGAAACGTGCTCTCCCGTCGAAAACTCGAATTCGAACTTTCGACCCCATCACAATACTTTCCTTATACATTATGTATATAAGGAAAGTAAAAATGCTAAAATTTTTTCAAAGCTGAAAATTATGCCAAATTTCTTTAAATTTTACTTAAAACGGGTCTAAATAATAACGATTTGCGTGCATCTGCGTTTGATTACGTTTTTAAATGTAACACAATCAAATTTCATATATTCGCCGGTTTGATTTATTACCATTGACGAAATTTTCCAACGAAAAGTAGGATAATTTCTCACGTATTTTTCCATTATCAACTGTAAGAAACACGAGGAAAAACTTGTTTCAGCAAAATGACGAGAGTTTATTTATAGAGCTTCTGCTTAACAAGTGACTGTACTTTTAAATACACGTCAAATTTGCATTCTCATATCTACTTTATTAATTTAGATTCTTCTTCAGCAAGGCTATCATAGTTAAAACTATTAAAAAAAGCCTATCGAACCTTTTAAAGGCAAAGCGACGTATCTCGAGGTATATGCCTTTCTACCATCACAAGACTGACCAATGCTGATCGTAGCATTGGGAACGTAATTATACTGTTGAATTGCCTTATTATATCATAGAAATTACTTTATCTCTACACTTTTTCCCTGTAGAAAAAACATTTAAATTTATTTCAAATTTAATCTTTGTATGTTCTAACTTTAAAATTATAAAACGTAAGTTTAAGAAAGTTTAACTAGACCAGAAAACTGATTATGTTGTTACGGTGAAATATCGATATAATGAAAAGCTATGCTGGTCCAGTATCGATATATCGTATACATGCGCTTCACACAGATTTAACAACTCCATTGTTAAAAAGTGCTCTATAATTTGGAAATGGAATTTGGTGAGCTTAGCGGAAAGGAGCAGTTCATTTTTTGAAACAGCTTAGGGGGGCGGAGTAGGGTTCATCTCAAAAGAAATGGGAATTAGAGGAAACGGAAGTGATATATTATTGCGAATACGTTACATAAAACCACTGTTGTAATTTGAAGGTCTAGAGCTTTTGATTCATCCGAATATCGCCAACTTGGTGACTTTTGGAGAGTTCTGGAAATTTCTCGAATTTTGTTGAATGGTTAATAATCTCACGAGTTGCGTGCTTTTTCCAAAACTTTCCACAGAGGGCATCTAAGTTCGTCATCGTTCAGTAGGAGTGTTGGCGTGATATTAGTAAAAGTATCTGCCGACCTCCATACAGAACCCAATATGTTCTCCAAAGGGGGATTTCATATGCCCTTTCAACTCTATTACAAAAAAATTCTCGTAGAAAAGTGTAAAAAAATGAAATTTTAGATTAAAAATATCGAAACTTTTCCCTAGGTTGCTTGTACTGTCATCTCTCACACACACACACACACACACATCCACCTTTCCTCTTTCCAAATACGTGAAATATGGGATGTTTCACATCAATCTATATCCAGTAACATTGTAACTCACTCATTTTTTTTTTAATCTCGAAGTAACTTAGCACTTAAAAGTCGGTACAAAAATCCTTGATATTTTGTTTCAACCAAAAATAAATTTTGCAAATTCCAAGTCCTCTAATGATAATGAGATCCACTTACGTTCTTGGATTGAACAATTTTCTTGAAATGTTCCAGTTCAATCTCTTGCTTGTCTCCCACGGCATCTTGGAAAACTTGTTCCAGGTACTTGAGTTTCTCTTCAGTGAGGCCTTCAGCATTACTAGAACAATAAATACGTTTGTCGCAGTTTTCGTACAGAATATTAAAATATTCTTTATAGGAACAATTAGGATACTTACTGGGATTGCTCCAAGTTCGCTATAAACTCCATAATGTGAGCGAGGGAAACCAAGCATTGAGCGTTTTAAAATTCTGGAAATAAACATTCTCATAAACAAGTAATTAAACATTCTTATAAACAAGTAATTAAACATTCGTATAAATAAGTAATTATAAACATTCGTATAAATAGGTTAAATATCGTGAACCGGGGTGAATGCGAACAAAGTTTGATGAATGTTTAAAACAATGTTTGAACTCTGCATTTCTTCAAGTGAATCTTGTTACAGTGAGCTAATACGATGAAGTTGCTGGAAAATATTTTTACTTCATTAAAATATGAAGTAAATATAAGTTAATACATACATGAAGTAAAATAATTCACTGTAGATTCTACAGTGGAATCTTAAATATTATTCACAAGCCCCTTGGCTGTTTACATTCATTTAACATCATAAGCAAAATATTCATATGCAGTATACGTTATTGTACAGAAAACCTTATACCACTGTAAACCAAAAAATAATTTGGTACAACAACTATGGTTCAACAATTTTTGCAGCGTATTTAGTTCTAACAAAATTGCTAAAATTTTGTCACTGAAATTCCTGAATTTTATAACCGTTAAATTACCGATATTTTAAAAAATGTATCTTGATTTGATTTACGGAAAATGTTTTTAAGTTTAGCAATTCTGTAAAAACTACTATAAATAAATTAATAATTTTTACTGTCTCATACGTAGTACTGTTTTCACGGAAATTTTCAATTTCGAGATTTTGATGCCAATATACTTTTTAAAACCTCATGAACACATTTTACTATTTTTGGATTGATGTTTGCGGTCGATATTTTGTTTACTTGATAGCAAACACAAATAATGGATTTTAACGAAACTTTATATTTGGCTTTGTTAAAAAAATCTAGAAGTAGATAGAAATTCGAGCTAAAAATTCGAAATTTTATATTTTTTTTAACATGGCAGCGTAGGACAAAATTTGACATAATCATGCATAAAAGGGTTTATTTATGGTTCAATGTGATCACGACACTTAATAGTTTCAATCATTAAATCATTCTTGTGAAAAAAGCAGCCTTTTTTGTTCATGACGTAATTAGGCTTCTTGGAGGGTAAGTCACCCCCCCCCCCCGGGATACATTATCAAGTATAATATCAATCGAAAGATTTTTTTTATAGAAGCATACATTTAAAGTAGTATTTCTTCTGATTAATTGTTCTAATAAAAACATTAAATTGGGAATGTTAAAATTCTATGTGGGAATTTTCCTTCTTTAATTTATTTTGTGCACATGTTAAATAAATTAAAAATTCAATAAACATGTAATATGATAGTTTAAGATGTTTAGTAATTTAATTTTGAGACTGAATACTCTTGTAATACTTATACTAATAATATAGTCTTGTGATCCTTATCTAAATACTCTTGTAATACTTATGAATGACCGTTTTGTATTTAAAAGTGTTTCAATAGTTTTTACAAGTCAAACAATTTTTAGTGGCTTTTAATCTCTTTCTTATACAATAAAGCTAATTTCATATTAAGGAACATCCATTTATTAGCTTATGTATATATTTACTTTATATTTAATTTCTTTAATACTATTCACGGATAATTTAAATTTGTTATATAGACAAGAGAAAGGTTTAACTTCAAAATAAAATGTAATAAACAATGTTATAAATATTAAATATATGGCATTTGTAATGCTAAATTCAAAGTTAACGATTTTCTGGTGCCTTCATTAGATTTTGTCTACGATACAAACATTTCCTTGGGACTTTTAAAACACTTAACATTAAGTTTTACAACAAACATTCAAAAATATATTTCCATTTAAAAATACACAGCTTGAAGGTGCAGTTATTAAACAGCCTACTGCATTCTTATCATGTATTACTCATTAAACTGAAAATGTGGGTGTCAGTTCGATACTACACTGTCTAGTGTATGTAGTTTTCATATCGACCATCAATGATTACATGGAATTCAAACCAGAAATGTGATTTACATTGCATAATGTCATTTGCTCAATATATAAAAAATGATAGCATTGCTTAACATGCATGTCATTTGATGACAGCATTGCTTAACATGCATGTCATTTGATGACAGCATTGCTTAACATGCATGCATTTTTTTGAAAGTATTGCTTAACATGCATATCATTTGTTGACAGTATTGCTTAACATGCATGTCATTTGATGACAGCATTGCTTAGCATTTAAGCCCTAAATACGAAACTACAAAAATGCGTAAAATGACTCCAGTTTTATAATTTGCATAAATATTTGGATTTGTTTCCAGGGATATGAGTATTTTTATGACTGTATTGGCTAGAAATACATATTTGCAACGCCATCTTACGGAAATTTGCCTGAAAGTTATCAGTTCCTGGGGACTGAATGATACTAGCTCGATTCCCCTTTAAATACCTTCCTAGTGAGGTCTGCGAGTGATTCAGTTAAATAAACTCCTACTCTAGGTTACGGGTTTCTTATGTTACCTTTTAAAGATTATACTAAAGGGGTTTCCAAATTTTTCTACGCGCGAGCCACATTAAAATTTTCAAACATTTTGTGAGTCAAAAATTAAAAAAAAAAATTCAATGGTGGCTCCGGTCCGGTGAAGTTGAACTTGTTTTTCGTGAATAACATCTTCTGAAATAAAACTTCAATCAAGTTCACGTTCATTTGTTGTTTTTAGTCTCATTTGTTTCGCTTACAATAGACAATGTGGGCTTATTATCTAAAAATCTTTAATCAAAACAATTTATTTAGAAGATTTTACAGGATATAAGAAGGTGTATTATTAGATTTAGAAGATTTATTTTTTCAAGATTTATTATTAGGAAAATATTAGAAGATTTGTTATTAGGAAAATATTAGATGATTTACTATTTACTTTTAGATTGATTATTTAGAAGATTTTACACGTTCATTTGTTGTTGTTAGTCTCATTTGTTTCGTTTACAACATACAATACGGACTTATTAACTAAAGTAAGATTTTTAATTGAATCAATTTTTCTAGAAGATGTTACAGGATATAAGTAAGCATTTTTATTAGAATTTTATTAGAAGATTTATTAGAAAAATATTAGATGATTTATAAGATTTATTTATTTTTAGATTAATTATTTAAATTATCTTACACGTTCATTTGTTATTTTATAGTCTCGTTTATATTCGTTACTACAGACAATATGAGCTAATTACTAAATTATGCTATTTACTAAAGTAGGATCTTTAATTGAAATAATTTATTTAAAAGATTTTACGCGATCTTATAACCACTATATTTCGAAACCTATGAACTCGCTCAGAAATGCAATTGCATATCCATGTAGGGTTTTTAAACAACTACAAATTTCTTGCTAGCGATTTTTGTTTTCGAAATGTAAGCATTATACTCTTTAAAAACAGAAATATTGCCATCTTTTTCTAATTGACGTGATGATTGCTCGAAATCTGTTAAGAGCGATGAAAAATCTAATTATTGATTCAGAAACGGGATTTCTTACTAAATATTTTTGTCATTTACTCTTTATATCCTTTACAGTTTAGCGGATATTTCGAGTGAAAGTAAGTACAGTGAAATGAAAGCTCACTCGGACAAAAATTTGTCTTTGAACAAAAATAGTTCAAAATATTAAAATATGGAAATTTTTGTTTTTATTGAAATATTGAAATGAATGTTGAAATTATTTTAATATTAAAATATTGAAGTTATTTTATTGTAACATATTAAAATTATTCATAAAGGGTATATATTAGACACAACAAGTATAAATTGTTTATATTTCTATCTATTAGGTTCAGAAATATAAGTGGTCAAAAAATTTACATTTTTGGTAAAGCTTTGATTTCAGCCGAATACCCACGACCAATATTATTCTCATCAAAAGTAATACCTGAAACCCGCCTGTAAAATAAAGTGTAAAAATTATAATAAATTAGACAATAAAATAAGTATATATTTCAAGAATAGAAAACATTCCAAATAAATTAGATTCGAACACTAATGAGAGGCACGAAGATGCTTCTGCTTTGCTCAAACGTTTAGCCGGGACTCAAATATGCTCTCCAAATCATTAAGACCATCTGCAGGTTTTAAATAGTAAGGGTTGATCTATTTACAGATTTTGAAAATTCAATTTAAAAAAAAAATCACAAATGTACCAAAACCGGATGTAAATCTTTGTGCAAATCTTCTAGTTTGTGAAAATTTGTTTCTTAGTTGACATTTATAAAAATATGTTAGCAATCAACTTTCTTATGCATCAGAGGAAAGTGTTCTTGTCACGGCGAGTGGGATTGAATGAGAAAGTTAAATATATTCCACCCTCCTATAACGCGGAATAAAAATTGTGACAGTTCTCGCTAACGCGGTAGTCATAAAACGCGGTTTCCATATAACGCGGTTTCTCTATAATACAACCCAATTACCTTAAACAGTCTCCTATAACATGAATGTTTCTATTACACTTTTACGGTTGAAATTAATGGGGAATTTCCCTGTTTTTTTAACTACGTACATCACCATTTTTCAATTTCAGTTATCAGGGAAATCCCTTGTAAATGCAGAAATATACAGCATTGCCGTGGCAATGATTATTAGTTTCCATATAACGTGGTACGAATTGTACTAATTCTGAGTTTCTTATAACGCGGTCTCCATATATAAAGGTACGAATTAATCTGATTTGCACTAATCCGAGTTTCTTATAACGTGGTTTCCATATAACGCGGTACGAACTAATAGCGTTATAAGAGGGTTGACTGCATCTATACTGCAGTTATGACACCGTAACGGTACTGCAGTTATTCTTCTGCTTTTAAATTCCAGGTAAAATGCAAAATATTAGGGAAATGGTAGCGAGTTAGTGTGGTGCACGTTTATGATCTTAAGGTATGATAAATGTTGCATTTTCAGTTTTTATTTCAGTCAATTCATCAGACTGCCGGTTGCATTGGAACAAAAAAGTACATAAGTGCAAAAGTGCATAACTTTGCACAAAAAAGTGCAAAGAACAAAAGTGCTGTTCGTCGATTGATCTAAATGGTCAAAAATACCCCCCCCCCCAATAAATCCCTTGACACTAAGTGCTTCAAAGTATCCAAATCGCAAGTGTTCAAAAGTATCACATTCTGTACACCACCACCCGTAAGGCGACAAACGGCTATTTTATAAATAAAATCGTAGGCAACCCTCCTCTGAAATCGCAGAAGCCATTTTAAAGAGCGCTTAAGTTTATCTTTGGGGGTGTGGAGAGGGGTGTCAGGATAGAAATTTTTTCAGAGAATTTTGCCAGAGTATAGTTCCTGTTATCGTAAAACTTTTGAATAAATCCGTAATTATTAATATTTTAAGTTTTTATTTTAATTACAAGATTATTTTACTAACTTTTTGAAGGCCAGGCAATTGTGCCCTTTGTGGAAATTATCTTTTCACCAAATCTATCAAAATATTACTTTTTTTATTTCTATTCACAGGCGTGGTTAACGTGCCAATAGCCTGTAAGTAATAAGTTTGATCTGCATATTTATATAATCATAATGCAATAGAATTTTCAGTAAAAAAAGCGAAAGTATTCTGAAAACAAAAAGACAATTTATATAAATAGAAGAATACACAGGGCTCCCAGGAAAGTCCTTAGACATTCCAATAACTTTGTATGGAAAATTTAGTGTACAAGTCAGGTCTCTACAGGAGTTCCAAAACGATTGAAACGCGCTTTAATTCTTTACCTGTTGAAGATAAGTGGGCAATGTAAATTGCAAAAATGTTGAAAGTAAGGTAGGAAATAAGAATACGTTAATGAAATAGTCCTCCCATTCATTTTAAAAAAGTTACACTTTTTAAATTTTTATACGAGCTCCTTAATCAAATTTGGTCAATCAGAAAATTTTTATTTTTAATGCAACAAGATCATTAAAAAACCGCATATCTGTATCTTTAAAATTGAGCGAGTTATATTTAATTGAAAATTGAACATTGTGAATGGAGACCCTATATCAAATTAGAAATATAAATTTGTGACATTCACAAAAAAGATAAAACTGGATGATAATATATAGGATACCCAACCGCGTAGTGAGTGACACTGCTTTATCTGGTCTTTTGTCTGTGTAATGCTTTATTTAGATGAATTTGTGATAAAAAAAAATTTTGACACATATTAACGCATTTTTGATCTAAACAATTTTTATCGTCAATTTGTTTATGATCCCTATTTTCACTGATCAAACAGCCCTTCACATGGTACGGAAAAGTGGCATAAGTCAGATTTTTTCCTTTAGCATAATTTAGTTGATTTTAACGATACAGATATGCGGTTTTTTAACAATCTTGTTGCATTAAAAATAAAAATTTTCTGATTGACCCAATATGTCTAAGGCGGTCGTATAAAAATTTAAAAAGTGTAACTTTTTGAAAATGAATGGGAGAACTATTTCATTAACGTAGTCTTATTTTCTACCTTACTTTCAACATTTTTGCAATTTACATTGCTTACTTAACTCCAACAAGTAAAGAATTAAAGCGCGTTTCAATCTTTTTGGGACACCCTGTATAGTAAAGTGGCCATACCCAATAAAATATAATGAATTGAAGCGCCCTTAGAGGGATAATATAAAAAGTTAGGCTAGCGAAGTTTGCAGCAAAGCTATACAGATGAAAAATATCAAAGTTGTAGGCCCCTGTCTAAATTAGTAGTCTCCAAAGTGTGGTACACGTACCCCAGTGGGTATACAAGTCGATACGTGGGGTTACACCAAGAAAGTTTAATATTTCCTTTTTATATTATTTCCTAAGATAAGTTTTATAACCATAAAAAAAAGAAAAATTAATTAAAGAATAACAAATATCAATTTATTTTAAAATTACACGATCATGGACACAATATTATATGAATATAATTTTACTAAAACGCTCATTTACAGCAAAATAAAAATGAAAGCCACATCTTTATTTACCATAAGGATACATGATGTAAAAAGTAAATTTTAGGGGTACGATGTAAAGATTAAGTCTTAGGGGTACGATGTAAGAAGCAAGTCTTAGGGGTACGATGTAAAAAGTAAGTCATAGGGGTACGATGTAAAAAGTAACTCTTAGGGGTACGTAATTAAAGTTTTGGGGATCACAGGTCTCGAGTAGAAATCGGTTTATTAGTGGGTATTTAAAATGTTTTACTTTTGATCGGGATCGTAAAGTTTTTCCCATCTGAACAAAGTGATATCTTATTGAGGTTTCTCCTCTTATGGATGTTTCTTTCAACATCTAAATAACTGACTTTGATTATCCCAGTACGAACTTATCTGTGAACAGCTGTTGGTTTTAGATTTTCTTGAGATTCATGGGCTTATGGACTTTGTCTAGCTTAGGACTAGGCCAAGCGACCATAAAATTGCTAGAGAATGTATTTATTCACTGATTAATCATACAAAATAACAAAATAATTGAGGATATATTGTAAAATATTTTGCAACCCATTATAAAGTTTCTGGGTACAACACTGATTTTGACCACCACTTATGTTCAGAATCAGACTAAAATGTTTCCCATAGTCGCAGAATACATCTATCGTGGGCGTTACTAAGGTTAAGCTCGCGCTTACATTGTATATAACATTAACTATGAACTGAATGAATAGAACTGCTGTTTATAGGAATTCAAATTTTTGTAATTCATTTATAGAAAGATGGTGCATCAGAATTAGGCATGTATATCTGCTTTCTATAAAGGAAGTACAAATAATTCATATTTATGAACACTTTTTGCGCGTTTACGATTGTCAACATAATTTGTCGATATCTATAGAGATTCAAATATTGTAGCATATGCAAGTTTTCTTGCTGACAATGCAAGTACAGGCTATCCATCTGACAACGCAGATAAAAAGCGCAAAACTGTTCTACTGATGATCAGCAATGGGAGCGCAATCTTAGAATTTTACTTCTTAACTGTACATACTGCGCTTCGCCTTTAGGAGAAATGCGAATAGGAAGTGCCATACAAATTACAAAATATTTGTTTCCGTGAAGTGCAAAAGAAACATTACATAAACATCAAATAAATAGAAGTTGCTTTACTTGCAAGAGAACTTCCGAAAGTATCCCCAAAAGGGCAAAATGGAATACATTTAATTTAAAAGCACTAGTATAAATATGATTGCATGCAAAAAAAAAATTGTACCCTATCCCAGAAGATTCGAAAATTGTTTTGGAAAAAATTTAGAAATTATACAATTATAAGTTCTTAAAATTTAAATTCAGTTATTACTTTCAGAAATTAAATACAATTAAACGATATAAGTAATATTTTTAACGGTAAAGTAATTAAAAGCGAATCACCATTTATTGAAATGCTACTAATCGACATATTACTGTATTCTGAGGTGGGGATAAGTGTATTATACACAGGAGCCCCTGTAACATAATGTCCTGGCTCTTGGCTTTTAAAAATTCTTGAGACGAAGTTTCGAAGCACATGACCGCAAAATATAGGTCGTATAGCAATTATAATCGAAGATCTATTGCAGTGAAACAATAATTTCGAAATTAAATAAAAGTTTTGAGGACAAACATTTGCAAGCTTTTATGGTGATTAACTAGAAATCAGAAATATGTACCATTCATATATCAATAATGACTGGCAAAAGGATTAAGACCCCCAACTCAAAATATTCGGCTTAGAATATTGAAAATAATATTTTAACAAAATTTTTCGTTGATGACCAAAAGATCCAACTGGTCGATCGCAATCGACATGTTGTCGACCTTAGGTTTAGTCGGTAAATATGCACAATGAGCACATATAAAAATGACTATTTCGCTTTTACACTGAACTGACCCCCAGCGAATGAGATAAAACAGCTTCAAGAAATTGAACCCGATTTAATGATATATTTTCACAATGTATTTTTCTCTATTCTTCCGCGATATAAATAGGTAATTTTGCGATTACCTCATTCTATACTATATGGTTTACAGTGAACGCATCAATACCTAAGTGGTGACATAATTTTGCAAACTCTGTTATTAAGCCACTAATGTTTTGCATGCAATCATATTCGCACTAATAATTTTAAATGCAAATTTTCTATTTTGCCCTTCCGGGAGACATTTTTGGAAGGTTTTCTTGTGAGCACTATCGAATTATACCGAAGTATTACAACTTTAAACATTGAAATATACCTCACCTTTAAGCCAATTTTGAACCGGAAATTCCATACGTATAACATCCATTATAAACCAATAATGTAAATAAAGAAATAATTTCATAATATTAAAGATATAATCAAACACTATGCTGTCCTTAATCGCTACTTCGAACGAAACCATTTGGCATCTTCCAGACGCAGACCTCTTAAGTGTTCTCAAGGGCGAATATAAAATTCTTTTTATCAAGACTGTATCGCACTTATCAAGAGCCTCTAAACATGCTAGAAATGAATAAATTAAAACAAGAACTTGTTCCAGGAGATCCCACCAGAATTTGCACATACTTTCGCAAATCGCAACTTCCCGGACAACTTGAATTTGTAACTCATGCACGTCTAAACATTTAAGGGAAAGTGAAGATATCAAAATAATTCATACAAAGTCCTACTTAGAGCTATTGCACGATATTCCATTACTCAACAAACGTCTTTGATTACCATTTTCTAGTAAAATGCAACTTTAGAAATTTACAAATATCTAAATATTCCTTCTCTCTATTAAATTAACTGGGGCGTGGCTCAACTCGATTTTCTAATACCAGAATCAATTTCTTGTTTTTAAATTTTACAAGAAAAATTTTGAAAATTCGGTATCGTGGGTCCATATGACTACAATATAGCGTGTTACCCTTCACTTTAAAGGGCTTGAAAAAAATCTTCCGATTAATACCATACTTGACAATGTATCTCCGAAGGGGGGGGGGTAACTTACCCCCTGAGGAGGGGGCTAATGACGTCACGAGCAAGAACATTGTATCAGGGCTGTCTTTCACAACAAGAATTGAAACAATTAAGTCTCGTGATTATTGAGCCATAACTAAATCCTTTTATGTACGATTGTGTCAAATTTTGTCCTACGCTGCCATGTTAAAAAAATATAAAATTTCGAATAAATTTCGACGTTTTCGTTCGAATTTAGAAATATTTTATCCAGTTCTAGATTTTTGGATAACAAATCCGGATCTAAAGTTTCGTGAAGAGCCATTAATATTTGTGGCTGCTATCGTTTACACAACAAATCGACCCCACAGACATCGGAGAGACAGACAGGTAGACACCACCCCCAAAATTGTCAAAACATGTTCAGGTTTTAAAATATATATTGACATCAAAAATTTTTGAGAAAACAATTTCTCAATACTAAGTGTGAGAAAGTAAAAATACTAGCTGACGTCACAGCTGTTTGACGAATTTCGCCTCTCTCGGGTTTCTCGGTCTCAGACCACAAAAACTATATGAATAATGGAATTGGATACATTTATGCAGATATTAGGGAAATACGCTGAAGTAAACCATCTTCCAATGCAGACTTTATTTTAAAATATATTAAATGCCCAAAGTCAAAGAATATTTGAGCTGCGATTTCGCGTCTTGAACAGACTAACAATAGATCACGAATTTTTGCAGGAATGTATGTACATAATAAAATTTTTACATGGTGGAGTATTTAATTTTATTTAATTTTATTTTATTTTTTATATAATTTTGAAGTGAAAATTGTTTTAATTCTTTGCACCATTTTTTCCCTTCATTTATCTTTAAAATCCAACTTCTCATTGCTGTAAACGTTTTTAGTTGCCATTTAAGAAAATATTTAATTGATTTCAACAATTAAAAGTAAATTTATTATTCAGAGCTCTAATACTGAAGATATTCTTGAGACTTTGTTATCGTTAGATTTCAAACAAATATTTGTCAATATGCTGTAACAGATGCATTTTGAAATATTTATGCGTACTACCGAAATTGGGGGTTGGTAAACAGGGAGCAGAGCCCATTAGTTTTTAAAATTTTTTTATTAATATGGGATCTCCTTAGCGCGTATATGATACATTGCATAAACTAGGAATGTAAACAAAACGCTCGTTTTCTTGATCACCATTTTGATAGAAATACGCTGAATAAAACTTTGCTAACCCATAAAACATCTTAGAATATTTTATCTTTAACAGAATCTTGAACCCAAGTCTTACATATTAAGAAATATCTATTGATGCATACAATTATCTATAATAATAGTAAAAGAAAATAAAACGAAGTTAAAAGAAGATAGAAAGTTTCTCAGTGGTAAATCTAAGATAGAAAGCGGCTTAGTGGTAAATCTAAGATAGAAAGCGGCTTAGTGGTAAATCTAAGATAGAAAGCGGCTTAGTGGTAAATCTAAGCGTATAACAGCTACGAAATTCGGTACAGTGATAGTTCAGGTCAGGTCCCGAGATATCTTATAGCGATTTCTTTTAAATTCGAATTATTTTTTGGCAATATTACGAAGAGCAATGTTGGATGACTTGAACACAAATCTATTCTTAGCGATCGGAAGTGTTGTTAGAATTTTTGTCTTAACACCATCGGACAGATCAAGGAAGCTTCTTCTAACAAATGTTAAACGAGAATATGCAAAACAATAAGTTCATTTTTAACTTGAAATTTCCCCACAAAACATGATTTATCAAAAACTGTATTTTTAAATTTGTCCATTCGCAAACTGAAGTACTTAACAATTCATCAAAAATTACATAACACAATAATTTCATTTTAAATTAATTTTAAAATACCCTACAATACACCAATAAAATAAAAGCTATTTTTTAATTCCGTCCTTTCGCAAATATTCGTTGATCGCTGAAAATATTTTCAGAGTTATGCGTGATTTTTGACGATGAAAATATGTATAATACGCATACTTCTAATTTTTTGCATGAACATTGAAGTAATATCTTTGCAATCTAATAATATTTGTTTAATTACTCTATTTCTGAATTCTTGACAAATGATTTCAAGTGAGTCTATAAAAGTTAACCGTAATATTGACCTTAAATATCTGTTCTTTCGCCTGCAAAATGGCGGTTGTTATGTTATGTCAACAGAGTGGAAATTTCTGCTAAGCTATTTTTGCTCTATTTTAATATACATCGCCTATTAAGGCGCTAAATATGCTCGAGCTTAGCTTTAATTTTACTCTTCTGGTGATGGTACTATATTTTTTTTTCTTTGTGATGCAAGAATTTTAATTGCGCAGACATTTTCATTAACTAATGAGAACGTTGTGTTGATTTTAAGAAAGTTTATCATCTCTCATTCCCTTAATAAAAAAAAAAAACTAAATGGGTTACAGATCCCCACCCGGTTGTATTTTATTAACTATAACACCCCCCCAATTTTAGACATTTTACAAATTTTATCATATTTCAGCTTCTACTCATTTTAAGAGCTTAGTTTTAAAGCTATGCATCGTTTTTGCTTGAGCTAACAAAGGCTGCGTGTACCCGGAATACATTGCCCGGGGTGCTTGTATAGGGCGTATTACGTCCTCGCAGTGGTCTGTGTCCGACGTGCTTGTGTAGTACGTCCTCGCGGTGGTCTATGTACCCTTGGTCCACCAAGTTACATTACTTTTGTTCTAAGTGGACTAACGTTAAAGCGTTATTTGGTTTCGAGAATTCAATGTATATTTCAGTGTGATTTTAATCAGACGTTTGCATCTTAAATCCTGGACAACGTTGAGTGTTCGTGCTAGTCTTAGATATAGGATACATAGAATAATGCACGAATCATTTTTATAGAAATGGATATTAGAATAGATAGTCTTAGATATAGGATACATAGAATAAAGCACAAATCATTTTGATAGAAATGGATATTAGAATAGATAGTCTTAGATCTAGGGTACATAGTATAAAGCACGAATCATTTTGATAGAAATGGATATTAGAATATATAAGTCTTAGATATAGGATACATAGAATAAAGCACGACTCATTTTGATAGAAATGGATATTAGAATAGATAGTCTTAGATATAAGATACATAGAATAAAGCACGAATCATTTTTGTAGAAATGGATATTAGAATAGATAGTTTTAGATATAGGATACATTATTTTGATAGAAAAGCACGAATCATTTTGATAGAAATACAGAATTGAACGCCACTAGCTCATACACAGTCAAATATACTTAACATTTCAGAGAATTTTGAGCCGAAATATTCTTACACATTACAATATATCCATTTATTCGTACGGTTATACAAATATAGTACGACACACTGCCAGTAGCGTCAAAAATTTTTTGGGGGTGGGGGGTGATGTTGGTAACTAAATATTTTGTTTTCCATTTCCCGTAATATAATTTCTCCAAACTTCGATGGGTTCCTGGGGGTTGTATGACTCGCCCCACTTAGCGATGACATTGCACACTGCATAATAAAAAAGACGTAAACCATACGCTTCTTTCCCGATCACCATTTTGTTAAAAAATACACTGAGAACTTTGTTACATCATAAACGATTCATCTAAATATACCTTACCTTTAAGGGAATTTCGAACCCTGAAATCTTCTTACACATTAAAAATTATAAATTAATGCGTATGGTTATCTAGATATAGGATACATAGCATACAGCACAAATCACGACATTCTATCATTTCGATAGAAATACAGAATTGAATGCAGTTAGCTCAAACACATTCGAATATATTTCCCCTTTGAAAGAATTTTAAGCGGAAATATTCTTACACATTACAATATACCCCTTTATAAGTACAGTTATATAGATATAAAACACACTGCCGGTAGCGTTTCCAGAATCTTTTTTTAGGGGGGGGGGGCGGAAGTTGGTAACTAAACGCCAGTGCACACTGCATAAGAAAGACCGTAAACAAACCACGTTTCACCGATTGCCATTTTGTTAAAAAATACGCTGAAAAGAACTTTGTTACCTCATAAACGATTCATCTAAATATACCTTACCTTTAAGGTAATTTCGAACCTTGAAATCTTCTTGTACATTAAAATATATCCATTAGTGTGTATAGTTATGTAGATATAGGACACATTGCATAACACAAAGAACGTAAACAGAAAGCACGCTTCCTCGACCACTTTTTTCCCCCAAAATAGTTTGGTTTGATGAAGACGCCGAGACGAAGATTGTGTTGTAAACATATACAGCCGTTTCCAAGAATCTTCAAACACATATACAGCTGGGAAGTTAAGACAAGAACTGGTTCAAGTGGTCTCGCACCAGACGTTACACCTAACTTTTTTTGAAGGAAACACGCACTTTTTACTGTAATCCAAGCACGTACAAACAATAGTGAATCTCTTCACTTAGCGTAATCCCAAGGAAAAAGGGAAGGGATGATATTTGGATGCCAACCTGTTTGGATTTTCCGTTTGGTTGCTCGCCCAGTCCTGCAACCTTGAAAATTTGTATGACAGGATTGCAACTAACATCTGACCCTCTCACAACTATTCAAGCATTGAGAATGGGGAATACCAGATGAGGTGAAAGTGCAGAAGGCGCAAGGAAAAGAAAAATCGGCATTCCTTATTGAAAAGTATGAAAATATTTAATGACATGTGGGAATAATATTTTCGATATTTTGTTTATTTATCTTGATAGAATTGTAAATTGATAGACGTTTAGGTAATTTGAGTAGTGGCATTCACAGTGGGATACGAGTACCTCGAGGGAAACACCAGTCGATACATATGGCTACACTAGAAAAATTTAATCTTTTTTTTTGCATTTTTTTTAATACGTTTATATTGAAAAAAAAAATAAGAAGACTAATTAAAGAATATGAAATATTAGCGTGTATTTTTAAATCGAGCGATCATAAACTCAATATTATAATATGAATATTACTTTACTAGAAATTAGTTTAAAGCCAAAAGAAAAAAAAATACATCTTTATTTACCATAAGGATACACGGATTTAGAACAAAGAACATTCTTGCTCTATGATACGGAGCTTGCGTATTAAAATAAACGCCAAAATTAAAAAAAAATCGTGCATCTGTATTTAACATAGGGATATGCGAGTTGTTTTTAGGAGTACACGATGAAAAAAAGTTTAGAAATCACTAGAATACAGAACTATTTATTCCAAATTTACGGTTCTCATGGAATTGTTCTACGCGGTAAAATGATAACTCTCGTAACAGGGGACATATTAGGTTCTAATTATTGAAGTGAAAGAAAAACGAAACTTTAAATTGAACGAAGCATATGATCAATACATGAAAACGCAACACAAAATATTTGTGCCACGACACACTATTAACATATTTGGACACAAATCTATTATGCATCCAATTTACAGTTTTGGCTGACTTGTTAAGTTTGAAAACATTTTCAAAAATTTTTTTATAGGAATGTTAAAATAATTTGCGAACAAAAGCTGAAAAATACATTTTAATTTTTGGAATTCAGATGAGGTATACGACCCAAGTTCTCCCAAACGATCTAGAACTTAAATGTACTATACCAGGCCATTTCCATCCCCGCTTTAGGCTGGCGAAATGTCTAGTTGTCATTTAATGTGACACCTACAAAAGTTATAATAAAAAGTTCTAAATATCAGAAACTGTTTCAAATTTAAGCATAAAAATGGAGCACATTTTATAGTTCTATTATTGAAATTCCGTTATATAAAACAATATTTCATCTTTGATCACTGTACGTCGCCCTATTTTAAAAGTTTTTAGACATTTTAATTTAAAAATCAAATTAATTATAAGATTGCTTTTTAATAGTTTGATTTAAAGAATAGCCTTACAGACGATTTCGGTATTTCAAACGTAACTCAATTTCCAAAGTTGCAAGGAAATGAAAAATCTGATGAGCGTAGCATATGACATTCATTGCAGACTCAAATTCGTAATCAATGAAATTGGGTTTTAATCATCATTAAACATTAAGTATCAAACCATCATTTAATGAATACTTTTACGCAAATTTCTTTAGTTTCAGATTTGAATGGTTTTGCAAATAAAAGCCAGTTCTATTATTTCGAATCGTACCAAAATATAATCAGCACCAGGGTAATCCACAAGTGTCTTACCTAACAGTTTTTAAGATATTTCATCGAAGCAATGTTTAAGATACTTCTACAGTAAAAACACAGTCGGCTTCTCAAAATTCCATAAACTTTAACATTTCGAGAATTCAGTAATGAGCTTAACTTGTTCGTTTTGTCGTAAAAAATTACATTTAAATCAAGCATTTAATAAATGCATTTCATTATATTTAGTGTAATATTTCAGATTTTGACGGCTTTTGCGAGTCATTTCGCAGAAAAGGACCGGATCTATTCTTTGAACTCGTACCAAACTCGAATCACCACCAGAGTGACCCACGAGTACCTGATTTTGAAAAAAATTCGACGAATAGTTTGAATCAGAGCGGTTGCACACAATGCACAGATAAACAGACAGGTACACACACATACGCCACGTTGAAAATAGTACTTTCGTGTTCTAGATGTTCTGAAAAGCGTAGATCCATGGAAAAATAGAGTTACGATTTTCGGTATGATTCCAATACTTTCCTTATATACGTTATTATGTATTGTAGGGAAAGTAAAAACTATAAATAAATTCATTGATAAAATGTAATTAAAATATCGCAACTATAATAATATAACGAATAATTTGTAACTATAAAATTAAAACATCAAGAACTATTCGAATTGATTTTTCATTAAGAAAATTCAGGATACTTTTTTCAGCGGATGGTTCGTATAAAAACGAAATGTGTGTCTAGCCATTCTGGAGTTGTAGTTGAATGAATTTTAGAACAAAAAATTCCGCTATTTGTAAATTTTTCGAACAAAATTCCAAGATTTGAGATTTTTCTTATTGCTTATAGCTCAAGTTCTACTGTATATGCAAACTTTCAGATGAAGTTCTGCGTGCACCCAAAGCTTTGATTTTCTACCTGCAGCAGTTTGGGCTGTGAAATTCATCCTTTTGTCAGCCAGTCTCAATCAGCTGTATGTAATTTGTAATTTAGCGATTAATGTCAATCTCAATCAGTTATAAGTAATTTAGCGATTAATATCTATGTCAATCAGCTGTATGCAATTTAGCGATAACTATCAACCAATCTCAATCAGCTGTGTGTAATTTAGCGATTAATATCAATCAATTTCAATCAATTGTATGTAATTTAGGGTATTAGTGTCAATCAGCTGTATGCAATTTAACGATTAATATCAACCAATCTCAGATTATACAATTTAGCATTTAATAACAATCAACCAGCTGTAAGTAATTTAGCGATTAATATCAATCAATCTCAATCAGCTGTATGTAATGTAGCTATTAATATCAATCTCAATCAGCTGTATGTAATTTAGCGATTAATATTTTGATCTTTATCACCTAGAAATTATATTTAAAAGAACGAATCACCGTAGGATGTACCCCCAAAGAATGTCCCACCCCAGGCCCATATCATCTGTTGTAAACTCAACAAGCGAGACTGAAAACTATTGAATGTATTGCACTTTATTAGAGGTTAAGTTTACAAAACGTTATTCACGCAAAACCATTCCGGCTGCATCGAATTGGAGCCACCGCCAATTTTTGCTTGAAGTATTATCAACGGAAAACTGTACAGTATTTATGTTATATCTTAAGTAAAGCATTAATACCTATCACGTGTACCCTGTTAGAACAATCTAAGTAGAGGATCGAACTGCTGCCCTCTCATTTTATGAACCATAATTCATATATTGGGGTCGTAACCAAGAATCCCAGAAGCATTCCAATATAGATCCAATATTGGCAGCCAATATAGACCCAATATTTGGCCAATATATCTTAACATTATTAGCCCAATTGCCTGGTCATTTAGAGTCAATATTGGCACTCTAAGCCAATATATACCCAATATTCAGCTACTATTGGTTTTGCCAATATATTCCAAATATTCGAAATACTTCCAATGTAACGCCATTATTTGCGTGATATTATGAGGCCAATATCTAGCTAATATTGGCCGATTGGAAATATTTCCAATGAAACGCGAAGATTTACACTATTGGCTTATTCATACAGAGAACCCATGGATCGACATCCTGACGTGGAATGTTTTCAGTGAAACTGAAATTCCTCAGCTACTTGCATCCAATCCACAGATTCCCATCATCTGTTTAAAATTTATTTATAAATCTAAAAATTTGAAAGGAAACGCATTTATTTCTTTTTCTAGCGATATATATATATTGCAACAACCGTATGATTCTAATAGTTGTTATTCTTAATCCTTTTCATGTCAAATTAGCATAGCGTTGACATTGGGCATGGGGTAGTGTTTATCGTATACCTGAATTTATTGACAAATGCTTAAACCTGCTTTAGAATTTATTTCGCAAACAGTCTTATCGAATATAAAGGATTGAGCAATATATTGTTATACAATATATCACATAATAAAATATGAGTCATGCCCCTTCATTCACACATACACACACAAATGATTTGGGCATCGCATAATTTTTCATTCAGGTTCCCATTCATTTTTTTCACATATTTCGTGATGCATTAGTTTAAGTTTTATTGCACAGAATAACACAAAATAGACACATATTTGAAATTATAGCAAATTGGCAGTTTAAAAACATTTTTTTTTTATTTGAAAATATTTTGCCCTTTTAAACGCCGGCAGCTCGTCAAAATTAAAAATATGAAAATATCTTCAGAACGGTTTACACCAGAGTAAAAGAGTTTGTTTTAATCGTTTCGCCATCAACCGTTACGTATATTTAGTACTTTGTTTCAGTTTTTGTCGATAGTTGCTGGACATTTCGAACAACATGGCAAAGTTTTATTCTACAAATTGTACTGAAATCTAAACAGCACTAAGGCAGCCCATTAGTGACTTGTCTGCCAAATTTTTATGAAATTTCATTAAATAATTTATGAATTGGAATGGATATGTATATTATAGACACATGTTCACATAGATGCAAACCTAAAATAGTTTATTATTTTTCTAGAATGACTTAAACGTGAAGATTCGCTGAAAACTCGAATTCCAATTTCCCAACTTATTCCAAAATTTTCCCTATATATTACCATGCATTTCAGAGAAACAAAAAAGGGGGAGGGGGCAGGGTACATTATTACTATCAATATTTGAAGAGGGTATGCAAATTAAATTGCATGAAAATAAGACAGAGATAAGATCAATGTGTTGAAATGGGTACTTGAATGTTAACCGTTTCGAAAACATTATATTAGAGCAGTGTTTCCCAAGCAACGATCGCGTACTTCACTTGAGATTTAATTTTATCGAGGTACCCCGTCTAACAGTTCGATTGAAGTTTTAATAATACGATATTTTATTATCTGCAGATTGTTGACTGGTATATTGTTTTATTATTATATGATACATTAATCTTATATTAATTTTTGTCAAACCATGTTTCTATGTATTCAACTATCTTTGTATATCTCACTTATTCTAAAGCTAATACTTGACCTAGAATCTTTCAAGTTTAAAAAAAATATCCCGAAAACGCATCCAAATCGGCAAAAACTATATATTTTCAAAACAAAATTTCTTGTTTTAGTTTTTAACCCAAAATTTCGTTTATTATATAGCCTAATAGTTAAACGTGTGAGACATTATAAATTGCAGTTAAAAATTGAAAAAATAAAAAATCAGTAGATTTTTCTGGTAGATGAGGAATAACCCGAATACAGTTGAACTTCATATGATCACGGATGAGGAAAAAATGTGCTTGCTATAGTTGCAGTATATTTAATTAGTTCTGTTATGAGTATTATTTATGCAGCAGGCGCTTATTCAGAGATTTTTCCTTTTAAATCCCGTGCAATGCCGGATATTCGTGCTAGTTGACTTACATTTATTTAGTTAGGAAAAATTATTAAATTTATGCAATTACAAATAATTTCGTCAGAGTAGTATAATAAATTAAACAATTTGCTAAATACCAAATACCTTCTGATTTTTTTCATATACCTTCAGGGGTACATGTACCCCTGTTTGGTAAACACTGCATTAGAGCATATGTATATTTAAGGGGCTTCGTGCGCTACAACTTAAAGCCTCGAAGATTGAAAATTAATTAATGTATTCTGTTCACCAAACACACGATTCAAGGTTTTGATATATACCTTAAAGATATGTACCTAAGCTATATACCTAAAAATTTTTACATGGTGAAAGTAATTCAATAAATATTCAAATAAAAAATTTTAATTACTGAATGTTCGGAAATTCTAGAAAATGAAAAATTCGAAATGGCCATACCTTATATTAACACCACTGGCCCGTTATTTCCTACTGTGTCCCCCGGAAGTAGTACTTGGCTATAGTTCAAAATTCATTTTTTAAACAAATTATATTTCGAGAAGTAAAATTAAGAACACTGTAAAATACGGAACACTATAAAATACGTTATTACTTTAAATATACGCTTACATGGAACACGCGAAGATCTTTTCCAATGTTTACGTGTATTGGAGTTGCCACGTTCTAAATTGAAATTACAGCTTGCGCGATTATGGAGTGCGTTCGTAAATGCACAGTAGTTGGGTAATGTGACATGAAGTCAATTGTTCTAGTGTGGCTGGTGGTGGTTATATTTGTGAACCGGTTGGTGATATATTTCATGAAATATAAAATGGTTGATGTCATACATGATGCTTAAAAAAAAAATGGAGACTACATATCTTTCGAACGATTGACCGCAGATCTATGGTTTTATCTTAAATGCTTCAAATAAGATAGACTTTCAGACTCCGACAGTTTTACCCACGTGATACGTTTTAATAAGAAAGTACAACGTTTAATTTTTTATACGGTTCCGTCACAAAAGACGTTCTCATTGGAAAATTGTTACCTATTTATTTGAAGATCGTTTGAAATATGCCGTGATATTTGGCTGTGAAATTTTTTTTCTAAAGTTATAGCACTTAAACCGCTTTCCCCTAATCAACAGAAACGGTGGAAACATAAATTTCAGGGACTGTATAAAAATTTAATTTCGTTAGATAAAATACGCATTCAAAAACTTACATGCGTACCCAATCTATAACAAAAGGTTAATGCAGTTCCGAATTACCCTTCGAAAACTTTTATTAATGATTTCTCGGGTAATTTTAATCGCATGATAATGGAACTGTTTTGTTTGACTAATTGGACTTTGGAAGATATTTTTAATTGGAAAATTGATATTTAGAGAGTCCGAGTAGAAAGTTACATACTGTACTTTTTTACTAAAATGTGTCACATGATCAAAATTTGCATACATTGATAGCTTATGATAGTTATCTCTGAGCGCCCATCTTTTGTGCTCAATGTACATTGTGTTACTATAAAAGTTTTATGGGGACGCTTAGAATTTACCTTTGTCTAGGGGTCTCAACAAGGGTTGAAGCGGCACTGATTACATTGAGCGGGTTTTGTAACAGATAATAAATTCACGCCTGAGAGCAAAGTGAAAGTGTTATCAAATGAAATTAAAAGACTTTGTCATCCTTAATTATATCACTATTAAAAATGTTTATCCCATCCACCATGTTTTTATACTAAGTGTACGGGCTTTTGAATGTTACGTTGAGTGCACAAAATACTAACACCGACTATAGAAATAGTTAATTTTGGACCTACTACAGTATCCGCATTAAATGTATTAGATCGTTTAATTAGAAATTTGGGAGATTTTACGAAATTCTAAATTACTGACTATGTTGTAATTTGCATTCCCGTAGCAATTTATAAGGGTAATTACACATGATAACCTTTCTGGTAGGTCGGACAGTCTGGGTCTCAACAACAACATATAAACTGTGAAGGATGTGAAACGGAAACTAGTACAAATAATTTTAATTGTAAACTAATATTCAGAAGTTGTAGATTATCACGATACCAACAAACGATAAACAGCAAGGTGATTGTCTATCAAATTTATTAGCAAGGTGAAAACAATCTATTGATGGATAAAACTAGGCTAATTCGGATGATATAGTAATTGAAATTGTAACTAAATTATTGTGTAGAGTTTCAAATACAACGCAATATAAATCCAGACATTCCGATTGTATCCAAGAAAGCGGTTAATATACATAAATTGCTTGGTTAACTGTAGTTTCTTCACCTACAACTATTTTTCTCTCTTCTTTCAACTATTAACAGGTATTAAACCTTCAGGTAATGCGGGGGAAATTGATATTCGCAATGTGGTAAATCCTAATACACTACGTGACAGTGAAAATGAGACACCAAGAAGGAGTGGGCAGAAAAAAATGCAAATTGCTGGGTAGACGCAGCTCACAGAGTTATGTACATGATGCGAAATGCGCAGTTGTTCCGCGCACGTTGAGTGAGATATAAGGGAAGGAACCTGCAGAATCGGCAATAGTCGCGCCGCTCTGCCTGCCAGGGAAATCATTTTGCAAATTTTTGTCTCAGAGGAAACGTGTAGTAGCAGAGAATACCAGGCCGCCGCCTACCGAAGCAGTTCCAGCAGACAGACGATTTCACGAGGGGTATGGTGATCGGATTCAGAAGAGCAGGTTGGTCCATACGTCAAATCTCAGAGGACAGTCACCTAGACGCGTCCATGGTGCACCGACTGTAGCGAAGATGGTTGGAACAAGGGAATGTGGCACGTTTGATGGGTGCCGGTACGGAAAGAGCGACGTCAGCACGCGTGGACCGACCCATCCGTCGGCAAGCGTTGACGGCCCCGCAGGTCACTTCCGTCGCACTTTTGCAGCATGTGCAGGACACCCTTGATGCTCCCATATCGACCAGGACCATTATTCGAAGATTGGTCGCCGGCGACCTGCACTCATGGCGTCCGTTAAGAAGACTGCCATGACTCAACAGCACAGACGCCTCCGTTTGCAATGGTGTCGGGATAGAGCCACCTGGACGGCGGAATGGCACAGGGTCGTGTTCTCAGACGAGTCACGCTTCTGGTTTAGCAATGACAGTCGCTGTGTACGAGTCTGGCGCCGAAGTGATGACAGGTCCAATCCGGCAGCATCTGTTGAACACCACACGGCGCGACAACGCGGCATCATGGTTTGGGGCGCCATCGCCTACGTTTGCAGGTCACCTCTGGACCGTATTGAGGCCCAACGATAAGTATATGACGGCCCAACGATACGTGGATGACATGCTGCGGTCGGTGACACTACCCTTCCTTCAGGGGGTGCCCAATGCCATTACCAGCAGGATAACACCCGACCATACAAGGTACGCATCAGCCAACATGCCCTGCAAGGTACCCAGGTGCTTCCCTGGCCACTGGTTTCGCCTGATCTTTCACCAATTGAACACGTCTGGGACGTGATTGGACGTCGTTTGCGTGCGTAGCCACCGCCGCGTTTAGAAGACGAACTCTGGCAAATGGTTGACAGGGAATGGGCAGTCATCCCCCAGGACACCATCGGTACTCGCACTGATTCTGTACCTAGACACGTTGCTGCCTGTATCGCCTCCCGCGGTGGTGCTACAACCTACTGATCAGACGGTGTTATTGCTCAGTGTATAGGTGTATCATGTTGCTATTGTTGGGGGGGGGGAAGAGAAAGGAGCATTATGAAATACTAAAACAATTCTATATGATTCTAAACATTCTAAATTCCTGAAAACATTCCAAAAGTTCCCAAACTTCTTAAAGCTCTTAAAACCTAAAAATCATTCTTCAGAAAACACTCAAAAATATCTGAAATTTGTAAAGTTCATCTAACCTAAATCTGAAAACATTCTGAAAATAAACTGAATTCTTAAATAAACTGAAAGTGGACCTATTGACCAGTTTCCCTACGTGTACAAATATGTACTCCTGTAAAATATAAGAATTGACACTTTCCTAAAATATAAAACATTTAAAGTAAAAGAAAGAGAGAACACAGAATTTAGGTTTTCAAAATCTAACGTTTATTAAAATTTAAACTTCACTTTTAAAATAATTTTCAAAACATTTTACAACATCTCATTAACTAAGCAAATCTAATAAACAACTTAAATAAATAAATAAAAGGAATGGCCGGTCGTATAGTGGTAGAAAAAACGTTAGAATATTAAATTTTAAAGTTAACAATATTAAACTTATACAACTATTTATCAAAACTAAAATTTGGGATAAAAGAACATAAGTTAGCCAAAAGGGAATTTAGAACATCCTAACAATAATCCAGGATTCGAAACTTAAAATATATAAGTGTGATGGGGTCTTATTCATTAACTAAACTGAGAACAATTGAAATAAAGACATATTTTAACTATTGAGAAATATTAGAATTTGGAGGAAAAGGAATAATATCACCAAGGCTCCAAGAAAAACGGCGGAAATCGGCGGGAGGTAGAATCACCAAACGTGCAGCAGATCCAGAAAACACCAGAAGAGGAAAATCCATGGCACAGGGTCACAATATGTCCAGCAGAAAATCCGGAAAAAGGCCGTTCCACGAGATTCAACTCAAAGGGGATTCTCCACACCAGCTGGACGTCGAGTAATAAAAGATCATTTTTCCCAACTGCCGCACCGGACTACTGACATCAAAATGGAAAACTTAACACATATGTCCGTCAATTGGGCTCGGAAATGCGAACTCCATTCATCATAAAATAGAACTGGCAGCTTGTCAAGATAAACAAATTTCTAATTGGCCGGTAAGACTTCCTCGGCCGACATCACATAAATCGTGAAACATCTTGGATCATTATTTAAATGATATGAAACTAATTAGCATGACTCTTCATTCCGTCGCAGCTTCCAGACATAAACAACATCAGAGAGCACAGCGGCAAAGGACTGCTGATTGATTATAAACTAAACAAATCAATTTATATCTTGAAAAACGAAACACACATCACAGCCGGGAATAATGATACATTTCAAGCCGAATTCGAACTACGGCTCGCGCCGAAGCGCTGAAAACAACAACTCTATATGACTACATTTTAGTTCCAATCAAGAGACGAGAAGAGAAAAAAAAAAGTGCGCGATTTTGCTTATATACTGCGAAAAATCGCTGCCACAGATTGTAAACAAAATTATCGATGAACGATAAAATAATTAATGACAGACGATTTTAATATTACGGTCAACCAATTAAAAACTCGAAATTTTAAAGAAGAAAAATGGAATTTTAGAGCAGACGAAAATTAAAAAGAAATGAAGTGAAACGATTTGGAAAATACGAATTCGGCAATAATTTAAATATGGACGATTCTGAAATATTTAAAAAGCTGAAAATAGAATAAAACTGTAAAATTGCGATGAATTAACCAATTTTTAACCGAGAGCAATAAATTTGGAATCAAATTAAAGGGAATAAAAAGGGCAATAAATGGAATTGCAAATTAGCCAATTTAAATAAATTTAAATTGCTAAATCCTAAAAAGAACGAACTTTCGCCGTTTTTAACACAAAACCTATGGAATAGAACCTATTTGGAACAGAAGAATATCAAAAACCTAAACAATTGGAAAATGGATAACTAAAAGAGAATGACTATGTAAATAAGACCCCTGAACACATTTAAACCAAAAGCAAAATTTCTAAAATTATTAAATATCCAAAAGTATAACCCAACACTATGAACATCACTTATTGTTTGTTGCTATCTCTCTCGACTTTCATCACTTTTTGCCCACTCCTTCATAGTGTCTCATTTTCACTGTCACGTAGCGTATTTGAACACTGCGTTCAGAACTGTCGATTTGTCTGATCAGGAATTTTCATGGTCACAGGAAGTAACGTGAATGATTTCTACGGATAATTTTATTAATTTTTCTTGACGCCAGTACTTTTCAGTTGGTCAATACTTGGTTTATTATCCGATTAGATATATCTACACGGTCAGCCATTTTATACGGATCATAAGGTTGTGTTGTATTTAGAACTTCTGATTATGGGTAGAGTAATCTGACTAGTTAATAAACGAAAAGTTTGTTCAAAACAGAGATGGGAAGTTACGGTGTGGGTCAGCGTTATGAATTAAGAAGAAATTGTTAGTCTTTCTGAGAGGTATTCAAAATCGTAGAAGAAGCATTCCACAAATGTCAACTGAACAGCAAGAGTTATTTGTGTCGTAGTATTGCATTGCTGTTCTGGAGTTAATTTTAAAATTGCAAGAAACCGTATCTATGGAAAATCAGATGTGACTTACGATGCTTTTAAGAGCTAAACTAGAAAAAAAAAGTGGGGGAGGAGGGGGAATATTGACCTCGAAACATATATACTATTTAAATTAGCTTCAAAGCCCTAAATACCAAAGCTAAAAATACAACGGGCTCTGGAAATCAGCTTTGCGGCATTTAGCTTCAATCTCTCCATCTAATGAAAGAGACTATACTGTCTTTTTGACACGGCATAGGCGAGATTTGAAACAGTCAAGTTCGTGAAGGGCAATTACGTTCAGTTTTGACTTGCTCAGCACTAGTGCGAGCAAAGGATTGAAGAAAGCGTGAAGCGAGAAAAAACAATGTAGTGGAGAGGAGTGGAATGAGATGCCACACCTTGTCTTGCCTGTCTCGGGGCTAACTCCTTGAGGGTGGTGTACAGATCTTAGCTCTGAAGCTCTGGTCTTCCCTTCCTGCGGTTACAGAAATGTCGGGCGTTCCTCTCGGCTATTCATGACTCGGACTCTTCCAGGTGACGTAGGGACGGACTGTGTCTATTCATGACCTGAGCCGAAACCTGTCGGCGACTGGGGTCGAGTTTGGCGGGACAATCTTCGGAACTCGTCCGGTGAATGATTCTGCTGATCTAGCTCCCCTGGTTGTGAGATCTGATCCTGGTTATGATACTGACTGGTCCCGTCGGTTGGGAGATTAGAACACTCTCCGCTCCCTTCCAATATTCGGAAACCCTATAGCTGGTCAAATGGGAGTGCTGATTTAACCCGTCTCAGCACTCGCAAGGGACTGAAGAACGGTGGTGGTGGAGGGCTGCAGGCCGGAGAGAATCGAGTTTATCTAACGAGAAACGCTTATTTGTTTATGGTTAAAAAGTGATTCACGGCATTGTAAGTACTGCTTTTTATATATTGTACGATAGGGCATTTACCATTCAGACCACCAAAATCTTCTGTCAGTGTGGTTGACAGACTGGGACTGATTTCGCGATCTCCTATTACCATTGGCTCAACAAATTAGTTTAAAAGTTATCGGGGAAAACAAATAAAAGCTTGTCTTATGAATATTTCAGAAACAGCGGAAATGGGAACCTCGCCAGAGAAAATTTTACTGTCATTTTTCAATAAGATGCTTATACGTTAAAAATAAGCAAAATTTACTTACATCATTTTTAGCAACATATTTAAAAATATTTATTCACAGAGCCCTTCTTTAGAGTGCGTTCCCAAAGATAGGATCTCGACTCCATTGCATGTAACACCATTCATGGACACCGCTTTCGCAGTTATTATACACTCGTCAGCAAGAAACAGACGATATCTGTATGGTAGCAAAAAATCTTGTTATGTGCTACAATTTGTTATCGATAAATTAAGTCTAACCATTCCAAATTTAGTCATGAGAGCGCATAATAAGAGTGAAACCAGTTGTTATCTGCTATGGGAGCTCGATCGTAACTTTGGGAATGACTTCTATAGACGAGTTTTGCGAATATGAGCATGGCCGTGGTGCAACATGTGCTTAATATTTAAGAAATGTGAAGCCTGATAGGATGTAATAAGTGTCGCATTCCATAGGTTCACAACATCACATCTCTCTCTTATCTAGAGTAGGTTCTCCTTTACCACGGACTTTAATAAGTCCAGAGCAGTGGCGACATCTGTTGAGTAATGCATAAACGAAATCCTTTTTACACCTTTGCTCCCATATTTTTAATTACTACTACCTTTTTATTGATTTGTCTGCTTTAATCTATTAAAAACGCTTTGTAGAAATCACAAATAAAAACCCTACTATCCTACGTGTAGAAAAAATTTGTTTCACATGTATAATCATCAACCAATTTCACCTTTTATTAATTATAAATGTGAAACTGTTTCATATTTATAATTGAAAATAAATAAATAAATAAATATATATATATATATGTATATATATATATATATATATATATATATATATATATATATATATATAATATATATATATAATATATATATATATATATATTTATATATATATATATATATATATATATATATATATATATATATACATATATATATATATATATATATATATACATATATATATATACATCTCATCCCCCTTTCCATTGTAGTGATATGTTACCTTCTATCTTTATCCTTAGTCTTGGTCTGTAGTTCCTCATTTGTAACAGATATGCTAGTGATGGTTTTTTTGTACATACAGTAGTTTATATCAATTTTTATTTATACATATATATATATATATATATATATATATATATATATATATATATATATATATATATATATATATATATGTATATATATATATATATATATATATATATACACATATATATATATATACATATATATATATATACATATATATATATATATATATATGTCAAAAACATTAGAAAAATCAAAAAATCGGAAAATAAGATGCATTAACATTAATGTTTTGAATTTTATTTTCGCAAAAAAATGTAACTTTTGTCAGTATTGAAACTACGTTTTGTGCGCCCTTATAATGGTGTATAGTGGCATTCTCGATTATCCAGTTTTCCTATGAATTCTTGTTTAGTAGGAATTTTCATCTATGATTCATATTCATATTCAGTTCTGCATGTTTGGGAAGTTGTATTCTGAATTGCTTGTCCAGTCTTCAGCTTAGACTCACTGGACGGGTTTGGGAGTATTTCCGTGAACGTTCGTACTGCCCCCCTGGTAGAATTTCGACTTGTTCATTCCGGTGCTTCTAGATTAAGTTGTTGAGGTTGATCGTGTATACGCGTGATAGAAGAGGAATGATTCATGCCGCATGGTAATACAATTTTCTTAATGTATCCTTTTTTCATTTTTTCATTTTTTGATGCCTGTAGTCTGAGTTTAAGCATTTATAGTAATGTACTATTGCTTAATCTGAAACAGGCATTTGTTTGGGTTAATTAGAATTAAATACTCAGACCTGAAGAGGAATTTAATTCTGATTAATCATCGAATTTGGGAAGGTTCTGTTCTTTTCTCTTATCGGCATTATGGCCGTGAATTTGCTTCTATGGTGATGTTAATATTACTTTAATTGTATTTTTATGTTTTTTATTTTTACATAATTCTTATTATTACATTTCAAATATATATATATATATATATATATATATATATATATATATACACATATATATATACACATATATATATATATACATATATATATATATATATATATATATATATATATATATATATATATATTTAAGCATTTAATGGATATATTTAAGAATACGTAGTCTTTTATTTCAGATTTTGATGAGTTTTGCAGGCCATTTCGCAAAACAAGACAGATTGTTTTTTTCGGAATCATACGAAAATCTGATCAGCACCAGGGAACCCACAAGCGACTTATCTACCAAATTTTGTGAAATTCGGTCAATTAGTTTTTCAGCTAGAGTGGATACAGCCAATATTTAAGGCGCCATTTCGTGAAAAAGGCGTGTTCTTTTATCCCGAATCGTACCAAAAACTAATCAGCACCAGGGTCATAAGTGACTTACCTACCAAATTTTATGAAATTCAGTCCATTTGATAAACAAGGATGTGATTAATACATTTGATCATGCACTTAGTCTTTATTTTTTAGATTTTGGCGATTTCAGCGGGCCATTTCGTAAAAAAGGCAGGTTGTTCTTTTCCGAATGGTACCAAAATCTAATCAGCACCAGAGTATCCCACAAGCAACTTATCTACCAAATCTTGTGAAAGTTGGTCAATTAGTATTTTAGCTAGAGTGGATACATGAAATTTTTACGGGCCATTTCGCAAAAAAAGGCGGGTCTGTTTTCACGAATCCAACCAAAAACTAATCAGCACCAGAGTCTCACTTAAGTGACCAACCAAATTTTATGACATTCGGTCCATTAGATGTTTAGTTAGAGTGGATACATGCATTGGACAGACAGACAGACACGCACACAGGCACACACACAGACACACACACAGACGCAACGCTAAAAATAATTTTTTCGTGTTCTCGTGTTCTAGAGATCCCAAAACGTGTAGATCCATCGAAAACTCGAGTTACGATTTTCGATATGATTCCAATACTTTCCGTATACATTACCATGCATTGCAGAGAAAGTAAAAATCTGATGTAAGTAGCACATGGCTTTCGCTGCAGATTCAAATTCATTTTGTAATTTTTTATTTCATTATTCATTAAATTGAGTTTAATTTCAGAAAATAATATGGATAATTTTCTGATATTATATCTAATTCGTTTTTTTTATTGCATCTTCGTTTCTTTTGGCAACTTAATTCACTTTAAATTCTTTTGGTCCTTAAAATTCTAAAAACTACAATATCTCGAGCACGGTTTATCCTACAGCCTTGGGGTGAGATTTATTCGCCTAGTTGTCAAATTTTACATGCAGAACAAGTACTTAATTAATATATTTGATCAATTTTAGTCATTTATTTCAGAGTTTCACTATCTTGCTCATGTAGTATTTCATTTTAGATCAAATATATTAGATTTGCGGGTTATTTCGCCAAAGAAAGACAGATTCTTTTTTTCCGAATGGTATCAAAATCTAACCAGCATCACAATATCTTACGAGCGACTTTTCTACTAAATTTTGTGTAATTTGATCAGTTAGTTTGTCAGCTAGAGTGGATACATACAATTTTTACGGGCCATTTTGCAATAAAGGCAGGTCCATTTATCCCGAATCGTATCAAAACTATTTAGAACCAGGGTCGCCCAGAAGTGACTAATCTACCAAATTTTATGAAATTTAGTCGATTAGTTGAGTTAGAGTGGATATATACAATTTTTGCGGACCATTTCGTAAAAGGATGCAGGTTCATCTTTACTGAATCGTATCAAAGTCTAATCAGCACCTGGGTGACCCACAAGTGATTAATCTTCCAAATTTCGTAAAATTTGATCAGTTAGTTTATCAGTTAGAGTAGATGCAGGCAATTTTTGCTGGCCATTTCGCAAAAAAAGGCGAGTTGTTTCATCCTGAATCGTAGCAAAAACTAATCAGCACTAAATTTTATGAAATTCGATCCATTAGTTTTTGAGTTAGAGTAGCTACATACATTGCACAGACAGACACACACACAGAGGTCATGCTAAAAATAGTTTTTTTCGTATTCTAGAGGTTTCAAAACGCGTAGATCCTTCGAAAACTCGAGTTGCGATTTCCGGCATGATTCCAATACTTTCCCTAAACATTACTATGTATTGCAGGGGAAGTAAAAATCTGATGTGGGCAGCACATGACTTTCGCTGCAGACTTAGATTCATATTTTCTTTATTTCTTTAATAATTCATTAGATTGAGTTTAATTGCACAAAATAACACTAAATTTGCATTTTTAATTCAATTTTTGTTTTTATTTGGTAATGGACTTTTTCCGAAATCAGCGTAACAAAAATGCAAGAAAGCATAATGGAGTGTGTTATATTATTTTCCTCTTTAAAAATTGCGTATAAAACAAGAATTTATTTGATACATTTGAGCATAAA
The DNA here is from genome assembly GCA_951213105.1 of Amaurobius ferox. Lineage (NCBI taxonomy): Eukaryota > Metazoa > Arthropoda > Arachnida > Araneae > Amaurobiidae > Amaurobius > Amaurobius ferox. The sequence continues at coordinate 106,806,451 of OX578135.1, forward strand.
CTACTTTGTCTTTTTTTTTTAGATTTTGGCCGGCCATTTCGTAAAAAAAGGCATGTTTTTCTTTTCCGAATCGTATCAAATTCTAATCAGCACCAGAGTATCTAACAAGTAACTTATCTACCAAATTTTGTAAAATTTAGTCAATTAGTATTTTAGCTAGAGCGGATAAATGAAATTTTTAAGGGCATTTCGCAAAAAAAGGCGGGTTATGTTTTTACGAATCGTACCAAAAACTAATCAGCATCAGGGTCACATCCAAGTGACTTACCTACCAAATTTTATGAAATTCGGTCCATTAGTTGAGTTAGAGTGGATACATACATTGCACAGACAAACACGCAGACAGACAGGCACCCAAACAGACAGACAGACACACAGACAAAAAGACACACAGGCAGACACACACAGACGTCACGCTAAAAATAGTTTCTTCGTATTCTAGAGGTCTCGAAATGTGTAGATCCGTCGAAAACTCGAGTTGCGATTTTCGACATGATTCCAATACTTTCAATATACATTACCATGTATTGCAGGGAAAATAAAAATCTGATGTGGGCAGCGCATGACTTTCCCTGCAGAGTTATATTCACAATCCTATTATTTTAATTAAATTAAATTCACTTTTAAGCCAATTTTCGTTCTCTTTTGATAATTGGACTTATTTTCAAAGGTGGCGTAGAGAAAATACGAAAAAACTAAAATGTCTCGAGAACGGCTAGTCCTAGTGTAATGGGGTTGGTCTTATTCTTTTCTTCGTTAAAAATTACGCATTAAACGAGCATTTAATGGATATATTTGAGCATACGTATTTTTTAATTTTAGATTTTGGCGATTTTAGCTGGCCATTTTGCAAAACAAGGCAGATTATTTCTTTTTTAATTGTACCAAAATCTAATCAGCACCAGGGTGTCCCACAAGTGACTCATCTACCGAATTTTGTGAAATTCGGTACAATAGTTTTTCAGCTAGAGTTTGATACATGCTTTTGCTGGCCATTTCGAAAAAAAAGGCGGGTTCTTTTATCCCGAATCGTACACAAAACTAATCAACACCAGATTCTCCCACAAGTGACTTACCTACTAAATTTTATGAAATTCGGTCCATTGGTTTTTGAGTTAGAGTGGATACAAAATCTGCACAGAGAGACACACACACAGACGTCACGCTAAAAATAATTTTTCCGTATTCTAGAGGTCTCGAAACGTGTATATCCGTTAAAAACTCCAGTTGCAAGTTTCGGCATGATTCCAATACTTTCCCTATACATTACCATGTATTGCAGGGAAAGTAGAAATGGCTTAAAATCTGTAAATCCGTCGAAATATGAGAATCGGATTTTTGATTCCATCGCAATACTTTCCCTTTGAATATATACTATGTACCCTAGAGAAGGTAAAAGGAAGAGTAGTGAGGAAGCTGGGCATATTAGAAATTTCAGTTTAATATGCAAATTTGAAGTAGGCAAAGGCAGAAGGTGAGATACCAGCCTCATTTGAGCGTAGTTTTTAAGAATAGTAGATGACTAGTAAATGATTGAAGATTCCCGCTGAGTCAAGTATTCTTTATGTTAATACACAACACTCCATTTTCACATAACTTAATAATTATATTATATCAATATAAGTTTCATTTAAATAATCGTTCTAAAATTGCTGCAATAAAATACAAAAATCTGATGCGGGTAACACATGACTTTCCTTATATAATGCAATGAATTTACTACTTTTACAGTTAAAAAAATGTTATTCTTATAGTAGACACTTGTATTCTTTCCAAGATATTGAATTTTCTTCAATTAGTCGTCATTTTCATTGATTTAGCGTCATTTTTATCAATTTGGCGGGCTCTTTGTTAAATTCGCAACAATTAAAAATGTCGCCAAGTTGGAGACATTCCGCCAAATACGTCGCCAAAATCTCGCCAAGCGTTATGGAGGGAGAAATAAGTTATTCTTACAGCAGATAAATGACTATTGGCGTTCAAATACAAAAGTATTACTCAAAGTATATTTTTTCATGAATGGAACGAGCTAGATCCACGAGAATGATGTCACTCAATTTATCGCATGGTATTACATATGAAAAGTGAACATATTTCTCAAAAAGAATTTTTTTTTTATTTTATATAAGTTTATGATAATTTTTTTGAAAAATGTGCAATATCTCGAGAACTGTTTTTGTTAGCGTTCTAAAATTTATGTCAATCGTTTTTTAATGAAAAATTACGTAAGAAATGTCTATTTGCGTAACTTTATTAGCGGTTTTGATTTTTTGACGATCTTTTCAAAATTTCACTCGAAAATTTAGGGGGTTCTGGACATTCGATTGCGTATAAAAACAATAAGCTTCCAGTGTTTATGGATTGTGATTTTTGTACCAAATTTCGTTCGAATCGGTCCTTTCGTTCGTCAGTTATCGTTTCCACAGACTCACACAGACACACACATACACACACACACACACACACACAGACATCACTTAAAAAATGTTTGATTCGTGATCAGGGATGCTTGAAACGTGCTCTCCAGTCGAAAACTCGAATTCGAATTTTCGACCCCGTCACAATACTTTCCTTATACATTATGTATATAAGGAAAGTAATAAAGAAATACTTTGTAAAATACATACAAAATACTGGTTACTTAGTTTCAAAAACAAATAATAGGTTTCTTCTTCAAGATCAACAAGAAACCCGGCTATTACCCAGATGCAGTCTTTACGTGCCGCGCTTTTTGTATGTCCCGACTGTTATTTGCCTTTGAAACATTTTTTGCATGTATTCTGCATTTAAAGTGTTTATGTAGCATGAAGTTTATTACTTTCCTTATATACATAATGTATAAGTAAAGTATTGTGACGGGGTCGAAAATTCGAATTCGAGTTTTCGACGGGAAAGCACGTTTCAAGCATCCCTGATCGCGATTCAAGCATTTTAAAAGTGATGTCTGTGTGTGTGTGTGCCAGTGAGCCTGTGGAGACGATAACTGAAGAACGAATGGACCGAGTCGAACGAAAGTTGGTACAAAAATCACAATCCGTAAACACTGGAAGCCTATTGTTTTTATACGAAATCGAATGTCCAGAACCCCCTAAATTTTCGAGTGAAATTTTGAAAAAGTCGTCAAAAAATCAAAACTGCTAATAAAGTTACGAAATAGACATTTCTTATGTAATTTTTCATTAAAAAACGATTGACATAAATTTTAGAACGCTAACAAAAACAGTTCTCGAGATATTGCACATTTTTCAAAAAAATTATCATAAACTTATATAAAATAAAAAAAAAATTCTTTTTGAGAAACATGTTCACTTTTCATATGTAATACCATGCGATACATTGGATGACATCATTCTCATGGATCTAGTTCGTTCCATTCATGAAAAAAGGTACTTTGAGTAATACTTTTGTATTTGAACGCCAATAGTCATTTATCTGCTGTAAGAATAACTCATTTCTTTGTCCATAACGCTTGGCGAGATATTGGCAACGAATTTGGTGGAATGTCGCCAACTTGACGACTTTTTAAAATATTGCTAAATTCACAAAAAACTCGCCAAATGGATAAAAATGACTCTAAATCAATGACGACTCATTGGGGATGACGACATGGAAAATTTTATTTTATTTTATTTTATTCAATTTACGTGGTAACTACAGATGCAATCCAGTTATAGAAGCCACGTGACGGCTCATTAATGACGACTCATTAACGAAAATTCAATATCTTGGAAATAATATAAATAATTACTATAAAGATAATCTATTTTTTTTACTGTAAAAGTAGTAAATTCATTGCATTATATAAGGAAAGCCATGTGCTGCCCACATCAGACTTTTCCTAGATGTGATATTACATTTAAAGCTGAAATTCAGTTTTTCCGTTTTCCTTCTTATTCAAAGAAATAGTTCTAATATATTTTTCAATATGTACCCAGAATATAAACCATTTTCGTACATGTTGTCCCATCAAACGGACAGTTTTACTTTTTCGAATTCTGTAAGGGACTGTCTTTGAAAAGATTAGAGAGGAAACGCAAAGAATAAGTTCGAAAACTTTCTTTCGAAAAACCAAAAACCCCTTTCTTGTTCTGCCAATGAACGTAGAGGCTTTGGAGAAAATCTTTGAGATTTGTGTTGCATCATTCATGAGTGCTAGTTTTCCCAAACCAAACAGATCTGGTATTTTTATTGCATGGTATTTGGAATTTGTTACGAACTTGAAACATGATATTGTTACTCTCTCAAAAGTGGAATAAAATCCAACTCCGATGTCTGTCTAATTTTCGCCCCACTACGGCTAGTTAAGGGGTTGTATCGTAATTGAGTTTAGCAAGGGGTAAGTATAGTAATAACGTTTTGTTAGAGAGTTGTATATAAAGTACGGGGGTCAGCTAGGGGGTTGTTATTGTTGAGACCCAGACCGTCCGACCTACCAGAAAGGTGTAAGGTAACTATTTGGACGGTCGGGAAGAGTCATCCAATTTAGACCGGAACCCAGTGGGGTGGCACCCATAGGGACCGTACCCTCCTTCCCCTACCACCCACCTTTCGGAAGGACTTACGGACCCACATGTTTAACGTGATCGTACTCCGCGTGAACACGGCGGCAGTTTTGGCAGCGTAGGGAATCGAACCCGGGCCTACCGAGTGCAATTCCCGCGCGCTAACCACTGGGCTACCGCGCCCAGCTAGGAGATTGTTGTTGTTGTTGTTGAGATCTAGACCGTCCGACCTACCAGAAATATGTAAGGTAACTGTTTGGACGGCCGGGAAGTGCCACTCAATTTAGACCGGTACCCAGTGGGGGAGGCATTCACAGGGACCGTACCCTCCTTCCCCTACCACTAACCTCTCGGAAAGACTTACGGACCCATATGTTTAACGTGATCATACTCCGCATGAACACGGCGGCAGTTGTGGCAGTGTGCAAATCCAGCGCGCAAACCACCGGGCTACCACGCTGAAATGGGCCAACGGCACGCGGTGTTCCCAGGTGGTCATCCACCCAAGTACTAACCGCGCCCGATGCTGCTTGACTTCGGTGATCTAAAGAGAACAGGTGTTATGAGCACGGTAGGGCCGTTGGCACCCAGCTAGGGGGCTCTGTAATAATTACTTTGCCTGCAATACATGGTAATGTATGGGTGAAGTATTGGAATAGTGTCGGAAATCGCAACTCCAGTTTTGATGGATCTACACGTTTTAAACTTAGAACACTCTAGAACCCAAAATGACTATTTTTATCCCAACGTCTGAGTGTCTATGTGTGCAATGTATGCATCCACTCTAGCTGAAAAACTGATTGACCATATTTGACAAAATTTGGTAGATAAGTCACTTGTGGGTTACCCTGGTGCTAATTTGATTTTGGTGCGATTCATATAAAAAGAACCTACCTCTTTTGCGAAATGGACCGCGAAAAACGTATATAACCATTCTAGTTAAAAAACTAATGGACCAAATGTTACGAAATTTAGTATATAAGTCACGTGTTGGATACCCTGATGCCGATTAAATTTTGGTACGATTCAGAAAAAAATAACTTTTCCTTTTCTCTCCCGCCCCCCCCCCCCTCTCTTTTTTTTTTTTTTTTTCGAAATGTCCAGTAAACATCTTCAAAATGTAAAATAAAAAGCCCATATGTTCAAACGTATCAATTAAACGCTTTTCTATACGTAAATTTTATCGGACGAAAATAATAGGGTAAGCCCTACTATTAACCGTTCTTGAAATATTTTTGATTTTCGCATATTTGTTACGGCGCGGCGCCTGTTTAAAAATACGTTCAATTGCCAAATGAAAAGAAAAATAAAATAAAACTGCGAATTTATTGCAATTTATTATAAATACCTTGATTTATCAGTCTGTTTATCTATATATCTCTGGGTAACACCTGCCGAAATTGTGGTGTCGAAATTGGCAGAATATCGTCAACTTGGTGAGCTTTTTTAAATGGCCAAATTAATGAAATGTCGCCAAATTGGTAAAAATGACGACTAATTGATGAAAATTCAATATATTGGAAAAAGAAATATAAGAATCTACTAATAAGAATAACCTATTTCTCCGTCTGTAATGCTTGGCGAAATTCTGGGGACGAATTTTGGCGGCATATCGCCAACTTGGCTAGCCCTTTTAAATGCTGCTAAATTGACGAAAATGTATCCAAATTGATAAAATTGTCGCTAAATCAATGAAAATGACTACTAATTGATGAAAATTCAAAATCTTGGAAATAACATAATAAATGACTATGTGAATAACCCATTTCTCCACACGTTCGTTTGTTAAAAATAACGCTAAATGAGAGGCAATGCTTTGTAAATTTTTTATTCTGTCATATGACAGGCATACCGTCTAGTTTCAATCTTATTTTTGAAATGAAAATCAATTTAATGGATTAGAGAGTAATAAATTCGATCCTGTAGTGAAAGCCATGCGCTGTCCACATCAGATTTTTTTCAGCGCTTCATATTATTGTATAGGGAAAGTACAATTGTTTTCTCGAAAATTTTCGAGTTTGAGATTTTAACGGATAAACACGTTTTTAGACCCCCTGAACACGTTTGAGTACTTTTGCAAAGATGTCCGTCCGTCTCTGTGTGTGAATGTGTATAAGTGTATGTATGTGAGATTTGAATTCGATAACTCACAAACGAATGCTCCTACCGCTGTAAAATTTTATGTGTAAAGTAGTATTTAACACTGTTAAAGACAGGGAAACTAACCGCAAATTTTCCTTCCAAAGACAGGGAAATTAACAGTCTTAAATAAAAATAGGTTCACATTTTTTCACTAAAATTTAATTTGTATAACAATGTATGACGATTTGGCTCAAAAATGGCCATCTTAATCAGTATTAACTCAGTTAAGTTCTATATCATTGTCGATACCAAAAGTATCAGTCTTCTAAGACAGTGGTGCTCAACATTTCTGTTGGTGCCATCCCACCGAAGTATTGTTTTATATATGAGTTCCCATGCTACCGTGTAAAAATAATATGGGAGTTAAAATTATAATTAAATACACAATTTTCAAAAAAGAATTTATTTAATTAGCAAATAAGAGTGTTATTTAGCAATTAAAAATGCCAAAATATTTCATCTTGATAGACTGTGTATGCAGGATATTTTTGAAACAAGAAAACACTAATAATAGATAAAGATTACACAAAATGTTTGACATCCCTAATGTGAAATTTGAGATTAATCTATATACCAAAAAAAAAAAAATTCTAAGTTCTATACCATTGTCGGTACCTTAAGTGTGAAAAATATCAGACTTCTAAGTCAGTGGTGCTAAACTTTTTGTTGGTGCTACTCCACTTAAATATTAATTTATTTAGGAGTTCCCATGGCACCATGCATAAACTTACTTATAATATTAGATACCTTTAATTAAAAAATAATCAAGAATACACGTACTAAGCACTACGCTTTGCTGTTGTGTCGAATGAAAATAATGAGACTTTGTTAACAATAGCGACTTCATCTTTTCTCTAACTCTATCGTGTAACTAAAAGTTACATATTTGCTCTTCGATGGGAGAATAAAGAAGCTCACAAAGCAATATCCAGGGATTGAAGATCGTCAGCGAACAAAGAACAGAACACCAACGCCTGCACATATTACTCCTGTGTAGCAGATAGGACTAAATAGCACGCGAAGCGTCAGTGCGCAGGGTGCACAAGGGCAGTCGTGTGCGCGAGCCGTGTTGAAAGAGCTCTCAAATCGAGCCCGGGTTACAGTGTCTAGAAGAGGCACTGTACCCGGGCTTTTAGACACTGTACCCGGGTGTTGGTGCCAGCAAACAAGGGACGGATCCTTAATGGGCGTATTACGTCCCTGTAGTAGGTGGTATAAAAGAGCTCGACAAGCGAGTTATGGGGTAGCTGAGCGTTAGCGAGCAGCGGAAGGAGCCCTCTTGTATTTATCTGAGGAAGGGGGTGTTTGTTTCTTCTGTGTCTTGAGATTTTACAAACACCATCGTTGTAGGCGGGTTGAACAATGTGTAGAAAGCCGAAAATACTCGCTCAAGGTTTCAAGAGAATCTCACCATAGGTTTCGTCTTCGTATAGTAGCCTAAATATGCACAAAGTTTGGCTTCATTTGGTTCAGTAGTTTTGGAGAAGACTGGGATTGCATTGATTTGGACAGACAGATCGACCGACAGTCACACTGACTGTTAAAAATATTTTTTTTGTAATAAACACCACCGAAAATGTACAGATTTTTAATGCTGTTTAAATTGTTTACGACACGAAAAAAAATATTCCCCTTTAGGGTGGAAAGTAAAAGTATTCTTAATGATATAAATTAAATGCCACTTGCTTTATATGTAAGTTTTGATAGCAAAATGAATGGAAGTTAAATCTTTTCTTAAGATACTACTGTTTTTGGCGTGATGGCATTATTTAAAAATGAAAAACGTACCAATTTGTTGAAAATAATAGAAACTGTTTAAAATTAGCAAATCGATGTAATTTGAATTCATTTTGCTCCCATGCATTATTATGTGCGATAAATCTCAATTTGGAGATTATAAATTACGCAAGGCAAAATGTAATCCGAATCTGTTGAGGGAAATTATACATTCCACTAACAGATTTCTTCGATTTCATTTCACTGTATGCGAAAGCACATCTGCTCTCTCTCAATACCTGACACACAATTGCAAGTATATGTTACTGGAAATCTGTGTCTTATTAATGGTGTTTCAACAGGATTGCGAATTTCAAATATTCTATACTTCAAGAATGGTAATTTAAGCAGAAAAAAAAATTCTTGAATTGTATGGTCTTTTCCATCCATTACAACAGTTTGAAATTCGATAGCTTTAAATATTGATCCACGGAGAATAGTGTGCTGTTTGAAGCTTTTTTCTGCATCATTTATTGACATTCTAGCATTTTTTAACCTTTGTTTTGAATATGTATAGGATGTGGTTGAAATTCGAATACTTTCCTTTACAGTTGAATGTAAAGGGCTTTCGTATTAATCACTGAATTTGTGTTTGAATGAGATCAAATCCATAATTTGGAATGTTTTGTTAGAGTAAATGCATTTATGGCAATAATCTCGATTCATTTTTACTTTCCTTATATACATAATGTATAAGGAAAGTATTGTGACGGGGTCAAAAATTCGAATTCGAGTTTTCGACGGGAGAGCACGTTTCAAGCATCCCTGATCACGAATCAAACATTTTTGAAGTGGTGTGTGTGTGTGTGTGAAAGTATTTGTGTGTGCGTGTGAAAGTATGTGTGTGTCAGTGAGTCTGTGGAGACGATAACTGACGAACGAATGGACCGATTCAAACGAAATTTACTACAAAAATCACAATCTGTAAACACGAGAAGCCTATTGTTTTTATACGCAATCGAATGTTCAGAACCCCCCCCTAAATTTTCGAGTGAAATTTTGAAAAAATCGTCAAAAAATCAAAACTGCTAATAAAGTTACGCAAATAGACATTTTTATGTAGTTTTTCATTAGAAAACGATTGACATAAATTTTAGAACGCTAACATGAACCGTTCTCGAGATATTGCACATTTTTCAAAAAAATTATCATAAGTTATATAAAATAAAAAAAAATATTTCCTATTGAGAAACATGTTCACTTTTCATATGTAATACCATGCGATAAATTGGGTGATATCATTCTCGCGGATCTAGTTCGTTCCATTCATGAAAATATATACTTTGAGTAATACTTTTGTATTTGAACGCCAATAGTCATTTATCTGCTGTAAGAATAACTTATTTCTCCTTCCATACCGCTTGGCGAGATTTTGGCGACGAATTTGGCGGAATGTCGCCAACTTGGCGACATTTTTAATTGTTACCAAATTAACAAAAATCTCGCCAAATTGATAAAAATGACGCTAAATCAATGAAAATGACAACTAATTGAAGAAAATTCAATATCTTGGAAAGAATATAAGTATCTACTATAAGAATAACATTTTTTTAATTGTAAAAGTAGTAAATTCATTACATTAGATAAGGAAAGTTATGTGTTGCCCACATCAGATTTTTTTATATTTTATTAAAATATATTTAAGTGTAAAATGTATAATCATGCTCCCGTTACAGATACATCTATGTACGGGTTTTGTGTTTATTAAGCTCTTGTGATTTTGGGAGAGCTGATATCTGCAATGCCAGAAAGAAAACTCGCCATGTGCCACAATTTTGAAGTATGGAATAAGTACTTAATTAATATATTTAAGCATATGTAGCTTTTTTAATTTAAATTTTGGCGATTTAAAGATCATTTTGCTAAAAACATAAAGAAAGAAAATAAGGCAGGTTCTAATTTTTTTTAGTTGTACCGAATTTAAATCATCACCAGAGTACCCCTCCCCCCCACCACCACCACACACACAAGTGATTTATTTATCAAAATTTATGAGATTTAGTTAAATAGTTTTTGAGATAGAGTCAATACATGGCATTGCATAGACGCATAGACAGACTGATACGCACACAGACAAATCGATGGACGGACAGAAACACACTACACACACATAATTCATGCTAAAATTGATGGATTCGTGTTCTAAAGTACCCCAAACGTGTAAATCCGTCGAAAATTAATGTTTAAATTTTTGACCCAATTCCAATACTTATGACCCAATTACAATATATGACCCAATTACAATATATATATATATATATATATATATATATATATATAATTGAAGAATTAATTTTCTTGTATTATATATACCAATTGATCATTTATTGAGAATGGTTTGTATAGCAAAAGTGAAAATAAGATGGCCTGAAGTGAAAATTTGAAATCAAAAATGATTATACGACAAACTTGTGAAAATGGTAAATACAACATTATAAATAAAGAGTTATGAAATACCCCTTTTTACCTGTTTCATACATAAGATAAGCAATTGAAAAAATAATTACATGTGGTAAAGATTGGTGAATGTAATTCCTTAACTACACCCTTATATTAAATTTTTTAGTATTATGAATAATATGTGTAATACAGGTACTTATGGTACTAATCCCCTTGTTCCCTGCGTAAACATACATGGTGTAAATGCTTGAATAATGTATAAGATGAAAAGTTGCAAACAGAAAAATTTGCACTTGGAGATAGGTCTTTCTTGCTCCCAAAAATTATTTTAAAATGAATAAATTGAAAAAAGTGAAAAGTATTTCTAAAATCATGTACGTTATCAAGGATACATGACATCCATACATGATTCGTTAATGCTGAACTTCTACGTTTCTGTATGCATTACTGTAAGTTGTATTACAGAAATTATGCACATGGCCCAATGTAGAAGAATGTAGAATGTGGGTCAGATATAAATATAAAAATACTCAAACAAAATAATCAATTATACCAGCGTAATGCCTTGTACTTATATGAAAATACAATGTAATATTTAAAGATGGAAAAAGAATAAGAATAAAATAACATAAATTGAGTTACCACATGTTCTGCATACATGGAGAGTAACTGAGACAGACTAAGCTTTGAGCCAACTCAATACACTATACAGTTAAGGTGATAGACTCAGTGTGTAACTGTTGCAAGCGAAACAACATGGAGATCATGAAATTTTTATTATTTATTTATTCTTAATCAAATAATTGATAACTATTTTAATATTGAATTTATACTTGTAAAATGTTTTGATTCTTAGTGGTCACTTTGACGATAATTTATTTAAAAAAATTTTTGATTATTCAAAAGTGGTTGATGTTCACTTGTCAATATGTTGCTGTAATTGGAGCAAGGTTTTGAATTTCAATTTAAATTTAATTGTGTTTTAATAAATTAAAAAATAACGTTTGGTGGGTATTTATTTTGGATGGTGGTGTTTATTAATTTAATAAGATGTTCTTTGTAGTAACATGGTGTACTTAATATTTTTATTCTTAATAACTGATTCTTAATAATATTTTTAAATACTGATTTTGAAAGATTATATATATATATATATATATATATATATATATATATATATATATATATATATATATATATATATATATATATATATATATATATATATATATATATATATATATATATATATATATATATATATATATATATATATAAATATATATATATATAAATAAAAATTGAAAGATTTTAATCGAAAACTATGCATAAACTACAGTATGTACAAAAAAACCCATCTCTAGCATATCTGTTACAAATGAGTAACTATAGACCAAGGCTAAGGATAAAGATAGAAGGTAACATATCACTATAATAGAAACGGGAGATGAGAAGAATATTAGGATACGAAAATCACAATTAAAAGTATATATGAAAATAAATAAAAATGAAAAAGAAAACACGGAAAAAATGAGAAAAGGCAATAATAATTAGCTCAAGATAAAAGAATAAGAGAATAAGACATAGAGAACAATCAATTGAAACTACACAAAAAATAGCGGTTAGTTTGAAATTCCATTCTCATCAGGACAGCCATACAATTCAAATTAAAACTGATAGAATAGCCAGTTTCCGACAATGGCGATAGTATTTAATTATAGACACCATTGGAACTGTCTACTGGCTAGTGGAAGGAGAAAAATAAATCAATTGAATTACAAATTAGAAAAATAATACCTCCTCGAACAGAAATATTAATTCACAAGCATTGCTACCACGTGTAGGTTGAACAAGCGACTGAGCATTTCACCTCACTTCTTCAATGCGAGTAGGCACCGGAATGAATACATTTGAACGATACATAATATGTATGGTAAAAAAAATAGTAATCAGTCTTTCAAAAAAATCTTTCGAAAATAGTAATCAGTATAGGACTCAGGACAAGTGGAAAATAGTCATTCGAATATAGTAAACAGTATTAGACTCAGGCTAAGTGGTAAGTTAGTTGATAGGAATGGGTGAATTCTCAAAAATGAGTTATCCAATCAAAGATAAATAATGCATGTGTAAAATTATTAAGTGGTATATTTGAAATTATTAATAATATTATTTACAAATACTTCCGGATATTGGTAATTTTGACAAATGCGTTTAAGATTATTGATGTGGAGAAAGTGAAACCGAGGATCAGAAAGTCGATGTATTCGAAATAGTTGGTTTAAAATGATGTTTCTAAACAATTGAATAGAATTACAAGATTGATATGATAGTAGCTTTATGATAGTGAAGTTGTAAGAATTTTTTTTATCATATAGATTGGTGATTACATGATTATTGAGGGTATCTAAGTTTAGGTCTAAAAAATTTACAGTTTTACTAACGCTAGGCTCATTAGGAATTAATTCTAGGTTAGATGGGTAAAAATCAATATTAATGGGATAGGAATCATCAATGATAATACAAATTAAGTCGTCAACATATCTATATATAATATATGAATTAGAGTTAAAATGACATTCATAATAATAAAGATATAAGTTAGCGAGAATACTACTACTACAGCCACTTTGTGGTACATCAGATGTTTGTAAATAAATGTTATCACCTTGTATAATATAATTGTTGTATAACACAAAGTGCAAGAGCATAGGAAAATTTTTTGACATTAAATGCAATATGATTGGAAGATATATAGATTATATATATATATATATATATATATATATATATAGAATAAAGATAAATGATCTGCATCATCCAGATAAGAGAAATGGAATAGGTATACCCATAAATGAATATACAAATGTCAATTTTTTTCTATATTTAATGGCGTATCGATATCTATTCTAATTTTTTTCTAGATGGTGAAAGAGCTCATTTAGCTTCCAAAACCTTTTCTTTTTCGTTACCTCTTTTGTTACATGCTACTATACAGCCTTGTCGACATTCAGTCATATTTTGCAGATGCTTAGCGATTGTTTTACATGCGTGTCCCTTTCAAGTTCAATCTCAATTTTTAAAGATATTTCGGATGATATTTTCATCTTCCGTTTTGGAAACAGTGTCATTCTTATGTGGCGTCCAATACAGGTAGGTTTATGGCGTTCCAAAACAGGTAGGTTGTGTGGCGTCTGTTACAGGTAGGTTTCAGTGATTATTGGTGTAACTGTTCTTTTCTACACTGAAAAAAGCTCGTCTTCTGAAACTGGTTGAAAGGGCTATGTTTTATTGAATTGTGTTTTTATTAATAAAGCATTCTTTAACTTGTAATATTTTTTTCAGCAATTAGAACGAATATATTGTGTACCGTTCGGTTTAAATTGCTCTTTGTGTGTAACTACAAACGTACCTTGCTAAGTATCCCCAATTTTGTATGTGTGGATATCTGGCTTTATATGAGCAATTTTTTATTTTGACTTCATTGTCTGCTTTTGTATTTTATTATGCTTTCATTTTTTTGTTTAATCGTTTTTTTCATTTTGTTTGCTTATTCTGTTTACTTTCTACTGTCATTTGTTGTTATAATAATATATTGTTCAGTTCAGTTATTGTGTTTCCCCAGTTTCGTATGTGCGTGTATGTATGTATATCTAATTTTATATGAGCACTTTTTTATTTTAACTTTATTGTCTGCTTTTGCATTTTATTCTGTTTCTTGTGTTTAATCGCTTTATAAATTTGTTTGCTTGTTCAGTTCATTTTCTACTACCATTTGTCATTATAATAATATGTTGTTCAGTTCAGTGATTGTGTGTAAGAAAGGATTTGTAGCCACCATAAAAAGGACAAAAATAAATAAATAAAATGCAAAAATAATAAAAGAAATATAAGTATATAAATAAGGAAATATCTGATCATCAAACGCAATGCAGCTAAAATATATCCATTGCTCATTCAATCCATTCCAACAGTTTACAAATATCAAATATCTCTTAATTTATATTCAAGACTGGTAGTTAAAACAAGAAGAACGTCTTGTATTGGAAGCGTCTATCCACTGCTACAGTTTGAAATTGAATAATAGTAAATATAATGGAACCTTAAAGAATCGTCTGCCATTTCACCGTTTGAAAGCATTTCTTTGCATTTTTTTATTGACATTCGAAGATGCTTCATGTCTTCGGGACAATTCCCATACGTCCCTGAACAATAAGCATTGATGCATACGATTTATTTTGAAGTGGAATAAAAATCATTTTTGAAAAGAAGCTCTGAAATGTGTTTTAATACGTGCATTTATAATATAAAACTTCATGTGACATTAATGAAAATCTTTAATAATTGATATTTCAAAAATTTTATGTGGACAGCATCGGACTTTCCCTATATAATGCAATGAATAAACTTCCTTTACAGTGAAAAAAAATGATGTATGACATCTACGGGCACAATGTTTTTAATGTTGAATTGTTGTGCATTTGGTGCTTTTCCAGATGACAAAATGTAAAACTATTTCGAAGTATCCAATTAATTTATATATCAAATATCTCTAAATTGCGATTATCAATATTGATTGCATTCTCAATAAGCAATATAGTCCATATATTAAAGTATTTTGATAATTAATTCATCAATTTGGCGTCGTTTTTGTTAACTTAGTGTCAATTTTGCAATTTTGAGGATATTTTCGTTAATTCGGGAGGGGGGGGATAATATTTTTCCAAATAAGTCGCAAAGTACGCCAAATTTATCGCCAAGCGTTACAAACAAACGAAGAAAAGATAATTTCTAATATATAACTGACTGTTGACGAATTCTTATGAGTTAAAATGTGAAACTATTACTCAAAGTATCTTCAATCGTGAAGAGAACGAACTAGATCCATCAGAATAATGATAACATATTTCCCGCATAATATTTCCTATAAAAAGTCAACATATTTCACATTAGTTAATACTTAATATTATAATATAAAATTTTATGTGACTTTTTGATATATTTACTTGAAAAAGTGCGCTATCTCAGGAATGGTTCATGATAGAGTTCTAAAGTTTATGTCAATCGTTTTCTGATAAAAATTTACTTAAAAAATGATTATTCACGTAACATTATTAAAGAATCTGATTTCTTGATGATTTTTTTCCAAATTTCATTCGGAAATTTGGTGGGGGGATGGTCTCCCGAACAGTCGATTTCGTTTATAAATAATTGCAATCAGTATTTACTGATTGTAATTTTTGTACCAAATTCAGAGGAGTTAAAATTCACGAATTACTTTGAAAATTACAGGAAATATTCAAATTATCACGTAAAATGTATATAAAATGTTTCAGCAAAATATGTTAGGTAGGTTTATTAAATAAAAATTGAAATAATAATTCACCAATATTATAAAGAGATCACATGACTCATTTCAAAATAAAATGTGGCATCCATTTTATTTCCCCTGTGTTAAAATTGTGATGTTTAAAGACCGTTTAAATTTATATTTATTGTTTCATCCGTCCTACAACCGCTTTATTTTTGCATATTATCTGTGTATCGAAATTCTGTGTCAACACAATTACAATATTTATTTTATTTTAAATGATCACTAAACTTTGATTATTCTTACAACGAAGCCTAATTTCTATAGCTTGAAGAATGTAAACAAATCAAGTAATTGTAAGATGAGTTGTATGAGAATTACTGAATTTTTATCACGTAAATTTTTTTAATTTTGGAGTCTGGAATATAAGTGATATGAATGAAATATTTATTGGTTTTGCATAAAGAAGCAGACGATTTATAGCATTTATAGCAGTTTTTAATGAAGATTTAAGTATCTAAGTATAATAAATTATTGTACAAGTATTGTTAGTACTGTGATAATTAAAAGTGCTTAATGTATGACATTTTAGAGATGTTTAAATAAAATTGCATTTTATATGAAAAATGCTTCATAATCAATGCTTTATGCATAATTGATCTTTCTTCTCTTACAAACACTTTGAGAATGAGAGTGGAAAAGTTACAGAAAGCTCTCAATCTTCTTTTTCGATTAGAAGTCATTTATACAATAAAAGCTGAAGTAGTTCTAGATATTTAGATAACCATACGTAAATTGGTTATATACATTACTATCAGGTATATCCGAAGTTGCTCGCTATTAAAAATATGTAAAACTTGTAAACACATTCTAGATAAATTCTAAACAAATTATAAATGTATTCATATTACTTTTAAAAAATTGCACTGAAACATTGAATTTAATTCCACTATAAAAAAATAGCAAGTGCAAACAAATCTAAAGAATAAAACATCCTGGTTGCGTTTGTAAACCAATTTACAAAAATATGAAGTTTGGGTAAATATATAACTAAACACTAAAATCTTAGCGAAAGTTATTCCCGAGCCATTTTTTATCCCTTCTCTACAATCATTTAAACTCACTCGGAAATAATTTTTTTAAAAATATTACCGTAATCTTATATTCTATGGCCATAGCTGATATATCATTTTAAACAATAAAAATTAATTAAGTATTATTAACTAATTAATTATGAAACACTTTCCAACTGAAATGCAATTTTATTTGAACATCTCTCAAAATGGGACACATTTAGCGGTGATATTTTTTAAATTATCACAGAACTATAACAACTTATTTTATTTGGAAAATTAAAACTTCATCATAAAAGGCAATGATATAAAATTGTCTGTTTCTCTACGTAAAATCAATGAATTTTTCATTCATATCACTTATATTCCAGACTCCAGAGTTGCATGAAAAAAAAATCAGCAATTCTTATACAACAAATCTTACAATCGCTTGATTTGTTTATATTCTGAATTCATTAAAATTATGCTTCGTTGTAGAAACAATCAAAGTTTGATGATCATTTAAACTCAAATATATTGTAATTGAGTTGACACAGAATATAGATGCACAGAAAATGCGGGAAAATAAAGCGGTTTTAGAACGGATGCAACACTAAATATAAATTTGAAGGATCCTTAAAAATCTTGATACATCGAAAAAAAATGGATGCCATATTTTATTTTGCAATGGGTCACGTGTTCTCTTCATGTATCATAGGTAGTTGTTGAGACCCAGACCTTCCGACCTACCAGAAAGGTGTAAGGTAACTGTTTGGACGTCCGGGAAGTGCCACCCAATTTAGACTGGAACCCAGTGGGGGAGGCATCCACAGGCACCGTACCCTCCTTCCCCAACCACCAACCTCTCGGAAGGATTTACGGACCCACATGTTTAACGTGATCGTACTCCGCATGAACACGGCGGCATTTGTGGTAGCGTGCAAATCCAGCGCGCAAACCACCGGGCTACCGCGCCTGAAATGTGCTAATAACACGCTGTGTTCCCAGGTGGTCACCCACCCAAGTACTAACCGCGCCCGATGCTGCTCGACTTCGCTGATCTAACGAGAACCGGTGTTTTCAGAACGGTAGGGCCGTTGGTCTCATGTATCATAGGTTGAAGACCCAGACCGTCCGACTCATCCAGTGGACATGATCAACTAATTGGGCGACCGAACAAGTAAGTGAGTAAGTGTATAATACACAAGTGGACAAGTAGGTGTAATTATTATTTTAATTTTTATAGAATTACCGAACATGTTTTGCTGAATTTCTTTTTATGTATTTTATGGGATAATTTGAATAATTCCTAAAATTTTCAAAGCAATTTGCGAATTTTCACTTCGCTTAAAAAATGTTTGAAAAATTAGGTCCCACAAGGTTCAACGTAGTTCACCTTTTCAACCCGGGTTCAATCCAAAACTAATTGGGCGATATTATTCATTTTCATTCCCATATGTCCCACAGATCACCTCAATAACATACTAAAATTTCATTTTGATAAAGTCATTTTTATGGCAGTTATCGTGCAAACGGACGGACATACAGACAGGCAGACAGAATGATCAAAGTCATAAATACTTTTCAACTATGTTGGAAAGTTTTAAAAATATAACACCGTCTGTTTATTAAATTTAATTCCCCTAAAATGAAGCATAAGAATCTTTCTTCTCACGTTACAAAATTACCTTCATAGGCAGATATCTTGAAATATGAGATATTCTTACTATGTTTCATCCTGTTTCAACAATTACTTAAATGGAATTGGAAATATGAGATTAAAAATATTTACGAAAAAAAAAAGATGATTGACAGTATCAATAGAAAATATGAAAAAAATTTCGTAATCTTATATATCCTAAGGAATATAAGATAAATAATTTCTTAATATTATTAATAGAAATAGAATCCAAACGAATACATGATACTGTTCTTTTATAAAAAAATCATTTTATATCCATTTTTTTATTATTTGAATCATATAAATAAAACATTTGATTTGATTCCGTTGTTAAGCAACTTGATATAATATTCTTCAAATAAAGTTTCCGAAAATAAACGTCTGGATATTACTATTTTAATAGAATATTAAATTTGGCGTTTTCTATTAATTATCCCAACAACCACTGGCCCTAGAGACTTATAAGATGGAGAGAAAAACTATACCAAATTTGAAAAAAAAATATTCGACGCAACTATGGCTTTGTAATGGCTAAACAGAACATTCCATTTTATATACATAGATAAAGACTTTGAAACTGATAGCAAAACTCTATTAGTTTTAAGGAATTTGTATTTTTATTCTAATGGCGTTAAAATCAATACTTTCGGAAATTCCATTTCTCAAAATGAAACTGTCACTTCGTGAACACTCTACGTGGGGATTGCCATCGCGTGAATTAATCTGTCGTTTCGAATATAAATTTGGAAATTAATTAAAATGCAAACTAATTTCTTCCTGAAAAGTAAAGAGTAATTCTGAACTGTATCAAGACTTTTTGATGAATCGAAATATATATTTTGAATCTATATCATACAGCTCAATGAGGATGAATGACTCATGGAGTTAAAAGCAAGGAATTAAAACTTCATTTTAAGAAAACGCTAATATCGTTTGAGACAATAATTCATTATGGCGCTGGGTTTAGATAAGTAGTTTTGCAGTGAATATATATTCCTATGGCTAAATGCCTGAAATATTTATTTAAACTGCTAATTTAAAAAAAAGTATTAGAGAAATGCAAATTAGAACTGAAACAATAAAGAATATTCCTATGTATTCAAAATTATTTTGTCTTTTAATTTATTTTTGTCTCCCTATATTCTATACTCTAACCTGCAACTATGAAAAAATACTTGGTAATTATACTCATAATTAAGGAACCCTTAATTTTAAAATAATCAAAAATACATATACTAAATACTACGCCTTTCTGTTATGTCAACTAACAAAAGAGACTACTTTGCTAACACTAGCTACACCTAGGTATAATTGTCAAATCATTATGGCATTTACAAACGTTTCATCCATAGGAGATTTATCTCCTTTATCACTTCATGGACTGATTGACTAAGTTATGAATTACACAGACTAAATTGCTGAAGTTAGAAACTTGAAACTCTTCATTTACGTGGGATTTGACCTATAAGTCATGAGAAATATCTGAAATCATATATTTTTGTCCGAAAAAATTGTAAACCTTAGATTTTTATTGTTCGAACTTTCTTTCAGATGAAATTCGAGAGCTGTTAGGCACGTAAAATTCATTTTTAAACCATCATGGGAAGAGAAAAAACATACAACATTTCTCTAATTAACTCTATTGGTATACGACAAACTATGTTTGATGTGTTTTAATTTATAGTTGCCACAGACGATATTTTGGATCTTTTAATTCAATTCTTTTTTACAGTTTTTGATGGCATTTGCAACCATGGTAACAGCGTTGCGTTTTAAATATTGAAATCGCCTGCTGGCTATTTATTCCTCAGATCAAACTATTAAAAATATTTGTATTAATGGTTAATTTTCAGCTTAAAATTTTTAGAAACTGTGAAAATTAAATACGCTGTTAATAAAGCAAAAGAAAAAAAATAAAATAAAATAAACTATCTTATGTGGGCAGCACACAATTTTCTCTTCAGATTTAAATTCATTTTCTGTTCATTTCTTTAAGAGTTCATTAAATTCAGTTTAATTGTACAAAATAACGCGCATAATTATTTGAAATAACACCGAATGTCCACTTTTAATTCAATTTTTGTTTTCAATTAGTAACTGGAGTAAATCAATTCAGTTAGTAGCAGTTCAATTAGTAACTTAAAAACTAAAATATCTCGAGAACGGCTAATGCTAGAGTAATGGGGTTAGTCTTATTCTTTTTATCGTCAAAAATTACCTATAAAACAAGCATTTAATTAAATACATTTGAGCATACGTAGTCTTTTATTTTAGATTTTGACGAATTTTGCTGTTCATTTTAAAAAGAAAGGCAGGTTTTTTTTTCCGAATCGTACCAAAATCTAATTAGCACCAGGGTAAACCATAATTGACTTATCTACTAAATTTTGCGAAATTTTGTCTGTTTTGTTTTTAGCTAAAGTGGATACATACGATTTTTGCAGACCATTTCGCAAAAAAAAATCGCACTAAAATATAATCAGCACGAGGGTCACCCACAACTTACTTACCCATAAAGCTTTATGAAATTTGCTCAATTAGTTTTTAAGTTAGAGTGGCTACATGCATTGCACAGACAAACACACACACAGACACATAAAAACACACAATACACATACACAGATATACACGTAGACACATACGCAGACACACACACTGACGCACGTACACACACAAACTTCTCGTTAAAAGTAATTTTTTCGTGTTCTAGAGGTCCCAAAACGTGTAGATCCGTCGAAAACTCGAGTTGCAATTTTCAACACGATTCCAATACTTTCCTTACACATCTCTATCTATTGTAGGGAAAGTAAAAATGTTTGTAAATATTGAAAATAAGGCAGCATACAGCGATCAGAAGTGAACTGATATTTTACATACCGCAATTTCCATGTTAACCAAACTGTAAAATGTGCGACATTGCAGTCGTTTCGAACTCTGTATGTACGACTGAGCATGAAATATGGGATATCTGAAACGGTAGAAAGAAAACTTGCTATGTGCCGCAATTTTGCGAACATCTATGGAGACCGACAAATTCAGTGCTTCGAAGCACCTGATGTCAAATTCTCATAAAACTCGAGTTCGGGCTGCAATGTTCAAGTTCATACTCACATCTAAACTAGCTTCGCTTTTCAGCATGGAAAATACGCTTGTTGCAATGGCAGTAAAGAAACTGTAAACTGTTTTGGACTGTTATTTTTATATATTGTTTTTATTATCTTTTGTTTTCAAATTATTAGTTTTTATTTTATCTTTCCATTTCAAGTGTAAAAGAAAATCTGATGTGGGCAGCTCATGACTTTCCTTATATAATGCAATGAATTTACTACTTTTACAGTACAAAAAAATTGATTATTTTTATAGTAGTTATTTATATTATTTCCAAGATATTGAATTTTCGTCAATGAGTCGTCATTTTCCATGTCGTCAATCAATGAGTCGTCATTGATTTAGCGTCATTTGGCGAGTTTTTCGTTAATTTAGCAACATTTAAAAAAGTCACCAAGTTGGCGACATTCCACCAAATTCGTCCGTTATGGACGAAGAAATAAGTTATACTTATAGCACATAAATGACTATTGGCGTTCAAATACAAAAGTATTACTCAAAGTATCTTTTTTCATGAATGAAACGAGCTAGATCCACGAGAATAATGTCAATAAATTTATCGCATGGTATTACATATGAAAAGTGAACATGTTTTTCAATAGGAAATATTTTTTTTAATTTTATATGACGTTTTGATAATTTTTTGAAAAACGTGCAATATCTCGAGAACGGTTTATGTTAGCGTTCTAAAATTTATGTCAATCGTTTTCTAATGAAAAATTACATAAGAAATGTCTATTTGCTTAACTTTATTAGCGGTTTTGATTTTTTGACGATTTTTTCAAAATTTCACTCGAAAATTTAGGGGGGTTTTGTATATTCGATTGCGTATAAAAACGATAGGCTTCCAGTGTTTACGGATTGTGATTTTTGTACCAAATTTTATTCGAATCGGTTCATTCGTTCAGCAGTTATCATCTCCACAGACTCACTGACACACACACACACACACATACTTTCACACATACACACACAGACATCATTTCAAAAATGTTTGATTCGTGATCAGGGATGCTTGAAACGTCTTGAAACTCTCCCGTCGAAAACTCGAATTCGAATTTTCGACCCCGTCACAATACTTTCCTTATACATTATGTGTGTAAGGAAAGTAATAAGTGTATCATCCTTTGTTGATTTAATTTCAAATTTATATGTAATCCAGAAGGTAATATAATCTAGCAGCCCGACGAATGACAGGGTATATAACGAAAACAAGTTCAGACATTGTTGCTTTATAATGTAACTAAATTTGGTTTTCACGACCATGCGACAGGCTGCAGCGGTAAGTGTTTTATAATTTTGTTATTGATTATTTTGTGAAATGTTATGAATATTATCAGCTGGAGAGGTCTGGTTAGGGCGTTGAAATGCACTAAAATTTCATTTTTATAAAGCATATTTTTGCATGTAGAAAATCGACGTATAGAGAACCCAAGTAATAACGACTCACTCGGTTATACCGTAGATTCGGATATAACGCGGGTGTAAGCAAGTCTTATTTTCCCTTTTCCGTCTCCCGTCTTTTGTCAAATTTGAAAAGGCAGCATTTCTTTTAAATATTTATCTTCCGATAGTGAAGTTTGCCGATTTTTTAAAATCTTCTCCATAGAAGAAAATGGCAAGAGAAGAAATGTACAAAGTGTTATGCCGATCGTTTGGCAGTTAGGCCGTTAGACAGCGAGCTTTCCAGTATTTTTCTACTGATGAACTGAAAGTCACTAGTGCAGGGCCTTCGTCTAAATGTTTTCCAGAGACTGCCCCAGTGAATGTTGTTCACAAGCTGTCTCAAGTTATATAAAGTATAATCCGGGTAAGCAGTGAGTCTAATTCAATGGAGATGAGCCCTGAGACAGTAATGACTAGTCAGAAGTCTGAACCCTACAGCTGCTTCTCGCCGAAGAGCCTCTGGGAATGACTGAAATGTTTCTGCTGAGGACGCTTTATAACTTTCCTTTAGATGCCTTCAGAGATTCTGCCTCAATTTCTTTCTTGTGTAGCATTTTGATGTAAATTTGTGCTGAATGAAAAGTCATAAGCTTTGAAACTCTTTGTTCCACCATACCACCTCTTTTGCCCCAAAAGTCCGATTTTTCATTTACTGGTACTTCGCAATGTGCAGGCACCCACTGTAAAGTGATTTTGTGTGTTGGGTCTCTTAAAAGAGCCATGCTCTCTTTAATCTAGAGACCATTGTTTCTTTGGTTGCCGGACAGTGCCTGGAGAGCCGAACTAGAGAGAATGACAGCCCTCAAAAGGATGACAGCTCCGAGAGGATGGCAGCTCCGAGAGGATGACAGCTCCGAGAGGATGGCAGCTCTGTTGAATAAAGAAGGGTGGAGTGCGAGAGTTGCCACAAAAATGCAATGCTACAAAAATTGCTTAGATTTGACCATCAAAGTAAGAGTACAAAATAGAAGTTGTTTGGGGATGCATAACCAAGGAAAGGTTATGGATTCCCAAGGAACGATTAAAAATTGCTGGAGAAAATGTTGGGATGAAGAATCCATGGGGTTAGCAGTTTATGAAGTAGACAAAACACTTGTGATTTCTACAAGCAGTTTATTCAAATTTAAAATCTCACTAGGAAAATTACGGAGACAACTGTGAATCATGAGATTAATAGTGACTCACATGAATAGATTTGTCACGCTATCATTGATGATGAATAAATACCTGTTGCAGCAACAAATGATAACATCGAAGTAGGTTATATGTGTACATATAGTTACATTTTATGTAGTTTCAGTCTTTCTAATAATAGTAATAATAATAATAATAGTAATATTAATAATAGTAATTAAAATCTATAGAATATTGATTTTTACATTTTGTAAAAGACTTTGTATAATAGATAACTAAATATAGAACATAATATACATTTAGAAAATAAAATGAATATTTACCTTTTAATATTAAACTTGAGCATTAAAACGTTCTCTTCATTTAAAACACGACTGACTTATTGAGCAGATGGTTTACTGTTGCCGAAGACTCTCCCTTTAACAGGGGTTCACTGTAGTTCCGTTTTAAACCATGAAATATGTTTTGCCTTAAATCTGAATCCAACAAAGCTTAAGACACCAAGAGGAAAAAAAAATTGCACCTCAGTTGAGTCGTTGTGGGACTAAATTTAATGCAATAAAAAGTCAATGATAGCCAGTGGGAAAAGTATTTTTGATAACATAGTGTACATTTGTATAAAATTTATTAATTTATTTACATGACTTTATGGTTAGTTTATCCATCGGAATGACTGAGTGTGATATATAGATATATATATATATATATATATATATATATATATATATATATATATATATATATATATATATATATATAATAAAATTATAATATGAAATTCCAATGATAGAAAAGAGAGAAGTTCTAACTCATAAAATCTTAATGTAAAAAATGCTAACAATGTAAAAGGAGGTAAAAAATAGGGAATTATCAATCAAGAAGGTAATAAAATGCATATATCTAGTAATCAAGCTAAATATATTCAACTTATATCAATGGTGAGAATTCGAAAATTGAAAAACAAAACATAACCAATTATTAAAATAATACACGTGGATAAGCACTAGGCCTAAAAAGTGTTCATTTTGAAAAAAAAAAAATCGTTTTCAAGTCCAAGAATCTCTTCAAAATGAACAAAAAAAGTTTGTTTCTGAAGAAAGAGATAGATAGTATCTATAAAGTCTTTCTACTTGGACAACAAGCTAAAAGATTGAAAAATGAAAAAGGACTATAAATATATCTGGGAATATACAGCACATATACTATCAATACGAGCAACGAGAAATAACTAGACTAATGTTGCCATTCTCAGGAGATAATAGTGGAAATCAGTTTTTGCCAAACGTGATATATAAATAATATAATGCAAAAAGTCATATAATGTGATAAATTTACTAGTAAAAGCTATACAATAAAGAGACCTAAAATAATAGAAAGCAAGGAGGCAAATTTCTAAGAGGATGCATATACATTGTAATGCTAATTCAGGAAAATTTTAACAATTAGCTAATACATGATACTAAGAGGGCAATGTTAAGAATATTCAGCTAATTTAAACTTATTAACTATACTATTTACTATATATACCGGATATTTATATAATGAACTGGTACTTTTTAGATTATTAATGTGCAAAGCATGAAAATTTTTATCTGATATTCTATAGGCACATACTTTGTAATGCATAATAGAAAATGAGTTAGTTCTTGACGGTTTCGAAGGAAGAAAGGTTACAGAATAAATAACATTTCAGGATTTCAAAGCGAGCATTACAAATTATGTGCCTGAACATAAATTACTAATGTTAATGTAGACGTTCTAAGAAAACTTTTAATGTATACTAAAGATTACTTATAGTTTTAAAACTTCAAAGTTTTTGGAAATAAATTCTACTTAAAAAGTTGAGTTATGTGGTGAATATATTTCAGAGCATTATTCTTTGCAACGTCTCTAAAATTACATTCCTTTCTGTTGGTTTATGATATTGATATTTGGCAAAGATTCTGGAAATGAATCCCTGTTCTGCGTGAAATATCATGAACTTATGCCATTGAAGATCGCAGTTTTAAAATCAATCGTATATTAACTTCAAAACTAAAATATGGATTACTCTAAAGTTTATTGCATATTTGGTTCAATTGACTATGATAAAATTAAAGTATTTTTATGTACTTTAATTTTCTCAGAATTGTTTTTTTTCAGCCAATAAAATATCTTTTTTTAGAAATTTTTTTTGTAACGAATTGAGTCTAAGAAATAAACAATATTAAACACCAGTAACTAGTTTTGATTTTTGATATGAAACACCTTTGGGCGCGAAGTAGAGCAAAACTTAAAAGAAACTTGACGTGGATGAAACGGTAGTGAAAGCAAAATATATGAAAAGCATGATGACCAACATCAATCTAGCTGTGTTACTCACTATTTACACTACGTGACAGTGAAAATGAGACACCAAGAAGGAGTGGGAAAATTGATAAAAATACAAGAGAAATATCAGAGACAGCAAAGAACAAGTGATGTTTATTGCAACATGATACACCTATACATTGAGCGATAACACCGCCTGATCAGTAGGTTGTAGGACCACCGCGGGTGGCGATATTGGGAAGAGATCAGGGGAGACAAGAGGCCAGAAAAGCACCTGGGTACCTTGCCCTTGCGGGGTATTTTGGCTGATGCGTGCGGTCAGGCGGTATCCTACTATTAAATGGCACTGGGCACCCTCTGAAGGAAGGGGTCACCGGTCTCAGCACGTCATCCACGTATCGTTGGGCCGTTATAGTGCCATCAATACGAACCAGAAATGACCTGCTATCGTAGGAGATGGGGCCCCAAACCATGATGCCTCGGTGTGGCGTTCCACACATGCGGCCTTATTGCACCTGTCACCACTTCGGCACCAGACTCCTACATGGCGACTGCCATTACTGAAACAGAAGCGTGAGTCGTCTGAGAACACGATCCTGTACCATTCCGCCGTCTGTGGCTCTATCCCGACACCATTGAAAATGGAGGCGTCTGTGCTTTTGGGTCAATGGGAGTCTTCTTAACGGGAGCCATGAGTGCAGGTCGTCGGCGACCAATCGGCAGATAATGGACTTGGTCGGTATGGGAGCATCAAGGATGTCTGCACAGGCTGAAAAAGGGTGACCGAAGTGGCCAGCGGGGTCGCCAACGCTTACCGGCGGATGCGTCGGTCCACCGGTGCTGGCGTCACTCTGACCGTACCGGAACCTCTTAAACGTGCTACATTCCCTTGTTCCAACCATCTCCGCCACAGCCGGTGCACCGTGTGGGTGGCTGTTCGCTGAGATTTGACGTATGGACCAACTTGCCCTTCTGAGTCAGATCACCATACCCCTCGTGAAATCGTATGTCTGCTGGAACTGCCTCGTTTGGTGGCGGCCCGGCATTCTCTGCTACTACACGTTTTCTCTGAGATAAAAAAAATTGCAAAATTATTTCCCTGGCAGACAGAGCCGCGCTCCTATTGCCGATTCTGCAGGTTCCTTCCGTTATATCTCACTCAACGTGCGCGGAACAGTCGCGCATTTCGCATCAATTGCATAACTCGGTGAGCTGCGTCAACCCTGCAATTCGCATATTTTTTTACCCACTCCTTTTTGGTGTTTTATTTCACTGCCACGTAATGTATTTTGACTAGGACCAAACGTAGCTGGACCAATCTGGTAATGTATGCTACTTGCAGGGAATCATCAATGGTTTCCTAATTTTGTAGCTTTAATTACTGCTGGGTGTTACGGATAACTCTAAAGTTCATTGCATATTTGGCTCACACTTCCAATCACTACACCTAGCAAGCACTTAATTAGAATAACATGATTTTTATACGCAAGAGTATGTAGTTGCATATAACGTTTAAAAAAGTTACCATATTTTTTATTTTGACACGAAGATACATGATTAAATATAACGAACATTTACACTAAATGTGAAACTATTCCTTGCAATTTCATTATGTCTATCAATTAAGCGTCGTTGAATATAGTACATTTCTTGGTAGGATTCATGAACGATGTTGGTGGACAGTTGAAGACTTGTGAAAATCTCTTGGAGTTCTGAAGTCCTCCTATTATGCTGAAAATAGGAAAAAACAGTGATAGACTGTAGAAAAATGAGAAAATAAGTATATTTTGTAAAAAGATACAAAAGC
Organism: Amaurobius ferox; assembly: GCA_951213105.1. Lineage (NCBI taxonomy): Eukaryota > Metazoa > Arthropoda > Arachnida > Araneae > Amaurobiidae > Amaurobius > Amaurobius ferox. The sequence goes on from OX578135.1 coordinate 106,835,117, forward strand.
AATAGAGTTTGATATTCTAATTTATATACATCTGAAAATTGCTGCTAATGTAACAAAATTATAAAAACTTTGTTTTAAGCAACATACAACATAAAATTAATTGTATGGACTGGTTATGAAGATTAACAGCCTTCAGGACAAATAATAATTCATACGAACAGTTTTTTAAAAAAAATAACAGGACACAATGTTTATGTGTTGTTTATGTTCATAGTTATACTCACTGAACAAGAACTCTGAATCTTTTTGTTGTATGTTCACTTTCCTCTTTGGTATTTTACCTTTCATTCATAGTGTCCTACTTTACTTTCCTTCTGCTATGGATTTTAGCCTTTCTTTTTCCTCTCACCGTTGGCAACCGCCTTCCTTTAGCCGCGTTTGTTGTTCTAATATTAATGGCTGAACTTGTTTGACGAGTTAAGGTTGCGCGTCTTGTTTGTTCTAAAGCAGAAGACTGTTTCTTGCCATTGAAATAGATCGATAATGTTAATTTTCGGTTGAATGTTGCTTTAAGTATTTTCAGTTTTATTCTATTTCATATTTATAGTAGATTTTCAATGCGAGTGTAATGTCCAAATCGTGAAATAATCCAATTGAACAACAGAGGGAATTATTTGTCAATGTTGTGGAGATCAACCTACTAATTCTAGTGTGCATTCTTGTCAAAAGTAAACCTAAATATGATTATTACCTGTTTGGATGGGATAGCCCAGTAGTTAAGGCATGGAATTGCTCTCAGAGAACCTGAGTTTGATTTCCAGAACTGCCCAAATTATCCAGTGCCTACACAGAGTACGGGCATGTTAAATATGTGAGTCCGAAACTCCTTGACAGAGGTTGGTTGCAGGGGAAAGATTAATCTCTACTGGTAGGAACGACCTGGGGGTTTATACCCGTGATCTGCCAGGGATTGTAGAGGTAGAGGGTACGGTCTTTGTGGATGTCTCCCCCACTGGTTCCCGGTCATCAAGTGTCTTAAGGGCGTAATGTGATCTGCCTCCAGTGGGGCGCCGGGGCAAAGTTGTATGATGGCAGAATGATTCACGCTCCGGCCGCTGTATAAACGAATGATCAAAAATAAAGTGCCTGGCCATTGGAATCCCGATCAAACCTCCATGACAACCAGATTAGCTTTTTCCGATGGTAAAAGGAAGCAGAAAGGGCTGTATCATTCGCAGCAAAGCCACAAGAAGGGGAACGAGTTCGGTCGAATCATCCACAGCAGGGGCCCGGAAAGACAATCTTCCGCGTCTCGACCCCAGTCGCCGACAAATCTGGAAATAGGCAACAGAGACACAGTTCATCTCCGCCACCTGGAAGAGTCAGTTCATGAACCCCCGGATATCACACCCAGGGGATAATCCCCTTGTATAGATCATGGGCACGAATGTAAATAAGCAGTCTGCGTAGTAGAATGCGCGGAATTGTAAGGGTAAAAGGGCATTATTTTTACCATAGCGGGTAATGATAAATTGAGGATGATGTAAATAAAAATTAAGACTAGTCCCATTAAACATAATTTATCTTTGAGCTGAAAATAAGTTGTTTGGAAAACATGTAGTTGTTAACAACATATCTTTAAAAATTACATTTGCTTAAGTGGGCTTTAAGTGATATTAAGTGAATTTATACTATTACTCATTTTTACCATAGTCGCTAGCTAGCGGTATTACGTATCATATATGTTTATAAGTGTATTAATATTATATATTGTTATCTTGTGACTTTCCTCATATTTTAATATCTACGTTGATTACAATTTTTCTTCTAAATAATTATTATATTTCAATATTTAGGCAGAATTTTCTTAAGAAAAGATAACATTAGATATATCCTACTAAAATTAGGGGTGTTCTACTAAAATAGCCGGTTCAAATAGTACAGAAGTAACTGAAATTCCCACGAATACTAGCATTTTGTTTCCGAAATGTAAGGGAAACATTTTCAGCGTGAATTTACGTGCCCTTGTTCTATATCTCCCTAGAGTAGGTCGTACAGAGGCTACAGGGCCAACGCTCAATACGCTGAAGCGCCCTCCTCTATAGGAGAAATTTGATCATTGGACAAGAAAATGTTTCTTACCGAAATTCGGGAGGACTGTGGTTGTCCCTTTCATAGTGCTCTTCCTCTTTTTCAATGCTTCTCACCTCGCACCATGCCTTCAATAGAAAGAAAAATCGGATGTTAACAGCTCATGATTTTCCTACTTAATACAATTGCTTGAATTACTTCTTAAAGCAATGGTGTATGGGTAGGTAATGGTGTATGAGATATACGGCACAACGAGGTAATGGTGTATGAGATATACGGCACAACGTCGAATTGAGCATTTGACATCTTTTCTGGATGACAACACGTAAAACCATTTCTAGATATCAAATGAATTTATAATTCGCGCAAATCTAACTTGACAATTGGGAATATTGCTAAAATCTGCTAAGTAGTATAGTAAACCATATATTAAAGGATGTAAATTATTAACTCACCAATTTGGCGTCATTTTTGTAACTTTAGAGTGATTTTTGTCAATTTGGTGACATTTTAGACAATTTGGCACCGTTTAACAAAAAAAAATCACCGTTTGGATATTTGACTAAATTAGTCACAAAGTCGCCAAATTTATAGCTAAATGCTACATATTTGACGATATTTAATACTTTATGATTTTATGCAATTTTTTTTATCAGTTATTATCTAATCCTTATCTATAGGCAATCGAGAAATGGATACTGGAAGTGAGAAGAAATCCAAAGGATTTCTTTGGAATACAAACATAGTGAGATCTCGAATTCAGGCAATCAAACTACTGAAAAAAGTCTAAGAGTGAACTATATGTAAACAAGCAACTGAGAGAAAGAAAAATGAAACTACAGAGCGATCGCTAAAGAGTCAGTCGTTATATTTATCTCTACAATTAACTGCGTAGCAGTGCTGCATTGATCTGTACTACCATTAAACCACCAGGAACAGAAGGCTAGCTAATATTTTTTTACACCAAATATATTACGTCGGCATTTAGACAAATATTGCTGTTAAAGAAAAACATTGACTTCGTTGCATTTCAGTTTCGCAAAATAATTTCGACTACTTTTGAAATTTATGCCTGTTTGACGGTTTTCGGATTTTTTTTTCATAATTTATATACTCAAATTTCGCGATATAGAAAACTGAAAAAACATTATAGTAAAGTTGTCACAAAAATATTTTTTGAAATACCAGATTTTGAACTGCATTCTTTAAGGTAACAGTATAACAACACCTGATTTTATTAGTGTTATTACGTTATTACTGTTTCATAGTGTTATTCATAGTACTGTTTCACAGTGTTTTTACGGTTTCATTTTATTACCACACAATAATAAAATTGTTATTTTCTCCAGCTTTATATTGAAATAGAAATTGAAATTAATATTTTTTTTTCACGAATAGGAAAATTTAAAAGCCAATAACTGAAAACAAGTGGTAGATGACTAATTGAAATCTGTTAGAAAATCAATTCCGTGCTTTTTATAACAAAAAATTAATAATAATTTTATTACACAGTGAGAATCAAATCAAATAGCTGGATATGGTTTTAAAATTTTTTAACGTGTTGGTAAAGAACAATGAATTGTTACAGAAATATATTTTAGAAGGTTTAAAAATCTGTGTTACTACATATGTTGAACGTATTTATACTCTAACAGTACCTGTATTTATAATTTCACTGTACATTAAGTATATGGTTATCCACATTTTTTTAACTGACTTTACACAAAAAGTATTATGCACAAAAAGTTCGCAGAGTTCCAAGACAATCCAATTCATATAAATCATCTTGATTCTATTATTAAAAAAATCAAGTATATTTTAACTGAATCATAAACTTTCTGTTGATAACCATAATGAAAATGTAAGTGACAAATTATAATTTACAAATTGAAAGGTTTGGAAATTCATACAATCGACGCATAAAACATCCCATATGGGCTTCTTAGTTCGCAGCAACAGCTTTCGTACAAATGTAATGCATAAATTAAACAATATTGACGCCATTTCAGCTATCATTAAGTTAAATTAAAATCTATGTTAACTTACTTGTGCATACGATATGTACAGAAATTCTTCTGGTGTATAGGGCAAGCCGGGTAAAGCAAACATATTTTCAGTCATGTTTGGAAGCAAATTTTCTGCAATCTAAGATAAAAGATTAAGAAAAAATAAGTTTCATATGATTTCAAATATCTACGGGTATTTTTCGATCGTTATTAGGTAGCATCAAGTTATATTGAGGTGAAGCGAGAGTATTAGGTAGCATCAAGTCTTATTGAGGTCCACATAGCATCAAGTCTAATGAAGTCCACATAGCATCAAGTCTTATTGAGGTCCACATAGCATCAAGTCTTATTGAGGTCCACGTAGCATCAAGTCTTATTGAGGTCCACATAGCATCAAGTCTTATTGAGGTTCACATAGCATCAAGTCTTATTGTGGTCCACATAGCATCAAGTCTTATTGAGGTCCACATAGCATCAAATCTCATTGAGGTCCACATAGCATCAAGTCTTATTAAGGTCCACATAGCAACAAGTTTTATTGAGGTTCACATAGCATCAAGTCTTATTGAGGTGAAGCGAGTTCTAAGGGAAACTTCCTTAACGACTCAACTTTGATTGTGTGCGAAAGTTATGTTGGCATAATATGACCTAATTTATTCGAAAAAAAATTGCACATAGCTTAAAGATAATTATGTTTAGGTTATGACGGAGCTCGAATTTTAAATTTTAATCTGTGTGATAAGATAGATATCTGAGGTTAAAAGTCATATAATACTAAGTCAGTAGATAAAAATAAATGTAAAGGAAATTTCTCGCCATATAGAATTTCTATTTATTTCCTTAGATATAGAAGTGGTTGATATTGGTCCCAACAAAATTGTCTCTTAGTATTACTTACGTTGGTGTATTAAGAGTCATAACACTGGGAGGACCGATGTCTGGCCCTTCTTTCAATGTCGATAGTCTTCTAAATATTGATCAAAAGGATGGCGTTAGTTGGATGAAACACGAACTACGTGACCCTGAAAATGTGCCATAGTATTCGATTTGAATATCGCTTCAAGTTAATATTTTGAGTTCTTATTACTTTTTTAAATAAACGCCTCAGTTACTAAACATGCAGCTATATATACCTTGCTTAATTTTCAGTTGCTAGTAACAACCTAGTAATATTTGGCAGTTCTTCCATATACCCTGTTGCCAGGAATTTAGTAATCAAATTTTGTATTTTTTGACCAGTAATCCCTTAGTAACTTCAAAAAATTTTTTTACGCCAATTTAAAATAAGAATACTTCAATCGATATCAACTATTATTTTACACACAAAATTAAGCCATTCAGATGAGACTAAGCCCGATTCTCAATATTGTATAAAATAAATTATTTTGAATGAATTAAATACGGATAAAATATAAGGGTATATTCTCTGGGTTCAAGTTATGCCAATTAAGTTAATTGCAGCTTTTCATATATGGTTTATGTCTGTAGCATATCGTATATAGGCTCATAACTTATTATCAATTCAGATTCGTATAACTGTAGTTTGATCAATTTGAAATGAAATAAAATAAATGAAAATGTTAAGCCATTCTGGTAATAATGAAATTTGAACTGTTTGTTAATAATATAAATTCAATTTTTGTTCAATTCCATATTGTCAAATTTCATTTATCGTTAAATTTTCTACCATTAAGTTTCAAATTACGTAGAAATTTTAATTATCAAGTTTTAACTCTTGGAAAGTTTTCAATTCTCAAGTCCTAATTCTTGGGAAGTTTTCAATTATCAAGTTTTAATTCATGGGAAATGTTCAATTATTAAGTTTCACTTGTTTTGAAAATTTTTATCATCAAAATTCAATGAAATTTTTTTTTCTAATTTCAATTATCATGGAATTTTCTGTTATTAAGTGCCAATTAAGGGGTGTAGATGATAAGCCAGACCAAAAAATGAAATTTCACAGGTGAAGCAAAATGAACTTTGAAACATAAAAAAACCAGAAACTTTTGCTCTTTTCCCAGTGAAAATATTTTTAAGCTTTGCTTCAATGATTGCTGTTTTGACCTGAACGTATAACAATATCATGTTTTAATTTACTTAAATTAATTACTTAAGTAAACTTTACGACTTTCTAAAATTATATTGCTTATGAAAGTAATGCAATCTCCTTTTCACATATTTTAGACTCTGGTTTTTGATCACGAACCTTTCAATCCTTTTGGAACTTTATATGATGAAGACTCAAAATTGTCTGTGAATCAGCGTGAATTACCAAGTTTATTACCAATTTTTAATATTCGCGAAATTTTGATTTATCAATTGTCTGTAATGATATTTTTGGAAGCAGAATGTATTTCTGCAGCCCATGGCACCATTTGCAAGGAAAACATGAACTCAAAGTAGAAGTAAAGAAATGGACAGAATGAAGGACTGCTCTCAAGCCACAAAACTGACAAAAAACATTGTCAGTTCATAAAAATGCAAAGATGCAGACAAGGAAGCAGGATCCTTGTAAAAAATAATTGACAATTTTATTTGGAACAATTTGTGACTAGTCATAAGGAAACTGCGTGAGATCCACGGATGATATAAGAATAGACAGAAAGAGGGAAAAATCTATGGTAAGGGACAATTAACCATGAGCCCATATGCTAGGCAATGAGCAAAAAATAAGATGCTTCTACTGATTTTCCACCTCAGAGCAAGAGGTAGGAGTCATTAAGCTCGTGTTAAGCAGATTTGTTTCGGAAAGAAGAGAGATACAGTTGTAAACGGCTTAGAACAAACAAATATAAAAATTGGTCTCCATTGTGAAAGATTGCCATTGTGAAAGATTTCTAAAGATGGTCTAAGTAATGTGAACAAAGAAAATAGACGAGAATGTTTACAATGATAGGTTCCTATGTTCGAAAAATGAGGTGCGCAATATCAAAGTTACATAGCTCTACATCAAGGGATATTCTGAAATTATTGGTATTTATGTGGAGACATAAAAATTATACTCAGTTAATAATAGACAATATAGATTATTTAATTGATCTGACGTGAGGACCCAGTATGTTTACAAAATATCATTACGCATTGTATAAAAAATCCCTCGAATTTCATATAAAATGATGAACTCTACAAAAAAGACATTGTGAAATTTAGTAGTGTAACATCCTTTTTAGACTAATGAACTGTTTTATAATATTTCATAAATTGCAAAATTATAAAAAAAAAAAATTATCCCCTAATTAAACGTAGCGAAATTTTACTAATTGACATTTCCGTTTTGATTTGCTAGATGTATAAAAATTAAAATTTCGCACTTTTATGAAATTATAATTTCCTATGAATACAATTATAATATCTGAATTCTCCTCTGTTTGCTAATTACTTTTCATATTTTACTAAGACTATTCGTTGAATTTATTATTCCTTTCGAGAACTCTCCGTCATACATCCGGTATATTTGAGTAAAACAATGAATAAACTAAGATGGAGTAAGTCTACGAAATTCTTAGAACTGTAAAATATCAATGTATCTCAGAAATCATGTTTTGATAGATTTAACAAAAGAAATTAGTTCAATTGAATCTTCGAAATTACTTTATTTTCCGAAAATATACTCAAATAATTTTAGAGTTAGAGGGAATAGAACTTGAGTCAAAAACAAGTAATTTAAAATATCGAGGAATGTAAACTCTGAAACTTTCAGGGGTAGAATTTTTTTTATTTTTATCTTTGGCTATCAAATTGCACATTTCGCTTCCATGGTATGTTCGTTATTCATTTAAAGCTAAATAAATAATCATTTTTCTTGACATATGAGATTTTTCCTTACTGACATTTGTGCAAAATCTAATAGCTATTAAAGTTTTTCTTTTTGCAGCATTTTAGAAGTCCAACTGACTTATGTGAATTTCTAGTTATTAAAAAATGGAATTTTGTACTTATGAACTTTTTATCGCTACCTCTCGAAATTTGTTTAATCATATAACTATAATTACTTTTGTGATAAGTCAAGCACGGAATATCTATACATCGAAGAATTGATTTATTGTACTACACTTAGTGTCAAATTACATATAAAATATTGTTTTACCTTTTCAGTAACTTTCGCCGCCATATTGTCTGGAAAATTTTCATATATTGTCATGTTTCCTTGTAACTGAAGAAAGAATAAAATAATTTATGTCTATTTTTGCATTTTATACTTATATCTAATTTAATCAAAATATAAATTGTCATTTGCATTGTGATCCAATCAACATTCTCTTTTAAACTCTCAACATTTAATGTCTTCCCCTAACCTTCAGAAAACTCCCCACCCCCAGATGACTTAGAAGTCTGAATATTTGCACACTTATATTGCCGACTACGGTATCAGAATCTAATGGATCCAAATTTTCACTCTATCCCTCCCCCGGGGGAGGAGAAAACGAGGTTTTTTTTACAATCATTTCCAAACCCTCCAGATGCCCCTATTGTGACCTATGTGAATTTTTAAATACTTATAGTATCTACACTTTTACACTATCGGCACACTTATAGTATTGACACATTTATAGGATAGGCACATGCATAGTATCAGCACATTTACAGTATCGACACACTTATAGTATCCCGGCCGTCCAAATAGTTGCTCAAGTCTTCTGATGAGTCGGGCGGTCAGGGTCTTCAACACTTATAGTATCGACACCTATGCTATTGACCGTCAAAAAGAACCTGACTTAGTCGGATTTAAGATTACTCCCCTCCCCCACGTGGCATAGATTATGGGTTCTTTATAAACATTTGCAAACCCGCAAGCAGCCAGCTCTATGATGGTTTAAAAAGCTGCATCTTTGCACCCTTATGTTATTATGGTATTAATCACTTGACTGAAGGAAGCCGGATTTTTAACACTTTACAACAAAGTTGAAAAGTGTTTATGACTTTGTCCATTCTGTCTATCTGTCTGTCTGTCTGTCTGTCCGTTAGCACGATAACTGCCGTAAAAATGACTTAATCAAAATGAAATTTTAGTATGTTGTTCAGACGGTCTGTAGAACCTATGGGAATATAAATGAATAATATCACCCAATTAGTTTTGGATTGAACCCGGGTCGAAAAGATGAAATACATTGAGCCCTATGGGACTTAATTTTTCAAACATTTTTTAAGCGGATTCACAAATTGCTTCGAAAATTTTAGGTAATATTCAAATTGTTCCTTAAAATATATAAAAAAAAATTCAGCGAAATATATTCAGTAGTTTTTTAAATAAAAATTAAAATAGTAATTACACCTCTTATATGAAACGATCACGTGACCATGATATGAAACGATCACATGACCCACTTCAAAATGATATATGGCATTCATCTTGTTTCAAAATCGTGATTTTTTTAATCGTGAAGTTCTTTTTAATTCATATTGAGTGTTGTATTCGTCCAAAAACTACTTTATTTTTGCTTAAATTCTGTGCATCTACATACTGAAACAACGCAATGACAATATATTTGAGTTTAAATGCTCATCTAAATTTGATTATTTCTACAACTAAGCCTATTTTTCACCTATGTAAAATGTAAACAGCAAAATATATAGAATGAGTTGTATTAGAATTCCTGTATTTTTTTAACACAAAAAAATTTAGTCCATGGAGTCTGCATGGCTGATATGAATGAAATATTAATTGATTTCACAAAGAGAAGGACGATTTTTTTTCGATGAAGTTTCAAGCATAGAGTTTAATTTTTTGTAACTCCATGGTCTTAAACAAAATGTTTAAATAAAATAAATTATTATAGTATTGTGATGAATGAAATGAATGGGAGAAAGTTATGAATCAAATCCTGTTTTTATAGAGAGATCCAGGCGTGTTATTTTTTCTATGACGTCATTTGAATTAATTTCAGTTGTTTTCGATGAAGTTTTCATATATAACAAATTATTGTAGTATTATGATAATTCTAAAACTATTACCGAGGAATGTATAACATTTTAGAGATGTTAAAACCAGGCAATTTATATTTCAATGCCGTCATTTGAATGAAGTTCATTTTTTTCGATGAAGATTTAAGTTTTCAAATATAATAAATTAATGCAGTATTGTGATAAGTTTCAAAATATTACAGAGGAATGTATTGTATTTTAGACTTGTTTAAATAAAATTGCATTGAAGTTGGAAAGTGTTTCATAATCAATGCTTGAAACATGATTGATCTTTCTTGTTTAAATTTTTTTCCGTCTCGGCATGGGCAAAAACATACTAAATATATCTATAAATAAAAAGGAAGGGGGAGGTAAAGTCTACACTGTCCTCAACCTTCTCACTGGGACTTGAAATGCTGATACTTTTCCCTGGGGCAAAACCTGACTGGGTTAATTTCAATCGAGACAACCTTTTTCGAGGCTTTAGCACCATACATTGTTAAACAAAATAAAACTTATTAAAATAAACTTATTTTCAAGAGTGCTAGTTTCTTTGTTTTTGACAGGATTAAATTCTAGTATGGTACAAAAAGCAAAAATATCGCTTCTAGAATTAATATCATTAACTAAACATGCTAACATAATTATCTGTACTACTTTTTTTTAAAAACAAACATAAATACCAAATGTTGTTAAATATATTTTTCTTTTAAAATTACCCATATAAAGCAACAATAAATATTTGTTTAAAAATATTATGAACCAAATTTTGACTTACGTTTTTGCCCAAATTTTTCAATTCAAAATTAAAATACTGATCGATTAGGCATTCTTCTATTTCATTGAAACGCTGTTGGGTAGTATTCCCCAATTTGGGTGAACTAAATAAAAATATTATTTGAAAATCAAATTAATATTAATTACAGATAAATATATTACAAAATATATACTCAGAGTAAAATGTTAAACTTTCTTATAGCATAACATTGTGCATGGATTTAAGCAAATCGTAATTAAATGTAACAGGATATCAGCAATAATTTTCTACGTTGCATGATAGAAAAGTTTAGTGTTTTATATTTATTTTCTAGCTCAGAGCCGCCTAAATTCTCCCCATGAAAGTAGACGTGGTAAGTGGTTAAATCTCGGAGGAATAAGGTGTCATTGACAAATCATTGAACAGCGGAATTTCTATGGATATGAAAATCTTAATACAATCGAAAATCAAAGAACATCTTTGATTAATTTAGGCAGAAGAAATATCATACCGGTGATTAGTCATCCAGCAATGATCAGCGATTAAAGTAGTATCAATTTCTTGGTTTTTGATGTTTTTCAAGCGGTATACCTTCAGGTAAATTTAGTTTGATCAATCAATATAAGATAGCACAACGCTGTCATTTTGCCTTTTATTTGCGCTATATTTGAAGTTGTAATCCAGTTAATTAGATCTTACGTCTACGGTAAATTTTACTACTACATATATACCGATATATATTGTTTGCATTGATTATTTAACGACAACAATTTTCAGACGCGAAAGTTTCAGACTTGTAAAAGCTTGTGAAAACGTGTGTCTTAGCAAATAAAAAATGGAGGTTCGCATAAAACTTAACATCATTTTGATATTAAATCACTATAGCAATATTAACATATACCTTTTCAGAAAGTAATACACTTTATGTCCAATTTCATGGCCAATAATTTGACCCAGTTTTCCTAAATTGAACAACCTGAAAGGAAAAATATATTAAAGCATGAATTATTCTCAAGTAAACAAAATGATATACATATTTATTTCTTTATTTATTTCTTTTACAATTTCTTTTTTTCAACTCAGCTAATTTTTTTTTTTTCTGACTTCAATATTGTTAAATGTATGAAGGGTTTTTAAAAAAATGGATGGCCAGAGGAACATATTTGTCTGCAGAGTTTAAGAATTTTTCCATATGGGGTTCCTAGAAAGTCCTTAAGCACCTCCATAACTTCGTAAAGAAAGGTCTATGAGTGTAAACGTTAGACTTACCTATAGTAAAATGAGCATGACTGAGCGAATAAAAGTGATTGTAGAGCAACTAGCGGAGAACTGAAGGAAGTAGGAAGACGGACTCAACAACAGAGCGATATAGAAGGAAAATGCAGATCATAAAATTGTAGAGCATGTTCTAGTTAGTAGGAACCGACACCGGGAACTAACAAGGAATGGAATTGCAAGAAAATAAATATCTGCCAAAAATGTTATATTATCGGGACTTGTAGCACGGTGACATCTGCTATGTATGTTAAAGCCCGTGGTATTATTCTTTTTCGAATTCAAATGTGCGTTGTTGCTGACTGAGAGTATTTTGAACATTGTGTACAGTATACTCCCGTGCATGCAAAAGTTGTTTATCTTTGCATTTCTGAATAGGGCAGCAAATCACCAAAAACCATATTATGTTCAGTAAATGCGTTCTTCAACAGTTGTAAAGAATTTTGCTGCCGGCAACCGGGAATCGAACCCTGGATCTTCGAACTGGACAGCCGATGCTCTCCCGTTTAGATATTGGAAAGAAATTGCAAGTTCTTATAGTCGAAGTGGGCTCTGCATTCTCGACTCTCTAATGTTGCATTGGCGTGCAACTGGCAATCTGACTGACCCCACCCTGCTATTTTTAACCTAGGTTTGTCACCTGATGCTATTTTTATCCTCCATGTTAGCTTATTGCGTGGTCGATATTTTATCGATTTGAAATAGTTTGCTTAATATCCCAAAGTCCACTGAACCCTTTATCTTTGAACTGGACAGCCGGCGCTCTACCGTTGAGCTACTGGGACGCGATTGTAAGCGCTTATTATCGAAGTGGATACTGCACAGTTTAATTGCCAATTCCTATTCTTTAGACAATTCTCCACAACTTTGTACTTGTCTTTTTGTTTATTTCGCTTTATTGCAGAGTCTGTTTCCTAACTTTTGAAATTCGTCGCTAGGGGCACTGCAATTACTTTTATTTGATCAAGCACGGCTGCATTCTACCATACATACGCCAAAGGTGTACACTCATGGAATTTTCCTTATTAAGGTATTGGGGCCACTTAAGGAGTTTTCTAGAAACCAATGTAACAGTATTAATTGTTATCAAATTGCATTTTTAAATTATTCTTCATATTTTGTTTTAAAAATAGAAGCAAAAGTGATTCCATTTTAGTTTTGATAATTGTTAAAAAATAATCCTTATTAGAAAAGAAAGTGAAGGAAAGTCAGTTGATTTCATTTAGGAAACATAGATCAGTGTTAGAGCTAAGAAATCTTATAACAAGATATTAGCGTTACATACAGCCATTTTATTACTTTCCTTATATACATGGTGTATAAGGAAAGTATTGTGACGTTGTCGTTGTCGAAAATTCGAATTCGAGTTTTCGACGGGAGAGCACGTTTCATGCATCCCTGACCACAAATCGAACATTTTTGAGGTGATGTCTGTGTGTGTGTGTGTGTGTGCGTGTGTGTGTGTCAGTGAGTCTGTGGAGACGATATCTCACGAACGAATGAAGCGATTCGAATGAAATTTGGTACAGAAATCATAATCCATTTATACTGGAAGCTTATTGTTTTAAAAGACAACCGAATGTTCAGAACCCTCCTAAATTTTTGAGTGAAATTTTGAAAAAATCATCAAAAAATCAAAACCTTTAATAAAGTTACGCAAATAGACATTGCTTATGTAATTTTTCCTTAAAAAACGATTGACATAAACTTTAGAATGCTAGCACAAACCGTTCTCGAGATATTGCACATTTTTCAAATAAATTTATAAAAAAATCCCATGAATGAAAAAAAATATTAACTGTTAAGAAACATTTTCACTCTTCATATGTAATGTCATGCGATACATTTGGTGACATCATTCTCGTGGATCTAACTCGTTCCATTCACGAGAAAATATATTTTGAGTAAAACTTTTGTGTTTGAACGCCAATGGTCATTTATCTGCTGTAAGAATAACTTATTTCTCCGTCCATAACGCTTGGCGAGATTTTGGTGATGAATTTAGCGGAATGTCGCCAACTTAGCGACATTTTTAAATGTTGCCAAATTAAAGAAAATCCCGCTAAATGGATAAAAATGACTCTAAATCAATAAAAATGACGAGTAATTGAAGAAAATTCAATATCTTGGGAAGAATATAAGTACTATAAGAATAACTATAAGAATAACATTCATATTTACTATAAGAATAACATTTTTTTAACTGCAAAAGTAGCAAATTCATTGCGGTATATAAGGAAAGTCATGTGCTCCCCACATCAGATTTTTTATAGATATAATTGTACAGATTGCAAGGTCCACCTGTTTCGGAACTGTTCATTCTCTGATTATCAGACATCCAGAGGTCGGACGCTTTGTGTTGAAAGAAAGAAAGAAAGATACACAGAGGCCGATTTTGAAAGTGTATAGAGATTTCTGTGCGCATATATTTTAAAGAACTTTACTATTTCAGCTGAAGCTGGAACAAAGGATCGTTATGCTAGTCAGCCGGTGTTGCTGGTAAACCGGCTAGTCAGCCGGTGCTATTAGTACTGAAGTAAACTTTGCATTCTCCTCTCTCTAATGTTAGATTGACGTGGAACTTAACAATACGACTTACCACCTACTGCTATTTTTACCTCTGGTTAGCCTCTTGACGCTATTTTTAGAAACATTTTATATCGAATTGATAGAACCAAAATGTTGCTATATAAAATGGTAAACCCTAAAAGAAACCAGTCCGATGCAACGAAAAGGTGCGCTATTTAGACCAATCGCTAAAATGTGGTACGTTGAAAGGTCAACCGTGTAAAAAGAGAAACGCCAGTAGGATGTATTAAAATGATTCCGTGACTGTTAGAGGAGAAATTAATTTGAGGTATTTTTTAAAGCATGATTAATAGTTAATAATAATTTGAAAGCATCAAATTTCCACATACCAACATTTTGAAGAGAACTTACCTTGGATACCCATAGTGGAATACGGGTGGTAAAAGAATGCCAAATGTAAGATCTGAAAAAGAAACCTCATATAAAATGGACGGTTTTACTACTTATATTTATACATTTTATATAAAGATACAATTTTTAGAAAATATAAATATTCCATTTAGATTATCTTTGGAATAGTTTATGATAACCTAGAGTAAGATATTATTCACAGTTACTAAATTAGACCATAACAGACGTTCCTGAATCTGCACATCGCGATTTCTGTATACCGGGTTATAAAAGGAAAATTCACAGATTAGGGATATTGCCAAAACTTGAAATTCTATTCTCCGCCCAGTAGCAACAGTAGCGTTTATATATATTATATAAAGAACATCATACCAGAATTAGTATTTATTAGTTTGACTACAGACATACGAGGGTGGTTCAAGAAGTAAGGTAACAAGCCATGTGAGAGAAAAGGTTTATTCACGAAATCAAAGAGATACAAAAAGTTAGTAAGGAACTGGTACATATTATTTTTCCACATAGCCACCATGCTTGTCGAAGCATTTGTTCCATCGGTAAACCAATCTATCGAAACCGGCATAGAAGAAATCAGGGTCCAGGTCGCGGAGCCACTCAACGACGGCTTCCTGAACTTCGGCATCGGTTGTGAAATGGCGACCTGTCAGGTTCTTCTTCAACGATCCGAAGGATGAAAATCGCTTGGTGTGAGATCCGGGCTGTAGGGTGGGTGTTCCACTACATTCCATCGAAAACGCTGTACCAAATCACGTGTAACCGAGGCCGTATGCGGTCGGGCATTGTCGTGCAACAGCACGACACCTTATCCAGACATGAAATTTAATTCTCACGCCGAATTTGTGCACTCGTGAGAGCTCTTGTTACCTTACTTTTGAACCACCTTCGTATATACGAGTAATACGTATTATGTTTCCTTATTTTTTTGCTAAAAGGTGTTACTAAAAATTAGTATTTATAAAAAACTCATACACTTTCTGAGAAAATTCCCCAAATGATAAAACGAGCACATAGTTCTATACAGATAGAATAACAATTAATCAGCTAGAAATCATTGAATCAGCTGAAAAAGTTTTGTTGTTCTTATAAAAACAGTGTGCAACTCAAAAATTAAACAACAACTTGCGTAAGCGTATATTGAATATAGCAAAATTGTTTTGTATTGCTCTAGCAAAGAAATATTTTATCAAACTGTTTCTCCAATGTACTGTAATCTTCCATTAATCCGGTATTCAATTGATTGGGGAACCTGATAATCCGGCATGTCTTTCGAAAGGCATCCGGTTGCACTCAACTGTACTGAAGTTAGGATTTTATTTGTAGATTTCTGTTCATTGAAGTTTATATTATAATTTAAAAATTAATTTAAATGTTTTTTATATACTGTACAGTGTAATCCAGTCGATGTAAAGTCATAGGTAAATAATTAAACCATTTATTGGTCATTATTTTGTTTTAAATTAACTTTTATCACTTTTTACTCCATTTTAGTTTCACATCCGATTATCCAGAAAAATTTGGTTTCGATCATACCGAATAAGTTTACTGTATTCAGTTTGTCTTAGATAACTGCACGAAATATACTGATGTCCAAAATTATATTTTCATGCAGCAAAACACCGATTTCTGAACAACTGTTTAATATACTTGAATGATTTTTTTTTTAAATGATACATAGCATCATAACAGATAAATGCAAACTGAAAAATCAAATATGAGTGCATACGATACAAAACTAATTATGAAACAATTAAAATTAAAATAAAGTGTGACAAGGATATTTTAGAAAATATTGAATAACTTGGGAAAAAAAAGGCAGATTTTTCACATTAATAAAGAATGTGAGCTGCCTTAACTCGTATTTGTATATCACAACACGATTTCAAGTTCTTCATAAGGTGGTTGATTAGAGTTTGGGGTGGCAAGTACCACTCTTCCAGCATTGGGGTCGTCAAAGCATTGTGATATCTAGGAAAAGGATTTCGCCGTGCAACAGTTCTCCCAAGGGCGTAATAAAAGTCCACAATCGGATTCAAAACATGAGATTTGACTGATCCGTTTATTCGCTTAATACCTGCTATTTCCAGAAATTCATCAACCAGGTTTTTTCTCGATGTGGACCTTTGTTATCATTCCTACAAAGAAAGCCGGATCCACATGCACCTCTAAAAAGCTTGGCGTAGGGCTCTAAAACTTCATCTCGATATCTCTGGATAGACACATTCCTGCAGAGGAGGACGTTCATTGATCACTATACTTCCACATAGCATCAGATCTGAACAGCCGTAACGGTGATATATCATAATGTTGGTGGGAAGATTTTGAGTTCCTGGCTTCCTTCAGATGTAAACGCGTTTCGAATCAGAGGTTGGATTGAACCTCGATTTGTCACTGAAGAAAACACAGGCCGATAGTTGTTGACTCTAGGTATGTTCTCTGCAGCAATCCGGCGAAACCTCTTATGTTATGAGGTCAGTGAAATATATACCACTAGCTTTCTGGTATAAATGGTATAAAGCAATTTTTTTATTAAGTCTTCTGCATGCAGCTTGACGCGATACTTTACCTAGCAATCGACTCCATGTTGCGAGGGGGCAGGTTATGAACAGATACCGATCTTGAGAAACAATTGTTATTCTTCTAGGGCCTTAAACAGATAAACAGACTTCCAACACCGGCTCTAGGGTTTTAAAATTATTTGCAGAGGGTAGAAACTATCTATCGCGGAACTTTCAGCCATCTTGCAACTTCCATCAATAGTCTCTAAACGGCCTAGCCTCTAAACGGCATAGCCTCTAAACGGCATAGCTTCTAAACGATCGGCAGCTCGCCACTTCAAAGAATCTTTCAAATGATACTGATCCCTAAAAAAGAAATTTTTAATCAATAAACACTGAAACTAATTCCTGAATTGCAGAAGTTCACAGGGAAATATACTTTGCACACAACACACAACGTATGTTGTGCACACAGTACATACATTTGTGGCCACAGCAAACATTGCGCCAACCTTTGCGTGCAGCCTTTGTGCGCACAGCATACATTGCCCGCATTGCTCGCATTGGCATGCATTGCTCGCACACAGCATACATTGCGCTCATGCACAGCCTTGCGCACAGCATAATTTGAGCACAGCCTTTGGATGACGCGATGACATTATTTGCATATCAAAAACAGTTTGGTCGAATTCGATTGGATAATTATAATTAGATTTACCTTTCACTTATTTTCCTGAAACATACATCGGATTGGATGGGTATTTCATAAAATGTCATTATTTTTACTTTCCCTGCAATACAGGGAAATGTATAGGGAAAGTTTTGAAATCATGCCGAAAATCACAACTTGAGTTTTCGGCGGATCTACACGTTTCGAGACCTCTAGAATACGAAAAACCTATTTTTAGCGTGACGTTTGTGTGTGTGTCTATGTGTCTGTATGTTTGTGCAATGTATGCATCCACTCTAACTCAAAAACTAATGGACCGAATTTAATTCATAAAATTTGGTAGGTAAATCATTTCTGAGTGACCCTGGTGCTGATTCGATTTCGGTACGATTCGTAAAAATAGAACCCGCCTGTATGGCGAAATGGCCCGCCAAAATCTCATGCACCCACTCAAGCTGAAATACTAATTGACCGACTTTCACAAAATTTGGTAGTTAAGTTACTTGTGGGATGTGGGATAATTTGGTGCTGATTAGATTTTGGTACTATTCAGAAAAGAACAACCTGCCCTTTTTTGCGAAATGGCCCGCCAAAATCTCATGCATCCACTCTAGCTGAAATACTAATTGACCGACTTTCACAAAATTTGGTAGTTAAGTTACTTGTGGGATACTTTGGTGCTGATTATATTTTGGTACTATTCAGAAAAGAACAACCTGCCCTTTTTTGCGAAATGGCCCGCCAAAATCTAAAAAAAAACCGACTTATGTTCAAATGTATCCACTAAATGCTTGTTTTTTACGTAATGTTTGATGAGGAAAAGAATAAGAACAACTGTATTACTCTAGGACTAACCGTTCGTGACATATTTGAGATTTTTCGCATTATTTTTATGCTGCCTTTATAAAAATGTCCAATTACCAAATAAAAACAGAAATTGAATATAAATGCAAATTTAGTGTTATTTTGTGCAATTAAACTCAAATTAATGAATTACTAAAGCTATAAAGAAAAAATGAATTTGAGCCTGCAGGGAAAGTCAGGTGCCACCCACATCAGATTTTACATATGTAAGGATAATTTTGGACACCAGTGTATATGAATACATGCGAAGCATACTTCTCTGCTGAATACATTAGAAGAAAATAGTAAAATGCACTTTAAACGTACTTACAAATGCTATCTCCTCCATAGGCATTGACTTCAAAAGGGCTGAAAAAATGGCATAATTTAACATTTAACTTTCTATTACATACAAAGTAAAAGCAATATACGGATTAGATTTGTGACGATAAATAATCATAAGAAAACTATTGAACGCGATTAAATATATCCGGTTTAACCGTTGACATAATAATACATTGAACACTTGTATTCAGTGTTGCCACTTTGAATATCTCACGTTTACTTTATGCAATATCGATTAATCAGCGTACTTGTTCACCTATAACTGAATAAGCCAGAGTCTACTGTAGTGATTCTCAACCTTTTATGTTTGTAGAAACCTTGAAATATTATATAAAAGCTCGAGAAATCCCTACCTGGTTGATATATACTATTAGGTTCGTAAGGAGTGTATTTTAAAATAGACCCGCAAATCAGTAGAGTTAATAAATAATAATAAACTTATACTTTAAATATTAAAGATCATTTATTGTCTATATGTATTTACTAATTATTGCCAATTAAAAATGATAAAGATTTTCATTTAATGTCTGAATTACTGGCTACAAACTCTGTGTTTATGTTTTGTAATGATTTTGTGTTAATATAAATGTTTTTTTATAAAATTGATAAACTCTCAAGTGAATATCTAACCAAGTTAAACTTTTAAAATGATGCAGTGTTTTTTAATAAGTTACAATAATATAATAATTTCTACCCTTTCTCTCAATAATAAAAATGTAGTAAGTTGCATTTTTTTGCAAGCTTTTGTAAATTTTTGTGTAACCCTGACACGGGAAGCCTGCAGAACTACAGTGTTCCGTAATATCCTTGTTGGAAATCACTGATCTACTGTAATGATATCGAATTTTATTTATTTTCCTATAACTGCAATTACTTTATCTTATACAGGGTGATTCAAAACCATGGTGGCAAAACTTTAAGGGGTGATAGAACACACCTAGATAAGCACGCTTTTTCATACAATGCATGGTCGTAACGAACACGGTTAAGCGCTTGAAGGAGCCGTCTAGTGAACACATTAAGCGCCTGTTGTAGCATTCGTCTTCAGTTCTACCGTGGATTTTAAAAAAGTTGGATTGCATTTCATGTACGGACACGCATTCATGTCACACGCATCCCCGACATGCATTTCATGTACGGAGTGGCAGACAGGAATGCGAGGAAAGCACAAATCCGTATGTGGTTCCAACACGACGGAGCGCCACCCCATTTCAGCGTGGCTGTGTGAAACGCCTTGGATGCAACATTCTCAGGATGATGGATTGGTCAGGGTGGTTCCATCACTTGGTCGGCACGAACGTCCGTCCAATCTCTCATGTCTGAACTTTTCTTATGGGTCCATATAAAAGCCTCATCTATGATAGCCCCCTCGATTCCGATGAGGATCTTGTTGCCAGGATATCTGTTGCTGCTGCCGCTGTACGGGAAATGCCTGGTGTTTTCGCCAATGTACGACGATCATGACGTCGCAGGTGTGAGGCCTGCATTCATGCTGCGGTCGCTGTTTTGAGCAGTTTCTGTTAGTAAGTTATTCATTACAATTTGTTTCATAATTTCTTCGATTTCTTGTTTTGAGCAGTTTCTGTAAGTTGTTAGTTAAAATGTATTCTGTAATTCCTTTACTTTCTTCATACCTCCTTTGCCGTTTTTGTGTTCCATTATTTCATGCAACAGTACTTGCTAATCTCTAGTGCTTTACCGCTTGAGTTACGACCATGCACTGTATGACGAAAAGTGCTTGTTTAGGTGTGTTCTATCACCCCTTAAAGTTTTCCCCCATCGTTTTGAACCACCCTGTATAAATAGTTTTCAACCGAGAACACGTGTTTCCTATGTAACCCCTTTAAAGTTCAATGAGTCTACCTTTATTTCTAAAATGGCAGAATTTCATTTTGACATTATTTTCGATTATTGTGATATATATTTTCCCAGAAAATATTGATTGCAAATTGTGTTTCAAAATATGTATGCTTAACAACTAAAAACTGATTATAGTATGATTGCAACAGTGTTTTATATTATACGCTGAAGCGGCGCGTACTCTATGACTTGCCATACAAGTACAGTTTGGCCATCAGCTAGAACTAACAGACTAAACTTTAGTAACTATGCCTGTTTGTGCCTCCCCCTACACAGATCGGATTGTTGGTCCATTATTTCCAGTCTACTTTGAAATTTTTCAAATGTTTAATGTTTTATTTTGCAGGTCGATAAAGTCGATACGATATGCATGCCAAGTTTACCGGAAAGAAGACCTTTCGTACCCACCCCTACTTTGTCTGCCGTCAGGTGTGAATTCGAAAATCCAACTTCGTTAGCCACTCTTCAATTGTTGATACTATAAGTGTGCAGAGATGCAGAGATTTAATCTCTATGTAACTTGGGAGCTTTTAGAAGCTCTTGAAAGACAAAAACCAGTTAGATACATTTTCTATAGATATATTTCTTAATAAAGCCTACGTTTCTAATATTTGTGTTAAATGTCTTAAGCCCCCTAACTTTACTATTAGTTTAAAAGATAGTGAAGAAAAAGTAAATATGTCAGAGGGGAAATGCAAAATAAAAATGAGAGCCATTAAATTATTTGAATGCAAGTGAACTCTTCCTTGCTGGCGTATCTGGATCTCAGACAAAATTATGTGGCAACAAAGAGACAATTCAATGAATATGCAGGCAATAACTATCCAGAAGCGATAAGAGCGAATAGTGATTATATAAAAATGATGGTCCAAGAGCGTTGAGAGCAAGAATGATTGTCCAGAAGGGAGAGAGAGCGATAATGGAATTCAAGTAGTGTTGTTCATAAGCAGAATGATTATCTTAAAATTTGGAGAGCCGTGTTTTTAATCAGTGCAGTGGTTATTTTGAGTATTGAAAATGTGTTAGAAAAGAGAAAGCTGACTCCAAATGACAGAAAAACAAACTGCAAATATTCCAAGCATGTTGAGCAACAGACCCGACAAACAGAGGTATGTGTCAGTCTGCGTATATATTAGGTAAACTGTTGATTTTGGAATAATATTCTTAGACCTGGTCTCACACGGTGAATTTTCGCCTCCTTAAAGGTTTATTAAAATTAATGTAATTTTAATCATAACAATAATATATGTGAATAAATAATATTTGTTTAAAATTTAATAATGTGGAATTTAATGTGTAGTGTTTCAATTAATGATTATATTTTTTAGGAACTCGTGTAAAGAGGTAATAGTGGGTTATTGCGACCACGATAACAAATGTACGAACTATTCTATTCACGATCAGTTCTGTGAGACCGGAATTCACGTAGACAGGTTTATATGATTATTTATGATATCTAAGAGGCCATCCAGAGGGGCCCAGGCTGGGTGACGCCAGTTTTACAGCAACCCTGACCCGAGAGGTCAGAGAAGTCATAAAAAGGAGGCTAAAGTGAATCTACGAGATTGGTTCAAAGCTAAGCCAATATGGAAGATGAGTTGTCGCATTGCCCCTGAGGTCAGCCAATGATAGCCGAAGAGGCGTATCAAACCTCAGGCAAAAAGAGGTGACAACAGAGAAAAGGTTCTACAGATTCAGGGAGATTCAGATATATAAAAAATTACAGAACAGATCAGTAATATAGTCAGAGATGTAAGATACAGTTGGAGAAAATAGTTGAAGATAGCAACCAGAGTCGATAATAGGCATGCAAAAAATTCTACAGAGATGAACGACAGGTGCAGCAGGCGAGATGCGGATATGCATCAATAAGAGGGAGCCGTCACAGAGATGGTGAAACAAACAAGCTTCTAGTATCAATCGAATGCAAGCCAAACGTCTAAAGACAACAAGAGGGTATGCACATATCAGATTATAAAATGTCGTAGCCAATTTTGGAATTTTGGTTATACCTGGTCTCACATGTCCAGTCTTCTCTATCAAAGCCGAAAGTGAAGGTATGTGCCCATTAATAATTGTTGATAGTCATGAATGCAATTTAGGCATTTTAATTAACTGATCTCACATTGTCAATCTCCGTCGCAATTAATGAATAATTGTTGTAATTAATTTAATAAGTAATCTATGTTGTTAATAAATTATTTTATTTTAAAGTTAAAATGGTGCATTAATTGTGGTATTATGTTAATAAATATTCTATTCTAAGACTTGCACTAAAGATTAATAAGGTGCGTTTAAGCGGCACACAACGAAAATGTTTAATGTTTTAATTTATAATGATTCACGATTTACGATATTCGGCCATGTTCTAAGATTAATTAAATATGTTTCTTAAATGTAACTTTAAGTGACGTCATTTGTGCACCAAATAATCTAATTATGATTTTATAAATATGTATTTTAA
The DNA here is from genome assembly GCA_951213105.1 of Amaurobius ferox. Lineage (NCBI taxonomy): Eukaryota > Metazoa > Arthropoda > Arachnida > Araneae > Amaurobiidae > Amaurobius > Amaurobius ferox. The sequence continues at coordinate 106,858,722 of OX578135.1, forward strand.
AGTTAAAATTGGTAAAGTTAATTGTGTGGTATTATGTTAATATTTTATTCCAGGAACTCGTACTAAAAATTTAATGGTGGGCAAATACGGCACAGTGCAATGCTTTACGATTTTCGATCAACGGCCATGTTTAATATGTTCCATTAATTATATGCTTTACGTATTTATTTTTATGTTCACTACAACTTCAATTCAGAGTAATACTTTAATTCACAAAATAGGATATTTATTAAAAACATGAACGCCAATTAAATGTTCATTTTTGTCCACCTCAGTCTTTTATGATGAAAATGACTCTTTCATTCCAAGATTTGTCGTACGGTTTTATGGAAAGGGTTGCTCCTTAATATATACTTACGGATATCCGCTGAAAAGTCTTTCTTCTTCAGGATATACTTTGGAAGATGTGAACCTGAACCTTTTATGATTCATAACATTCCTAATAAAGTTCATTCTTGAGGGATGAAACTAAAATAGAATATTTTATTTATAGTTAATAGTGAAAAGGGCATTCCAAAAATATTAGATATATACGATAAGCACCGTTAAAAATCTTCTGAAATGAGAAAATGTAACATATATAATGTAAAAAATAAAAATATAATATGAATTTGAACTTTACCCTTTTATACATTGTGTTAATTTTCGTTTTATTCCTGAACAGGTTCATGACATGATTGATAAAATTTTCTTCTTCTTCTACCTACGTAAATTAAGAAGAAACATAGTACTATGGTTAAAATATTTAAAAATACGTTTGTTCGTAATACAATAACAAAATGCCTTTTTACGTTTACAGTATAGAGATATTCAATACATATAAAATCAGATACAACAATAAAACATATAATTGTTGTGCAATATAAGAATTAAATTGTAATGTTATAAAATCAACGACACAACATCATAGATAAAAGGTCATTTAATAAAATAATCCTACAAGACGTATATAGTTTAAAAATCCAGAGCGCATTACTATATCCTTCATCAGTGGCTATACGAAACAGTAAACGTGGAATGTTTATATGTAGATCAGATCAGCAGACAAATTTGCATAAATAAGCATAAAATAATGGTAGTACAAACATGCTATTAAAATTAATCAATTACAAATACAAATTTAGGGGTTATACCCAAGAATTTTAATTTAAACAAGTGGTAAATATTTTGCAAAGAAAAGACGCAATTCAAAAATGCAGTCAAACACAATTACAATAAAATGATGTCACAGATAAGTGTCAAGAGGTTTGGCATGCATCGAGTCAAGAACGAGTCGTCAGGCGTAAATTAAAATTTGAACAAGATCGAAATTACAAATGGAATCATGGTAGATATAAATAAATAAGGATTCATAAAGAAGGATATTACGAGGGTTATTACAACGAATTAAAAGGAAGGTTTTTCAAAGATGGACTGAAACTTATCTTTAACAACACATTTGGAAAGAGCCGTAGAAAGTTTATCATTCCTGTCGTCAGGAGCGTGTTCCGCTAACCGGATACCAACAGTACGTTTAGTACTACCGATGTAAAATTTATAGTCATTATCAGGACTTAATAGGGGTACAACGTACACTCCGGCATGACTTTTAAAGTTATACAACCCCTAATGGTGCGAATACGATTGAATAAGATAATAATATTAGAGTGAAAAGGGTTTGAAACCAAATTCATGGCAAATTTGAATAAGGGGACGCAAAATCTTAGGATGATAAGGAAAACTGGACTTATACGGCAGACATTTAATAACAGTAACAAGTTTAGTATCAGGTTGAGTGAATTTACGGCGGGCATGCGCAAAAATCTTATAAATACACTAAAAGGAATAAGCTGCCTCATGGCCAAGATTAAAGATAAAGTTAATTTCATTATATAAAGCCGAAATAGAAGAGCAAATATTCTATGCACGATTAAAATAAGCATTAAAAGAAGCATTTTTAGAGGATATAGGATGAGAAGAATTAGCAGGGATACACGAGTTTGTAAAAGTGGGTTTACGGAATAAAGAAATTTGAAAACCAAAGGAGGTGCGGGTAACAAGAACATTCAGAAAAGGTAAAGAAAAATTGGACTCATGCTCAACGGTAAAATTAATCGAGGGGGAAAAATCATTAACTTTATCCAAAAGATTAAGGAGATCATTTAGATCATGATCCCAAACATTAAAACCATCATCAACGTAACGTCACCAAGGAATGGGTTTAAACATTAAAAAAGACAAAATCTCGTTCTTGAACTCCTGTAAAACAGCTTCAGCAAAAATGCCATACAGCTGGCTGCCCATAGGGGCACCAGAAGTTTGCAAGTAAATAGTGTCACGGAAGCCAAAATAATTTGTCTGCGCAACGATGTTGTTCAAGGCAGAAGTGATTGCGTCAGTAGAAATAATTTTAAAATTGTGATTTTGAAGTTTTCTGGCTATAATATTAATAGCTTTAGTAACAGGAATACTAGGAAATAAAGAAACAACGTCAAAACTGTGGAGAGAAGTATTTTTTAGAAGTAGGAACAAATTTAGTGTTAAACAAAATATTAATGAAATTTTCAGTAGAAGTAATGGAACTATTAAATTGTAATGTTTATGGCAACAATAGTTGTGAAACGCTATGTTTGTAAGAATGAACGATAAGACATATGATTGTCAGTATTTCACACTATCCCAAGTGCGCTAACTAATGATATAGTCATGTTTAGAAATAAATATCTACACTTATCACGTTTTTATTGATTTAATAGCTCAGTCCTCGGTTATTTTGTAACGTTTCATCCAGAAACCAATCAGAGAGAAGCTTGCAATCGGTTCGACCAATCAAATCTTCGCCCGTAAAGAAGAAACATTTTCACTTCAGAAGTGTATAAAATATGTAATAACTCATTAACTAAATCAAAATTTTAAAAAAGGCTCCTTCCTGCAAACATTTAACTATGTAGGTAGATGCCAAAAAATTCAAGGTCTTGCTATTGCTAGTCTGTTCAGGACGTTAACTTGATATTAGATATTTCTTAAACTAAATTTTAAACTTAAAAACGGTATATGTTAGTGTATTATCCTAATATTTACCTACAAATGTTCCAAATTTCACATTTTTGTATGCTACAGATTTTGTGGTACGTGACAGAAAAACTTGAGGAACGCAAAATTTGTCAAATAGAGGCGGCGGCGGTGGTGCCGTCAGCTACTTTTTTAACACTTTACAACAAAGTTGAAAAGTGTTTATGACTTTGTTCATTCTGTCTGTCTGTCTGTCTGTCTGTCTGTCTGTCTGTCTGTCTGTCTGTCTGTCCGTAAGCACGATAACTGCCGTAAAAATGAGTTTATCAAAATGAAATTTTAGTATGTTGTTCAGACGGTCTGTAGGACCTATGGGAATATAAATAAATAATATCACCCAATTAGTTTTTTATTGAACCCGGGTTGAAAAAATGAAATACATTGAACCCTATGGGACCTAATTTTTCAAACATTTTTTAAGTAAATTTAAAATTCACGAATTGCTTCGAAATTTTTAGGAAATATTCACATTATCCCATAGAATATATAAAAAAAAATTCAGTAAAATATGTTAAGTAGTTTTTTAATTAAAAAAATTATTTAATATAGGGAAAAAAACAAATTCAATTAAATTCTGACTTTGGGATATCTTCCAGAAAGAAAAGAGAGAGATATTATATAATAAATATATTAAAAATATAAAAATATTTTAAATGCACTTTCCTACGTCCTAGAGAGTTAAAATTTGGTACACAGCTTAAATTTGTAGAACATTTTATTCTACAGCAATTTGGTGGATCTTTAAATATAGATCATACATTTTTTTCGAAATGACCCGCAATTAATCCCCGTTCACTTTTATAAATCATTGTTGTAATATTGTTAAAAATTCTGATGTGGACAGCACATGTCTTTCCCTGCAGACTCATATTCGTTCTCTTTATTTATTCAATGATAATTTGAGTTTATCTGCACAACATAAGTATTTTAAATGACATTGAATTTACACATTAAACTTAAATTTGGTTCTCATTTGATAACTGGACTTATTGTCAAAGGTGGCGTAGCGAAAACGCGAAAAAACTAGAATATCTCAAGAACGGCTAGTCCTAGAGTAATGGGGTTAGTCTTATTCTTTTTGTTGTCAAAAATCACATATAAAATAGGAATTTAATTGATATAATTGAGCACACGTAGTCTTTTATTTTTATATATAACGATTTTTGCTGGCCATTTCGCAAAAATAGCCCGTTCCTTTTTCCCGAATCGTAGTAGAATAACCTACAAATGATTTATATACAAAATTTTGTTAAATTTGGTATATAAATCACTTGTAGGTTATTGAAATATTATACTCCAAATTTTGTTAAATTTGGTTCATTAGTTTTTAGCTAGAGTGGATAAAGGCAATTTCTGCGGCCATTTCGCAATGAAGGCAGATTCTTTTATTACGAATCGTACTATAATCTAATGAACATCAGGATTTCCCACAAAAAACATACCTACCAAATTGTATGAAATTCGGTCCATTAGTTTTTCAATTAGAGTGGATGTAATATCCACACAGACACACAGAAACATACACAGATACACCCTTACACACACAGACGTCTTCCTAAAAGTAGTTTTTTCGTGTTCTAGAAGTCCCAAAACGTGTAGATACTTTGAAAATTCGAGTTCCGATCTTCGGCACGATTCCAATACTTTGAGTACATACACATACACATATATATTATCTGTGTATTATCTGTGTATCTAAATTCCGTGCCTATGCAATTACAATAGTTGTGATTTTAAATGATCCCTAAACTTTTATTATTTCTTCAAGGAAGCCTAATTTTAACATATGCAGAATGCAAATATCTCAAGCGATTGTAAGATGAATTACATAAGAATTGCTGAATTTTTTTCACACAAAATTATTTAGCTCTGGAGTCTGGAATACAAGTTATATGAATGAAATATTCATTGATTTTGCATAAAGAATCAGATGATTTATATTTCGATACAGTTTTAAATATTTAAGTATAATAAATTACTGTAGTACTGTGATAATGTAAAAGATATTACCACTGAATGAATCACATTTTAGAAATTTTTGAATGAAATTACATTTCAGTTGGAAAGTGTTTCATAATCAATGCTTATGCATGATTGATCTTTCTTGTTTAATATAAGGAGATTACAAAATGATATAAATCTTTGCTTAATGGTTTTATTTATAGGAAAAATAGTTTTACTAATAATTTTTTTTTGTTGAAGTTGTTTATTTTAAAGAGAGTGCTCATTTTAAAGAACTTAATTTCGAGTTTCATTTTCTAATGTTTTCAATTTGTTTTAATAGATATCTGTATCTCTATTTCGCAGTTTGACTTTTCCGGAATCGGTGTATCCTAGGAAGGATGAAAAGTTAATTAAAAAGTATGCTTACATTTCAAGATTTTTTTCTTCAACTTTGATAATTTTCTTTAAATTTGAGACAGGTGATATATGTGTGTTTCATTTATCTGTAAATGCAGTTACTTGGCAGTTTCAGTCTTTGGTACAGTATTTAAATGCTACAGCAATGCTACTGTTCGTCAAGTCTGGTAAAGGATTTGACAGGTAACAGACTTGACATTGAAAGCAAACAATTAATTAAAGCCCACAATTATAATTAATAGTATGAGGGAAAACTATAAGGGTCTTTTAAAACTGACTAGTACAGAGTATGTGAATATAGGGACATAAATTATTTATAGTAATAAAAATTGTCTTGTCATAACAAAAACAATTACTTTATAGGAGATTGATTCTCATCCCTATATCGATGCTTTTCAACTATGAAAGGAATATGACAACCAGCAGTTGTTTTTCCAGACTAGTGATCGATCATGTGCTGTCATTTTATGATAAAATGATCAACCAATTTTTAATGAAATTCATATGTGGTAACGGACCTGACGAAGAACTATGCTTTTCAACTATGAAAGAAATATGTCAACCAGCAGTTGTTTTTGCAGTCTAGTAATAGCACATGCTCTGTCATTTTTTAATCATTTTTTAATGAAATTTATGTGCGGTAACGGACCTGACAAAGAACTATGCTTTTCAACTATGAAAGAAATATGTCAACCAGCAGTTGTTTTTGCAGTCTAGTGATCGAACACGTGCTGCCATTTTTTTGATAAAATCATTTTTTAAAGAAATTCGTATGTGGTAACGGATCTGGCGAAGATTGCCGATTTAACTCGTTATTAAGCACTGTAAAAAAGTGTGTAAAATGTATATTTGTGTAAAAATTATAACTTGTGTAAAATTAATTTTTTTTTTGAGAAAGATAAAAAATCGTTTTTTATCTAAATTTCGTACCAGTGTATTTAGTTCTATGGGCACTCGGTCAGAAAGCAAGCAGATGCCCACATATTATAATAATTTGTTTTGATTGTTTTTACTTGCGTTAATCATGCGTAAAATGAGACGTACTGCCGCTATGTGTCCATCTACGGACCTTGTGGTACGGGCTCCGACCCGTCCCACAAGGTTGGCGAGTATCTCCATTTAAGTTGGTGTCAGCCGTGGCGTTTTTGATTTGGGTAGCCGCATATGGCTGTCCTATATTTATTTTCCACCATAAATATCCATTTATTATCCACCATATTTATTTATTGATATTCTACCATATTAATTTATTATCCACCATAAATAAGGACAATTAAAATTATCTCTTTCTCGAAACTGACAGGTGCCGGCATCATATTTTTGCTGGGGCCGAATCTCTGTTTAAATAATGGCACATTTATAAGCGTCACAGTACACTTGCATGCATAATGTCATCACAACTTTTTTATAAAATGAAGAAAAAAAAAGAACGGAAGCATTTATTTTTACGATTATTGGATAAAATAAACTCAAAATTCAAACACAGAAATGCTTTATTAGTAAACTAATTTCGAGACATCGTTGCAGTCGCGTCTTTTCAAAGCAAAACTATTCCAGGAAACATTCCGTTTGAACAGAAATAGACATCAGAAATTTTCTGGTTATTTTTCTCTCCCCGGTTCACCGTCGCCTCTTAGAACTGAAAGTCGAATTATTTTGCCGTGCCAATACGGGCGAACGTGATTCATTGATGAAAGTTCCGTTTTTACTTTCCCTATATACTGCTACAACGTATCCTCAGGGATCGTGGGTGTGCCCTCAGGATACAAGAATGAGTCCAAATTTCTTGATAACTAACACGTTTATTCACAGGCACAGCATTAACTGGAACAATTTACAGTAAAGCAACACTTAAATGCTTCACTAATCTCACAAAATAAATGATATTATTCTCAAAACATTAACGGAAATCATTTTACAAAACGGCGGATACTATTCTTAAGGGTGAGCGTCAGTAAATCTTCTGCCCGATCCGCGCTTTGTTAACTTTCGCGGCACACGTTTTTCGCCGAAATTCTGCTCAAACAGTTGCGAAATATTTTCTGAAAGATGAAATGCAATGTTTAGATTGTATTAAAACTAAATTTAATATCCAATAAAACATAAAATATATTTTTTTATTTTAATCCAAAATATTTCTGGTGCTGCTATCTGTTGTCGTAATTTAATTCATACCGATTATTTTTATTTTTTAATGAACATTTTTTAAATATCTATTCCTTCTAATACAGTATTTAATACAACAACGGATCATATATAATAATGCCACAATCACGAAAAGGTAATTTCTCATTCTATAAATTTGATAAGGGTATCTGAATGTACGTCACTGAGGACAGCAGCTTTGTCTTCAAGTCCAAGTTCAATTACGTTTCCGTGACTGTGACATTATTATATATGATCTGTTAATAGCGTATATCTGTTAATATGCTAATAGCGTAGTAGAAGGAATAGAAATTTAAAAATGTTCATTAAAAAATAAAAATAGTCAGTATGAATGAAATTACCACAACAGATGGCAGCACCAAAGATATTTTGAGTTAGAATAAAAAATATATTCTATTTTTTATTGGGTATTAAATTTAGTTTTAATATAATCTAAGCATTGCCTTTTATCTATCAGAAAATATTTCGCAACTGTTTGAGCAAGGCGAAAACATTTAGGCGAAAAACATGTGCCGCGAAAGTTAACAAAGCGCGAATAGGGCAGAAGATTTACTGACTCTCACCCTTAAAACACTGACAAAAACCACAGTTTAATGAAGATCGCATCACATTAACTGCCACTCTAACTAAGTAATGACTCCTTTTATATTCTCTCACTGTTGAAACTTCTAGAACTATCTCATATCTCGTAGAATAATCGTTATTTCGCTGTTCTTCTCGAACCTTCGGAAAGTCTCCAAATGTCACCAAATCTGGAAACCCTTCTTCGAACTTTGGAGTATGGCAATCTTAGTCTTATTTTCTCCGTCTGGTAGTTGAAAGAGACAAACGTAAAGAGGAGGAAGAGGGATTCTACAGCATTTTACAAGTTCGTGACAATATATTTTAATGAAATAGAAAATGGTATTTAAATCCACGGATGAAATCATCATTGGTACTACAACATTTTGTGGGGATTGAAAGTGTACGAAGGTTCATCATTTCCTTCGTGGATGGCCGCTACACCTTTTCTGTTTCCCTCTTTGACTCTTCAGCTAATCTATCCCAGTTCTGGTCTTATAGCTTTCACTTTTGCTTATGAGTTTTGAATTGAGTACAATTTTTTCCAGAGAAATTTCTACATTCTCTGCCTTGCCCATTTCACTTCAAAATATACGGTTTTTTAAAATCCTAACAGCTTGGCAAAATTTAAAGTTATTTCTGTACAACTGTTCCTCCTATGGTATAGTTTTAAAAATATGGTATAAGATCTTTCTCTCAAAAAAAAAAAAAGCAATATGCAATAAAATTAGTTTGCAGCATTAATTATTTATCAAGTAATATGAAATACTTAAATTAATAACCAACAAACCGATTTCAGAAAGGAAATAATTGATTTCAGCTGGATTCTTATATTATCAAATTTAACTTGCAGTTCAGAAAAAGATACTGAAAATCAAAAAATTAGGATATTTTAATCTCAAAATTAGTTTGAAACAACAATTATTTATCAAATAATATGGAATACTTAAATTAATAACCAACAAACCGATTTCAAAAGTAAAAAAATCTGATGTGGGCAACACATGACTTTCCTTATATAATGTAATGAATTTACTACTTTTGCAGTAAAAAAAAATAGGTTTTTCTTATAGTAGATACTAATATTATTTCCAAGATATTGAATTTTCGACAATTAGTCGTCATTTTCATTGATTTAGCGTCATTTTTATCCATTTGGCGAGATTTTCGTGAATTTGGCAACATTTCAAAAAGTCGCCAGGTTGGCGAAATTTCTCCAATTTCGTCGCCAAAATCTCGCCAAGCGTTATGGACGAAGAAATAAGTTATTCTTACAGCAGATAAATGACTATTGGCGTTCAAATACAAAAGTATTCCTCAAAGTACCTTTTTTCATGAATGGAACGAGCTAAATCCACGAGAATGATGTCACCCAATTTATCGCATGATATTACATATGAAAAGTGAACATGTTTCTCAATAAGAAATATTTTTTTTTCTATTTTATATGACTTTTTGATAATTTTTTTGAAAAATGTGCAATATCTCGAGAACGGTTCATGTTAGCGTTCTAAAATTTATGTCAATCGTTTTCTGATGAAACATTACAAAAGAAATGTCTATTTGCGTAACTTTATTGGTGGTTTTGATTTTTTGACGATTTTTTCAAAATTTTATTCGAAAATTTAGGGGGATTCTAAACATTCGATTGCGTATAAAAACAATAGGCTTCCAGTGTTTACGTATTGGGATTTTTGTACCAAATTTGGTTTGAATCGGTCCATTCGTTCGTCAGTTATCGTCTCCACAGACTCACTGACACACACACACACACACACACACACACACACACATACTTTCACACACACACACTCACACACACACACACATACTTTCACACACACACACTCACACACACACACACATACTTTCACACACACACAGACATCACTTCAAAAGTGTTTGATTCGTGATCAGGGATGCTTGAAACGTGCTCTCCCGTCGAAAACTCGAATTCGAATTTTCGACCCCGTCACAATACTTTCCTTATACATTATGTATATAAGGAAAGTAATAATTGATTCCAGCTGGATTCTCATATTATCAAATTGAACTTCAAATCAGAAAAAGATACTGAAAATCAAAAAATTAGGATATTTTAATTTCAAAATTAGTTTGAAGCAACAATTATTTATCAAATAATATGAAATACTTAAATTAATAACCAATAAACCGATTTCAAAAGTGAAATAATTGATTTCAGCTGGATTCTCATATTATCAAATTTAACTTGCAATTCAGAAAAAGATACTGAAAATCGAAAAATTAGGATATTTTAATTTCAAAATTTTATTAGGATGCAAGTCATGTTTGTTTCTTTCTATGTTGGTTCCAAAGTCGAATGTATTTTATATAGAAGAATACACACACATACACACACATATTAATGTTTATTAATATAAATAATAAGATGCATAATTACTTCTAGTGATAGTTGAGTTTTTTCTTCGTCTTCAATCCAATCTTGATTTAGAATGAACTTACTGGTTGTATTTATATATTCCTTTACTATATCATCAAGCTGTAAAAAATTTAACGAACTTAATTAAAAACTCATATTTATATAACTTGGAATTCCGCTTGATACACCCCCCATTCAGTGAAAATATTCCCACTACTTTTTGTCTTAAATTCAAATTCTGAAAAATGATGAACTGAAAAATGATGATGAAATTCTGAAGTACTCTAAATATTTGTAAAAGCCAGGAGAATAAAACAAAAATTTTTCGAGTAAAATAAATTAATTGATAAAAATATATCTTTTTAATACTTTCAAACTTAGTTGTAAAGTGTTTATGACTTTGTTCATTCTGACTGATTGTCTGTCTGTCCGTTCGCAGGATAACTGCCGTAAAAAGACTTTATCAAAATGAAACAAGAAAGATCAATCATGCTTAAAGCATTGATTATGAAACACTTTCCAACTTCAATGCAATTTTATTTAAACATGTCTAAAATGCAATACATTCCTCGGTAATATTTTAAAACTTATCACAATACTACATTAATTTGTTATATTTGAAATCTTAAATCTTCATCGAAAAAAAATGAACTACATTCAAATGACGGCATTGAAATATAAATTGCCTGGTTTAAACATCCCTAAAATGTGATACATTCCTCGGTAATAATTTTAGAATTAACATAATACTACGATAATTTATTATATTTGAAAACTTCATCGAAAACAACTGAAATTCATTCAAATGACGTCATAGAAAAAATAACACGCCTGGCTCTCTTTATAAAAGCAACATTTCATTCATAAATAATTTCCCATTCATGTAATTCATCACAATACTACAATAATTTATTTTATTTAAAAATTAAGACCATGGAGCTACAAGTAATTAAACTCTATGCGTAAAACTTCATCGAAAAAAATCGTCCTTCTCTTTTTAAAATCTGTGAATATTTCATTTATATCATCTATGCAGACTCCATGAACTAAATGATTTTGTGTTAAAGAAATACAGCAATTGTAATACAACTCATTCTACATATTTTGCCGTTTACATATTACAAAGGTGAAAAATAGGCTTCGTTGTAGAAATAATCAAATTTGGATGAGCATTTAAACTCAAATATATTGTAATTGCGTTGTTTCAGTATGTAGATGCATAGAATTTAAGCAAAAATAAAGTAGTTTTAGGACGGATACAACACTCAATATGAATTAAAAAGAACTTTAAAAATCACGATTTTGAGACAAGATGGATTCCATATATCATTTTGAAGTGGGTCACGTGACATTTTCATATCATGCTCACGTGATCGCTTCATATAAGAGGTGTTATTATTATTTTAATTTTTATTTAAAAAACTACTGAATATATTTCGCTGAATTTTTTTTAATATATTTTATGGAATAATTTAAATATTTCCTAACATTTTCTAAGCAATTTGTGAATTTTAAATTCGCTTAAAAAATGTTTGAAAAATTAGGTCCCATAGGGCTCAATGTATTTGATTTTTTCAACCCGGGTTCAATCCAAAACTAATTGGGTGATATTGTTCATTTATATTCCCATAGGTTCTACAGATCGTCTGAACAAACTAACATTTAATTTTGCTTAAGTCATTTTTACGGCAGTTATCGTGCTAACGGACAGACAGACAGACAGACAGAATGAACAAAGTCATAAACACTTTTCAACTTTGTTGTAAAGTGTTAATTATGAGAATGAAAATGAATAATATCACCCAATTAGTTTAAGATTTAACCCGGGTTCAAAAAATAAAATACATTGAACCTTATGGGGCTCAGTTTTTGAAATATTTTTTAAGCGAAGTTAAAATTAACAAATTGCTTCGAAAATTTTAGGAAATATTCAAATTATTGCATGAAATGTACAAAAAAATGTTAAGCAAAATATGGCAGGTTGTTTTTTTAAGAAAAATTGAAATAGAATTTCACCCATGATATATGAAGAGATCAAGTGACTCATCGCAAAATAAAACATGGCATCCATTTCTTTTTCGCTGGGTAAATATCTTGATGTTTAAAGACCGCTTTAATTTATATTTAGTGTTCCATCCTTCATAAAACCACTATATATTTAAGAATTATCTGTGTATCTAAATGCAGTGCCAACGCATTTACAGTGTTTATGATTTTAAATGATAACTAAACTTTGATTAATTGCACAATGTAGCCTAATTTTGACGTATACAGAATGAAAACAAATCATTCAAGATGAGTTTTATAAGAATTGAATTTTTTTCACGCAAAATTAATTAGTTCTGAAATCTGGAATATAAGTGATATGAATGAAATATTCATTGATTTTACGTAGAGAGACAGACGATTTATATTTCGATGACGTCATTGGAATAAAGTTCAATTTGTATAATTGGCTTTTTCGATGACGTTTCAAATTTTCAATATAATAAATTACTGCAATAATAATGCTGAAATCATGGGGACAGTCCCCGAATTTGGCTTTTTGCTCTTCAAAAAATGCAAAACACGAAAAATGTCTTCAAGTACGTCAAATGAGTACGAAAAATGTCTTCAAATTTGAATGAATGTCCCCAAATTATTCTTCAGCTTATTTATGCTTCTGAGAAATACAAATTATAAAAATCATTAAATACACTACCACTTCAGTAACCTAGAATATGCTTTAATCGAACTTATTTGGACTAGACATTAAATTGGAATTTGAATAGTCGATATTTGAATAGTTCCCTACACGCATATAATAATTCATATAGGGAAAGTATTGTGACGGAGCAGTATTGGACGGAAGATCTCATGTCAAATATTTCTGAATTCGAATCGAGCGTTTCTGAAGTGATGCATGTGTGTGTATGTATGTTAGTATGTGCATGTATATTAGTGAGTGTATGTACATTAGTGTGTATGTATATTAGTGTGTGTTTATGTTAGTGTGTGTGTGTATGTTAGTGTGTGTGTGTGTTAGTGTGCGCATGTATGTTAGTGTGTATGTCCGTGAATCTGTGGATATGATAGCTCACGAACGAATGGAGCGTTTTGAACGAAGTTTGGTACAATTATTATAGTCAGCAAATACTGAAACCCTATTGATTTTAAAAGCAATCGAACGTTCGAAAGACTCCTAAATTAATAAATGAATTTTTGCAAAAATAAAAAAAATCAGAACATTTAATAATGTTAATGAAATGACAATTTTATGAGTGATTTTTTATTCTAAAACGAATAACGCAAACTTTAGATCGACAGCTCCAACCGTTATAAAGCTATTGCACATTTTTTAAATAAATGCATTTAAAAATTACATGCAAATGAACAGCAGTATCATCAAATATTTAACACTTGGAGATAAATTATCAATTTTGGCAAAACATCGCCAACTGGGTAAAAATGGCGCCAAATTGATGAATTGATAATTAACATATTTTAATATAATGGAGTATATTTAGCGAATGTTAGCAATACTTCCAATTTTCATTTTAAGTTAATTTAGTACTTCAGAATAATTTTATATATTGTCATCCCGAAACGCTCCAAATGCCAATGCCAACGTTAAAAGTATTGTGCCGTGGATCTTGTCTATTCTTGTCATTATTCCGCATTGAAAGAAATGAAGTACTTGGATTATGTAGATAAAGTGATGTGCCGTCCACACCAGATTTTATACTGTTTATGTTAATTTTATGTTGTAGAAGGAATGCCTATATTGCATATTAAGAAATCATTAATATATATTCACAATCTATTAAACTAAGAATTTCTTTTTATTCTTTAAATTTATAATTTGTTGTGTTCAAATCTCAATTGCAATTAAAAATGTAGCATGCCATTTGACGATTTTACACTGTTAGTTCATTATTGTTATAGTTCTATTACTGGCTAATGTATAGTACGAATTTATTCTGCAATTTAGATCACATTCTCTCTCATTTAGCTTCAATTAGTAAGGTTTAGCTGTAAATTTGTTGAATGACTATTTTGATACGGAACCCAACAAAAAAGAAAAAAAAAATTCTGATGCCTTGGAATTTAGATCTATATTTGGCTCTATATAGGTCACTGATTCCAAAGGTGGCATCGGTTGGTCGTATCGGTTCTAGCTTTAGAGATACAGCATAGCGAAAATTGAAAATTTAGACAAACATGGGCAGTGGATAAGAAAATTTTAGATTGAGAAAATATTTGGTAGCTTTAGATTAAAATGCAAACAATGAAATCTTGATTGACAGAGACAAAATCGTCCTATGATAATTAAAGCTAAGCCTGATAAAGCAAGGAGTTGTTGTTGAGACCCAGACCATCCGACCTACCAGAAAGGTGTAAAGTAACTGTTTGGACGGCCGGGAAGTGCCACCCAATTTAGACCGGAACCCAGTGGGGGAGGCATCCACAGGGACCGTACCCTCCTTCCCCTGCCACCAACGTCTCGGAAGGACTTACGGATCCACATGTTTAACGTGATCGTACTCCGCGTGAACACGGCGGCAGTTTTGGCAGTGGCTGGAATCGAATCCGGGCCTACCGAGTGCAATTCCAGCGCGCTAACCACTGTGCTACCGCGCCCTGATATAGCAAGGAGTGAAGGCTTTGAGCGAAGCAGGTTTGTGCTTCGACTATTTATAAGTAAATTCTCTGGACTTAGCATGGAAAAACGGATAGCAATAATTTTTTAATAGTTTCCAGATAAGACAGTTTATTAGAAAATTCATATTTCACAAGTTCAATGGATATGTTTGAGGCTTGCTTCTGGTTTTAGTTTGTTCTAGTTGTTAAAATTTTTATAGAAAACATAAAGTATATGAAATAAGTAGAGCCATGCTCTCCAACTTTAATTAACTTGACTGCAATGTCAGTAACAAAATCCATAACCTACAGAGCCTCTTAAATCTCTTATAGAAAAATCTTAATGATTTTAGCGAAGAACAAGAAGAAATATATCACCAAAATATAAAAACGGTTTAATGGTGGCTAGGGATGGTGGAATTAACGGCTAGGGATGGTGGGATATCTATATTTATACAAATTATTGATGTAACCTTCAGAGGGACTGTCCTGGTAGATTTCACTCTAGAAAGCCCTAATAAAGAAGCCCCTTACATGTCTGCTTAATGACTGGTCATTTTATGTGATTTCTGATTGAAATAAAATGATTTAGTAATATATGGTTCTTTTAATAGTATGTAATATGGTTCATAGTATGGTTCTTTTAATAGTATTTGGTAAATAGGTTTTTTCAGCAATATGTCTAATATTTTTAGTTAGTATTTTTAATACTAACAAATAATTTATAATCAATATTTTTTCAAAATCATTTAAAAATACCAGATTATGCGATTAAAGATCCCAATTTTTACGGATGACAGGTTGAATCAGTAAACAAGGTGATTGTGCCGTATCCCCAAAACCATAGCTGATAAGGAAAAACTGATGCCATTTGTGGAATCAGAGCCTCATATATATTGGAGAATAGGTTTAGCTTTTAAGGTACCAAAATGCGTGTTGGATAGCGTAATTTCTGACTTTTTTGAAGTTAGAAAAAATTGAAAAAGACAATTTTGTCCTTTTTGTGGTATATATTAAGTCAGTTTCTTTTTAAGTCAAATGTATATGGTAGGAGAAAATAGGTGTTTACCATTGAAATTAATGACCCCCAAGTGTCCCCAAATTTGTGTCCTCAAATGACTCCTTGATTATTCCTAAACCCTGTTTCGAAAATCTGGTTGTCTTTTTGTAGGGTTCATTTCAAATATAGAAGGATATATAATTCTCTCTGTGGGCAAGTGGTTAAAAAGTGGTATGGCAGTCGTCGGTTCGATACCCCCACTGAAACCGAGTTCTTCACTATAATGCCCAAACAGGGACTTTTAACACTGTAATTTATATACCGTAGATGAATGATGTCTGAATAATAGCATTTTCCAGGTTTCTGAGATTTATGGTAGCGCTTTCACATGAGGCTTACTGCTCATAAAATGCTTTCCCACAAGTAAAAGTAAAGTTGAGGAATGTGAAGTTGTACAGATCAGAAATTGAGCGTTTATCAGCAAGTTGAATGAATTTAATGTAAATAAAGACGAAAAAGAATCATCTACGTAGTTCAATGAAGATAGTGTTATTTGAGTAGTTGGATATCCGTGGTTGGATTCCAAGCTAAGATGTAAATTCTATGCAATGTTCAAAGAGCATTAAATCCATCTTAGCCCAAACTAGATTTTTAGAATAAATGGTTGTTATTGAACGTTATTAAGAAAACGCTTGTCAATCCAACTATTTTGAAACAGAAGATCAATCACTCTAGGTCCGATTCATGATTTTTACGAAGCTAGTAACTGAAAAATTGGGGCGGAGTTTCCTCCCCAGTTGAGATTATTGATGTGAGCTTCATAGCTTAGTGATGATGTATCAACATTGCACCAAAACATATCCTCATTCTATCGATAGTATTGGTATTGGTCTAGGTAATTTCTTTTTCTAAATTTTGTCTTTGTTATTAAATTTGCAACTTTTTTTAATAGTTCGCCATTTCCAATAATGTATTTTTTCTATTTGGCAACTTTTCTTATTTGAAAATGAAGTCAATTCACCAACATTATAAGAAATGGAAAATTTTTTAGAACATTTCACCTTATCATATTATAGGGAGCAGTTTTATTACCTTTGTTACTCAAAATTATATATAAAATACGCATTTAAATAATTAAGCAATTCTTATTTTAGCGGACCATTAAAAAATCTAAACTTTTTTTTCAAACAAGTAAGCTGAATTGTTGTCGGACAAATATGTCTGGAAATAGAAATATTTTTGGCATGATACGTATTAGCTATTGTGTTGATACACAGTAAGAACTTACAGTGTACAATTGTATAGCTTCGATGTTCGTAACGTTATAAATCAATATATCTATACAGTTGTATTGTTATACCCATAACTAACTCAAGTGATGATATGATCAGTATTCGACCCATGGAGTTAGAGAGAAAGGGATAAAACTTTTATAGGGATGAAACGCTTGAAATTGCCATAACGCTTTAAGAATTCTATCTAAGTGTCGTTAGTGTTAGTAAAACGCCCTTTGTTTCCATTTGATACAAAAGAAAGGCATAGTATTGAGTATATGCATTTTTGATTATTTTTAACTTAATATTCCCTAATTATCAGTATAATTAATCAGTATTTTTTCACAGTTGAAAGACAGAGTTCAGAATATAGGAAGATAAAAATAAATCGAAAGGTAAAATAATTTCGAATGCGTTGGAATATTCCTTATTGTTTCAGTTCTAATTTACAATGAGCTATTAAATTATGCCCACAAAACTGACAGTTCAAATACATATTTTAAGCCTGCAATCATATAAATGCATATAATGCAAGGGCAATTATCTTATCGCAGCTCCACTTGACTTATTGTCTCAAATGATATTGACATTTTCTCAGTATGGAGTTTTAACTCCTTTACCTCCGTGATTAGACCCTTAAACGTTCCTTGTTTTGTAAAGAAGAACGTTCCTTGTTTGTTAGAAATACGATGCTGGGTTCCTTAATTCCCTTGGCAGTATGCCCTTACCTAATAAATTATCCCTTTCCCATTTAAATGATATACGGGTAACACTATTTGCATATCTTTCAGAACACTCTATACATCTATTTTTTTAATCCATATTCTTATAAATAAAGATATATATTCTTATAAATAAAGATAACCCTATATTTACCTCATCTTGAGCTTCCTTTGGCCAGACATCTGCAACAAACATTAGTCCAAGTGGAAACTTTCCGAAATCTGTCAACCACGTGATGCAAAACTTCCACTGGTCCATCTCTACCAAAGTATTTTCCCTTTCAAATGGTCTTCGGATGTGGTATCTTAAATTTTTGCGTATCGAAAAACTCATATGCTTTAAATTGTTGATAAAGACGCGAAGTGCCATGTAGTGAGCAAGAGCTCTAAAGAGACAAATGATTAAGAATTAATAAATTGCAATGGAAACATTTGTTACACAGAATATAGCGTCTTTTAAAGCTGGAAACAAGGAACTACAAGAAATTAAGCGTCTCGTGAAGCGATAAGAACTGGCGGACCTGTTTTGCATATTTTACCACATTTTAACACAAAATAATTATTTAATGCACTAACAATGTGCATCACCTTTAGAATGTGCAGCAACTTTGAGAGCAGTTAATTCATTACCTGAGTTCATTAAATGAATAGCATAAAATAAATATGAAATGGATATTTTTAAATAAATTCCATTTGCAATTGCCTTTCACTCGCCGACTTGAAGTGTTTCAAATGACGTCAAATCGCCAAAAAATCTGAAATACATTGATAAGAAACAGCATGGCATATCATAATAAGTGATGTAATTTATTTTTTCATGAACAAAGCACAAAAGTATCTTTCTACTAAAACTGATCATATTTAGTCTCTTAAATACCATATATTTTTTTATGAAAGCGGGATTCAGTGTTAAAAACTAACGAAAGAAGTCGTGTTTGGATGATGTGTTGTGGTTTGTCTTGATGTGGAAGCTTCTTTTGATGTTTTTAGGGGTTTTATGCAAATATTTAAAAAGCCATTAATTTTTTTTGGAATTTTCGAATATTTTGCTCACTTCCTTGAATCTTAAATTCACTTTACACACAAAAAAATAAAATGAAAAATAAAAATAAAAAAGGTTCTAGGCCCAAAATTGGCATTTCAAATTGATGAGACATACATGGGCTGAGGGTTTTAAGTAGTACATATATTCTCACCCCCCACTTAATAAGGGTATTCTTACCACCTTTAATAAGGGTAGTCTCACCACTTTTATTAAGGGTATTTTTATCACTTTTAAGGATGGTATTCTCGCCAGTTTTAATGATAGTAAATAGAATAGTTTACGTGCACGAAAGTCCTTCTATTCCCCCCTCCAAATACAATAATGCGTAAGGTAAATATTGGAATGGAGACGAAAACTAGAATTCGATTTTTCGATGGATTTATACTTTTCGAACTCCTAGAATACGATAATAAACTGTTTTAACGTGGCATCTCTATTTGTGTGGGACTATTATCTGTCGGTCTGTCTGTCCGTAAAATGTATTTATCCACTCTAAATTAAATATTAGCTGATGAAATTCCATGATATATGACAGTTAAGAAAATTGAGTAATGCAAAAATCCGTAATAACTATAATAAAATTATCCGTAATAACTATAATAAAATAATCCGTAATAACTATAAATAACTATAAATAAAACACTTAAATGCTAAATAAATGCTTGGTATACGTGATTTTTTTCAAGGACAAGAATAAAATCGCCAGTTTTAAGTTAATAAACCTCTCTTTAGCTATTTCAGTTACATTAAAAAAAATCCTTGCAAATAGGCGACCAAAACGTACAGTTCTAAACTTTTTAAATAGACTAATATGACTTCGTAAATGTGCAAAAAGGTTTATTCGACCCAAACAGTTCGACTAAGCATAAGGTGTAATGTATCTTTTGGAACAACCAGGAAGGTGCCATCCAATTTAGACCGGAACCAAGGGGGGGTAACCACAGTGGCAGTACCCTCCTTTTCTTGGTTAACCATCTGTAGGATAGACTTTCGGATTTACCGGTTTATCGTGCCTATACTTCGCGTAGACACGGGGATAATTTTGAGAGACTGTGAGGATCGAACTTGGGCTCTCCTCGTTCGATACTCTTGTCATGGACTATCCCGACATCTAATGTGCAAGACATGCTTAGAATTTTGATTTAATCCTGCTAAACAATATTAATTTATTGAATTTAGTTTTATCAGTGTAGGCAAATATTTAATGGGTAGAGCCGACTAACAATTTTTCTATGATTGTTTGTTGGCAATCATAAAGATAGCCAAGAACTAAATTATTGAAGCGCTGAAAACATTTAGGGCATATATATTTAATTCTACACTAGACTACAACGTTAGTAAGTACTGCACATGAACTTGAAATTCGTTGCCTCTAGAGGATGGATAGATCTTATAACACGTTACAAAAACGTTTCTGCTCCTTATCTTCTAACAAACACAACAGCAACAGTAAATTGAAAGCAACTTCCAAATATAAACAAACTTTATGGTTATAACTTGTTCCGAAAGTAAAAATTTTCAAGGAGTTAGCGATATATATTCTTCTTCTTGGTTATAACAATGTTATTACCATAAACAAACAGTTTAATTCTTTTTACCGAATTTTAATTACTTGGTGTTTAGCAACTATTTTTACTATGAATATTTACGATTAAAATGTAATTCTTCAATTAATTCATTAGCAGTTAATTCATATTAACTGCTAATCATTTAATTTATTTATATTTGAAATTGCGAGCGTTGTACAATCAGTTAAGTATCGAAAAGGGTTAAAATGTAGTGAAAAATACATTTTTGAAACTTAACAAATTTATTATAAAATTGTATGGAAAATACGTCAAATCATCAACACTTTAAAAATATAAAGAGAACCAAACATTTTCTATTATTAAAAGTATTTAATTAAAATATCCATCCTCGACGTACACAAAATATCAAAACCATAGCTTTTCGGGTATTATTATCTCCTTCATAGGTGGCAAAGTAAAAATAGGCTGGAACATGAGCTTAAATACATAGGCCACAAATGTCACATATAATTTTCATATAAATCGTTTTATATTTTAAATACAATACATTTAAAAAACAAAATTTAATTACAAAATACAAAATGAAACAAGGTTATAAACTGCAGGTTAACCAATAGCTATGTCGTCAAAAGCAAAAGAAAACAACTATTAAAAATCCACAAAATCATACAATATTTTAACGCGCAGTGAGTCGAGAACGAGACGCCAAGTATACCTGAGGGTTTGAAAGGGATTAAAATAGCAAATAGAATCACGGTAAAGATAAATGAAAAGGGATTCATAAAGCAAAATATTACGGCGGTTATTGCAATTAATTAAAACAAAAATCTTATCGAACGTAGGATGAAAGTTATCGTTAATAACAAGAGCCTTGAACAGTTTTTTATTTTTACTTTCCCTGAAATACATGGTAATGTATAGGGAAAGTATTGGAATCATGCCGAAAATCGCAACTCGAGTTTTCGACGGATCTACACATTTCGAGACCTCTAGAATACGAAAAACTATTTTTAGCGTGACGTCTGTGTGTGTGTCTGTCTGTGTGTCTGTGTGTCTGTCTGTCTGTCTGTGCAGATTTTGTATCCACTCTAACTATAAAACTAATGGACCGAATTTCACAAAATTTTGTTGGTAAGTCACTTGTGGTCGGGGCTGGTGCTGATTAGTTTTGAGTACGATTCGGAATAAAAGAACCCGCCTTTTTTGTGAAATGGCCCGCAAAAGCTTGTATCCACTGTAGCTGAAAAACTAATGGACCGAATTTCACAAAATTCGGTAGATGAGTCACGTATAGATCACCCTGGTGCTGATTAGATTTTGGTACGATTCGGAAAAAAATAACCTGCCTTTTTTGCAGAATGGCCCGCAAAAATTATCAAAATCTGAACTAAAAAGCTACGTATGCTCAAATATATCCATTAAATGCTTGTTTAATGCGTAATTTTTAACGAAGAATAGAATAAGACCAACCCCATTACATTAGGACTAGCCGTTCTCGAGAGATATATTAGTTTTTTTCGTATTTTTCCACGCCACCTTTGAAAATAAGTCCAGTTATCAAAGGAGAACGAAAATTGGATTAAAAGTGAATTAAATTTAATTGAAATAAATAGAACGTGGATATAAGTTTGCAGGGAAAGTCATGCGCTGCCCACATCAGATTTTTAACATCGCGAGCATGCTCAGTTAAACGAATATTGGCAGTACGTTTTATACTACCAATGTAGAACTTAAAATCAGTATTTTCTGGAGATAAAAGGGGGACAACGTACACCCCGGCCTAACACATGAAGTTATTTTTATCCTTAAATTTATCAGAACGAATACGATTAAATAATGTAGTAACGGTGGAATGGGTTGGCTTAAACTTAACTCATGTCAAAAATGAATCAGGGGACAAAAAATCGCCGGTGAAAAAGAAGACTAGATTTATACTGCTAAAGGTCAGAAAAAGAGAAAGGTCAGTATTAGGATAAGTAAAATTATAGCGAATAGTGGAAAATATTATATAAACGAAATCAAAAGAGTAAACGGCTTCTCAGTCAAGGTTAAAGATAAATTCAATATCAGTAACGAAAGCCGAAATAGATGAACAAACGTTAAAAGCAAGATTTAAGTAAGTAATAAAGGAGGCTTTTTTAGAAGGAATTGGGTAAGAGGAGTTAGCGGGAACACAAGAATTAGAGAACGTAGGTTTACGAAAAACTGAAATATGAAAGCTAAGAGAGTCACGGGGAAACTAGGGCGTCCAAAAAAGGCAAATAAAAATTAGACTCATGTTCAATGGTAAAATTAATAGAGGGGTATAAACCATTAACAGTATCCTAGAGATTAAGGAGGTCGCTAAAACTATGGTTCCAAATAATAAGTACATCATCCACATAACCGCACCAAAGAATAGGTTTAAGGAATAAAAAAGGCAAAATCCCATTTTCGAGCTCCTGTAACACAGCCTCAGCCAAAATACCAGACAAGGGGCTACCCATAGGGGTGCCCATAGAGAGCAAAAATATATTTTGACGAAAGCCAAAATGATATGTCTGAGCGGCAATGCTCAATGCAGAAGTTATTGCGTCGATAGAGGGAATAGTATAATTTTTAGCATCGAAGTTTGACATTGTGTCCCCTTTTCCAAATGTTCCCGTATCTACTGCTATTAATATTATTGCCAAAAACTTCTATGTCAAAATTATACTATTCCCTCCATCGACGCAATAACTTCTGCTTTGAATATTGTTGCTGATATAAATTATTTTGGTTTTCGTGAACATATCTTTTTGTAAACTACAGGCGCCCCCATGGGTAGCCCCTTCTTTGGCATTTTAGCTGAGACTGTGTTGAAGGAGCTCGAGAATCAGATTTTGCCTATTTTATTCTTTAAACCTATTCTTTGGTGCCGTTATGCGGATGATGTATTTATTATTTGGAACCATAGTTTGAGCGACTTTTTGTCAGATTTTGGAAACTGTTAAATATTTTTATCCCTCTATTAATTTTACCGTTGAACATGAGTCTAATTTTTTTTTGCCTTTTTCAGATATCCTAGCTTCCCGTAACTTTCTTTGTTTTCATACTCCTGTTTTTCGTAAGTTTACATTCTCTAATCCTTATATTCCCGCTAACTCCTCTCTTCTAATTTCTTCTAAAAAAAATCCTCCTTTATCGCTTATTTTAATCGTGTTTTTAATGGTTGTTTATCTATTTCGGGTTTAGTTACTGACATTGAATTTATTTTTAACCTTGACTGTGAGGCCTCTTACTCTTTGATTTTATTTAAAATCTTTTCCACTATTCTCCATAATTTTATTTATCCTAATACTAACCTTGCTCCTTTTTCTGACCTTTTACCATATAAATCTTAGTCTTCCTTTTCATCCGCTATTTTCCCGTCCTCTGATTCATTTTTGTCATGAATTTAAGTTTAAGCCTGCCCATTTTACCGTTACTATATTATTTAATCGTATTTGTTTTGATAAATTTAAGGATAAAAATAAATTCATGTGCCAGGTCGGGGTATACGTTATCCCTGTTTTATCTCCCAAAAATAATTTTAAGTTCTACATTGGTAGTACAAAACGCACTGCCGGTATTCGTTTAACTGAGCATGCTCGCGATGTTAAAAATAGAAAACTGTCCACGGCTCTTGTTATTAACGATAGTTTTCATCTTATGTTCGATAAAACTTATCTCTTAGTTAGCTGCAATAACTCCCATAATATTTCACTTTATCAATCCCTTTTCGTTTAACTTTACTGTGATTCTATTTGCAATTTTGTTATCGGTTCAGAACCTCCGTTATGTTTGGAGTCTCGTTCTCGACTCACTGCGTGTTTAACCATTGTATGATTTTCTGGATATTTAGTAGCTGTTTTTTTCTTTTGATGACATATCTATTGGTTAACCTGTAATTTTTGACTTTTTTTATTTTGTATTTTGTAATTAAATTATGTTTTCTTAAAGGTATCTTATTTAAAATGTAAAATGACTTATACGAAAATTAAATGTGACGGTTGTGGCCTGTATATTTAAGCTCATGTTTTCCAACTATTTTCACTTTGCCACAGATGAAGGGTATAATAATATGCGAAAGCGCTATGGTTTTGGACTTTTGTGCACGTTATGGATGGTTAAGACTTTTAATTATAGCCAATTTTTGGCTGACTTTGTATGTTTAAAGTTATAACAAATGTATTTTCAACTATCAGATGATTTGACTGGATTTTTTATTATTTGAAGAATAGAGAGCGTTAGTTATTATGAACGAGCAAAGCGAAGTCCAATCTCCCTTCCTAAAAAAGCGAAATGAACATTTGCCTGAAATTTTGGATCCCTTTTACTCCAAAACTACAATAGGTAGGAAGATGGGAATTTACACACATACGTAAAATTGAATATGTGCAGAATCACAGTTTGGACATCTAAAAGGAACTGCAACGGAGTGAAAGACCCATTTTTAAACTGCACATGCTCACTACGCTTCGTACATACAACAAGTACGCAGCAACTTTTAAACAGAATCAAAGCCTGTGTATTTGCATGCAGTGAGATTTAAGCGCGTTCCTGTATATTATATACGTTTTTGCGATTTAAATGCGTTACTTTGATCTCATTGTTTTCCTTTAATCTAATTTGTTTAATTTACTATTCAAATTCTGAAAGCTTATATGCTCTTTTGTATTAGGATTCTCTAATATTTAAATTGATTTCTATATTTCTAATTTCACATTGGAATCTTCCACAGCTCGCATACTTCATAAATCCAATAAACGCCCGGCTTTTTGCTAGTTTATAATTGTTAGTTAATTATATTTCTTAAAAAGCGAGACGAGCTTCCAGTGGTTATGAAACGTAGCAAGCGGATGCTGGGCCCCTATTGTTTAAAATTTTTTGATGGCGTCATTTTAACTATCCGAATTAAATTTTTTTCTGGAAAAAAATCGATGAACTGGTATGTTATATATATTAATACTCATTGAAACGATAGCTATTAAGCATCAAAATATTCATTTATTAACTTGAGAATCTTATCTGTGACTAGCTAATAAGCATTATAATATTCATTTATCAACTTAGAAATCTCATCTGTGGCTAGTTATTAAGCATTATAATATTCATTTATCAACTTGGAAATCCTAACCGTGACTACCTATTAAACATTATAATATTCTTTTATGAATTTGGAAATCTTATCTGTGGCTAGCTAGCTAGCTATTAAGCATTGTAAAATTCATTTATCAACTTGTAAATGTTACCTGTGGCTAGCTATTTAGGAATATAATATTCATTTATCAACTTGAAATCTTACCTGTGGCCAGCTATGAAGCATTAAAATATGTATTTATCAACTTGTAAATGTTACCTGTGGCTAGCTATTAAGGAATATAATATTTATTTATTAACTTGAAAATGTTACCTGTGACTAGCTATTAAGGAATATAATATTCATTTATCAACTTGAAAATGTTATCTGTGGCTAGCTATCAAGCATTATAATATTCATTTATCAACTTGTAATTGCTACCTGTGGCTAGCTATTAAGCATTATAATATTCATTTATCAACGTGGAAATCTCATCTGTGGCTAGTTATTAAGCATTATAATATTCATTTATCAACTTGGAAATCCTAACCGTGACTACCTATTAAACATTATAATATTCATTTATCAATTTGGAAATCTTATCTGTGGCTAGCTAGCTATTAAGTATTGTAAAATTCATCTTATCAACTTGTAAATGCTACCTGTGGCTAGCTATTAAGGAATATAATATTCATTTATCAACTTGAAAATGTTACCTGTGGCTAGCTATTAAGCATTATAATATTCATTTATCAACTTGTAATTGTTATCTATGGCTAGCTATTAAGCATTATAATATTCATTTATCAACTTGGAAATCTTACCAGTGACTAGCTATGAAGCATAAAAATATGTATTTATCAACTTGGAAATCTTACCTGTGGCTAGCTATTAAGCATTATAATATTCATTTATCAATTTGTATTTGTTATCTGTGGCTAGCTATGAAGCATTATAATATTTATTTATTAACTTGAAAATCTTACCTGTGGCTAGCTATTAAGCATTATATTACTCATTTACAAACTTGGAAATTTTATTTGTGGCTAGCTATTAGCATTATAATACTCATTTATCAACTTACCCGTGGCTTGTTATCTTACCTGTGGCTATAACTGTTTAGAAGATCGGAGATTCCGTCAATGTAGTATTGGTTATCACAGGAAATGTACACCCGATCTCTGGAGAAACGCGATGTGATTCTTCCATTTCTGACAACAGCATCCAATATCTTGCAAATTGTATTATTCTATAGGAAAGAAGCATAATAAAGTGAGATGATAAAATGAATGAGGTATGAGTCTCCACTCGACTTTCTCAGACAATCCCATTCCACATATTTCCAATTATATCAAAATGTAAAAAATAAGGTTTATGCAAAGTTCTTACCAAATTCAATCTTTTAAAATATTTTGTAAGTTTTTTTTTTAAAGTTTCTGTTTTCAAATTGGTAACAGCTTACTGACTATAATGAATTGCTTGCATATGATTTGTGCATGCAAATGTAATGTATTTTGATGCTATTAACATTTAAAGCGCTATTAAAAATTATTAATTTTCCTCATATATTATATATTATCATTATTATTTCAGGAATGATCATTGTTTTACATAAGAAATAATGCTACGAAGATTTAATATCCGAATCATTCGAGTTGTACTCATGAGAATCATGACAACATTACGAATATTTCTTACGATGATTTTTCTGTTGTTACAGAACAATATACTGCTTAAAATGTTGAAAATGTTACGGCTAAAAATGCTGAACTTTCCCTTAGTTCAAACACACCGAAAATCCAGCTGGTCTCTAACGTCCATCGATTAAAACAATCGAACTAAATTTATTCGATTTTTCTACATTTGTTTGAGAAATAACCTTCACTCTGACGTACAGACAAATACATAGACATCACTGAAAAATGGTTGATTTGTGTTCAAAGTCACTTACAACGCGTAAGTCCGGCAAAATTCCGGATTTAGATTTTTATCCAGTTTCATACCTTCCCTTTAAATATATTATGTACTGTAGGAAAAGTAAAAAAAAAAAATATATATATATAGTCTACAGTTTGCGCTAAGAAAAATATGACTTTATCATTCCACAAAAGTTTGTAAAGTATGTTCTAGACCAGTATTGCTAAAAATAGTAGCAAAAAAAAAATACAAATCGCCGCCCAGGCGATGAAGTGGATAGCGTCTCCGACTGCTGTCTAGTGGGCTTGGGTTCGAATCCCGAGTAAGGCATGGGCGTTTTCTTGAGGATGAAGTCAGTCTTCCGCCTTCTGGGTCCTCGCCAAATGTGAAGCTGCACCCCCCCACCAGACCTTCGTCAGTGATGCTTGTTTGTGTTAATAAAAACTTTGTGATCTCGTCTTATGTCATTCTTTGTCCTTCTTCTGGCATCACTGGTCCTGTTTGTGGTTCGACCGAAACAGGAGGTTATGAGCAACAACAACAAATACAAATCAAATCATATATTAATACAACAAACAAGACAACACAGACAAGCACAACAGATAGAAAAGCACAACATTAGCACAGAACACAAAAATGTGTTACAATGCGGCCTAGGCCCATTCAGTTTGTTAGGCTAAACTGATAAGGAGAGATCGGCAACAGCTGCAATACAATAATTAATAAAAATATTGTTAAAATAATTATTTAGAATACTGAAAAAATACTTCCATATATGAATAAAGATAATCGTTCAACTTAGACTTGAGACAGTTAGGTGACTTTTCAGACTTAAGTTCATTACGTATAACATTAACATTTTTAGAGGCTAACTACAAGAACTTTTTATTCACATTTTCATGATTAGCTTTAGGAATAACGCAGTTATAGTTAGTTGTAAGAACGAGTGAATCTGATGCTGAGATTGATTTCTGAGTAGTTGGTGTTCTTAAATATACAGAAAATACATTTGAAAAGATAAAGTTGACTAATAGTTAAAATGTCAAAGCGATTCCTTATCTTTAAGAGCGTCATCTTTACTATTACGAAAAATCAATTGATGCAACTCCGACTGAATTTTAATCAAAGGATAGAGATTGGAACAATAATCACCACCCCAAATAAGGATATCACCCCATATAAGGAAATAAAATGACTGCGATACAATTGATCTAAGGTCATAAAGATTAAATAAAATATAACGGAACACACCCAAATATCTACAACTTTTAACATGATCAATTATCGAATGATAATTGATATGATGAATTATGAATAAGAATATCATACATGAAACAGAGTGGTATAAATGAGTTATATAAAATTGAAATAAAATGACTGTGATACAATTGATCTAAGATCATAAAGATTAAATAAAATATAACGGAATACACCCAAATATCTACAACTTTTAACATGATCAATTATCGAATGATAATTGATATGATGAATTATGAATAAGGATATCATACATGAAACAGGGTGGTATAAATGAGTTATATAAAATTGAAATAAAATGACTGTGATACAATTGATCTAAGATCATAAAGATTAAATAAAATATAACGGAACACACTCAAATACCTACAACTTTTAACATGATCAATTATAGGATAAAAACAGGGAATAAGTATTGAACAAGTAGGCAAATGATATTCATTGTCTAAATATATCCTATTAGCTGATTTAAAACAACACTATATAGTATCGTTTAAATGAAAACTAATATGAACTAAGTGCAAACTACTCAAATTCTCCAAAACAGGTTTTACCTCATTGAGTTTATCTTGTGAGCACTCTAAAAACGAACCCCTTGTTGCATTGTCCTCTTCACATGGTGCACTTTCATCAGAATTATTCTGAAAGATTATACAATGTTGAAAATTTAAATCATGAGTGAGGACGGTACAGGGCATCACAGAAAGTCATGGATCAAGGCAATAACTTGAGAAGTTTACACAATGTTGAAAATCTAAATCATGAGTGAGATGCAGGACATGACAAAAAGTCATGATCCAGAACAATAACTTGAGAAGTTCAGACAATGTTGAAAATTTAAAATCATGAGTGTGGATAATACAATACATCAAAGAAAGTCATAGACAAGGACAATAACTCGAGAAATAGAATTTTATGCTGGCGTATATTAGGAAACCCTTATGGTGCTATACGATGAGATGACTTTAGAAGGGCAGACACCCCCTGGGGGGGAGCCAACGACCCTAACGTGCTGAAAACACCGGTTCTCGTTAGATCACCGAAGTCAAGCAGCATCGGGTGCTGTTAGTACTTGGGTGGGTGACCACCTGGGAACACCGCGTGCTGTTGGCACATTTCGAGCGCGGTAGCCCGGTGGTTTGCGTGCTGGATTTGCACGCTTCCACGACTGCCGTCGTGTTCATACGGAGTACGATCCCGTTAAACATGTGGGTCCGTAAGTCCTTCCGAGAGGTTGGTGGTAGGGGAAGGAAGGTACGGTCCCTGTGGATGCCTCCCCCACTGGGTTCCGGTCTAAATTGGGTGGCACTTCCCGGCCGTCCAAACAGTTACCTTGCACCTTTCTGGTAGGTCGGACGGTCTGGGTCTCTCCTGGGGGGGACCCAGCACCCCCTGTGGGAACCAACAACAACCCCCTGGGGAGATACTTGGGGCTATCTCGCTTCCTGTTAGAAATAAGGAAAATAGTCCGTTTCGAAATTGTAGTGAAAACATAAAAAAATTAGAATGCTGAAGTAAATGTGTATCTGCTCCTTAGGTCATAATGTTATAGATTAGTAGACTGAAATAGAAACTGTAAAACGTCAATAACACGTTAAAAACGTAATGATATGAGAATTCTAAAGTGAATGTGTATCTGTTTTTAGGACATAATGCTATGAATTAATAAAAGATCAAGAAAGCCCGTATTATATTAAACTGTACTTAAAACAATAAAATTAAATTTGCAATTGAGTTTGATGATGCTTAATACTTGATGCATTTAACAATCACTTTCTGACCAGTGTCACAATAAAGAAAAGCAACTGAGTGCTAGAAGTAAGATGCAGCAGCACGCATGCACTCTCATTGCATAATGTTATGAAAATTCATGGAACAGGTCAGTAATTTGATAAGTATTAGGGTTATTATGTATTTTATTATGTAGGTATATAGATTATCCTTATGGCGCTACACGGTGAGAATACTTTCGAGTGGCTGACACCCCCCCCCTTTTTAAGAGGATGCTTCTTGTTAGAGATAGGAGGTATTTACAAAATAAGTACTAAATATTTTTGCCTCACAGCGAAAGTTGCTAAATAACTCTCTAAATAACGATTTTAAAAGGGCCAGTTTTAATAATCTGCATGTAACAGTGTAAACGTAGAAACACAGAAAAACACAGGGAGCCATCATCTTATTACACGTGTGCAAGTATGCATCGTTTCTGAAGGTTAACATTTTGTATTTTGACAGAATATAATGAAGTCAATTATATTCTGTCTAAATGCTCAAGTTTTTTGGGGGAAGGAAGAGTTAGATTGCATCACTGGTTTTCAAGGTTTCCATATTTTGTGAGGGAATAAAAATGTTTAGTGCTAAATTTACAATGCTCTGCAACTTTGTAATTGACTAGCCGCCTATACCTTATATGAAGTGCGACATCTACTGTACCTCCCATAGAAAAGAGAAGTTAGACCCCGTTTAAGGGGAAGAAAACGAGTAAAAAAAAAGAAAGGGGAGCTGTTTCCTCATGTAACGTCATTTGAAAAGAGAAAGGGGAGTTGTTTTATCATAAAACATCATTTGAAAAAATACAGGAGAGTTGTTTCATCATGTATCGTCATTGTAAAAAAGAAAGAAAGGGGAGTTGTTTCATAATGTAGCGTCATTGCAAAAAGGAAAGGGGAGTTGTTTCATCATATAGCGGCATCGGGGTTTCCTATGCACCTGCACGCTAAGCCTAATACTTCTCTGGTTATCGGTTTGGTCCATGGCTTTAATAAGAAATTCTGTATTCAGCTTT
Source organism: Amaurobius ferox (assembly GCA_951213105.1). Lineage (NCBI taxonomy): Eukaryota > Metazoa > Arthropoda > Arachnida > Araneae > Amaurobiidae > Amaurobius > Amaurobius ferox. Next base: position 106,890,491 of record OX578135.1, read on the forward strand.
TATTCATCGATGATTTTACAGATAAAGAACAAAATACCCTATACATGAAATATATAATTTGACATTCCGTTAAAAATTCACAGCAAAGTCACTTTTATAGATGATAGTTACATCATAAATTATTCGCTACAAAGCAACTATTTCCCTATGAATGAAATATGTCTTATATTAGAAATACGAGTATCAACCGCAGTTAATATAACCCCAAGCTCAGTCAGGATCTATCTCTTTATAGCTCCTAGATTATATAATTTTTTGCCTCAGTCTTTTTAAAACATTTCTACTCTTCGTTCTTTTTCCTGGGCCATAAAAGACTGATTATTCACTTATAATTCAGTTGAACTTTCTTTCATATTAAGAGCTAATTATTTAACTGCTTTAATTGCAATACTTACCTTTATAATGAGCATGTTTATCTTTTTAAATGTTATGCTGTGGTGATTTGTTGAAATTGTTCAATCTGTAATTGTAGTTATGTCCTTTGATACTACTGTAATTACCATGTTTACTTTCATCTCTTTCTAAAAAAATAATCTTTTACGAGTGAATATTCATGGATTCTGTAATCTTGGGTGATTATTTACATTGAACATATTAAAATATTAATTAGATGGAATAAATAAAATAAAAGAAAGGGACATATGAACTTGATGCTAATCTATCTATTCATCATGACGAAGAATTTCGCCTCCAAAACTGGTGGGTATCCTTCATGAATTAAGTGCTGCACTTAACGAAGCTCTAGCTATTAGTTCTTCTTATAGTAGTTCGAGTGTAATTTTATATTTTATTCTTTTGCACTGTCATAATACTGAGAAATGTATCACTGTTATATTCTTCGATATCAAATTCGGTTGCATTTTAAAGCAAAGAGGGCAATCTGGGACGATTGCAATGAAGTAAAATAATTATTTAAATACAAGCAGAATTACTTTAAGAAAATTATAAAAACGATACGATTGCAATGAAGGAAAAATGTATTTCAATATAAGCAGAATTACATTAAGAAAATTATAAAAATCTGATGTGGGCAACACATGACTTTCTTTATATAATGCAAGGAATTTACTACTTTTACAGTAAAAAAATATGTTTTTCTTCTAGTAGATACGTATATTCTTTCCAAGATATTGAATTTTCGTCAATCAGTTGTCATTTCCATTGATTTAGCGTCATTTTTATCCATATGGCGACATTTTCGTTAATTTGGCAACATTTTAAAAAGTCGCCAAGTTGGCGACATTCCGCCAAATTCCTCACCAAAATCTTGCCAAGCGTTATGGACGGAGAAATAAGTTATTCTTATCGCATATAAATGATTATTGGCGTTAAAATGCAAAAGTATTACTCCAAGTACCTTTTCTCATGAATGGAATGAGCTAGATCCACGAGAATCCCCACGAGAATGAGCTAGATCCACGATATCACCCAATATATCGCATGATATTACATATTCCTCCATATTCATATGAAAGGTGAAAATGTTTATCAACAGTTAATAGATTTTATTTAATTTATGGCATTTTTTGATAAATTTATTTAAAAAATGTGCAATATCTCGAGAACGGTTCATGCTAGTGATCTAAAATTTATGTCAATCGTTTTCTAAGGAAAAATTACATAAGAAATGTCTATTTGCGTAACTTTATTAAAGGTATTGATTTTTTGACGATTTTTTCAAAATTTCACTCGAAAATTTAGGTGGGTTCTGAACATTCGATTACGTATAAAAACAATAAGCTTCTAGCATTTATGAATTGTGATTTTTGTACCAAATTTCATTCGAATCGCTCCATTCGTTCATGAGATATCGTCTGCACAAACTCACTGACACACCCACACAACCACACACATACTTTCACACACACACACACACACACACACAGACACACACAGACATCACCTCAAAAATGTTTGATTTGCGATCAGGGATGCTTGAAACGTGCTCTCCCGAAAACTCGAATTCGAATTTTCGACCCCGTCACAATACTTTCCTTATACATTATGTATATAAGGAAAGTAAAAATGGTACGATTGCAATGAAGGAAAAAATTATTTAATTATAAGCAGAATTACATTAAGAAAATTATAAAAATGGTACGATTGCATGTATTATTTCATCATTAAAAATTTTCATGTGACTCAACAATGTAAATCTAACCCTCAAAAATGTAATTTCATCACAAAAAATAATTTTTATGTTTAAAAAGGGTCAGATATTCCAGAATATTAATATTTTACAGAAAAAATATGCTTTGCAATATTCTATTCAGGACAATGGTCTCATTCAGTCAGTTTCAATTGATTTCTGACCACCTGCTGTCAGACTAAAAATGAATTCGGAAACCGGTTATTATAATTCGTTGTAATACATGATAATCCTTATAATAAATTTTATTTTTTTAGTTTTCTGTGGTCACACAAATTACCCAGTGGTTACCACATATAAGTTTAAGTTCAAATACTGATTTACTCAATCTCTTTCAGCTGTTATTACTATTTCTTTTTCGAATACATACTGACTTAAATCTAAAACTATTTTTATTAAAGTCCTTATGATTTTTTTTCGGTACTCTGAGCAATTAAAAAATTAATTATTAAATTTTTATTACTCTGAAGCTTGTCTAAAGCGATCACCACAGTACCTAGAATGTGGTCTTTAGGACATGCGGCCGTTTAATACAGAAACGATTATTAAACTAGAAATCAGTTATTAAAAATTGGAATGACACCACTGATTAAGATTAACTCGAAAATTCAGAATAAAATTCTAAATAACTCGAACACAGAGATTTAACCAAACTTCGGAGTAAAAACATATGCGTCGGATGAAACAAAGCCTACAGCAATAAAGCTTGATTTATTTTACAGAGCAGTTAAAACTGTTCTGGAAATTATCCGTTTGTACAAGGATAATTTAAAAATGATATGGTATAAATTGTAACAAATATAAGAAGTCTATTTGGAACAGATTTCTTTTATGGATAGGAGTTTGCCCAGACCTCTAAATAAGCCCTTTTGCTGATTGGATACTTAATTCTTACCATGTGTCTTCCAACCCTGCTTTGCTGGATGAACGTTTATCTTTCCTTGCCATTTTTAAATTTCGCACTGCTAATGTGTTGATAATGATACAATTTTAAAATTATCCTCCCTACACAAACGGATCATCTTATATATTTGTCTTTATATAAAATATATTCCAAATAGCACTAATGTCGCCAGAAAAAAAGTGAGTGGTTGTAACCAAATATTTTTGTTTCCTATTTTTTCCGATATCATTTTTACGAACTTCAATGCGTTTCGAGGGATTCCTGGGATAGGAGGGTATCATTCCTATCGGCGACACCTTGTGCTAAATAGGTTAGTTAATACGCTTTATAAGTAAGCTTTTCTGATTCATTGTTTACAGTGCTTTGTATAACTTGTCCAACAGATAGAGTATGATTAACAGGAGATTCATGTTTTTATTCTTTTTTGGAAGAGTTGCTTACCATGGTGCTTGAGACATTTTATAATGACGGTTAGATGCAGTGGGTGATTGATAAAGAAAATATTCTAAAAATAACCCACAAAATGGGTAAAATGGAATAGATTGGATTGAAAATACTAGTATAAATAGGATTGCATGCAATAAAAATTAGGTGATCAATGTCACAGCTTGCAGTGTTATGATTCTTTTTATATACTGGGATATCAAAGATAGATAATTTTTTTGTTAAATGTATATATGATGATGCAAAACTGATATTGGTGAAAATAGTTCTGTGATTGGTGAAACTAATTCTAAGAATAACTAACATTGTGAAAGTGAAGCTGGTAAAATGACGAATATATTAAAGAAAGGAACTAATAAATTCAATTGTCTACAGAAATCGAAGTCATAGAAACACGAATGGTACGAAGATCCAAAATGTTATTTGTCGGGATAAACGTTAAATAGGTATACAGATTTACGTTACCAGCTATAAAAGAAATGCCTGGATATACTGCAAACATGATGAACTGGGATGTCACGTGACGGAACACCAGGGAACTAGGGCGTCCAGAGGTGTCCCGCCCTATGTACTTTAGCCAACCAATTGAAGACAAAATTGAGAATTAGTAAGTGTAGAATTATATTCAGCACTCCATAGTTATTGCCCTGTGTCGAAGAAGCCAAGATGAAAATGCATCGAGAATCTAAGACCGAAGGTCTTGAGTTTCAGAAGGAGATGGCCATTGCACTGAGTGAATTTAATGATTGCGAGTGGCCATATATGAAAGAGACCATATCCATTTGTTCCTTATAAAAGTTCTCAAAAATCGAGCCAGTAGTCTATGGTGCACATCAACATCAACAAAAACTTTTAATTTGTTTTCTATGTTTCATAATCAAATGTTAACAAAAATCGGGATTTTAAATTGAGATCGATCGCCAGTTTGCAGCTTATTAAAAAAAAACTCTGATTCCAATGTAGCGATTATACGAAACACATCCCATGATTAAACGAGTTTTTCAAAATATTTACATTTACAAGGTGGAATATTTGTGGGTTTCGCTAATTATTAAAATCTTCATACAAAGATGATAGCTTAAAAATTTAGCACATGAAACTTAGCTTTGAAAGTATTCAGTCATATTTCTTACGATAATGAATAGAATCGTACGTAAGCATAAATGTTTTGCAATACTTACCGTGAATAGACTAAAAACTCCTCTCTCCACGCCCATGAAATCATCCCATGTACTGTTTATGCTTTCGAAACTCATACCTGTATGAAGAAGTATGCCAGTTACAATTTCTCGAAGCTTGCCTATCTCCGATTCTTTGTGATAAGTTTGATATTGGGGAAATACCTTGAAGTAAAAATATTTAAGTAACAAAATTAATATTCATTTATAGATTTAAAAATACTACTTAATAAAGAATAAAAATTCAGCTGCAATAATGCAACGATAAAATAAAAACTTCGTAAATATAATCTTCGTATAATAATATAATATAATTCAGACAAATATAATCTTCGTAAATACAACATACAAACAATTATAAACTAAATAACCGATTTCAAAGGCACAAAACAGCCTTCTGTTTTAGACAAGAAGCGCGCCTTCACTTGCTCAAGTCCGATCGGCAAATTTTATTGCCGATTAGTCGTGCCAAATTGTTTTCAAACATTTCATTCGTTCGTGAGATATCGCTCCACAAACTCACGACACACACACGCACATAAACACTTATAAACATTGATTTGACTTCAGGAATGCTTAAAACTTGTGTTTACGTCGAATTCTAGAATTCGAATTTTGGACCCCGTTACAATATTTTCCCTTCACACTATGTCGTAGAGAAAGTAATAATATCATTTTATTATATAATTGATTTTTTATTATTTTCATGCGAGTCATCTATAAATACATTTGAATCTATTTGAAAATTCATTGTATGATTTTTATAAGTCAGTGAAGTATACAGTGAAGTGATAAATTCTGTACTAGCCACAGAATAGCGTGATTTGTATTGTAAAACAAACAAATAAGAAAAATACACCTAGAGAAACATACACAAAGTCAAAATAGACAAAGTGAAATAGACTGCACCCAAATTAAAATCGTCACTGTAATGACACAATTTGGAAACAAGAGCGGAATTATAAAACCAGATAAAAAGCGTATTAATTCCCCTGTATACTTAGTATACGGAAATTATTGTGACGCGGTCGAAAATTCGAATTCGAGTTTTCGACGGAAGAGCAAGTTTTCAACATCCCGAAATCAAACGTTTTTGCGGTGATATGTCCGTGACCCTGTGAAGATGGCATTTCCCGAACGAATGGAGCGTTTCATTTTGGCACAAAAATTGCAATCAATGAATACTATATGCCTACTGATTTTAAACGCAATCGAATGTTCAGAACACCTCCAAAAATTTCGAATGAAATTTTAAAACAATCTTCAAAAAATCACAACCTTCGACAATGTTACGCCAATAATTATTTCTTACGTAATGTTTTGTTACAATATTCGATTGACATAAATGCTAGAATGCTAGCATGAACCTTTCTAGAGATAATGCAATTTCTTCAAATAAATTTGCAAATAAGAAAATTCACATAAAATTAAAAAAAAATATATTACATATTGTGAAATATATTCAACTTCTATGTGTAATATTATGCGATGAATTTGTTAACATCATTCTCTTGCTTTCGTGGTCATCAATCTAGTTCTTTTCATTCAGGAGAAAATACATTTTTTGTAGTTTAGTATTTTGGCGCCCAACAATTATCCTAACAGTCATTTATTTATATGTAAGAAATGTTCTTTGTTTCGTCTGTTCGTAACTCTTGGTGATAAATTTTGCGAACTTAGCAACTAATTTTTCCAGATTGACGAAAATATCCTTAAAATTGCAAAAATGACTCTAACAAAAATGACGCCAAATTGATGAATTAAATATTAAAATATATATGGACTCAATTTATTCTTGCGGATGCTATCAATATTGATTATTGTCAATTACTACTTCTAAATAGTTTTATATGTTGTCATCCGGAAAAGCTCCAAATGTACAATTCAACATTAAAAGCACTGTGTCATGGATCTTATACATCATGTTTTTACTGTGAAAGAAGTAAATTCATTGCATTATATATGGAAAGTCATGTGCTGTCCACATTAGATTATTTTTTTAATGAAAACAAATATATTTTTTCAAAGTCATATGTCTCAAAGCAGATATTACGTAACAAGGTACTGACGAAACACAAACACAATTTCTGCAACTGTATAATGAGGTGGTGCTAAGGTTATAAAATAATTTTGATGGATTTCTAAATGAAAAGTGAAGAACATTCAAGGTTTTGTTTTCAGGTATTACGAAGTGTTTTGTTACTGTGAAAGAAATCAGTTTTCGTAATATGAAGATAATTTAATTTAATTTTCTCATGTAGTAAAAAATAAGAATAATTTAAAGTTGGCTTTTTAGATTTAATAATTTAATAAGATTATCGTTAATGCTTTGATTACCATTAATTCCGCACCTTGAGAATAAAACATTAAAGTTTATTTATTCTTAGTTGCGTTGATAATTTAATAATACCGCTTTAACTACCATACAAAAATTATGCAAAAGCATAATATTAAATTGATTTATCTAAACATGGCCGTAAAATCGTACATAGTGGAACTCATTAAATTATGCGTTATGTCGCTGATAACCCTCCTATTTTTATCAGTGCGAGTTCTGCAGAAGAATAGTAAATATCGAACACTTTTGGAATAACTGTACTCAGGACTTTGTTGGTTACATTATCCAATTGTCATGCAGAAGTAATCGTAAATTTCGATATCACCTCTCACGTAGAAGTCATGCTGCAATCTCTCTGTCGAAATAGTTCTCTATAGTCGTTCTATATATCGGTTTTTACTTCTTTGGTTGTGGCTCTTTTGCCTGAGGTCTGACACTCCTCTTTTGCTCTTATTGGCAGCCTTCATGGCGAAGCCACAAGCATCTTCTCAATTGGCCAACCTTTTCACCTAATGCCGTTGCTTCACCTAATCCTTACAGGCCTTCGCCCCTCTGTCTTGACGCCCCTAAATTTATGGTTTTAGTTGATCTTTGGGTCAGCGTATTGTATACTTTGGCGTCATTGAGACTGAAGGTAATGTCTGACGTTTCAGGCACAATAAATAACGTACATAAAACTGGCTCACAATAAACTGGTGTGAAATCTATTTCTGGTCTCACACATGCATAAAAGTTCACAAGAGTTATAGTTTTAATAATTGTTGCAAAAAATAGCCGCGAAATATTTTTTTTTGTTCGTGATAATAATACATTCTAAATACATTCTAAATTTATACTCAAAATGAATTCTGCTACTATGTAACCATCAATACTGGAGGAAAGGCTACCTTGAATATATTGTGGACGCTATGATCGGCTAATTACTCAGGTTTGTCTTCATGCGCCTATCATGGGTGCATTGGCTAGTTGGTTATCATAGCAAATTAATTTCTTTTGAATATTAATTTAGAATAAATTTTCATTAAAATACAAAATAATATGAGTACAGTTTTGAATATATGTTTTAGAAATAGACTGATTTGAACTCAAATCATTCGTTCTATAAATAGAACTTCAGTTTTTAATTATAAATAGAATATATCAGATGGACTATATTACTTAGTGACGGATTATAATTTTCCTTATACCTTAGTAGTGCCAAATAAAGTATAACTTAGAAGAACTATCGCCCTACCCGAAGGTATACGAAAAAAGAGTCATAGTTTTTCCGATAGCGCACCCGGGACGCTCGACTAGCGGCCCTCGGCTAGCGGCCCTCGGCTAGCGGCCCTCGGCTAGCGGCCAAGGACACGAGCAGCCCCAGCGGACGCCCCCACATCTATCCTCTGAGCCGTTGCAATGACGCTGGGCGCGGCACCCCGAGGTCGAGGGCGCAAAAGAGTGCAAATGAGATGTGTCCCAAGTATAATCCATGTACGAATGTATGAATGTATGAATACACAACTGAGTAAATAGCCGGCTATAAGTCCTGTAGTGTATACAAGTAATCCTTGTTTGAAGTATAGCGAATGAAAAACTCTCAAAAATAAAGTTGAGGTCATGATTTCTTATCAAATCTAAAGTGTTGTCACAACTTCCTTCCCATAATTCGCAGCGTTACGTAAAAATACAGAAGATATGCTTCATAATTCTAAATGAAAAATGTGATTAACTAAATATGTACTTGCCGAAAAATTACGTGCAACCCCAGTCCACTCTAGATGCAATTCTTCAACGTAAGGCTCGAAGAGTACAAAAATCTGCTCTTGATATGAGACCAATTTACCCAATGTTTCTTCTAAAGTAGGATTCAGAAATGTGAAATTTGAACTTAAGAATGGCCAGTTAGGTATCCCTATTTGTTTCAGAAAGTCTTGCATAGATCGGATGGCATTGACTTCTAACGATCCTAAAAGAAAAAAAAATGTAATGGAATATAAATGACATAAGAAATGCAACTTACTACTGTGCCCAAAACATAGTGATTAACTCAGTTACTGGCTATTGATTGATGTGAAACATCATTCCTTTTGTATATATCGAACGGTGAAAGGTTGATGTGTGTTATGTACGACGATGGTGCAAGGTATCTAGGGAAAAGTTTCGATATTTTATGGGTTTTTTTTAATTTATTTTATTTTTAAAGCTTTTTTTAAGTTATGCAGTTTTGATAGATTGATAGAATGGTATTTATTTTATCCGAATCGGACTACAAACAGGGATGAAACGCTTGCAGACGACGAAACACTTGCAGTCACTTAGCGAGTGGTCGGTCGGCGCAAACTAGAAGCGCATATTGGTCAATAGCGCAGATGTTATTGTACATATGTTGTAGGTTTAAAATATTAATGTTTTGCCCTATTCTACATGACTTGTTTTTAGACACAGCTTAAAGGTTGTGGAGCGGGTTAGCTCAATGGTTAAGGCACAAGGATTGCTATCCGATGATACAAGTTTGATTACCGGCTCGGCCCAAGCTATCTTTTCAAACCTGTGGGTTCGAAAGTCCTTCTAAGGGTTGGAGGCAGGGGAAGGAGAATACGGTCCCTGAGGATGTTGCCCCCACTGTGTTCCGGTCTAAATTAGGTGGCACTGTCTCGGTTGTCGAAAGAGGTACCTTAAACCTCCGGGCAGGTCTGATTGACGAAAATATCGTCAAAATTGCTAAAATGATGCTAAATTAATCAAAATGACGCCTAATTGATGAATTAATTATCAAAATATTTTAATATGCTGATTATACCGTTTATTTAGGGTGCTATCAATATTGATCATTGTTTATTTAGACTGGAGTGAAATCCAAATTAATTTGGTACTTTGAAATAGTTTTACATGTTGTCATCCGGAAAATCGGCAAATATACAATTCAACGTTAAAAACACTACCTTTGATCTTATACATTATATTTTAACTGTATAAGGAGTAAATTCATTACATTATATAAGGAAAATCATGTGGTGCCTATATCAGATTTTGTTTTATTGTGAATGGAGTAGCTTCACTGTATTATATAAGGAAAGTCATGTACTGCCCACATTCCATTTTTTGAGACGTCCTTTGTTTACTCATCATAGACGCCATCTTTAAATATTATCGTGAGAAAAATTTAATTAATTCATACCATTTGGAAAAGTCGTCCAATAAAATCATAAATATCTAAAAATAAAATTATTTATCTAATAATAAACGAATATTTACCCATTTTCATGCAAGAGTCATACACAAATTTCATTTTTTGGGCTGCACTACCGGAATAGCTGGACTCCTTGGACGTCTCCATGACATCTAAAATAGATATTTTAATGAAATGACTGCAGTAAAGGCATCCACAATAACCGAATACAGACATGAAAATGTAAAAATACACTTTTTCTTCGATAAAATCTAACTATACTTCTAATATATATTTTGTAATAATCCTATATTGTAGATCAAGATTACTATATATATATACATAAACATATTAATCGGTAGCAAGCCCTATAAACAATTCTAAACACAAAAATAAAAATTCCTATGACCACTTGCTCTTTTTCTATAGTGCTCTGAACAGGAATACTTGAATTCTAACCACCCGGTATATATATATATATATATATATATATATATATACTATCGTAAAGTGTAGGCATATCGCAAAATAAGGAATGAACAACGTATGGGACTGGCTAACTTTTTGAGCACAATTTTCCTCAACTGATAATATAACTTTACATGATTATTTACTGGGGTTTATCATTTTTTCGAAGCTCATTGCGTGTGAACATCAATAATTTCACCTATTTTTAACATGTCGCGTCGATCGCCCCAGGCCCACTGAAATTGTTACAATCATCCTGGATTTCAATCCTTGTACGGCTTGCTCAAGTTTGTGGCACAAGATACTGTTTAATGTTCAAGATCACTTACTAGGAACTGCCACACAGCCAACGCAGCGCGTACAGGATAAATGACCAAAATAAATTTCGGCCTTTTGAAATTAAACCTTACATATATGATTATACACATCGATAAATTTAGATGCGGCACTTGAAATCTTAAACTTACAGTTAGCAACCTGTGTACAAAGCATGTCGCCACTCCCGCTGTAGATTATATTTATAACTAGCAGTACACCCTTTCTCTGTACGGGATATAAAGAAACTTGATGTTCATAATTATGTGCAAGTTCTTATGACATTGTATTCTAAACGACATTGTTATTCAAAACATTCTATTAAAAAATATTATTAATTCTACTAATTCTTCTAAAAAGTTTGAGAATATCCTTTCTTGCTATATAAAATTATTTTTACGGACAGATCTGATAAATAAAACATTTCGGTTTACAAAAAAATAGGAGATTGGTTCAATATATGCAAAAGGAAAGCTCTAAAATGGTATTAGAAGTACCATTAGAAGTTCCCGTACCATCTTCATTCTGTTACAATAATTGGCTAAAAATCATTGCCAAAATAAAACAAATGACCGAAGAAATTTAAAATATCCATAACCCCCGTGACTTTTCAATCCAAAAGCCGTAATTGATATAATCCAGTCAAAAATGTAATTTCTATAAAATTTATTTCTATATACATTTCTTTCTTATGTAAATAGGAAAAGATTTAATAACAATCGTTTGCTATAGAAAATCATTAGGTTCAATTCCGTTGCTTAGTAACATGAAATCATTTTTTTTCAACTAAATATGCCCTATAAAGGTATTGGGTTTAATTCCGTTGTTCAGTAACATGATGTCCGTTTTTAATACTTTACAACACAGTTGAAAAGTGTTTATGACTTTTTAACACTTTACAACAAAGTTGAAAAGTGTTTATGACTTCTTGTACCTTATGTTATCTTGTACCTCCATGGTTTTATGTTTTTAAATAAAATAAATGATTATAGTATTGCGATGAATGAAAGGAATAGAAAAATAATTCTGAATGAAATTCTGCTTTTATAGAGAGAGCCAGCCGATTTATATTTCGATGACGTCATTTGAATAAAGTTCATTTGTTTTCGATGACGTTTTCAAATATAATAAATTATTGTGGTATTATGATAATTTTAAAAATAATTTTGAGGAATGTATCGTATTTTTGAGATGTTTAAACCAGGCAATTTATATTTCAATGCCGTCATTTGAATGAAGTTCATTTTTTTCGATGAATGTTAAAGTTTTCAAATATAATAAATCAAACGTAGTATTGTGAGAAGTTTTAAAATATTACCGAGGAATGTATTGCATTTTAGATATGTTTAAATAAAATTGCATTGAAGTTGGAAAGTGTTTCATAATCAATGCTCTAAGCATGATTGATCTTTCTTGTTAAAATATTACCGAGGAATGTATTGCATTTTAGACTTTTTTAAATAAAATTGCATTGAAGTTGGAAAGTGTTTCATAATCAATGCTTTAAGCATGATTGATCTTTTTTGTTCTTTCTGGAGGATATCCCAAAAGTCAGAATTTAATTGAATTTGTTTTTTTCCCTATATTAAATGAATTTTTAATTAAAAAACTACTTGACATATTTTACTGAATTTTTTTTTTATATATTTTTTCGATGAAGTTTTAAGTCTTCAAATATAATAAATTAATGTAATATTGTGATAATTTTAAAAAATATTACCGAGGAATGTATCGCATTTTAGAGGTGTTTAAATAAAATTGCATTGAAGTTGGAAAGTGTTTCATAATCAATTCTTTATGCATGATTGATTATTCTTGTTTTATTTATATCTCGACAACTCGTGATCCAAGAAACTCGAAATAGGGATTACATTTTAATTAGGGCAACTCCACGGATATCCATAAAATTTAATGAAATTCGGAGCAGGCTTTCTCCCGCGACGATGAGGCAAACACACATATATATCCACAGACAGATTTTCAATTTTATTTATATATATATCCTAATATTTCATAATGCATGCATTGTCGGCCAAAAATTCCTGTGATTTTTGAAAAGTTTTGCCATACCTTTGATTATACTGAAGAGATCGGACTTGAGATTCATCAATAAAGAGTGGTTGCCTCCTTTCTGTTCCTTTGCTGCAAAGTTCCCACAGGAAAAGCGGTAAAAATTATCGCATGGATCAACAGTGAGGTCCATGTGGCTCAGAATAGAGTCGGCTGCGTAGGATATGAAATAGAAATATTTAATGGATTTTAAAAATAAAATAACATTTTGGAAAGGCTTTTTTAAATGACACAACTTAATCAATAGTCAATAAAAATTAGTGAGTAACTTATAAATTAATTTAAAACATCATTCTATAACAAGCATCACTCCTTTTGTATATTTCAAATGGGAAAACGTCGATGGTATAAGGTACCTTAGGGATGGTTTAGATATTTACTGGTTTATTGAAACTTTTGATTATTTTACAATTCTATTAAATTATAGAGTTTCGATAGATTTATAGAATGAGTCAATTTATAGTGAGACGACGAAGTCATCGAGGCAGTATTTCTTTCAGGTACACCTCCGAATATTTGCCCCCCCCCTCCCCAACATATTTTATGTTAACATAGTTTCTATTTATGTCACACAGCATTTAGATATATTTATATAGGGCAAATAGAAAACTTGCTCCCCCCCCCCTTAAAATTTCAATCGCCCCACAATCCAAAAGGCATCGAAAGAAACGCTGCATAAGTGGTGAACGCATTCTTACGTAGTTATCGATGCACAGATGTCGCAGATCTAAAATTTAATTTCTTTACACTTTTCTACCAGAATTGTTTTATAACTCAATTTAAAGGTTATACATTACCAGAGAAGAAAAGTATATAATGAGTTCAGTATTGAGTACCACGTAAAAACGCAACTGAACGGTGACGATCCTATATACTCTGTGTGGAGAATTCGGGAAAAGGAAGTAACCAGTGAATTTTAGACAGTCCATAAAATTCGAAAAGTTGCCAGAAAACGCCAAATGTCAACAAGTTAGCGATATTTTACCAAATTCGACGGCAAGAACATTGCATTTGTCGTCAAGGTCATCCGGATCTTTATTTAATAATTATGGCTTTCTTTCAAGGTAATAGTTATAATTTTATGTCACTTTATTTCCATATTTCCGTTTTACCTCCGTCGTATTTCTCTCACGATTTACTCAGTACAGCCTCTCCCGCATTAATATGCTTCACATCTAGGAGGACTGGGAAGTCTAGAATCTAGGAGGACTAAACTACCGTAGACTGTCACTTATTTGGTCTCGATCTAACAGGTTTTCATCTGGTGGAATTCGTGAATTAGTCGGGGTTGACTAATTCCGCAAAGTGGTAGTAAATAACCCCCTTGTCGATACACTGTTTATGTTACATCTTTTTTAGTTAATCAATTTAGTTGCTGCAAATCATTTCTAGTGCCTTTTGAAACTACCCAATGTGTCCATATACTGCTTTCGGAAAAGATTGTCTGGAAGTACAGATTTTTTGTACGTGATGCATACAGACGTATGAAAATTTGGTGACTACAATTATTTCAAGAACGGTTTGAACTAGGTAGTCGCATTTAATCTTTACAAAATTTTATACAAAACTAAATTAAAAAATCTGATGTGGGCAACACATGACTTTCCTTATATAATGTAATTAATTTACTACTTTTACAGTAAAAAAAAGTAGGTTTTTCTTATAGTAGATACTAATATTCTTTCCAAGATATTAAATTTTCGACAATTAGTCGTCATTTTTATCCATTTGGCGAGATTTTCGTTAATTTGGCAACATTTCCAAAAGTCGCCAAGTTGGCGACATTGCGCCAAATTCGTCGCCAAAATCTCGCCAAGCGTTATGCACTATGAAATAAGTTATTCTTACAGCAGATAAATGACTATTGGCGTTCAAACACAAAAGTATTACTAAAAGTATATTTTTTCATGAATGGAATGAGCTAGTTCCACGAGAATGGTGTAACCCAATTTATCGCATGGTATTACATATGAAAAGTGAACATGTTTCTCAATAGGAATTTTTTTTTATATGACTTTTTGATAATTTTTTTTTAAAAAATGAACAATATCTCGAGAACGGTTCATGTTAGCGTTCTAAAATTTATGTCAATCGTTTTCTAATGAAAAATTACATAAGAAATGTCTATTTGCGTAACTTTATTAGTGGTTTTGATTTTTTGACGATTTTTTCAAAATTTCATTCGAAAATTTAGGGGGGGTCTTAACATTCGATTGCATATAAAAGCAATAGGCTTCCAGTGTTTACGGATTGTGATTTTTGTACCAAATTTGGTTCGAATCGGTCCATTCATTCGTCAGTTATCGTCTCCACAGACTCACTGACACACACACATACTTTCACACACACACACACACACATACACACACACAGACATCACTACAAAAATGTTTGATTCGTGATCAGGGATGCTTGAAACGTACTCTCCCGTCGAAAACTCGAATTCGAATTTTCGACCCCGTCACAATACTTTCCTTATACATTATGTATATAAGGAAAGTAAAAAGCTTAAAATATTTCTCTTTGAAGATATACGAATGCCAAAAATGAGTTATGTATTCATCTATATATTATATGATTTCTGATTACATGTTTTTTCTTTAAGGTGGACCACGGGTTTTTTATAGAGTTTATTGTGATTTTTACTTTCCTTATATACATAATGTATAAGGAAAGTATTGTGACGGGGTCGAAAATTGGAATTCGAGTTTTCGACGGGAGAGCACGTTTCAAGCATCCCTGATCACGAATCAAACATTTTTGAAGTGATGTCTGTGTGTGTGTATGTGTGTGTGTGTGTGTGTGTGTGTGTGTGTGTGTATGTGTGTGTGTGTGTGTGTGTGAAAGTATGTGTGTGTGTGTGTCAGTGAGTCTGTGGAGACGATAACTGACGAACGAATGGACCGATTCGAACCAAATTTGGTACAAAAATTACAATCCGTAAACACTGGAAGCCTATTGTTTTTATACGTAATCGAATGGTCAGAACCCCCCTAAATTTTCGAATGAAATTTTGAAAAAATCGTCAAAAAATCAAATCCGCTAATAAAGTTACGCAAATAGACATTTCTTATGTAATTTTTCATTAGAAAACGATTGGCATAAATTTTAGAACGCTAACATGAACCGTTCTCGAGATATTGTGCATTTTTCAAAAAAATTATGAAAAAGTCACATAAAAAAAAATTCCTATTGAGAAACATGTTCACTTTTCATATGTAATACCATGCGATAAATTGAGTGACATCATTCTCGTGGATCTAGCTCATTCCATTCATGAAAAAATATACTTCGAATAATACTTTTGTATTTGAACGCCAATAGTCATTTATCTGCTGTAAGAATAACTTTTTTCTTAGTGCATAACGCTTGGCGAGATTTTGGCGACGAATTTGGCGGAATGTCGCCAACTTGGCGACTTTTTTGAAATGTTACCAAATTAATGAAAATCTCGCCAAATGGATAAAAATGATGCTAAATCAATGAAAATGACAACTCATTGTCGAAAATTCAATATCTTGGAAAGAATATTAGTATCTACTATAAGAAAAACCTATTTATTTTACTGTAAAAGTAGTAAATTCATTACATTATATAAGGAAAGTCATGTGCTGCCCACATCAGATTTTTTTTGTAATATTTTGATTCTGAATAGAAACATTGTAACGGGATTTTAACCTACATCCATTTCAGCATGCGTTGTCATATGGAATACATTTTAAATATATGAATATTTTGAAATAATTCATTAGGAACAAATATGCATTTCTCATTTCAAAGCAGATCAATATATTGACATATCAGTATCACTGAGCCATCAATACAAAAATAAAAATCTGATGTGGGCAACACATGACTTTCCTTATATAATGTAATGAATTTACTACTTTTAAAGTAAAAAAATAATCTGATGTGGGCAACACATGACTTTCCTTATATAACGTAATGAATTTACCACTTTTACAGTAAAATTAATAGGTTTTTCTTATAGTAGATACTAATATTCTTTCCAAGATATTGAATTTTCGACAATTAGTCGTCATTTCATTGATTTAGCGTCATTTTTATCCATTTGGCGAGATTTTCGTTAATGTGTCAACATTTCAAAAAGTCGCCAAGTTGGCGACATTCCGCCAAAATTCGTCGCCAAAATCCCGCCAAGCATAATGGACAAGGAAATAAGTTATTCTTACAGCAGATAAATGAATATTGGCGTTCAAATACAAAAGTATTACTCAAAGTATCTTCTTTCATGAATGGAACGAGCTAGATCCACGAGAAAGATGTGATCCAATATATCGCATGGTATTACTGAAAAGTGAACATGTCTCTCAAGAGGAAATATTTTTTTTTTATTTTATATGACTTTCTGATAATTTTTTTAAAAAATGTGCAATATCTCGAGAACGGTTCATGTTAACGTTCTAAAGTTTATGTCAATCGTTTTCTAATGAAAAATTACACAAGAAATGTCTATATGCGTAACTTTATTAGTGGTTTTGATTTTTTGACTATTTTTTCCAAATTTCATTTGAAAATTTAGGGGTGTTCTTAACATTCGATTGTGTATAAAAACAATAGGCTTCCAGTGTTTACGGATTGTGATTTTTGTACCAAATTTGGATCGAATCGGTCCATTCGTTTGTCAGTCATCGTCTTCACAGACTCTCACACACACACACATATACTTTCATACACACACACACACACACACACAGACATCACTTCAAAAATGTTTGATTCGTGATCAGGGATGCTTGAAACGTGCTCTCCCGTCGAAAACTCGATATCGAATTTTCGACCCCGTCACAATACTTTCCTTATACATTATGTATATAAGGAAAGTAATAGGATTTTCTTATAGTAGATACTAATATTCTTTCCAAGATATTGAATTTTCGACAATGAGTCGTCATTTTCATTGATTTAGCATCATTTTTATCCATTTGGCGAGATTTTCATTAATTTGGCAACATTTCAAAAAAGTCGCCAAGTTGGCGACATTCCGCCAAATTCGTCGCCAAAATCTCGCCAAGCGTTATGCACTAAGAAAAAAGTTATTCTTGCAGCAGATAAATGACTATTGGCGTTCTAATACAAAAGTATTATTCAAAGTATATTTTTTCATGAATGGAACGAGCTAGATCAACGAGAATGATGTCACTCAATTTATCGCATGGTATTACATATGAAAAGTGAACATGTTTCGCAATAGGAATTTTTTTTTTTTTGTGACTTTTTCATAATTTTTTTGAAAAATGTACAATATCTCGAGAAAGGTTCATGTTCTAAAATTTATGCCAATCGTTTTCTAATGAAAAATTACATAAGAAATGTCTATTTGCGTAACTATATTAGCGGTTTTGATTTTTTAACGATTTTTTCAAAATTTCATTCGAAAATTTAGGGGGGGTTCTGAACATTCGATTGCGTATGAAAGCAATAAGCTTCCAGTGTTTACGGATTGTGATTTTTGTACCAAATTTGGTTCGAATCGGTCCATTCGTTCGTCAGTTATCGTCTCCACAGACTCACTGACACACACACATACTTTCACACACACACACACACACACACACACACACACACACACACACACACACACACACACACACACACACATACACACACACAGACATCACTTCAAAAATGTTTGATTCGTGATCAGGGATACTTGAAACGTGCTCTCCCGTCGAAAACTCGAATTCGAATTTTCGACCCCGTCACAATACTTTCCTTATACATTATGTATATAAGGAAAGTAATAGGTTTTTCTTATAGTAGATACTAATATTCTTTCAAAAACATTGAATTTTCGACAATTAGTCGTTATTTTCATTGATTTAGCGTAATTTTTATCCATTTGGCGAGATTTTCGTTAATTTGGCAACATTTCAAAAAGTCGCCATGTTGGCGACATTCCGCCAAATTCGTCGCCAAAATATCGCCAAGCGTTATGCACTAAGAAATAAGTTATTCTTACAGCAGATGAATGACTATTGGCGTTCAAATACAAAAGTATTACTCATAGTATCTTTTTTCATGAATGGAACGAGCTAGATCCACGAGAATGATGTCACCCTGTTTATCGCATGGTATTACATATGAAAAGCGAACATGTTTATCAATAGGAAATATTTTTTTTTATTTTATATGACTTTTTGATATTTTTTTGAAAAATGTACAATATCTCGAGAACGGTTCGTGTTAGCGTTCTAAAATTTTTATCAATCGTTTTCTAATGAAAAATTACGTAAGAAATGTCTATTTGCGTAACTTTATTAGTGGTTTTGATTTTTTGACGATTTTTTCAAAATTTCATTCGAAAATTTAGGGGGGTTCTGAACATTCGATTGCGTATAAAAGAAATAAGCTTCCAGTGTTTATGGATTGTGATTTTTGTACCAAATTTGGTTCAAATCGGTCCATTCGTTCGTCAGTTATCGTCTCCACAGACCCACTGACACACACACATACTTTCACACACACACACACACACACACACACATAGGTTGGTTTTTGGTGGAAAACGAGGACGCTGCGGGGAACCCACCAAACCGAGGACCTCCAGAAACAATGATTTTTCTGATATAAATTTCACATTTTAGGCATCCTGGAAGGAAGTTAATGACATATATGGCAAGAAAAGTTTAAAAATAGTTTTATTTCAAGTATGTATTTTTGCAAGGTAAACGAGGACCCTGTTTATACACCGTTAGAATGCGGACCATGCATATACACAGTCAGAATGCGGACAATGCATATACACCGTCTGAATGCGGACAATGCATATACACCGTTAGAATGCGGACGATGCATATACACCGTTAGAATGAGGCCCATGCGTATACACCGTTAGAATGAGGCCCATGCGTATACACCGTTAGAATGAGGGCAATGCTTGGCATTAGATATATAGGTTCTTACCCAGGGTAAACGTACGTATATCTAATAACTAAAAAAAATGGTATGTATATCTATTAACTAAGGATCGTGAATTCACATTTTTACTGAGGACACTGTATTTAAAACTGATAACTGTGTAATATTTATATGTACGCTAGATGTGCTGCAATTTCTTTCATTCGAAACCAGCTGAAAGTGAACTAAAATTACCTAAAAAAAAAGATGCGTTCGTAGTTAGAAGAGAAGAATCATAAGAAATTATACATTCTGTAACACATGCCCTAATACATAACTGAATGAATGCAAAATTGAGAAAAAAATATAAAACATATACAAGTGTATTATACACAAAACCCACTTATAAGGGGCGCTCCCCAAAATAAGAATGGCTCTCCCATTGCAGATACCAACTTTAATGGACCGGTTTCGCGTTTATTATGCGCTCGTCAGCATGGAAAATACAGTTCATCAGCTGCAAAGGTAGTACAAATCTTGCTAAAATCCACAATTTTTACAAGCTTTTATGGAAAATGACAATTTAAATCCTTCTATATGACCGGCATAAAATTGATTAAAAATTGTGGCTGGGATGTCTTTCATATTTTTGGGGGACGTCCCTTATAAGCGGATTTGTGTTTTATGAAATTTGCCTTTGCAGCTCCGTGTGGCCTGAGTTAAATTGTAAGTAAATGTTATACCAACCACGTGGAAGGACTGATATTGTCAGTTCCCATAGAAGCTCGCAAAAAATTGTAACATGCTTCTTACTATCATTACAGATTTCTGCTATTCCCTGCTGACGAGCGCAGAATAAGAGCGAAACCTGTCCATGGAAAATAGTATCTGCAATGAGAAGTGTCTTTTATATAAAATGTTTTTAAAAATTTTTAACTTATTTAAAAATGTTATTTTAGCACGACAAAATTTTCGCCAAATGCTCTATATACTAAATTATTATTCATGAACCCGGTGTATTTTGCTCTATTGCATACGGTCTGAAAGACAGATGGATGAACTTTGGGGTGGGATAGTCCAGTGGTTAAGGCACGGGGATTGCACTCGGAGGATCCGAATTCGATTTCTAGCTCTGACTAAACTGACTCTCTGTTCACGCAGAATACGGGCACGTTTAATATGTGGGTTTGAAAGTTCTTCCAAGAAGTTGACGTTAGAGGAAGGAGGACACTCCCCCTGTGGATGTCGCTCCCACTGGGTTATGGTTTTAATTGGGTGGCACTATCCCTGACGTCCAAACAGACTGTCTCACTGAATATTTGAAGCTAATATAGCAACAGATAAAATTATATACTTGCGTATGCAATCAGACACTGTATTCTTTTTATGATCCACATCATTATAACACCTGTCATTTAAATACCATAGCCTCTGCTTCATCCATATGGGTTATCGTATTCCTTAAGCAATTGTATATTTTCGGTTTCTTTTACAGAATAGCATAAATTTAATAAAATATATTTTAATATATGTCATTAGAGCATTCAATTCTTCTAGATTTTTATATAAAGAATACTTTATTTTGTCCTCTTTTCTTTTATATATTTTTCAGAATTATATTTTTACCCAGAAACAATTTGATTAGTATTAATATATTATTTTTTCTCAAAAATTATCTAATCAAATTATGAAATTCAATAATTGTCTTCCGTCAGGATATCTTCCATCAAAATTTTGAATTCGAAAATTCTCAAGAAAACAATACCTATTCTATACAATAGTATGTGAAAATAAAATATATATTTTTTATATTCTGATGACGATTGTGACAGAAGTAGACTTAACCAATGAGGTATAACGAATATATAAAAAAGTCCAGTGGATACTTAAACTCCAGATCCTTTATATTTTAAAAACGGAACGAATCTTCTATTTAAAATAATTTTCCTTTTAAATGACATATTCTTACTTTCTCATACTAATTGTATAAAAGGAATTTCTTTCCCTCGAAATTATTCTAATTCGAGATATTAACAAATAAGCAGGTTTCAAAATTTTTTGATCCCACCTCGAATACTAATTGAATGTGTGAGATAAGAACACGATAATAAGGAATGCAGCTACTAATATCAAATTATTATGTGGAATCTGATAGCATTCTTTTTTAATTTTCCTAATAAGAACTCAACTTTTTAGGACTTTCAGATTTTATAGCAATATTTTGTTTTCAATATAATTTTTATTCCCGAAATTATACTAAATGTATAAGTTGTATAACACAGATAAACGATCAGAGTGATTAAGCTGTAGCAAATTAAACAAAAAATTACTTTTAATGTGGTTTTTCTACGTTATATTTTAGAAGAATAACTTGAATACAAAATTTGAAATATATTTTTTTCTTTACGTACATCAATATATATCCACTTTCTAGATATTTTTTAATTGTAACTTGCTTTTTAATTGTAACAACCAGATTGAAAAAAAATTTGAAAATGTTTCAAAAGAAACAATTAAAAATATTGTTTCGTGTCAAGAAAACGCCAGTCACATTGCCATAACAATAAAATTCAATTGGAGCTCTAGTTACAAATGTTTGATTTTCATTTTCTGTGTTCTACATGAGTTTATTTTTAGTTTGAAATTGTAAACTTTCCATTAAATCCTATGAATGCCAATTTTCATCATGCAATGTCGTGACGTCTTTAACAAGCATTTCCGGTTTCAAGGGAGAAGGCGCTAAGACCCACAGGTGCTAACTAACCCATTACTTCTATAGCCCTGCCACAAGGTAGAGCATGCCTTTAGGCCATAGTCCCCTTAGTAGAAAATGTCTGCGAACAATACTGCTGATAACTAGGCTTCAAAGGAATCCGAAACCTGTTTGTTCGCTCTGTGGACACCAGAAAGTTTTAAGCCATGCATCCTTCATAAAATGAAACTACCATCTGCTAATGTTGGACTACGTGTATAGTGCAAAATTTTATTGCGCAAGTTTCTTTTACAATCACACTATAAGTAGATATAAAATAGTATCCAACATTCAAATACGAAATTATTTTTAGTAATACTTTACAACATAGTTGAACAGTGCTTATGACTTTGTTCATTCTGTCTGTCGGTTTACACAATAACTGCCGTAAAAAGGACTTTATCAAAATGAAATTTTAGTATGTTGTTGAGACAGTCTGTGGAACACATGGGAATGCAAATGAATAATATCACCTAATTAGTTTTGGATTGAACCCGGATTGAAGAAATGAAATACATTGAACCCTATGGGACCTAATTTTTCAAACATTTTTTAAGCGAAGTTAAAATTCATAAATTGCTTCGAAAATTTTAGAAAATATTCAAATTATTCCATAAGATATATAAAAAAATTTCAAACAGAATATGTTTGGTAGTTTTTTAAATAAAAATTAAAATATTAATTACACCCATATTATATGAAGAGATAACGTGACCCACTTCAAAATAAAATATGGTATCCATCTTGTGTCAAAATCGTGATTTTTAAAGTTCTTAATTTATATTCAGTGTTGCATCCGTCCTAAAACCGCTTTTTTTTGCGTTTTTTCTGTGCATCTGTATTCTGCGCCAACGCACTTACATCATTTATTAGCTTAAATGATCATCAAACTTTGATTATTTTTGCAACGAGGCCTAACTTTAATAAATGTAAAATGTAAACAAGTAAGATGATTTGTATAAGAATTGCTGATTTTTTCAAGCAAAATTATTTAACTGTTGAGTCTGGAATAAAAGTGTTTAAGTGAAATATTCGCTGCTTTTACATAGAAGGCCAGACGACTTATATTTCGATGATGTCATTTGAATAAAGTTTGAAAGAAGTTTTAAGAATGGCGTTAGAAAATACTTTTACCTCCATGGATTAATTTTCCAAGTGAAATAAATGATTGCAGTTCTGTGATAATTAAAACAAGAAAGATCAATCATACCTAAAGCATTGATTATGAAACACATTCCAACTACAATGCAATTTTATTTAAATATCTATAAAATGCTATAATTCAGCGGTAATATTTTTTAAATTATCACAATACTACAATAATTTATAATATTTAAAAACTTAAAACTTCATAAAAAAAAAGAACTTTATTCAAATAACGTCTTCGAAATATAACTCGCCTTGGTTCTCCATGTAAATGTAGTAAATATTTCATTCAAACTCTTTTATTCCATTCCTTTTGTTCATCACAATACTATAATATATTTTTTACTTAAAAAATAAAACCATGGAAGCAAAAGTACTTTCTAACTCTACTATGCTACTAAAACTTATGCTCGAAATTTATCAAAAAAAAAGCAATGATAAAAAATCGTCTGCTTCTCTATGTAAAATCAATGATTATTTCATTCATCAGATTTATTCAGTTTTATTCATTTTTCATTATCTTTATGCCAGTCTCCAGAGCTAAATTTTGCGTTAAAAAGATTCAGCAATTCGTATACAACTCATCTTACGGCTTGATGTGTTTATATTCTGCATACGTTAAAATTAGGCTCCGGTGTAGAAATAATCAAAATTTGATGATCATTTAAGCTAGAAAAATATTGTAATTGCGTTGGTGCAGAATATAGATGCACAGAAAAACGCAAAAAACAGCGGTTTTAGGACGGATGCAACACTAAATATAAATTAAAAAGACTTTTAAAAGTCACGATTTTGACACAGGATGGATGCCATATTTTATTTTGAAGTATGTCCCGTGGTCTTTTCCTATAATATGGGTCGAAAACCCAGTGCCGTCCGACTCATCCGAAGACATAGAGCATCAAAAGTGGGCGGCCGGGCCTATAATATGGGTGTAATTATTATTTTAATTTTTATTTTAAAAAACTACCAAATATATTTTGCTTATTTTTTTTATATATTTATGGGATAATTTAATTATTTCCTAAAACTTTCGAAGCAATTTGTGAATTTTAATTTCACTTAAATATTTGAAAAATTAGGTTCCATAGAGTTCAATGTATTTTATTTTATTAATCCGAGTTCAATCCAAAACTAATCGGGTGATATTATTCATTTACATTCCCATAGGTCTTACAGACCATCTGCACAACATACTAAAATTTCAATTTGACAAAGTCATATTTACGGCAGTTATCTTGCGAACGGACAGACTGATAGACAGAATGAACAAAGTCATAAACACTTTTCAGCTATGTTGTGAAGTGTTATAAATGTCGTCTCTGAATGTAACGTATTTTAGAGATGTTTAAATAAAATTTCAGTTGGAAATCATTTTATAGTCAATGCTTTATGCATGATTGATCTTTCTTGTATTTATATTTAGTGCTGCATCCGTCCTAAAACCGCTTTATTTTTGCATATTATCTGTGTTTCTAAATTCTGTGTCTTTACAATTACAATATTTTTGATTTTAAATGATCATGAAACTTTGATTATTTCTACAACAAAGCCTAATTTTAATGTATGCAAAGTGTAAACTCGATTATAATATGAGTTGTATAAGAATTGCTGAATTTTTCAAAGCAAAATTATTTAGCTTTGAAGTCTGGAATTTAAATTATATGAATGAAATATTCATTGATTTTACTTAGATAGAGAAGCAAGCGATTTTATAGCATTGTCTTTTTTGATGAAGTTTTAAGTTTCCAAGTAAGCAAATTATTGTACTATGAAATTTTGAAAAATATCACCACTGAATATATTGCATTTTAGAGATGTTTACATAACATTGCATTTCCGTTGGAAAGTGTTTCATAATCAATGCTTTATGCAAGATTAATCTTTCTTGTTTCTATCACTATTTTCTCATAAGATGAATACATTGAGGTAGAAGAAATAAAATTGAATAGTAGATAGAATAAATTCGACAGTAGCAGAGTAAACATCGAAGACTTGTACCTAAATATAATGAATTATGACAAAAAGTTGGAAATATGTAAAATAGTTCATTCTTCTATTTCCATTTTTCTGAAAATAATATCCATTTCCGTGTTCAATCAAAATTTGAGTCAATTTAACTTCTGTCTCGGATT
This sequence comes from Amaurobius ferox, assembly GCA_951213105.1. Taxonomy (NCBI): domain Eukaryota; kingdom Metazoa; phylum Arthropoda; class Arachnida; order Araneae; family Amaurobiidae; genus Amaurobius; species Amaurobius ferox. Next base: position 106,916,402 of record OX578135.1, read on the forward strand.
CTAAGCTACTAAAAAGTCCTTCAGACTGTTGTTAGAATTATTTGCAAGATTTTTGTAAATATTCTAATAAAATTTATATAAAGTGTATTATATTGTATTTTGTGCAATCTGTGAGTTGAAGGAGGGGCTCAAAATGTCCAATACCTCAACTGCATTTACTTTCAAAAATCTATGTCTTACTTTCATTTGATCGATAAAAGCAAGTGCTAAAAATATTATTTGTGTAAATATGCTTATAAAAAGAACAATATATGAAATAAAGTATACTATTTCATATATATATACGAGCTGTATGTTTGAAGAGGAGACCCTAGATGCCTTAGTTTCAACCCTTCATAAAGTCATGTATTTTACTTTATTTTATTTTTTTTTTTTGCTTGAGCAAAATGGAAACAGATACCCAAATAACAATTATCTTCAAACGTTTTGATAAATTATATAATGTATACCACATAATTTATTTTGAGTAAAAGAAAAGAGTCTTGTCTTGTACTATCTTCTATCACTTTCAGCGGATTGGTATAGTCTATAATATTGTTTTGCAAATATGTGGGTTGCCCCATGGATCACTTAGTTTGAATTTCAAATGACAAGTTTCAAGCAGGGATACATTTTTAAATTTGAATTCATTTATTTATTTATTTATTTTTTGACACATAAAATTCTTCAACATTTTGAAGTCATTTGTTTCTTTCATATTCTTTTTATTCCATACTACTCAATTTTTTAGTCAATTATTCATAGGTATTTTTACAATGGCTTGTGCCTATATACTTTTAAAATTAGTTGATGATGGTACTCATGATGTATTTTCCGAAACAGATTATTATATATTTATTCCGTCATAGCGTACTCAAATTTGTAGTCTTGGTCATGAGCAAGTTAATACTTCTTCTGTTTATCTACATTATTCTTAGTTTCTTTTCATTTTTTCTAATTTTCATTTAGCAATTATTTTGCTGGTATGACTTTTCAGTCTTTGATTTGACGAATGAAGACTGTTTTTTGCCTCCGAAATTGGTTCACACCTTTAATTTGTTCAATGCTAATATTAACGGTGATATATAACATCAGTTTCTCTTCAGCAGCGATTTGAAACAATTTTTATTTTAATAAATTACTTCACTTTCGATCAAAGTCTTCAAAAATTACACTTCTTGGGAAGAATGTGAGATTTTAGAATCACCAATATCAGCGAAGGCGGAGTTCGCAACAAACAAAGCATTTGATTACTCAACTTAAACACCATATTCGTGTCCCTTAACATGTACTTGTTAAGTATTATTAGAAGCAAGTACATGTTAAGGGACACGAATAGAATCTGAAACGAAGCAACACAAGAAAATATCGCCTAATGCAAATTTGATCTATTGAATGACCAATTGATCAAGATATTTTTTATGATTAATAAAATTTTTCATAGAGACCAGCTTTTTATTTTTATGGAATGGGGGGGGGGGGAGAGTATCAACCCTGTTGCTTTTATGAGTATCAGCCCCATTATTTTCTCAACCTTTCCTAAGCATAAATTTATGCATTTAGCTCTGCTTCCACCAGCGGCTTATCAACATCTCATGATCCTTCTACAATCTCTTGGATGTGTTTACACAAAACGGCCATGCACTAGAAATAGAGCCGGGCATTTTTTTTAAGTGCTCCGTAAAAATCCATAAAATCTAAAATTAAAGACTAAAATATGTTTAAATATAATAATTAAATGTTTGTTTTATATATTAATGTTCATGATTAAATGAATAAAATCAACCTTATATACAATAAACGGACTCCGATATATTTTCTGGAACTTGGTGTCATTTTAAAATGCGCTAAGCTACCAAATTGCAAAACAATTATAATAATTTTTAACTTCAAATTGAATTTATATATTTAGATAAATTTCATTTTTTGTGTTATTTGTGCAATAAATAGCTGTTTGAGCTATACCAGCAGTTTAAGCTATATGTTCCAACAATTAGTTATACAATTTTTTTACAAACCAACGTATGATCGGTAGTATTCAAAGATAATCTACACAAAGGTAGGGATTGACAAATTTATTGTATTTGCTTACAGTGATTTCTTGAGATTGTTCGGACTTGAGAGCGAAGTACTCCGGTACCGGCCTTGTGTATTTCAGCAGAGATAGGATGGGGACTAAGCACAGAAGCACCTTATACTTTTAAATTTTAAATTTATCAAATTTTTAAAACTCTATCTTAAGACACGGAAGTTTTTAAATCTTCCGAGCAAACTTTATGATTTTCAAACTTTCTTTTCGTAGCATTCCTTTCTTTCGATTTTTTCCTTTTATTAGACAGTGGATTAAAGTCCGCAATTTAAAACCCAGATAAGGCACCCCTTTAAAATTCAAATACCTTGTACCTTGTACTAAGCACAGAAGTTCCCTAAACCAGCCCTATTTAAATGGCCACTCCTAAAATCGGACTATTTTCACTTTTGTACAAGAAATGAATGAATGTGATTCTACTTAAAAAAATTGTAATATTTTTTAATTTGATTTTTATCGCATTTCTAGGAGACTTATAGTACTCTGATACACCCTCTTTTGAAGAGTTTAGTAAAAAATGCATAGATGAAAATTGTAACTCGGTGTGTCCAAAGAAATCTGGGATGATACTAACACCCTCAGGGAGTCTGGGAAAATCCTAGCTTCCCTGTTTATAGAATTCCATAATATTCAAAAAAGTTATATTGCCCTAAATCAGCATTGCACTTTTGTTTTCGCTTGATATGATAATTTTGATACATAATGGCCTATTTTGTCATCAATAAATCTCTAATCTGCTCTAAAATGTAATTTATTTTAAAATTGATATTTTCAATAAATTCATATGCACAACTTATTGATATTCATCCTCATGCAACTTTTGGCTCCTGAAGTACCTGTGTGCAAAATGCAATGAATATTTACAAAATAATAAATCAAGAACAAATACTAAGGTTGTTAAGATGAAAAATTGTAACTCGGGGTGTCCAAAGAAATCTGGGATGATACTAACACCCTCAGGGAGTCTGGGAAAATCCTAGCTTCCCTGTTTATAGAATTCCATAATATCCAAAAAAGTTATATTGCCCTAAATCAGCATTGCACTTTTGATTTCACTTGATGTGATAATTTTGATACATAATGGCCTAATTTGTCTTCAATAAATCTCTAATCTGCTCTAAAATACAATTTATTGTTAAATTGATATTTTCATTAAATTCATATGTACAACTTATTGATATTAATTCTCATGCAACTTTTTGGCTCCTGAAGTAATTGTGTACAAAATGCAATGAATATTTATAAAATAATAAATCAAGAACAAATATTAAGGTTGTCGGATATTTGAGTGCTAATGTGAAATGAGAAGAAACGAAGATTACGATTAGAGGTGGACTTTTTATTTATTTATATTTTTACGATGGCACTTAACTACTCGCAATTCTCACAACAAGTTACTGCTCCGGCCGACTAATCGGTTGCTCATGTCCTTGTTGACGAGCCGGTCGGTCTGGGTCTTCAACAAGTTACTGCTTTCTAAATAAGCAGGAAATTTATATTGATGTTACGAAGGAATAAATTAGCATAAAATTCCCTTTGTTACATCTTTAGAAGAATTAAAATTACTAGTTGGCTTTATTATTAATAAACAACATGTCTATGCGGCCATAAATGAAACGTATACTAATAATAAATGTGTTGGACAATTAATTCCGGAACAAAATTAAAATCCGGTATCTCGACATTTGTAATTTTCAAAACTGGGATTCCGGTATTTTCAGATTTCAAAATATTAAAACACATAATATATAACTCACATAAAAATTTTTAAAGGTTTAATAAAAACTATAAGGTCTACTTCGTAAAATAGCTTTAAAAAAATGGTCTTTATACTTATGTAATTAAACATGAACATACTAGAGAATCAATAAAATGAAATACCTAATGTAATAATATAATAATAATAACGTTAGAACCTGTCAAGGCAATTTACTGGCTGAAAACAAGAAATAAATTCAACATACCCCCCCCCCCCCCCTAAAAATAGGACCATTATATTTAAGGTAATGAAAAAAATTGAGAAATACAACATCAAAAATTTATAGGATCAAAGAAATTAACGGATTTATAAGTTTCAACAGATATTTAAACATAATTATATTTTTATATTTTAGGAAAAATTACCACTTTACATATAATTCTGTATTTAAAAGCCCGTAACGCAACTTCTAGACCGAAAATTTAAGCTGTTCTTTGGATATTACACGTTTTTGATCCAAAATGGAGGAAAAACCTAAAACAATTAACCTTAAACAATATTTAACTATTATTTTATGACAAAATGATTTTTAAATACAGTTAACCAATAAGTATTGGACATTATTTTTCAGTAGTTATCCTGAGCCGTTCTCGAGATATTAGATATTTTGCTTTTCCACTGAGAGCACTATATCTAATGAAATATTAAAGCAATTTACACGAGATCTCTTATGCATATTTTTTAATTGGTAACTGCAGTAAGTCTATTAATTTTAGGGAGCTCTAATAGTAAAGAGGAATTAGATTGCGTTATTTTTCCAACAAAATCGAGATTTGTTAATCTGTAGAGAAAGTCATATGCTAAACACATCATTTTTTATTCTTTTGTTTTATTTATTTTTTTATTTATTTGAAAGAAGAAACGCCTGATTTGAAACACATTCTGAAGTATATTAGATGAATCAAGATTATCATATATGACGAGTTTAAAATATGAAAACCCTATTTCTAGAAGTATTTTCTTTCTTGCACCAAGGAGTCTTCATTCTTTGACCGACAGTCAGCGGGTCAAAGGCGCTACTTTTGATCTATTGTGCTGTATTACTCCTCGAAGGGTATACCTAGAGGGTGAACTTCAACCAAGGTTCGTAAAGTAATAGAATCTGAAATGGGCAAAGAGCTACTCTCGAAGGAATTGGGTTCAAGATGTTTGGGATAGTATTATGATATACACCTGTCTTTTTGAGAGATTCTCCCTTTGAGATTACCGTTGCCCCACTCGTAATCTACACTGATTTTTTAAAGAGATCTTCTCCTTGAAAAAGCAATGAGCTAAAGGGTTAATTTTACTTCCGTACGTGCGACTTCCGTGCAACTGAAATGTTGTGCCATTTCTTGCGATTTATGTATATATGAAGTAAAATTTTACAACGAGCGAGTTCTGTACAAGTTCATTTTTCAATAATGTGTGAGTTCCGTACAAAGGAGTATGGGGAATTCTGCCTTTCAAATATAAACGTTTGGTAATGAAATAGTTTTAATAACAAATTAGGAAATATTTTTAATATTTTATTTTTAACTTTAAAAAAAATTGCTTTTCTTTTATAAATTTTAACTTTTAAATTTTTATTCTCAGTTCTTCCTTATACAAATACGAAAACGAAAACACATTGTGCAAATGATTGGGAAAACAAGGCTAAGATATTCAAGCAAAAAAAAATAAAATTGTGTCTAACAACTGTTTCGAGAATACGCGAAATCTCCTTCGTCAGGGCTAAAGAACCAACAAACCTGAAATCAAAAGGACAAAATATGACACAAAGAGAAGAAACAGAGTGGTATATATGCCCAAGTCGTGGATTGAATAATGCCAAACATTAATGCTTAAATGTGCATCAGGGCAAAGATGACAAAGTTTCATTTTGTATTTAAAAGGAACCTGTTGTCTTTTATGAAACTTACGACCAGATTCCTGAAAATTCTTACTGCAATGTATTTCCTTCATATGCAGACTTCCTATCATAGGCATAGTTGGAATCCCAAAAATAGTGTGTGCGGGTGTAGACGATCAAATATGGGTTACACTTCTGAATTTGATCTATCCTCGAATTATAAAAGTATAAATTGTTCTTGTAGGGCCGTAAGCTATATTTTATTGGTCATGAAATGCGATTCATAAACGCATTAGGTCAGTATAGTTGTGCTTTAACGTTGTAGGTCACAAGCATAAAAAGTTGACACCACTGGTTTACATAATACTGATTCTCTGTTTATAACATTTATATTACTGCAGTTAGATGATGAATATAAATGAATGCTCTTTTTGGTTAATTTATTTGAATGTAACCGAAAGATTATTTTCAGCATTGTATCCTCCATTTGATTGTCAACCCCCCAACACACACGCACACACTTTAAGATCCGTTAAACATGTGGGTAAGTCCTTCCGAGAGGTTAGTGGTAGAGGAAGGAGGGTAGGGTCCCTGTGGATGCCTCCCCCCACTGGGTTCCGGTCTAAATTGGGTGGCTCTTCCCGGCCGTCCAAACAGTTACCTTACACCTTTCTGGTAGGTCAGACGGTCTGGGTCTCAACAACAACACTCTAAGATCCTTACTCTCTCTCTATTCACCTATTATAATAAGTTTACATGAGATAGAGAAAATTTTGAAGTAAGAATTTTCAGTAATATGGTTGTAAGCTTTATAAAAAAAATATAAATACAAAAATAAAATATTTCAGCTTTGTATTGATGTAATTTTTATCATTAATTTTGAAAATTATTCAATCCATGACTTGGATATATATGCACACCTCTGTTTGTGTCCATTTCGTCTTTTTAACTTGTTGGTTCTGTAGCACTAACAAAGAGGACCCAGCATATCCTCGAAACAGTTTCACGCTGCTTTTCCCTTTTATTATCGATTGAATACGTTGTTCAAGTTTCCCTTATCATTTGCACAAAGCATATTTTGCTTATTGGTGTCCATATCGGCTATACAGTATCCAGCATTGTAGCCCCATTTGATCCTTGAACCCCGATCGCCGCTCCCTTCCGAGATTCTGGCAATGCCTATGAGAAAGGCTTGTATACGACAACGAAACATACTGGGTCTTTTAACACCAGATGCTTATGCTTGGATTTAAAATACAGAGTCATTTTGATTAAGTGTTACGACTTTTTTATACCTTTGAGAGACACAACATTTTGAAGGATGTTCCCATGTAGCTGTATACTACCAACATGGCAGCCAGTTTTGTAGCTATTGGGGATCATTCAGCTGCATGATAAGGAAATCATTAAAATATGATTAGCTATGCATTTCTGAGTAAGTAAATTTCTTAGTTTGAGAAATTTTAGCACATAAAACAACACGATTCTTAATTAATGTACGAAAACTAAATGCATGTCGGTTTAGCACGCTCGAGTTATCTTGTGTTATTTATTTGTAAACACATCTCTTACTTTTGACATGTTCAGATGTGTCATTTCATCATATCCTGAGGCGGGGCACAATCCCAAAAAAACCAATACCCCAAAAAATATAAATACAAAGGTTAAAATATAATACAATCCAATAAGGTTTAAAATACAAAGAATTAATGTATATCACAAAAGTCAACGACAAGCTAAATTTGGGTTTTCTAGCTGCTCCGGTTCTTGTGTTATTACTAAACAAGAAAAATTAATCATGCATAAAGCATTGATTATGAAACACTTTCTAACTGAAATGCAATTTTATTTTACCACCTCTAAAATGCTGGATGACAGGAAGTAGATTTAACGATAATAATATCACATACAAAAAGTCATTACATATTTTAGAAAAAATACGGATTTGAGAAAAAATCAAGATACTTTTGAAATTTTCTAAAGATAACCAATAATTTATTTACAATTTAAATTTAAAAGCACATATTTTATCAAACTATTGCAATAATAATCATTAGTTGTGCAAAATCTGGATTGTTAATAAATTAAATGTTTCTGTCAAGGTATTCAGAATCTCGACTCGACAAATGAAAGTGCCCCGTCATATGTAATCTATGGTGGACTAGTTTCGATACGATAGAAATGATTTTTGTTTAAGTGAGGGATATTCATAGGACACAATATTTATTTTATGGGTAGTTTGTAAGTGTTATTTTAAGGATATGTCTGTTAAAAAAATAATTTATAATCCATTCAAAATGACACATTTATCCCTAGTTATGTTAAAAGAATTCTTTAATTTGAAGCTTAAAACCATAAACATAAAAAAATTTCGAAAACGATTTCTAAACTATTTAATTAGTACTATAGGGTCCAAATAGAAAACCAAATCCGGCATTATGAGAGTTTTGATTGTCACCCTTACCTTTCCGAAATCATGACTATTGTCTATGATTACAGTTTTTAAATATAGCTAAACATATCTTGTAATAATTTAACAACAGAGATTATAGGATCTAAACTTCTGTTGCCAAATGCTAAAAAATAATTTATTGCAAAAACTCGATGTTTTATAAGAGTGTATAATTTCCCTCTCAATAGTGCTTGCTGATAAGGCATCCTTGGGACAAACCAAAGAGAGCCTTTTGAGGGAAAATATTGATATGTTTTTGCTGACAGTTCAATGAAATTTATGAAAATCAAAAATTTTAAATTTTTTAAAAAAGTGTCAAGATTGGTATATGTGCCGTCAGGATCTCGAACAGGGGAGGGAGGTCGAAGATCAAATGTGGTTGTTTACAGCGTTGTATTTAATATTCCAATATAGACTCTATATAGAACATAATGCAATTATATATGAAGAACTAACGTAATCATTATCAATGGCTGGTTATGGCGCCTCCTACATAACTGCAGATGCACGATCTGTCTCACTCGATACTACATTAATGTCATAACATGCACTAAAATTTGTCAAAATATGCATGCAACTATGCATCAAAAATTCAAGAAATAATCACTTATAACATAAAATACATGTATTTATATATTTTGTTCGAATATCATTTATGCATCTGAAAGCATTTAAAAAAACTATTATTGCAAATCAAAAGTTTTTATATCATTATTCAAATGCAGTTAAAATTTTCATATAGTGAGTAAATGTTATTGCTGTAACCAGCTAATGTGCTTTTCTAAGTTCTTGTCACTTAGACTTTGTTGTTTATCATCTAAAAGCATTTTAATGCCAAAAATGTTCTTTTAATATCAACTGATATAATTGGACAGTACTTGTAATCTTTAGAACTAAAAGCGATATTTAGTTCTTCAATATTTTATGCTGAAAATGACTTAGTTATAACTGCGTGTCCACTCTTCTGTTTTTCTTTTTTTTTCATTTCTTTTTTTCTCTCTAAAATGTAGATAGCAGATTTTACAAGCTGATCTGATATTTTTTCTGAATAATTTTTTCTCGCATTTACACAGTGTAATAACACAACCTGTAGAAATATGTTTCCATGATTATAAATACATGATTTTATTCGGGTTGATTTACTAGATTTTATTTTAGGCATTTTTACTCATAATGCTTATACAGAAAATTTTACACAGTAGCTCTTTGAAAAAATGTATGTAAAACGTCAGGTACTCGTATAAGTTGACTTTCCATTTCTTTTACCAGACCTGTCTCTTGTTGTTTTACCTGGAAGGATTTCACCATTTCTTATGATATTTACATGACCTTAGTAGCTCACGTAATTTGGCTGTTGAATGTGAAATATATTTAGCTTTGTCCGATGTTAACTTATCTAGCTATTCAAAAAAGGTAAAAAAAAAATAGTTAAAATATAAAAAATGCAAGCTAAAAGGAAATAAAGTACTTGAAATATGCGTTTAAAGGCTTTTTATGCATTTACATGCTCTGTAATTATGTGTTCAATTATGCAATTGAATATACAGATATAAAATTTCATATAATTCGAGTTTTAGTCATAATATTAATCAATATATCAGTTTAATAAATTCATATATTTATAAAAATTTTTGAATGTGATTGTTTTTAAAACGTGTTTGTAACTATATTTAAAATGGATTTTTAACAAGACATTTAGTTCAAACTCTCATATTTTGTGAAGGATACGCACTGCAGAAATGAATTAATAGTTGCCGAATTTTGCTCTTGAAGGATCCCATCACATTAACTATTTTTCTAAATGTCTATAAGTGTAGAATTCCTACAAAACAGCCAGTTCTAGCATTCTAAAAATCGGCACATTTATTTTCTTGCATAAGATTATGCATAAAGTACATTTTCACGAGCTAAATATAAGAAAAATCGATTTCTTTAGTTTTGATGTGAACCTGCTAAAGTGGACGCCACATTTGTAGTTCAGTCAAGTTTTTTTCTGTGAACATCTTAAAAAATGATCAACACTTTTAAGACTTACAATAGAATGCATTCACAAGTATCTGGGAGAAAGAACTGTATGGATACCTAATCGCTTAAAGCCAAGCGAAGTCACAGAAATATTTACAACCAAATGAGTGGTGTGTCAACTTAAAAAGCGGGACACCATTAGCGTTATCCTTCGTCCTTTGTCGGCTTTCTCCGCCCCGTAGGGTAAAATCACATCCCTCTGAGCTTGACCACTCAAGATAGGCGATACTTCCCGTTATCGTAAAGGGTTTTCATTGTTCCCGTGCCTGGGGTGAACATTCATTCTCCTCAGCCCAGGTATTAAAATTCCCACGTCGGCGATTCAATTTGAAAACCTAGCGATTAACAAAATGACCGGCCAAACACCGTAGATATCCTATACGTAGATATTTCTTCTAATATATCCATTTTATATTTTATAGCCGTCTAATTGCATAGATATATAGGATGTGTCTTGATACATGATCTGGCGCCGAGGTGACGATTCTATCCTTTGACCCCACCAGCTCCTTGCGGAACTTTACACGCTGCACTTTCATCATTTTTACAACTGCCTCAAATTTTAAAGGGTTTCCGAAAGCGGATGTGTAATCGGAATTAAAGTTATACGCCAAAATTAATATGTTGCGCGAAACTCTATTGGTTAAATATTCATTATAACATATTTTGCATCATGATAAATTAAAAACAAAATTAATCTATATGAAATAGTTTCAGGTAAGACTCCTATATTCAAATTATACGCTGCATCTTTAGGAGCCGAAAGCAAATAAAGGGCATCAACTTTGGGAAAGGGGGGGGGGGGGTGTCCGAGCCATATAGCTGATATTGCGACGACGTATTGTTGTTCTACTTTAACCTACATATGTACTGTCCATAAACGTCTATACGGTAAATATGAAGGAGAGTGGCAAAAATAGTGCGTTTAAAGACTACTATTCCGCCCAGTCATATTTTATATTCATTTTGAAGCTATAGATCGTAAGAATTTCGCATTTTTTTTTAGTTTCGGTACGCGACAGTTTCTCGCTCAGAGCAATTTCAGCAATTCAAAGTTAAATTCGATGGATTTTTAACTTACTTGCAGACGCAGACAAAGTTGGTTTATGCCCCTCCCCCTATCCCTCTCCCATTCTTTTGATCGGTAAAATTAGTAAAATATCATGTGTTTGGTGCTACAAAGAGATATTTTTTAAATTCATAAACGTCGAAATATTAAGAAAATTAAATTCCTTCAAAAGGAAAAGTAATTTAATTGTTATGAAATAAACATATTGGGGAATTTTTACAATAAAAAGGGTTGCTCAATTCATAACGTCCGATAATATAACGGGGAAAATGGCCGAAATATCGGGATTGCGATGTTTTAAAAGTTATAGAGTAAGTGATCAAAAGGTAGAAACAGCGTAGAAATTAATTTAAAATCTTCAAAACTCATTGATAAAATCCCATAAATTAAAGAAAAATTAGTGGTCGGCTTTCTTAAAAATAGAAAAGGAATATATAATAGTAAATAATTTAGCTTAGAAAGAGGTAAAAAAAAATCAAGATGAGAAAACTCAAGAAACTGCCATATTCGGAAATAATCTGTAATTTTGGCATACAATTAAAGCTGAAATATTCTTGAAAAATTAAACTGCTATATGGAAAAAGGGGGGGGGGGGATGACTTTAAAATTGCCATAAAAAGTATTTTAAAAAGTTATTTTTAAAAGTTATTCTTCACGGTAAATGGATTTTTTTATGATGACTTTAAAAACAATTGTATAACACTTATAAAGGTCTATAACAAAAACATAACGATTTAGAATAAAGATAAGATTTAGAATAAAGTTAAAAAAATGAGTAATAATAAATGTTTAAAATATTCAGAAACTGGATAAATGAAAAATCTAAAGTTTGAAAACTTATAAGAAATGGAAAATATGGGGAAACTGACAATGACTTAGATTTAGAAAAAACACATAAAGTTTTGAAAATTTATTTAGTTTTATAAATGATAATATAGCAATAATAAAGGCATGTTGAAAATATTACTCATTAAAAAATAAACATATTTCTGAGAATCTGTCTGTCTTATTAGAAAACATAAATTTTATATTTTGCCAATCTCTTAAATTTTCTCTAATTTCTAAAAATCTCTAATTCCCCCTCTGCCTCAACAGCCAAATAATAGATTTTACAAGAGTAGATCCACTAAGGAGAGTTTTCCTTACTAATAGACATAGTGGTGCCTCACACTTAACTTTCATATAAATATATGAAATAGATAAATTACCTCTATCTGTTTTAATTTCTAATTTCTACGTGTGGCCTACATTATACAATGTATCCTTTAGCTAAAATGTTTAATTAGGCCCTTCTAAAAATATTTGGCCTTATCATACGTAATGTGCCCTTTTTCAGAAGGTAGCTCCCAGCCTTTTTGAAATCCTAGACTGAACTATATATATATATTTCCTTTTATTTAAAGAAATTTAATTACTTATATTTTAAATACCAGTGACTTATATTTGATTGAAAATGGTCTGAATAGCATTTGTGAAAATAAAATAGACTTTATGTTGGGCTGGAGAAAAATCCCTTTAGGCTGGAGAAATATTCCTTTATATATAAATCAGGTACTAAATATGTATTAAATACCCCTATTTCCCTGTCCCACATATAATGTAAGCAATTGAAAGTTGGAGTTCATGGTGTGAATGCCTGGTAAAAATAGGCCTGTAACAACACCCAAAAGCTAAGTATTATACGTCATATATGCAATACAGGCACTAAAGATACTATACCCATTTTTCCTTTCATTAACATATAGGTTGTAGGTGCATGAATAGTGTAATAGATGAAAATAATTTGAGAGAAGGACACGCGTGTGGAGCCCCCATATCTTTCCGTCATCTATTACTACAGTACGGAAGGCTTCTGAAAGATCCCATCACATTAACTATATTTCTAAATGTCTATAATTGAAAACAGATAGTTATAGCATTCTAAAAATCGACTATTTATTTTGTTTTGTGTAAAAATATGCATAGAGTGAATGAATATTCACGGGTTACATATAATACTAAGCCAATTTTTTTTTTTATTTTGCTATGGGCCGGCTCAAACAGATACCATTTTGGTAGCATAGCTAATCTCATTCTTCTGGAAACATCTTTAAAAAAGGACAACACTCTCTAATACATACAATATAATTTTCCATCTTTCCGACAAATATATCGACAGTACGGAGGGCTTTCGAAAGATCCCATCACATTAACTATTTTCCTAAATGTCTATATATGTAGATTTTCTTAAAAACAGATAATTCTAGCATTCCAAAAATCGTCTAATACATTATTTTTTTACATAAAAATAAGCATAAAGTTTATATTCACGTGTTACATAGAATAAACCAGTTTTTTTTATTAATTTTTATTTTTTTTATTTTGATGCGATCAGGCCATTTTTTTATTTTGATGCGGTGACGCCATTTTTGAAATATATTCCATTTTCTTCTGTGAATATCTTAAAAAATGATTAACACTCTTTTAAACATACCATAGAATGCTTCCACAAGGATCTGAAAGAAGGATTTGTATGGATATCCGTTGATGATTGCTGACATTTAAAACGGCGGTATTTAGAGCATTTTTGAATGATACTTATGCGCGACTGCACAAAGGACTTATACAAATATGTACTCTGAACACGGGAACAGTTTGGTCAGAGTTAGGAATCGAACGTGGATCCTATAAGTGATGTTTTAACCACTGGGTTGTCCAGCCCCCTAATGTTAAGCTAATGTGAATTAAAAAAATCTCGTTTGAACCGTATTATTCAGAGAACTTTAGTATCGCACAAAGTTTCGCCGTTGTCCGAAATTTCGAATTTCGGTTACAGACGACACGCACATGAGACAAGACAATTTATTTTACTACGCGAGATAAAAATATATGAACCATGGGTATTTCTAATCAGTGGAAATGAAACAAAATAAAATTATTAATTAATTATTTTGTATGTCAGAATTTTTCTCTTAGATCCATGAATAAATAATAAAATAATACTCTTATTTCTAAATTTTGCTTTTGTAATACTCAAAGTTTCCCACAGATGGAATATTTTAGATTACATGAAAAAATTCGTATACATGAAATCTACGGCAACAAACTGTCCTCAGAACTCCTGAACCATTCTGTAAAATGCTATTGTATGTAACTATCCCCCACTCACACACCCAGACAAAAAACAAATATGGATATTTATGGGATTATACTGATTTTAAAGAGAGATGTTTCAGTCTACTTTTGCGTTAATAGTCAGGGCCGTGACAAGGGATAAGACAGTGAGGCGATGTCCTCGGGCGCCGTCTCACAGGGACGCCGAAATTGAAATTTTTATTATTAGTTTAAAAAACTAAAAATTGTTTTTAAACAAAGCACTCTACTTTCTCTAGTTCTAAAACCGGAACGTCAACAGAAATACAGTGCTTTAGTAATAAGAAAATATAAACATAATTTTAATAGTATTTCCTCTAACAACTGAGATTCAACTTGAATTAGGTAATTAAATAATTATAAAAAAGGTAATCCTTCAGGAAATTATAACTTTTGTAAATTGCCTTTTTACTTGATTCAAGACAATACCTAAATTAAAGCACCGAGAATTAATACCAGATATCAGGAAGCAGATTCATTTAAATGATTCCGTTTTCCTTTCAATTTAAGGCGCAATGAAGGATAGAAATAAAAATTAACATTGATCGAAAAAATTAATTTCACATATTTAAAGCACCATATGAATCAGGATAGAAGAAAGGGTCATCACCCTCAAACCAAGTTCATTGTTCACAATACAAAAATTTGAATACTATATCTCCCTTTGTAGTTAAAACACCTCGCTGGATTAGCAGGAAACAAACTCGCAAAATGTTTACATTTCTAACTAAAAACTTTTGAAAAAATTCTGATCATTAATATTGAGCGCATTTTCAGAGTCAAATAAGTAAACTAAATTTGGACACTTAAATGAAAATGATATTTAGCATTTTTATGAATCAAATAGTTTTACTTGTACAATCAAGGCTACACAGCATTTCTTGTATAGAGAAGTAATTCTCGCTTATGTGTGAAAATTCAAGGTAATGATTCTCCACAGAATCTATCAAGATTTTCTTTGTTTTCACTTATCCTACTATACATAACGTACTAGTAAATAATTCGACCCTTCGATTTGGATGAATTTAAACATTTTGAGCCTTCCTGAATATAAATCAATCATTTTTAAACGATGTCTCCCTGTAGACACGATATCTCTCGAACAAATTATGTGCTCCAAACGAAGTTTCGCAGTGTTATTTTAATCAGTAAACTTAGTGGCCTATTTATTTTACTTATCAACTAATTTTACACAATAATTTGTATCCTTTATGATTTTGCACTTTTCTTCTCTTTATATAAAAAAATAGGAAGAAAAAGTTATTTTACCCTAGTTTCACCAAATTTTCGTAAAATTTTTTGTTCCAGTATCAGGTAAACAAGATCAAATATTTCTATTTAACTCTGATTTTCATAAATTGAATAAAAATATAATCTATAATTGACTATAATCTATAACAGATATGGATACATTTAGACTATTGACATTCAGAGAGATTAGACAAGGGGTATACTCAATCTTTCAAACATGTTTTGTTTCGATAATTAAAATAACGTTATAAAATAATTGTATTGAAAGCTTTTTGCAATTAGTCATTTTAAATAAAATTATTCATTTATAAGTGAATATCATTTAGGATGTAAAGATGTTCCGTTCTTAAAAGATTGCACGTTTTTTGTTCTAAAATAAGAAGATAATATAATTAAATTATCAGTATTACACAATAAATGGATGTTTTTTAAATACTTTTGGTATTATAAAATAAGTTGATGCTTTTTAAGTACTTCGAACCAAAAATGAATTGAGATCAGAGCATTTCCGTCTCAATTTTAACTGGAAATAAACTGGGGTACATTGTGTTACTCCAATCAATCGATATATTTGTTTGGAACTTGAGACTAAAATTTTCTCCACTCCTATACAATGATCATATATATATGCTATATGCTTACAGTAGGAAACAAACTTTTCCAGAAAAGCATGTTTTATTTGGATATATTATGCAAAAATTGAGGTCACGTACATGTGACTCAGTCTTTTTAAAAATATTTTTCATATATGCCTCTGCCTGAGCTATCCTGACCGCATAACAAACACTTCAGAATATATTCCTACTAATTCGATGAAGATACTTCTTGACCTTAACAAATGAATACATTTTCTAAAAATTATCACATACTTGCACTTATATTCATTTAATATACCAGAGTCGACAATACCGAGCTTGAGTCTGTATGAAGTCTTGTACCGACTATGAAGATTTAGAACCCTAGCCTGTTGATCTCGAGACAAGCACTCTAAACTATCAGGAGAATGTGCTTGTGTCAAATGTATGCAGTTTTATCATATTCGCTTGTCAGAAAGTAGTTTTTTGGTTAGTTGGTAGAATACTCATATAAATTATCGTGCAATAGGCAGTTCTACTCATACCGACTAACTTCTCAAACCTCAGCTATTTGCTCTATATACGTATTTCTATATTCTGTTCTATTGTGGACAGACAGGATTGCCATAACAAATTTGTACATATGGTGTCTTTAAATATCTATTCAGGGGAATTTAGCAATATTTGTACTTTTTCCGCATATTAAAACATATGTATTTTGCGTTTGGCGTTCTATATTTTGGCTTCCATTGTTAAAGCATAGATACTTTTAGAATTAAACGGATATGCAAACTTGTGGGAAGGGGCTCAACTCAGATGACATTAAAAGACTGTGCCCATTGGGTTTCTGTGGTTTTATTAGTATGGAGCATGAACGTGGTGCATATTCTCTTATTAAGTAATTTTTTCCTTATTAGTATGTCCATATCTACCCTTCCCTTCATTAAAATCAATTAATCCCATTTGACTATTTTTTTCTTTTTAGCACATAGAGTATACGACTATATGTAAAAACAATTTTGATGAGTCAAAAATCAAATTCTTGTATTTATTTTGAAGGTTATAGGTTACACGCGTTTTGGAGCATCCCTGAATACGAATTAACCAATTTTAACCATCTGTCTATTTCTTTGTGGGTACAATAGTATCGAACAAGTTGATAATACAGAAAAAAAAATTGGTACGATTATTTCAATCGGTAAATGTTAGAAGCCTATTACCTGTTGGGGTAAACGGATCAAAGAATAGATCTTATTTTTTTATCTTGCTTTTTAAATTCGGAAAAATAAGTAAACTTAAACATATGAAAATGTTACAGAAATATTTATGTATTTATAATGTCAGCTTTTTAACACGAATGTCATCATTTACATGAGGTTTATATGCACTATTCTTGAGATAGTTTATGGTTTTGTTCAAAAATGGAACAATTCG
Source organism: Amaurobius ferox (assembly GCA_951213105.1). Taxonomy (NCBI): domain Eukaryota; kingdom Metazoa; phylum Arthropoda; class Arachnida; order Araneae; family Amaurobiidae; genus Amaurobius; species Amaurobius ferox. The sequence continues at coordinate 106,933,998 of OX578135.1, forward strand.
GGAAAAAAAAATATAAATTCCCTATTATCAAATGAGTGAATGCTTTATAAACAAACAGCTTAAATCCGAAATGAATGGACATCATTATTTAGAAATCATCCCTATCTGCTTTCGAGATATTAAAACATTTATTCATCTATATTTTTTTTAATGTAGTGTCACATCTTTCGAACAAATTGAATAAATCGAATAAAGTTTGGTGAGTATTTTTCAATCGATGAACATCACTCAGATACCTATTAATTTTCGGAGAAAACGAACCAAATAGAAAGCAATCTAGTTCTGAATATTTATTTTAGAAAATCAAATAAATAATATAAAAACACAAGATGATAATATGCGCCCCACTCAAGATATATTTTTTTTTATCTTCTTTTGAAAAATAATTCACATTTAAAAGGTGTAAACGTATGGTCCGCGTTTTAAAAGTGTATATGCATTGTCCGCGTTTTAAAGGTATATACACATGGTCCGCGTTTTAAAGGTGTATACGCATGGTCCGCGTTTTAACGGTGTATATGCATCGTCCGCGTTTTAACGGTGTATATGCATCGTCCGCGTTTTAAAGGTGTATACGCATAGTCCGCGTTTTAACGGTGTATATGCATTGTCCGCGTTTTAAAGGTGTATACGCACGGTCCGCGTTTTAATGGTGTATATGCATCGTCCACGTTTCAAAGGTGTATTCGCATGGTCCGCGTTTTAAAGGTGTATATGCATAGTCCGTGTTTTAAAAGTGTATAAGCAAGTTTAAAAGTGTATGTATTAAAGTCAGAACAAAAATTTTGCTCTCATACTGCTTACATTTAAAATAAAGTACATCCATTTTCCCGATTTTATGAAGTCTTTTTAAAACTCGCATTAACAGCAACAATTAAACTGTTGAACCATCTCAGGAGAGATGTTTTTCTAACTCACTGAAGAGAAAATGCAGTGTCAAGAGTCTAAGGATTAAAATAAAATAAAAAAAAGTATATGAAATATAAGTTATAATTGAATTAAAAAAAAAAAAAAAGTACGCTTCGCGGTTTGAGTTTATCCGTGTTTTGAATTCCGAACCTGTGCTCCATTTATTACCAGGCAAATATTTACACAGATACAGAATATACATACAGAGAGAAAGACTGTATTTTACAATTACACACAACTCTCAAAAACTGAATCACACTGTATTTCTATAAATGCCATGCAAAAATATGCTGTGAAGATGGTTGTATATACCTTATTTCTAAACATGTTTAGCTTCCTGGACGGGAATATTATTTGACATATGGGAAATAATAAAAGACAGTCTAGCTAGAATCTGTTTCTTATAACATTAGCTCCCAAACTATAAATGGGAAATCAAAAGGAAAAAAATTACATTAGTTTCAGAAGTGTAATATTTTTCTGTTTTGGCGAGTTAGAAATATATTTCAAAATCAAAATTACAACAATTTGCGGAGGGGATTGTGCCTGCTAAAAAAATGTATGCATATCTCTTTGGGGGGGGGGTCTTTCAGGGGGGGTCTCTAGTGTTTCTAGGGGCTCCCGAGAAGCTAATACCTCAATTTGATAGTTCTATGGGTTGTCCTCGGTTTCCCTGAAAGACCAACACGGGTGTTTCGCAGATTTAGCTAGAGGGCAGTTAACGCCTTCCTTCTGAAAACCAGTTCCGCATACACACAATATGTTGCAATTCTGATAAACCGCGGACGTGTTTTTTTGCAAGACACACACAGATATTCGCGAGCTATACACAGTTATACACAGACTATATACATATACCACCTAACTGGGGACCTATGCCAAAAGTCAACCAAACTTTTTTCAGAATATTATCTGTCATTAAATAGCACATTTCTGCAAAAATCCAAAGCGAGGACGTCCCCACTTGCCGGTGTGTCCCCACTTGGAAGGTGTGTAAACATATGAATGTCCCCACTTCCCACCATACGCCAACACACACACACACACACACACATACACACACACAGACATCACTTCAAAAATGTTTGATTCGTGATCAGGGATGTTTGAAACGTGCTCTCCCGTCGAAAACTCGAATTCGAATTTTCGACCCCGTCACAATACTTTCCTTATACATTATGTATATAAGGAAAGTAATAGGATTTTCTTGTAGTAGATACTAATATTCTTTCCAAGATATTGAATTTTCGACAATTAGTCGTCATTTTCATTGATTTAGCGTCATTTTTATCCATTTGGCGAGATTTTCGTTAATTTGGCAACATTTCAAAAAAGTCGCCAAGTTGGCGACATTCCGCCAAATTCGTCGCCAAATTCTCGCCAAGGGTTATGCACTAAGAAATAAATTTTTCTTAAAGCAGATAAATGACTATTGGCGTTCAAATACAAAAGTATTATGTAACACAATATTTGTATTACATGTTATATTCCAATTACGGATGCCAACCTAGCCATTTCGAAATTCCAATTGCGGATGCCAACCTAGTTAATGAGCTATTTAAATGCTGCGGAGGGAGCCAATGGCAATACTAACATAAATAAGCAGCGCATCCCCTTCTTCACGTCAACGAATCAACAACGACACCACAATGTGAAAAGAAAAAGGTTTGAGAGAATGTTCTAGAACTTTCCAAGAGAGGCAATTTCGACAGCGTCCTAGACGCACCTGAAGTTTTTGGTAGTCGTCGTAAAACTTTCGAACGAGTCAGCATCATGTTTTTGGTTTTTGTAAAAAAATGTCTGTAGATTGTGAGCAATAGAATGGTAGCCTGCGCAAGTACGCGAAGTGCAACGATTTTCCCACATCAGTGAGATGGCATGAATATGCACGTAACAAAGAGTAGAGGTAACCGATTTCAATTGTCACTATTAGCACGGAAGGCACACCTTTAACGAGTATTAAGATAATTAACTACCAGTTCGTATGAATAGATCATATGAACGAGTTCATAAATATTGAACTATAAGCATTATTCCTTATAGATTGTTTAAAGGAAACTGTTATTTAAGAAATTGAAGCCAATGTTTTTTACCTGTGTAAATATATATTAATGTAATATTGTTAGTATTATGTGTCTTTAAATAATTGATTTAATCATAATATAATTACTCCAGATTATAGTGGATATATATTAAGTAAAATATTAAAATAAATTGAGCAGTAAGCAATGAGTATTTCTTTATGTTTTGTGCGTTCCTCTCCGCAGCTTGTGAACCTGGGGCTACATGCTCCACCCCTAGCGACGGCATCATAGGTAAGTCCTACACTGGTAAATTTTGATAAGGACAATTTTACCTTATGACATATTATTCAAAGTATCTTTTTTCAAGAATGGAACGAGCTAGATCCACGAGAAGGATGTCACTCAATTTATCGCATGGTATTACATATGAAAAGTAAACATGTTTCTCAATAGGAAATATTTTTCTTTTTATTTTATATGACTTTTTGATAATTTTTTAAAAAAATGTACAATATCTCGAGAACGGTTCACGTTAGCGCTCTAAAATTTATGTCAATCGTTTTCTAATGAAAAATTACATAAGAAATGTCTATTTGCGTAACTTTATTAGTGGTTTTAATTTTTTGACGATTTTTTCAAAATTTCATTCGAAAATTTAGGGGGGTTCTGAACATTCGATTGCGTATAAAAACAATAGGCTTCCAGTGTTTACGGATTGTGACTTTTGTACCAAATTTGGTTCGAATCGGTCCATTCGTTCGTCAGTTATCGTCTCCACAGACTCACTGACACACACACACACATACACACATACTTTCACACACACACACACACACACACAGACATCACTTCAAAAATGTTTGATTCGTGATCAGGGATGCTTGAAACGTGCTCTCCCGTCGAAAACTCGAATTCGAATTTTCGACCCCGTCACAATACTTTCCTTATACATTATGTATATAAGGAAAGTAAAAACATTTTAATTAAGGTAAAGATATCCATTAACGTCTATACAAAAATAAAGTTAATTTTTTCACATAATGTCCGCCCACTAACTTTTTGAAGTTAAACAAAAGCATCACATTTGATACCATTATTATCATTTATATGACATCACACTACAGGTAAAAGTCAATCTCTTTTCATTATTTGAAAAAAGACAGAACATGCAAGGTTGAATAAAAGTATCAACCGGTTTCAAAGGTAAAAAAGAATCTTATTCGTTTGGATAAATGAGACAGAGCACTTGTAAAAACGCGTCTGTATGCCTTTGTTTGTATTGCTGCTCTGTATCATTTATCTGGACAAAAATGTTTGTTTTTGTCTTCAGAACTTTCTTGCTAAGTTTTCACTAAGTCAGAACTTTCTTGCTACTTTTCTTGCTAAGTTCAGAACTTTATTCAACCTTATATCTTCTTCAAAGTTTGCTTTAGATTTATTTGGAGACACTTCCACGATAAGAGCTTGCAATTGCCGTTTCAGTAGCTCAATCGGGAGGGCGTTGGCTGGCCCATACGAAGATATGCGGTTTGAGTTCAGTCTGGGATAGCATGGTTCTTTTCAATAGCGTCCGAACAAATTAACCTTGTGGATTACTGCAAAGATTTTAAGGATCTCAAAATAACCTGAGAACGGCTAGCATAGATTCAGTGGAATCTAGAATATTGAGAGACGATTTGAAATCGGTAAGCCAATGACCACGCAGGAAGCTGATCGGAAGGATCAAAATAGCACCTGGAGGCTAACTTGGGGTAAAAATTGTAGGAGGTGGTTAGTCATATTGTCAAATGGCACGTCAATCTGATATTAGAGGGATGCCAATGCATGATGAACTTCAACAATAAGATATTGCAATTCCGCCCCTTTTGCTGGCCAATACGATGATCTAGTATGATTGGATTAGCAAGTTTCTTTATAAGTTTTATGCCATCCGTTAGCTTTATTCACACTCTGGATCAATATTTTGGTTATCTGGCAGCAGTATTTAGAATTTTGAGTTATATGATGATCGTTAGTTTACCTGTTAGGGGTTTGGTTACGTAAGAGTGGGGTAAGAGGGAGTCTATTTAATACAAACGCCAATTTTCTTAAAGATTTAAGGGAACATTGTTAAAAAACAATTTCGTCTATTTTATTACTTCGATTATTCTGGATGTAAGTAGGAAATCATTAAGTCAATAAATAAATTGTGTTTCATGAAATACCAAGATCCTTTTCACAATTCTTAAAATACTTTCCGCCAAGTAAATTTTCTTTTAAGTTGAAAGAGGGCTGAATTATGTAGAAACTTGTATTTAAGCCAGATAATGTCAGCGAAACTGGCACTCTAAATAGTTAAGTTATAACCTTTATTTTAATACATTTTATCTTGTGTAACAATATGTGGATGTTTAACAATATAATAGTCCAATTCTATTAAGACCTCGGGTCTGGGAGCGCGAAAAAAAAAAAAAATTCTATTAAGACTAGTATTTTCGGTGCAAAACCGAAAACAATAATCTTAATGAAATTGGACCTCACATTTAGTCCCTCGGTTGATATTATAAGCGTGAAAAGTTTCAGCCTTCAAGGTCACTGGAGAGCAACTAAATGGTTTGGAAAAACATTACCACCCCACCCCCCTCTCTTCTTTTCCTGCTACTGGAGGAGAAATTTAATATCCGATTATGTTTGATTTTGGCACGTGATATATACTATTTGTGTGGGAAAATGTAGCCTTTTAAGTTATCAGGGGACTTTCGGATAGTCTAGAAAATCTTTCCGAACTCCCCTTTTCTCCAGTCCCCGGGGAAATTGGAAATCTGGCTCCATTAGGTTCTGCCCCTTGGTCGATAGGATAAGTGTACGAAGGTCACCATGAAAGGCTTCTGAAGTATCAGGAAACAATTTTCGATCCCTCACCCTTTTATTTGCCCCTAGGGGGAAATGGAAAAATGCGGCTTCATTAAGTACTGTGGCATGGTCGATATTATAAAGGCCAAATATTTTGTCTCCCAGGTTAACAGTGAGCTTTTGCGCCTGTAAAGGATGAAACAAATTAGACAATTATTATATAGATGTGGCGCAAAAATAAGAAGAAAGAAAAATAGTGAGATAAAATTTGGCATTTATTGGTTTCAACTTACAAATAGCTATGCATTCTTTTGTTGTGCATACAGATCTACATTTTTCATCTTCAAGTTTTTCTGTAAGAAAGTAAAAGGACAAAACACATTTAAATGTTAATAAGAGTATCTGTGGAGTGAGTTTCTTCTCAACTGTACGATACATTCATATTTCATATATTCTCCTGTTCATTTATTTCCAAAATCAGTATGAGAGTTAAAACATTTTATTTATTTAAAAAAAGTTTTTGCCATTAAAGAATTTAAGAATAGAACCACAAGGGACTATGTCAATTTTTCTCTAAATTATCACTTCCCAGATGGACTTCAAGACGTACAGATTTATAGTGATAGACTCAGTGTAGATACAGGGAGAGGTTTGGGCAGCGGTGAGGATCGAATACCAGAACACAAATAGAGACGTTTACATATATAAATATAACATTTCTGTGGAAACAAAAATGGCAAAATTTGTAATGTAATCATATCCTTACAAAAACAAGATTTGGAACATAGTAAATACTAGCATAATGGCTATAATTCAAGTGTATGCTCCTACTAATGAAGCTGACTATGACTCAAAAAACGTTTTTAGGATCTACTTCAAAAAGTGCTGGATAGAGTTCCAAAGCATGACCTTTTACTAGTTATTAGAGACCTTAATGCTAAGGTTGGGCCCAGAATTTGTAAGCAGTCCATAGGTAATGAAGCTTGTGGTGATAGAAATGAAAATAGAGAACTATTTGATTTATTCTGTGAGTTAAAGAACTTAGTGATTGGTAGCACCAAGCTCAAGCACAAAAATATACATAAGTTAACTTTGATCTCGCCAGATGGAAAAACAAGAAATCAGATAGACTATATTGCAATTAATGGAAAATTTACCTGATCTATGATGCATATCAGAGTTAAGAGAGGGGTAGATGTTGGCACTGGCTATCACTTTGCAGTGTGGAATGTGAAATTAAAATTGCTTAAATGAAAAAAGAACAGTAAGAATATCAGACCAGCTGGGTGCGATATTGCTATATTAAAGATTGTCAGATGGAATAACAAGAAATCAGATAGACTATATTGCAATTAATGGAAAATTTACCTGATCTATTATGCATGTTAGAGTTAAGAGAGGCAGATGTGGGCACTGACTATCAGTTTGCAGTGTGGAATGTGAAATTAAAATTGCTTAAATGCAAAAAGAACAGTAAGAATATCAGACCAGCTGGGTGCGATATTGCTATATTAAAGATTGTCAGATGGAATAACAAGAAATCAGATAGACTATATTGCAATTAATGGAAAATTTACCTGATCTATGATGCATGTTAGAGTTAAGAGAGGCAGATGTGGGCACTGACTATCAGTTTGCAGTGTGGAATGTGAAATTTAAATTGCTTAAATGCAAAAAGAACAGTAAGAATACCAGATCAGTTAGGTACGATATTGCTAACTTAAAGAATAAGAGGATTCATGGGAAATTCACAATATTAAATTAAAAAACAGATTCTCTTGCCTTAGAGAATAATGAAGTAATGTTGGAGGATGCAGAAAAGCAGTGGAGTCAGCTGCAAACTATTTTCAGCAAAATTGCAGAAAATAATATTGGAAAAAAATAAAAAGAGAAAGAATAAAGAATGGATCACTGGAGAAACATGGAAATTTGTTGAACATAGAAGGAAAATAAAGAGTGCTATTGGCAGTACTAGATTTGAAAGACTGTATCAAGTTTATAAAGAAAAATACAGAGAAGCAGATAAGAATGTCAAAAGACGCTCCTAGAAAGACAAAAAGAAATACTATGATCTAGCAAGTGAAGCACAAAATGTTGCTACAACTGGACTCACAAGAATTGTTTACCAAATAATCAAACACATAAGTGGTGAAGTTAAAAAACATGAATGTGGAGTCAAAGAGGGGAATGGTAGACTTTTACCTGGTCAAGCAGAGTTTGAGGAAAGGTGGCAAAAACATTTTGGAAACATATTAAATGTTTACAGAATTGATATTAGCGAGAAACCAGTGGTCACATTTGATGTGCCATGCACCTTAAACTTTTCTGCAGAGGAAATCTCATTGATCAAGATTAAAAACGCTTTGAAGGTGTTAAATTCCAATAAAGCCTGTGGAAGTGATATGATAGGTGCAAAAATGTTTAACGTTGCAGAGACTGCGAGATAGTTGAAAAGCTTGCCTAACCTTATCTGGAAAACTGAGACCGTATCATAAAAATGAAAAGAAGCAACGGTAATTAAAATACCTGAAAAAAGAGATCTTTCTTCCTGTGAGAGCTGGCGAGGTATTACTTTAGTGTCTATTCCAGCTAAAGTTTTTGTTAGAGTTATAGTCAGCAAATTAAAAAAGGAAATTGAGAGAGGGAATTGAAAAAGGAAATTGCATTTGAGAGAGGGACAAGCAAGGTATCGACATGGAGCTGGAACCTCTCAACATATTTTCACTTTGAGAAACATCATTGAGCAAAGCATTGAACATAATGCACCTCTATATTGCCCAAAATTGTTTTAGAAAACTAAATAAAGTATGGGGAGCTATTAACCATAATTTAAAAACCGGAATCAACCTTTTTAATTCCTTAGTGAAGAGCGTTTTATTGTATGGAGATGAAAATTAACAAAACACCATGGAACAATGGAAAACATGGAAATTAATAAAGGACAAATGCAAAAAGTTGGATACCTGCAGACTAAATGTCTGAGAAAAATTTTGTGAGTATTTTGGCTTTATATATTACAAATATCGAACTTTACAAGGGTACTGGATAGAAACCAATCGAAACAGATGTTATAGTGATTTACGACTGTACGAGTGTGAAACACGACATTTTTCATTTCTTCCCAAAAACATTCTCTTTTGGAAGCCATTTTTATTTCAAGGTTTTAATTCTGTTCGAGTTTGCACTTTTCATGCAGAAAGCGTGGGATCTCGCTTCTGCAGATGTTCCGAAGTAATTTCTTATTTCTTTAATTATTGCGCAGGGCAGTGGTTTCGATTCTGCAGACAGTGACGCGAGGTTGCCGCACAAAAGCCGTTGGATGCTACATTTAATGTCGTGCAGGGAGTTGAAGGTCGAGGTGACCTGGATTCCATTTTTCACAGTAGAGGGGCTCTCTTGACCCTGGATTTTCGTTGGAGAAGGAGCCTTTTATTTCTCGCTCCGGAAAAATCGGACACAAAAGAATTCGACCCAACGGTCATTTTTGTGTTTCGGATTATAACTTTGATTCAGAAGGAATCTTATAATCCGAGTGGGCCAAAGCAATTGATTTAATTACAATTTACTAAAATTTTCTTCTCTGTTTCAGAGGCCCAGAAGGAATTGCCGGGTGTAAAATGTTTAACGACTCGGAAGTGAATCCTAACAGTCACTGCCAAGTTTGCGGAAAGGTCCGGTATTGATTCCTCAGTGTCCGGTGTTCTGAAGTTTAGATCCGATCGATGAATTCAGATAAGAGCTATGTGTCTTCATCAAAAATGTGTGAACGATTTAGAGCCTTGATCAAAATTGAGATCTTGAGTCGAAGTACTCATCTCTGAATTCAGTGATAATGGGAAAGAGCTATTTGAAAACAGGTTTATTCCATCAGATATAAAATAAGTGGTGAAAATTTATTTAGTGACAGCATCGAAATTCGACTTAATTGCATCTGGAAGCGATTGCTCCGTAGGTTAAATTCCTTGTTATAGAAGGAAATGAGGGATGTGGTGTTCCATTAATTATTTGAAATATATGTTTTATTACGTTGATAAATTGAAAGAGTGATATCTTGATTAAGTGCAAAGGCCAAATATTATTTAAATATATTTAATACAAGAAATTGGCCTGAATTGTCTTCAATGTTTCTATAATTTTATGATATATATATTTAATTATTTCAATAAAAAGGAGTTTATTTAAGATAATTTAGACTCATGTTTTCCCAACTTGAAGTTGTTACTTTGTTGTGTGCCTGTGTGTCCAGTTTGCATTTTGTAAGTCTGGGTAGCCGTTCCTGAGTTATTGCAAAACACAACGCAACGCTAATCTATAGTAAGTAAACGTACTTAATATCTAATCTCTTTCTGGTTGCGTGATCCTTGGAAGGGGGCTTAATTTCAGATTTCCTTTCCGCCCTCCTGTCCTTGGATACACACCTTAAAGTTGTGTCCGCCGTACCATGTCCGTTTTCTCTGTGATACAGATATAAAAAACCGAAGATGGAGATGGACTAGACATGTTTTAAGAATACCACAGCATAACATACCTGCTGTGGCACTTAATTGGGCGCCTGAAAGGAAAAGATCTCGGGGTCGACCCAAGCTAACTTGGAGGACACTGGTGGAACAAGAAAGAAATCAGGTGAGATGGGCGAGATGGTCAGAAACAAGGACTGCGGCACATGATTGACGAGGGTGGCGACGCAAGCTGAAGGCCTTATGTGCCACTAGGCACGATGAGTGATGATGATGATGATGATGATAAAATACTAACATAAGATAATATAATATTAATGAGATGGTTGACATTGCCAAAATTTGGCATTATTTTTCTTTAAATTGGATTTATACGTTGAAAGAGATAATCGTAAACACTGAACAAAATGTACATCCCATAAAAAATTCCCTGTTAAAAATATGAATAATTTTAAATTTTAAAATATTCAGATCAGAAAATGTGGATTCGGCCAAATACCAAGACATTGGTTTTTATCCTTCATTTATCCGGATTTATATGTAGTGTATTTCCGGATTTTGAATGTTAAATCATTTTACATCTTTATTAATTGCAAATCCAGTTTACCCTGACTTGCATTAAATATTGAGAAGGTTTCTTATATTGAAATGAATTTTAAAAATATCTTAAGTACATGGAATGGAGGGAAAAGTAAAGAACTACACAAAATTACGCTGCAATCGACAGGTAGATCACAATGGACAGATTGGGCACCCCTGTTCTTTGCAATTGTATGTGAGAAATTTGTAAGAATCTCGATATTTGTACTTTAAGACAGGATTATTCAGACAATGGAGGAAACATCACATTCTCCCCTCTCAAAATTTGAAATATTGGTATTTACTTGTAATAAAACTTTCACTACATCCTTAAAGAAAGCAGGCATATGAAAATTAGGTGAAAAAAATTATCACCTAATTTTCATGTCTGCTTTCTTTAAGGAAGTATTGAGAGTTTTATGCTCACAATTTTTATTTATTGTGATTTATTTGCAAGTCTGAATCAGTCTAAATTTTACTTCTTACAATTTATTACTTATTTTTTTTATTTTCAAGCTTTATATTTCTTATATATAGGGATCACCCCACTATTAAAATCAAGACTTTTTCAAGAAAAACTCGAACCTTCGACCTCCGAATCTCGACATCAACTATCTATCGACTGAACTGCCTCCATTCAGCATGGAATTTTACATATTATTCTTACAATGGTGAGAGTTAAAAGATATTTCAAATGAACGTTTTACTATTTCAAGTTACATATAGAGCAACACGTGGAAGGTTATCAATTTAAGCAAATTATAATTATATTTTAGTCATTTTAATTTAGATATTAAATTACTTAAATATAAATATAAAGCTTTATATAATTATTAGATAATATCAGTTTTATGAAAATATGCCAGTTTCATATTATTATTACATTATTGCAAGTAAATTATTTAAATCTCACCTGCTTGGATTTTTGATGAAGTGGAACACTCTGATTCAGTACATATATTTTCTGAAAAATATTCGCAAATAATGAAAATCATGCAAACACAGATTATACTACATTTAAAATTCGATGCAATACTTTCATGATATCATTTATCTATATTAAGAATTGCACCTGTGATTAATTGTTATTCTGTAAATTTGGTTTCGGGTTACTTATATATTTCGTTTATTTATCTTCATGCAAAATTAAACTTAGATATAGTGTCATAAATGCTAAAGTTGTCTGGTTTTTACACAAATATATTTATCCAATTTGAACTAAATATTTTGTTAATGGTAGCTGCTTACCTAAAATTAAGCTTAGTGTCGTCGTAATCGGATCATTTTTAACACTTTACAACATTGTTGAAAAGTGTTTATGACTTTGTGTCATTATGTCCGTTAGCATGATAACTGCCGTAAAAATATCTTTATCAAAATGAAATTTTAGTATGTTGTTCAGACGATCTGTGGAACTTACGGGAAAATAAATGAATAATGTCACCCAATTAATTTTGGATTGAACCCGGGTTGTAAAAATGAAATATATTGAACCCTATGAAACTTAATTCTTCAAACATTTTTTAAGCAAATTTAAATTTCACAAATTTCTTCGGCAGTTTTAGGAAATATTCAAATTATCCCATAAAATATATAAAAAAAATTTCAGCAAAATATATTCAGTAGATTTTAAATAAAAATTAAAATAATAATTAATTTAATTTTTAAATTCTGTGCATCTACATACTAAATCAACGCAATTACAATATATATGAGTTTAAATGCTCATCCAAATTTGATTATTTCTACAACGAAGCCTATTTTTCACTTATGTAAAATGTAAACAGCAAAATATGTAGGATGAGTTGTATAGAAATTGCTGTATTTTTTTTAACGCAGAAGAATTTAGCTCATGGAGTCTGCATAGCTGATATGAAAGAAATATTCATTGACTTTACCGAGAGAAGGACGATTTTTTGCGATGAAGTTTTAAGCATAGAGTTAAATTACTTGTAGCTCCATGGGCTTAATTTTTAAATAAAATAAATTATTATAGTATTGTGATGAATGACATGAATGGGAAATTATTTATGAATGAAATGCTGCTTTTATAGAGAGAGCCAGACGTGTTATTTTTTCTATGACGTCATTTGAATGAATTTCAGTTGTTTTCGATGAAGTTTTTAAATATAATAAATTATCGTGGTATTATGATAATTCTAAAATTATTGTCGAGTAATATATCACATATTAGAGATGTTTAAACCAGGCAATATATATTTCAATGCCGTCATTTGGATGAAGTAATTTTTTTCGATGAAGGTTTAAGTTTTCAAATATAATAAATCAATGTAGTATTGTGAGAAGTTTTAAAATATTACCGAGGAATGTATTGCATTTTGACTTGTTTAAATAAAATTGCATTGCTGTTGGAAAGTGTTTCATAATCAGTGCTTTAAGCATGATTGATCTTTCTTGTTTTTGCTTAAAGTCTGTGCATCTACATACTGAAACAAAGCATTTACAATCAATATACTTGAGTTTAACTGATCATCAAACTTTGATTATTTCTACAACGAAGCCTAAGTTTCACTTATGGATAATATAAACACCAAAAAATGTGGAATGAGTTGTATAAGAATTGCTGCATTTCTTTAATGCAAAATTATTTAGCTCATGGAGTCTGCAATATAGCTGATATGAATGAAACATTCATTGATTTTACACAAAGAAGACGATTTTTTCGATGGAGTTTTAAGCATAGGGTTAAACCACTTGTACCTCTATCGTTTTAAGTTTTCAAATAAAATAAATTATTATAGTATTGTGATGAATGAAAGGAATGGGTAACACTTTATGAATGAAATGCTGCTTTTATAGAGAAAGCCAGGCGATTTATATTTCGATGACGTCAGTTGAATAAAATTGATTTAGTTTCGATGAAGTTTTCAAATATAATAAATTATTGTAGTATTATGATAATTTTATAAATATTATCGAGGAATATATCGCATTTTAGAGATGTTTAAATCAGGCCATTTATATTTCAATGCCGTCATTTGAATGAAGTTCATTTTTTTCGATGGAGTTTTCAAATATAATAAAATAATGTAGTATTGTGATAGTTTTAAAAATATTACCGAGGAATGTATCGCATTTTAGAGATGTTTAAATAAAATCGCATTAAAGTTGGAAAGTATTTAATGATCAATGCTTTATGCATGAGTGATCTTTCTTGTTTTAAAATTTGGAACAGTCTATAAAACAGTTAAATCTTAGCTTTATTCCAGGAACATAAATAATATAGAAAATCAATAAAACTTAATTAACTGTCAATTTCTGGTAGATTGATTAACTGGTAATTCATTCGTTCGTGTTTTGGAAAATCTTTTACGTGGATAGATAAGGTTAAAACAAAGTTATATATTTGTCTGTTGAAGTATATTTTAAATTGTTATGGTGCAGATAAAATGTCCCTTCTTTTAATTGGTCAAAGTAATTCTGAAAAATGCTAATTTAAAATCTTTTGAACATATTCCCTTCAAATTTGAAGCTTTTGAGCTTTTGTTTATTGCAATAAAATAGGCTTTCTGTAAAAATTTGAAAAAAAATTGAAAAAATGTCAAACGTATAGTTTCGAGTAAATCTTTCCGTTCAAATCCCCCCAATTTGCAACTGGGACTTTGAGAAAATCGTCCGTCTTAGAAATTGGAAAGGAAAGTTCGTAATTTTTGGGCTAAATATTACTGATTTATTATAAAAAGTGCGTCGGGGTAATGTGACATAAAGAAAAAATCAGATTTCGCTGCAAATTTTACCTATATTTTAGGCTGCCGTTTCCAAAAAATTTCTAAAAAACATTACCGCCTCTAAAATATTACACAAAATATGACCAACTTAAAGTTTTAAAGGAAATGCCACTATATATCAAGGGGCGATTTTAGAATAAGAAATACAACTGGAACTACATTGTTCATTGAATACGAAAATTGATAATAAAAAGTAATAAGAATAAGTAACAGGTAATAAGTAAAAGAATAATAATAAGTAAATGGATTTAGATCACGAGCTGATTCAAATGATAAAAGACGGTACACATGATAATTTAAAAATTAAGCAAGCTTCTTTCTATTGGTGCGCCAAGCCATTCATCATTTTCATAATAGAGGACATTTTCAAAATTTCTTAAAATCTCACCATTTACCACCTTTGATAAATCCGCGACGGTCTTCGTACATTAGATTTAACAAAACTTCGCACATAAATTTGTCGCGTCACGTGTTACTAAAATAAACCACTTTTTATTATTTCGTATTTAATGTACGCTTAAATTTCTTTTAGCATTTTCTACACAGCGCTCAGTATTGCTCTTACCATAACAACCAAGCGGATCAGCAACGAATCGACGCATGCGCAGAACAGTAGCACTTTTACCGTAGCTTCTTCTCTGTGAAAATTATTCGCTTCGAATTAATCGTTACCTTAAATTTGTGATTTAGGGCCAATAAATTCCAAATGTATTTCAAAATAATAATTAATGTATTTCGATGCTAACCAATTTGGAAGATCCGATTGTGGTAAGTTTCGTCTATGTGGGTATTTTGGAATGAATTACATATTCAACATACACTTATTATTTTCGAATCTTTTTAGAGTCGGAAAAGTTAGGATACAAAACACGAATTTCGTTGAAAGTTCGTTGGAAAGAGCTGCCGTCGATCTATCTGATGGTGATTGAAATTATGTTATAATGATTTTGATTGATGAAGAAGTCACTGATGTGAAAATAGCTGAAAATTCTATCTCTATGTTAAAATCAAAGTTAAAATTCAATGTTAATTTTTATTTTTCGAAAGTTTCAGCTTTTAATCTCAAATTTTGACATACTTTCAAATAATCCCTCGAGTTTCTAGGCCAGGGATTATCATTAATTAGTTGACATATATACTTTTCAGATAAAGTCCTCTGACATGCAACTAAGAATAATAAAAATTTAGACTATACAAAAATTAAAAAAAAAATGTTTAAAATATTTAGTAATTTAAACTTACTGTGATGAGAGAGAGCATAATAAATGAGTAGACTGCAGCATAGAAATGTAATGCCTATTGTAATTAACCATTGTACAGGGAATCTTTTTCGGGGCATCTTTATAAAGCTAAAATAACGAAAATGATTATACATATTGTAAATTCATAAACTGAGAGTACATATATAAATATTTATATAACATTTGGCAAATCATGTGTAAGATTTATTTCTTTTTTTTTACTTTAGATTCTTCTATTCTTATTTCTATTACATTTATATGTATATATATATATATATATATATATATATATATATATATATATATATATATATATATATATATATATATATATATATATATATATATATATATATATATACATACATTTATATATATACATACATATATATATACATATATATATATATATATATATATATATATATATACATGTATATATATATATATATATATATACATATATATACATATATATATATATATATAAATATATATATATATATATATATATATATATACACATATATATATATACATACATATATATATACATACATTTATATATATACATACATATATATATACATATATATATATATATATATATATATATATACATGTATATATATATATATATATATATACTTATATATACATGTATATATATATATATATACATATATATACATATATAAACATATATATATATATATATATATATATATATATATATATATATATATATATATATATATATATATATATATATATATATATATATATGTGTGTGTGTGTGTGTGAGTATATACCATACAAAAAAGTCATACCGAAAAGATAAAAACACCTGAAATCTCATTTATATGGCGCAATGCTGCTCAACAAAGAAGATTAAATATCAAACCACAAAAGAGTGAAAAGGAAATGAAAGCAAGGCATTAAAAGTTGGTCGGGGGGGGTCCCCTTTCCCGGTTATTCATATTCATATTTATCTACAGAATTCATATTTATTTATATTCCATTATTTATCAACGGAATTTCTATATACATATACTGTTAAAACGAACATCGAAATAGTTTTTTTTGACTGTGGGTTTCAATAAAATTATCTAATGAAAATAATTTTTTTATGAAACATTGTCTCACGTATTATACTTTTAATTAAATCAAGTTGTCGGGCATTATGAAAACGTTTGTTGCTTCTGCAAATATGTTTGAGAAGATTAAAATCTTACATTCCCATAAATGATGATGATAGTGTGGTTGGTAGTGGTTGGCAGCGTATATTAATAAAATTATCTAATGAAAATAATTTTTTTCGAAAAATTGCCTCATATACGTATTATGCTGTTAATTAAATCAAGTCGTCGGGGGTTATGAAAACGGTTGATGCCTCTTCAAACATTTTTGCGAAGATTAAAATCTTACATTCCCATATATGAATTATAGCGATGCTTTTCAAATATATTTATAATGAATACACAAGAAACTTACTTCAACTCTAATAAGAGATTTTAGTACTCCAGTAGGATTACATAAAAAAATATCATATGTTATTCAAAACACCGGAATAAATTCATTCATCTTATAAGCTAAAAAGACAGGAAGAGCTGCAATACCTTTTCAGCAATGTGGCTCAATCATAAAAAATACTTACTAGAGAAATTTGAGGCAAAACTATTTTAACAAGAAACACCTGCGAATTAAACGATACTGTGGGCGTAGGAGCGGGCAAAGCTATCAAATTTCTTAAATGCGCGTGGTTGATTGTAATAATGAGTTGAATTTTTAGTTCTTATGTAATCCTAGTTTATTATAAATATAAGTATACACTAATTACGGAATGGGATATAAAAGTACTCATAGTTAAAGAATATTATAAGTTAAGTTTTTGTGACATTGATATTTTTCTCTATAATATTCCGCTGTAATTCGCTCCACATTGGTGCAGGTTACAAAACAAACTATGACAAGAATAGATGGTAAATTGTGAAGAATGCCTGGATTCTTTAGCGTGATTGATTGATTGATTGAAACCCAGACTGTCCGACCTACCAGAAAGGTGTAAGGTAACTGTTTGGACGGTCGGGAAGTGCCACCCAATTTAGACCGGAACCCAGTGGGGGAGGCATCCACAGGGACCGTACCCTCCTTCCCCTACCACCAACCTCTCGGAAGGACTTTCGGACCCACATGTTTAACGTGATCATACTCCGCATGAACACGGCGGCAGTTTTGGTAGTGGCTGGAATCGAACCCGGGCCTACCGAGTGCAACTCCAGCGCGCTAACCAATGGGCTACCGCGCCCCAATTTTCTTTAGCGTGAAGAAAATATGAATTCAGAGGCTCTTTCCGATATTCTCGAAGATATATATTCCATATTATGTTAAGCTACTAATGTTAATATGACTGGGTAGTTCCGTCCACGGCTTGCTACGCTTCGCCCCAGTGAACTGACTTCGCAAGACGTGTGATTTCGCCTCTTGAACGCTAACGCTCTCCGAGGTCGCGTCGCAAACTGTTTCAAACCAAACAAAATTTTAAATCGAAAAACACTTTATGTCAGTGTACTCCCTTACCATTTCTCTACAAATGTACCAAATTCAATATTTTTATAGGTCTTTACAATCCACACTATTTTGCAGTAAATTTTTCGTAAAAATTTTTGAAACCTATTTTTTTAATAGGAATTAAATCAATGATGTCAATGAATTTTACGCATTAGATCAAATTATGTTAATATGGGTTACTTAATTAATAGCATTTTATCGGAAATGTCTGTCATGACACTATAATATACAATATTGAGTAATTATTAGCTATTGTTAAAACTGCATATCATCTTTGCGAATGGTATACAACAGAACCTGTAAAAATCAATGCTGTCAAAGAATGCTGCAGACCTCAGAACATTTTGTCTATGTACCTATTATCTACATTTAGTATAGAACTTTTCCAACATTGCTAGACCCTTGATAGATTAATGGAAGGGGTTTAGGAAATAACAAGAAAGAGCAATCATGCATAAAACATTAATTATGAAACTTTTTTCAACTGAAATGCAATTTTATTTAAACGTTAACTGTATACCCGTGTTTAGTACGGAGTATATAATATAAAGAAACTTAAAATTCACAATAATATGCAAATTCCTATAGTACACGAAATAACATTGTTAATCAAAATATTCTATTAAATTATGTAATTTAACGCTCCTAAAAGAAATTTAAGAATATCTGTTCTCGCTGTACAAATTTAGCTTCACAGGTAAATTTGAAAAATAAAACATCTCGGTTCCGCTTGTAAACGAATTTACGAAAAATATGAAATTGAATCAATATATGCAAAATAAAAGCGATAAAATAGTATTGAACCCTTACTACTTATATTCTCGAATATTAGAAGGTATACCCGTGTATTAGTAGCAAATTACACGTTCTACAACGTATTAGTTTCTAAAATCTTCGCTAAAATAAAACAGATGGCGTAATAAATTAAAAATATCAATAATCCCATAATCTTTTAACTTAAAGACCGTAATTGTTTCCAATATATGCCATAATGAAAGCGCGAAAATTGTATGGGAAGATATAACATTTACTACTTATATTGTCGTAGATTTGAAAGTAATTCTGAGTGTTAGTAGAAGATTACCCATACTGCAATATGAGTTTCAAACATGTTGGTCAAGATAAAACAGATAACATAATAAACTGAAAATATAAATAATCCCCATGATCTTTAAACCAGAAGGCCGTAATTAATTATAATACATGCCAATATATGTCAAAATACATGTCAATATACCTGTACTACTTATATTCTCGCATGTCAGAAGATATACCCGAAGATTTGCGTGGCAACCGAAAAATGAAAATAAGCTAAACTTTATAACTAACATTAATTCTTAATAATCATCTTATCTTAACATTGCCGTAAATTCTCATATTAGTGGACTTTTTATTTAATCGTACATTGCTAGTTGTGCCGCTATATAAAACCCTCCAATTATATAACTTTCGTGCGA
Organism: Amaurobius ferox; assembly: GCA_951213105.1. Classification (NCBI taxonomy): domain Eukaryota; kingdom Metazoa; phylum Arthropoda; class Arachnida; order Araneae; family Amaurobiidae; genus Amaurobius; species Amaurobius ferox. The sequence goes on from OX578135.1 coordinate 106,953,817, forward strand.
GTCCTGTAAAGGAATTATTAATTATTATAATACTCATTGACTGCACCTTTTAAACTTTAACAATAAAACATTTATTAACAACATAAATCTTAATTAAATTCAATTACACTATTTAATTATATTATTTCAGCGGAGGGGACATATGTGACCAAAACGGAAAATCCTAAATAGTGATTATGACCGGATATCATTTTCAATGGGCACATACCTTCAATTTCAGCCTTGGGCTTTGATCATATATCAAATGCTTGCATCAGTTATTAGTACTGGCCATAACTCTTTGGTGTTGTTGTTGTTGAGACCCAGACCGTCCGACCTACCAGAAAGGTGTAAGGTAACTGTTTGGACGGTTGGGAAGTGCCACCCAATTTAGACCGGAACCCAGTGGGGGGAGGCATCCACAGGGACCGTACCCTCCTTCCCCTACCACTAACCTCTCGGACGGACTTTCGGACCCACATGTTTAACGTGATCGTACTCCGCATGAACACGGCTAACTCTTTGGTGTGTGGCTCCTTCTCGTACTCTGATTGCACTCACACATTAATATATCTCCATTATTTTGGAACCTCTACGGGACACTCTACAAGTCTGAATTCACCAAATCCGGTCATCGTCTCCAAGTTATCTTAAGTCGTATTAGAATATATTGGTATATCACTCTCTCAAGTCATGTTAGTTTCTCATTCTTCTCTCGTCTTTCTTAAGTGAAATCTTCATAATTGTCTGCTTGATTCTCGGGTCACAGGCTGTGGTTCCCTCGTTGGGGGAGGGGGCGAACTCCCCCTTTTCTTCCATTTGCCGCATTGAGTTTGACGTAACAATCTTCTTTTTAACACTTTACAACATATTTGAAACGTGTTTATGACTTTGTTCATTCTGTCTGTTTGTCTGTCTGTCCGTTAGCACGATAACTGCCGTAAAAATGACTTTATTAACACTTTACAACATAGTTGAAAAGTGTTTATGACTTTGTTCATTCTGTCTGTTTGTCTGTCTGTCCGTTAGCACGATAACTGCCGTAAAAATGACTTTATCAAAATAAAATTTTAGTATGTTTTTCAGACGGTCTGTGGGATCTATGGGAATGTAAATGAATAATATCACCTAATTAGTTTTGGATTGAACCCGGATTAAAAAAATGAAATACATTGAGCCCTATGGGACCTAATTTTTCAAACAGTTTTTAAGCGGATTAAAAATTCGCAAATTGCTTCGAAAATTTTAGGTAATATTCAAATTGTTCCATAAAATATATTAAAAAAATCAATGAAATATGTTAAGTAGTTTTTTAATTAAAAATTATTTAATATAGGTAAAAAAATAAATTCAATTAAACTCCAACCTTTGGGATATCCTTCAGAAAGAAAAAAGAGATATATTATATAATAAATATCTTTCCAAGAGTTTAATCATTTTGTATATGAGAGAAGCTCCACATTTTAAAATAAATTTGGTAGATAACAATCTTTCAATTTTTTTTAATTTTATATAACTCTTCATGATATACTGATGGCATTTTTAATGCACTTTTCTACGTCCTAGAGAGTTAAAATTTGGTGCACAGCTTAAATTTGTTAAACATTTTATTCTACAAAAATTTGGTGGATCTTTAAATATAGATCATACATTTTTTTCGAAATGGACTGCAAATAATCCCCGTTCACTTCTATAAATCATTGTTGTAATATTGTTAAAAATTCTGATGTGGGCAGCACATGTCTTTCCCTGCAGACTCATATTCACGTTCTCTTTATATCTTCAATAATAATTTGAGTTTATCTGCACAAAATAACAGCATAAGTATTTTAAATGACATTGAATTTTCACGTTAAACTTAAATTTGGTTCTCATTTGATAGCTGGACTTATTGTCAAAGGTGGCGTAGCGAAAACTCGAAAAAACTAGAATATCTCAAGAACGGCTAGTCCTAGAGCAATGGGGTTAGTCTTATTCTTTTTGTTGTCAAAAATCACATATAAAATAGGAATTTAATTGATATAATTGAGCACACGTAGTCCTTTATTTTTATATTTAACGATTTTTGCGGGTCATTTCGCAAATATAGCCCGTTCCTTTTTCCTGAATCGTGCCAGAATAACCTACAAATGATTTATGTACCTAATTTTGTTAAATTTGGTATATAAATCACTTGTAGGTCATTGAAATATTATACTCTAAATTTTGTTAAATTTGGTTCATTAGTTTTTAGCTAGAGTGGATAAAGGCAATTTCTGCCGGCCATTTCGCAAAGAAGGCAGATTCTTTTATTATGAATCGTACTATAATCTAATGAACATCAGGATTTCCCACAAAAAACATATCTACCAAATTTTATGAATTTCGGTCCATTAGTTTTCAATTTGAGTAGATGTAATATCGTCACAGACACACAGAAACATACACAGATACACTCTTACACACACAGACGTCTTCCTAAAAATAGTTTTTACGTGTTCTAGAAGTCCCAAAACGTGTAGATCCTTCGAAAATTCGAGTTCCGATCTTCGGCACGATTCCAATACTTTGAATACACACATATATTATCTGTGTATCATTTGTGTATCTAAATTCCGTGCCTATGCAATTACAATAGTTGTGATTATAAATGATCCCTAAACTTTGATTATTTCTTCAACGAAGCTTAATTTTAACTTATGCAGAATGCAAATATCTCATATCTGAAGCGATTGTAAGGTGAGTTACATAAGAATTTCTGAATTTTTTTCACACAAAATTATTTAGCTCTGGAGTCTGGAATACAAGTTATATGAATGAAATATTCATTGATTTTGCATAGAGAATTCAGATGATTTATATTTTGATACAGTTTTAAATATTTAAGTATAATAAATTACTGTAGTACTGTGATAATGTAAAATATATCACCTCTGAATGTATCACATTTTAAAAGTTTTTAAATGAAATTGCATTTCAGTTGGAAAGTGTTTCATAATCAATGCTTATGCATGATTGATCTTTCTTGTTTTAATTGTTACTCCTTTAACCAATAGAATAATTCCACATCTCGTAAGGCCCAGCTCATCCCCTCTGCCATGGCACCCCTAAATTTGTGGTTTTCTGACCTTTAGGTTCCCGGGGTGATAAAACTCGGTGCCAGCCAGATTACAAGTTTTGTTCGCCGTTTTGGCCACCATAAATATTCACATAAAACTGTCTCATCAAATGTGAGATCTATTTCTGGTCTCACAATTTGTACAAGATTGCCCGTACTACGTACAATATATAAGTTTAAAGATATACTACATAATCTTTATTACATATATCTCATATTTTTATACATATATCTTTATTATTTAAATCGGAAAAGATTTAATGAAAATCGTCTGTTGCATAAACTATTGGATATAAATGACGTGACGTAATTTTTTTCAAATAAATTGGTGAAAAAATATCGTCTGCATAATGCTATCTCTATGGAAATTTAATTGTGCGTTTTTAACACTTTTCAACAAAGTTGAAAAGTGTTTATGACTTTGTTCATTCTGTCTGTCTGTCTGTCTGTCCATTAGCACGATGACTGTCGTAAAAATGACTTAATCAAAATGAAATTTTAGTATGTTGTTCAGACAGTCTATAGGACCTATGGGAATATAAATGAATAATATCACCGAATTAATTTTGGATCGAACTCGGGTTGAAAAACTGAAATACATTGAGCCTTATGGGACCTAATTTTTCAAACATTTTTTAAGCGGATTTAAAATCCACAAATTGCTTCGAAAATTTTAGGTAATGTTTAAATTGTTCCATAAAAAAAAATTTCAGCGAAATATATTCAGTAGTTTTTAAAATAAAAATTAAAATAATAATTGCACCTCTTATATGAAGCGATCACGTGACCATGATATGAAAAGATCACATGATCCACTTCAAAATGATATATGGCATCCATCTTGTCTCAACATCGTGATTTTATAAGTTCTTTTTAATTCATATTGAGTGTTGTATCGTCCTAAAACCACTTTATTTTTGCTTAAATTCTGTGCATCTACATACTGGAACAACGCAATTACAATATATGTGAGTTTAAATGATCATCCAAATTTAATTATTTTTACAGCGAAACCTATTTTTCACTTATGTAAAATGTAAACAGCAAAATATGTAGAATGAGTTGTATTAGAATTGCTGTATTTCTTTAATACAAAATTATTTAGCCCATGGTGTTGGCATAGCTGATATGAATGAAATATTTATTGATTTTACAAAGAGAAGGACGATCTTTTTCGATGAAGTTTTACGCATAGAGTTTAATTACTTGTAGCTCCATGGCCTTAATTTTTAAATAAAATACATTATTATAGTGTAATACAATTGTATTGCCACTGAAGATGAACATGGAAGATGTTCGAAAGCGCTTTGGCTGTATTTACGCCTGTAGGAGGATTGTATAATAAAATGACTTTTGAATCTGTTTGAGATTTGTCATTTGTTAATAATTTGTGTTTTGCAATTGTGACTTGTCAACCACTTCTGGCATTTACTGTTTCTTACCTGAAACGGAATGGTATTGGGCGTTGTGGTCTTTTATGCATCTAAAAAATGGAGTAGTATACCATAAGCAGGAGAGTAATGGTGGTAAAAACGTTAGATATCAAATGGTTCTCCCTCGTTCAATAATGTCTTGTACATTAAAAGACACCCAATTAAGGGGCAACCTAACTTCTCATCATCCTTTCAGGGTCCGTACAGGGCAGCGGAAATTCTTTATTCTGCAGAACATCTGATGCTTGATATCTTTAAAGCATGTATTGTTAACCACTTTTGCATCTCGTATCGACCCATACCAGTTTTGGATAACCAATGAAAACACTTAGTTGTTACTATCCTCCGAAATGTGTTATACGAAATGTAAGACCAGGAATGGCCAATGAAATTGTGAAATATATGCTATCAACTGGAAACAGTCGCAAGTAATCGTCTTGAAAGCGTAGTAAACTAAATTCCCGTTCCATTTCTCAGATAATATTCAAAGATCATGATAAAATTAAACAAACGTGACATTCGTGTGCTTCTTCGCTTCGAATTAACAGTCATTTAAGAACTGAGCATTTGGATTAATGGTGTTCAGTCCGGATTTCGCACAGTGCGATAGGTTGAAATCTAGGTAGTGAAAATAATATGCAATGGAAGTAGTTACATAATTGTGGAAAAGAAATGTTTTATCTTTGAATCGCCTATTTATACATAAACTAGCAGTATACCAGCTCTTCGTACGAAAAATATAATATAAGGAAACTAAACATTCACAATAATGTGTAAATTCCTATAGTATTCTAAATGACTTTGTTATTTAAAATATTCTATTAAAATATTTAATTTGATTCTTCTAAAAAATGTATATGAATCTCTGGGCTCGATATACAAAATTATCTGCACATTGCATCTGAAGAATAAAGCATCCTGGTTCAGTTTGTAAACAAATTTAGAAAAAATATATTTTAATTTTCACAAAACGACAAAAATTATCCAGAAAATTATACTTAATTGAGCAAAGTATTGAATTTTCATCGATTCGGTGTCATTTTGATGATTTTAGCGTTACTTTTATCAATTTGACGATATTTAGCGACGTTTTAAAAAATCGCCAAATTTATCGCCAGTAGGACTGTAGAACTGACAGTTACACTTGGCGACAAATTGACGAAACATCATCAAAATACTATCCCCTTACAAAACACAATTAATTTAATTTTGTCAATATCAAGACATGATGCAAAACTGCTTTATGCTATTCTTGGCAAGCGCTTCGGTCAGGGCTTTCAAGGTATTTTTATGGATTTACAAATATTTTATCAATTTGGCGACATTTTAAAAATTCACTAAATGTGTTACTAAGTAGAACGGTTGGACTGACAGACAAATGTTACCGAAACATCATTTCAGTACTCTCTTCTAACAAAACAAAATTAATTCCATTAATTTAACGTCGTTTTTATCAACTTGGATACATTTTCGTCAATTTGGCAACGTTCTAGAAAAGTTGCCAAGCTAGCGATATCCCGCAAAATTCGCAGATCTAAATTTGCAAATCTGAAGAATAAAACATCCTGATCCTGTTTATATATACTAAATGAAAACACTAAAATTGTATTTGAAGATATACCCGTTCAACTCTTATTCTGTTTCAACAGTGGGCCAAATGACTTTATTGGCTAAACACAATATATAAGTTTATTAGCTAAACACAATATATAAGCTTGAAAAATCTTTGCCAAAATAAATTAAAGTAATGCACGCAGTCCATAATTAATATAATTAAAATAAAATCAAACCGTTCATTTATAAGATATATTTTTATATCCATCTATTACTTTCTTATATACATAGTATAATGTATAAGGAAAGTATTGTGATGGGGTCGAAAATTCGAAATCGAGTTTTCGACGGGAGAGCACGTTTCGAGAATCCCTGAACACGAATCGAACGATTTTGAGATTGTGTGTGTGTGTTGGCGCCATTATCGTGAATGTAGCGACATTTTAAAAAATCGCCAACTTTATTGCCCAGTGGGACTGTAGAACTGACAGTCCCACTTAGCAACAAATTGACGAAACATGATCACAATGCGTTTATCAATTTGGTGCCATTTTAAAAATTCGCTAAATGTGTTACTACGTAGGACAGTTGGACTGAGAGACACATGCTAGCGGAACATCATTTTAGTACTCTCTCCTAACAAAACAAAATTAATTTCATTGATTTATCGTCGTTTTTAACAATTTGGCGACATTTTCGTCAAATTGGCAACGTTTAAGAAAAGTTGCCAAGTTAGCGATATCCCGTCAAATTCGTATCTCTGAATTTGCAGATCTGAATAAAACATCCTGATCCCGTTTGTATATACTAAACGAAAACAGTAAAATTGTATTAGAAGATATACCCGTTCTATTGCTTTTCTGTTTCAACAATCGGATAAATGAGTTTATTGGATAAACACAATGTACGAGTGTATTAGCTAAACACAATATATGAGTTTATTAGCTAAACACAATATATGAGCTTGAGAATTCTTTGCCAAATAAATGAAAGTGATGTACGCAGTCCGCAATAATTATAATTAAAAGAAAAATCAAACCGTTCATTTATAAGATATATATTTTGATATCCATTTATTAATTATTCAAATCGAGAAAATAATAATAAACATTACCAAACACATTTAATTTAATTGCGTTGCCAAGCAACATGATATAAAATACAATCTTTCTCATAAAATGCTAATGATAACATAACCATTTTCATTTCTTAATAATTTTCATTATTCAATCAAAGCTTGTGAAAAATAAACCATGGTGATAGATTTTCCATTTAAATCCTTGATTCAAAAATTTCATGCTTTCAGAGAGTGACTAATTAGTCCAAAAAATCTCCCGCCAAACTCAGAGATAAAATTTTATTGAATTCACTTTCACGTTTCAAAGAATTTTCAACCTTTTCGTTTGGAGGAACCACGGAGTTAGAGAGTGGAACTCCTAGGGAAAAGTTTCGTTATTCATTAATATCTCGACAACCCTGGATTTTAGAAATTCGTAACTTGGTCTAAATTTAAGTGGGGCTATTTCAAGGTTATCTACAAAATTTCATTAACTTCGGTTTAGCCGTTCTCCTGTGATGATGAGACAAATGAAAGTTTCGTTTTTCACTAATATCTCGAGAACCACTGGTCTTACAAACCCAAAACTTAGACTAACTTTTAACTGGAGCTATTTCAAGGCTACCCACGAAATTTCTTCAAATTCGGTTCAGCCATTTTCCCGTGATGATGGGACAAATAAACAGACTGACATATTTTCAATTTTATTAACACTTTACAACAAATTTGAAAACTGTTTATAACTTTGTTCATTCTGTCTGTCTATCTGTCTGTCTGTCTGTCTGTCCGTTAGCACGATAACTGCCGTAAAAATGACTTAATCAAAATGAAAATTTAGTATGTTGTTCAGACGATCTGTAGGACCTATGGGAATATAAATGAATAATATCACCCAATTAGTTTTGGATTGAACCCGGGTTGAAAAAATGAAATACATTGAGCCCTATGGGACCTAATGTTTCAAACATTTTTTAAGCGGATATAAAATTCACAAATAGCTTCGAAAATTTTAGGTAATATTCAAATTGTTCCATAAAATATATAAAAAAAATTCAACGAAATATATTCAGTAGTTTTTAAAATTAAAATTAAAATAATAATAGCAACTCTTATATGAAGCGATCACGTGACCACGATATGAAAAGATTACGTGACCCACTTCAAAGTGATATATGGCATCCATCTTGTTTCAAAATCGTGATTTTTTAAAGTTCTTTTTAATTCATATTAAGTGTTTATCCGTCCTAAAACCACTTTATTTTTGTTTAAATTCTGTGCATCTACATACTAAAACAAAGCAATTACAATATATTTAAGTTTAAATGCTCATCTAAATTTGATTATTTCATCAACGAAGCCTATTTTTCACCTATGTAAAATGTAAACAGCAGAATATGTAGAATAAGTTATATTTGAATTGCTGTATTTCTTTAACACAAAATCATTTAGTTCATGGAGTCTGCATAGCTGATATGAATGAAATATTCATTGATTTTACAAAGAGAAGGACGATTTTTTTCAATGAAGTTTTACGCATAGAGTTTAATTACTTGTAGCTCCATGGTCTTAATTTTTAAATAAAATAAATTATTATAGTATTGTGATGAATGACATGAAAGGGAAATTATTTATGAATGAAATGCTACTTTTATAAAGAGAGCCAGGCGTGTTATTTTTTCTATGACGTCATTTGAATGAATTTCAGTTGTTTTCGATGAAGTTTTCAAATATAATAAATTATAGTAGTATTATGATAATTCTAAAATTATTGCCGATGAATGTATCACATTTTAGAGATGTTTAAACCAGGCCATTTATACTTCAATGCCGTCATTTGAATGAAGTTCATTTTTTTCGATGAAGGTTAAAGTTTTCAAATATAATAAATTAATGTAGTATTGTGAGAAGTTTTAAAATATAACCGAGGAATGGATTGCATTTTAGGCATGTTTAAATAAAATTGCATTGAAGTTGGAAAGTGTTTCATAATCAATGCTTTAAGAATGATTGATCTTTCTTGTTTATTTAGATTTCATTTATATAGCTTAGAAAGCTCCTAGCACTTCCACAATTAACATTTTAAATATATGCAAAAAAAAAAAACCTGCAGATTGTGCACACTAATTATTGTAAATTTATTGTGACTAAAATTGTAAATTTCCGTATCATATATTGACTTAACACTGAATTTATCTTTTTGAACAATTGTGTTGAAATATCTCATAAATTTTATTTAAAATCTGTAATTTATTTTGTATTATAGCATTTTACTCTATATATCTAAAAGCTGCATAAAATATCAAACTGAAATAGTTGCTGTACTAAATTTTGTTCACTTAAATATCATTGAATGTAATGCATTCCGCCGGTAAAGTAACTGCAGTTTACTGAAATTAATATTATAATAAATAATTGCATTTATTAGTCCTATTGATACTTTGGATTAAACATCCTATTCAAATTCTATGACATTTGTTTAGTTCTAATCCTTCACATTTTATTGTCCAACCTTTTCCAATCAAATTAAAGCAACCAGGGTAATTGTTAGTGCCTTCTGTACGATATGTAGTTTCTCTGAAAAAAAGTTTAAATGTTTTTGTTCATTATACATTTTTTTTAACTAAAAGGAAATAAAAATAAGATGTTTTTTTTACCATCACATTCTTCATTCCATGCAAAATAAAACAAAGAATTGGCATGTTTCATCTAATCTCGATTCGCTCTGTTTTCGATACCCTACAGGAATATGCTTTTTTTTTTGTAATTTCTGGTTCACATTTTGTTATCATTTCTTTTTTATATCAACTTAAATCATCCGGGAAATTTTTCGTTGATTTAGGTTAGGTTGATCGGAGTTTTTTCACATATTTCCTTTCATTAAAATTTTCAAAACTAAGAAAAACGAAGACCAAGCTATTTACATCCCCCCTTTTCTCAATGACTGCAAAAATAAGAAAAAAATATATTTATTTTATCTCTTAGTGTTGATGTGCCTTTTACTATTCACATCTCACTCTATATTGTCAAAAACCTTGCTTTCTCAGTAGGGCCTCGAACAACAGACCTTTATACTAGCCAGCCGATGATCTCCCAATAGCTACTGTGGAATTACAATCTCTTATCCTTGAAGTAAACTTTGTAGTTTCGTCTCGCTAATGGTAAATTGACGTGCAACTTGACAATCTGACTGACCACCTCCAGCTATTTCACCCCAATTAAACCTTTTGATACTACTATTTTTACCCAAGTTAGTATCCTCTGTTCTCTTTGGCTTCCTGATTTGAAATCAGCGCCCATATGCCTGTAGATGTGCTAAACAGCAGGTGGAGCCGTCCGGTCTTTTATAATACTAGAAATGCGACATGATATCGCATTCATAACTCTGATCCAGTTTGCGGTTTTGACGACAAGGCCTAAATATCCGAGCATAACATCACACTAATAACTCTGATCCAGTTCGAGGTTTCCTTCTTCTCGGACTCAGACGGTCTAATAAAAAACGTAAGGTATCGGTCCCTTTCCTGGATATTTTCTGGACGATATACAGTACCACTCTCACGTCAGATCAGTTGGCGTCTATAATCCGATGATAGACTGCACCTACTCTCATCTGAGAATAATACGCAAGCCCAGTCCTGTTCGGTCCAATTGCGATGCTCACAACACCATTGCAAACGGGCGGTACGGTGCAGTCTGGACAATGGGACACATACAACAGGTCTTCGGGCGTATAGTCCTCGATCTCCCAAACGTCTCGCTACAGTTTTCTGGGAGATCCGCTTTCCTGACGAGCGGATAAATAGCACCGGACCCACTCTGATTCGACCAACAAAGAACTACTACTGACGATGATTAACAATGTCATTTAGTATATTATAGGAATTTGCACATGATTGTGAATTTTAAATTGAACTTGACAACTTGAATGTTGCTAAAAACATTGTTTCATTTTGACAATCTAATTAATGCATGACTAATAAAAGGAGATTGATTTTGTGAGTTGCATAATATAAACAAAGCAAATAATTCTTAAATTGCATCTATGTAGAACAATGTTTCAAATGGGGAAAATTGGTTAGGAGCCATTGACACATGGCTCTCAAAATGACTAAATTATATCTATATATCACATCTAGCCCTATCCAATAATACGAAGGAGATTTAAATAAATTTAAATCTCCTTGAATAATACCGAGATCGAAATAAAAACAAAATACTCCTTGCACAGGCGTAGTTCATTTTAAGCATCAACTATAACTTAGAATTTAATATTCTAAACTATCTAATAATACTAGTATACGATAGTAAATTTAACAGCTGGGTGATGATACGACGCATTTCTCTGAAGCTACTATTGGCCGTCGATATTGACGTCGGGAGACGTCACATCATGACGTCGGAGTGAGTCCGGTGCTATTTATCCGCTCGTCTCTGTTCGGCCGTCTTAGGGGTTCTGAGGTAGTACCGGAAAATTGAGCTTGGGACTCAAAGGGATATACACCTTTCCATTTCCCCAGGGTTATGTATAAAAAAATATGTGATCATCATATCACAAATATAAATACATATATCAAATTAATTTGATTTAAAATAGTACTAAAATAAGCCAATAAAACGTGTATGATAGCACAATATTTTCTGTAATTTGAATACAGAACTTAAATTCAAGAAATTAATATAACTTACTGTTGTGTTGTTAAGAAAACTTTGCAAATCAGCATCCAACCTTTTCATTTCATTAAAATCATGTTCCCATATAGACACAACACTATAACCTGCTCTTTCCATTTTCTCTTCAATATCAAGTGTATTCAAATATTTCTGCTCATTTGTGATATTTTTAAGAGGATGTATATCGAATGAATTATAGCATTTTATACAGGAATAATAAAAACATCCATAAAATTGATAATCAGTTTTACTTTCAGAGCAGAATCCATCAAAGAAATATCCAAGGATCTTTTCATCGCTTGTACCATTACCGAGGTGATTAATAGTAATGTTTTCCACCACTTCTAGATATTGTAACCACTAAGAAGGCTTGTATTTATGTTCCGAACATATCCCTGAACAGGTGTCACTCCTATAGCGTGTGCTTCATACATTTCACTCTAAAAGCAGACATGCAAGCAGAAGCGCATGTTCTGAAAACGTACCCGCTATACCCCTTGCTGTGAGGCCGATTCTTCGCTATTGGCTAAGTTAAATGACGTCATGGGCGGAGCCTAGTATACACTTTGAAGTTGTCGTCTTCGACATTATACAAGGAAAAAAATGTTTGTTATTAAATCGGGAAGAAAATTGTGATAAAAAGAAATAGTGCAAAGATATAACGTTGTGTGACAATATACGTTCGTAAAACTACAAAAATGTCTTAAATTTAGGTAAGTAGTATATGATATATTTATTACAATTTTTGCGAGTAAAATATTGACACTGGAACGTTATACCACAGACTATAGTATACATGCCCACGGTGTGGGAGGGATGATGGTGGGAGGGCCACGGGGAAACTTCTACATTCCGTGCTTCTACTTTCTTTTCGGGTAACGCCTAAACTAAATGGTGTGGTGATGACTGTGATATTTGTCTTCTATTCCGTATGAGGGCAAGGAAGATACTGGTTTGACGATGCTTAGGGGAACTGCTAAACGTTTGATCTCGTTTAAAATCAATATAGGGTTCCAGAATTCACAGATCGTAATAATCACATAAATATAAGTTCGAAGCACTCCATTCGGTCGTGAAATATCGCTTCCACAGACTCACGGGCACACACTAACACACATACATTAAAAACGCTCAATTCGAATTCAGGAATGCTAAACGTTTGATCTCGTTTAAAATCAATATAGGGTTCCAGAATTCACAGATCGTAATAATCACATAAATTTAAGTTCGAAGCACTCCATTCGGTCGTGAGATATCGCTTCCACAGACTCACGGACACACACTAACACACATACATTAAAAACGCTCAATTCGAATTCAGGAATGCTAAACGTTTGATCTCGTTTAAAATCAATATAGGGTTCCAGAATTCACAGATCGTAATAATCACATAAATTTAAGTTCGAAGCACTAAATTCGGTCGTGAGATATCGCTTCCACAGACTCACGGACACACACTAACACACATACATTAAAAACGCTCAATTCGAATTCAGGAATGCTCGAAACGTGCTCTTCCGTCGAAAACTCAAATTCAAACTTTCGACCCCGTCACAATTCTTCCCCCTATAAGGGAGGTGGAGGTACAATGGTCCACTTTCGTACATTTTGACATTTTTTTTTTAAACAATAAGCAAAATTATCATTTTGAATGAGTATACATATTGTCTACATATTCATGTTTGTGCTATACTTACTTAACAATAATTACAATTGCGTTTTGCTGTAGAACTTTTAAGTGACAAAGTGGACCACTGTACCGCGGGAAATAACATGAAATAACCGCATATCTGCAATAGCAACCAGCCAGAAAATTTTTTATGTGTCACTATTTTGAAAACCACTATGGAGACAGACAAATTCAGTTTTACATTGCAGTCGGATAAAATTTCTTCCAGAAATTAAGCTTACTTTGCAACAGTGAAGTTTTCACTTACAGTACCCACTTACAGCACTAATGTCCTACGAAATAAATGACTATTTGTGGATTGTTTAACATCAAAATACAAAACTATTACAAATGATGTCTCTACAATACAAATACCATTGTAATACACTTTTTGTAATAGTGTCTCTCGAGAGATTACAAATAGTGTTTTCTCTCGTGAATGGAACGAGCTAGATCCACGAGAATAAGATGAGTAAATTCGTCGAGTAATATTTTATAAGGAAAGTCAACCTATTTAACAATACTCATTGTTATTTCAATTTTATGTAACTATTTTTATAAATGTGTAATATCGCGAGAACGGTTTGGACCAGAGTTATAACATGAATGCCATGCGTTTTCTAATGATGAATTACATAAAAATAATTATTTATTTAATATTATTAAATATCCTGTTATTGCGTTATTCGCCGTTTTTTAATAATCGTACCAAATTTCATTTAACTCATTTTCACTCGTTTGTGAAATATCGTTGGCCCATGGAAGGATTATACACCACTTCGAAAACGAGCTCAGGGATATGTAATGAACGTTTAATAAATAAAAATGCTCGGCGAGATGAAACTGTGTGCCGAATTTTAGTTCTCTACATGATCTGGGAGCTGAGAATGAGTCCGTCAAAGATGTTGAAAGAAGGGACAGAGTCCATGTGAAGTTAAGGAAAAATGGGTAATACACGAGTTTATCAAAATATATACTAATAATAAAAATTTCCGAATAAAGTTTATTTGCAGAATATAGAATGCAAATTTACAAAATTTCGCTTTAAAAAAGAAATTTCATATTATGATACTAAAAGTCATGCAGGAAAACAGATTTAACAAAGCATTAAATATTTAGGTAGGTAGGTAGATAGTATTAAATTTCATTGAATCGACGACGTTGCATGGTATTTAAGATGCACAATTTTGATTAAAATTACACCACGACGGCTGCGCTTTTCTAAAATCGCTTAATTACAATAGCATCCTTGCAGTAGCTCTCTGCTAAATGTATCCGACTAAAATGTAGCTAAAATGTATCCGACGTTGCTAGGGATTTAAAACAGGAATTAATTAACTCCATGCAATTTTTCCAAAAGGCGTAGACTGAACTCGATAAAAAGAAAAAAAAATCTTTATTAGGCGTTTTTTCTCAAGAGCCGAGGTACCTCTGTTGTATCTAATTCCATGGCTGTACGGAGATTAGATTTTTCCGCTACAGACCGCACAAATAGACATCTTATTTATTATATGGACGGGGTAAATAATATGCAATATTAGTAAATATATATATAAAAAGTCAAGTGGAGACTCATACTCCAGATATTTAAAGGAGAGACCTTTTATACGATTCAGAAAAGCTTTATTACAGTGAATTAAATATATATATATATCTAGAGTGGGAATCCTCACTGGGACTTCTCACACATAGTTACCTTACACTTTTCTGGTAGGTCGGACGGTCTGGGTCTCAACAACAACACATAGTGTTTAGGTCTACTTCTATTATAATTATCACAAAATATACATTTCTCACGATTAAAATTTTTGTTAACAAATTGCTTCAATTATGTCCCAAAAGTTAAAGGAACATTTCAATTTACAATGTAGTATTTTGTTTTCCCACCAAATGGTTCATTTGTATGTTATCAAGAAAATACATTTTTATGCTTTCTCTACACCTAATCTATTCCATAATTTTCTGTTAATTACACCAAGTGTTGAAAGAAATTCTCCCTATGCAGACAGTTGATAGTACAGTTGTAGCTAAGATAGTACAGCTGTAGCTAAGATAGTACAGCTGTTGCTAAGATAGTTCAGCTGTAGCTAAGATAATACAGCTGTAGCTAAAGTATTCATGAATTGAATATCACTGTCATTTTATTTGCTTTAAATGCATTTTTGACATTTGGATTGCTAATATAAACATCCAAACATATTTATTAAATCAAAATATTTAAATGGCAGGGTTGTTAATTTTTTCAAAAAATAAGTAGTATTTTTTTTAATGAAAAAAGATCTGTATTTTTCTACCTTGCCTATAAAGATTGAGTATGAAATGTCTAATTTACTTATGTCTTTTTCACCACATAAATCAAAAATAAAAAGTGAAAAATATTTAGTCATATCAATTAATTTAAATAATGTTTACAGTCTATTAACAGGCCGCCCTTAGGGGGATGGGATAGATACCACTCAAGTGGAGGTCCCAGACCTCAATATTTTTTGAGGCTGGGGAAAACATAAAAAATTTACAAAGAGAAAACAAAAAATCAAACACAGTTGTGGGTGGGGGAATGGCAAATGCTTGTAGTGGGCTCATAATTTCTATGGGCAGCCCTGCTATAAATCTCTTAAAATTAGCAGCACATAAAAAAATTGTAGAAAGGTATCAACCCTTTTCAAAATCAATAAAGAACTTTCTTCGTTGTGGTAAATGAGATAGAGCATTAGTACCAAAGGTGATGATGCTGTTTTTAGATTCTTTTTGACAGCAGTGAAAAGAAATTCTTTTATATTTTTACAATATTAAGTTAAAAACAGATTCTATTTTCCATTAACATTTCAAGTTTTGATATCTTTAAAACTGATTTAAATCAGTACTGACTCCAATTCAGATTAAAAATAAGATTTTATTGACCAAAAGTAAATGTCTAGCATACAGATATTTCACAGGATATAAATGTCAATAAGTGAAGAATGTGTAATTTTATAAACTTGTAATGGTATTATAAACAAATGAAAATTAATACATTTTTCCATATTCAGATTAGATACTCACTTTTTCATTTAAAGATTTAATACACACTCAATTTGTAGTGTGTTAGGTTCGAAATGTGAATATGTAGTCAAAGCTTTATATCATATTTTCAAGCCCATTACAATCCTTCTTATTACATATTTATATGAATAAACTTTTTCACGAATATTCTATTATTCGTATCTGCTTTTGCTGTGTTTGAACCAAAAATTAACTCACCACATGTCCTAATTGCCATTCTCCCCAAACATGTTCTTTATCTAGTTACAAAAGCAACTATTAAAACTACATCTAGAAATTTTTAATTTCATCAAAATACTTCATATAATCTTGTATTGAATGGAAACAAAAATATGAAAGTAGAATATATGTAAGATTATTAATTACACTAATTTTATTTTAAAATAAATTTATATTTTTTAAATATAATTATATATATTTCTTTGTAAAAAGATATTACTTTATACATAAATAAAATATAATGTAACACACCTTGTAATTTGTGTCAACCCCTGAAGTAAGTAAGGCATAGGCAGAGCTAGAAGGAAGCTTAGGGGGGCTAGAACTGCCCAAAGTTACATTATCACCGTCCCCAATGATTTTTCATATGTACCTTCAATATTGCATCTGAAATTATGTGTGTTATAGTGAGTTTAAGCATCCCAACAAAGCAATATTCATAGCTCCACTTATGGAGTTCTTGCCTCATATGTAAAACTACAGAAAGATGTTAATGATTTAAAACTATTTTGATATATAAAAACAAACATGCATTGAAAATTAAAGTATATACAACCAAACTCATTTAAAGTAAATACCGAACATGACAGAATTATTTCATTGTGTCCTTTCCCATAATGTATTTTCTTTGATATACATTCACTGCAAGCAGCGCCTCTTTCTTATTCTGCATCCTGAAGCAATTGCTCCATCCCACTCCCTGACAGCATATCACTTATGCAAACAAAATGATTTTGTTGAACTGAATGGGGTTATGACCTCTGCCCTACACTGCACTTGTCTATGGTGTAATGGGTTGAACTCAGGCCCTCCAGTAAGATTTAATTTCTTACCAATGCTTACAGAAACTGAATAATTAAATTATTTTAAGAATATTAAGAATGTATGTACATTAAACTGTATAACATAACAAATATTTATATTAAGAATGTAGTATAACACAACAAATATTTATATTAAGAATGTAGTATACTACAAACTATATACTACTATACTACAAGTATATATATTAAGAATATATCAAAAATTTTAATTTGAAAATTCTATTATTCAATTTGTATTTAATATGTATATATACCTATATTGAACAATAAAATATACTTAGTTTTATAGAAAAAAAAATTAGAATATAAGTCTAAAGGAGTAACTTATCCAAACATGTCAGCAACAAATGCGTAAGTTTATCATTTCTACATAACTTTTTGTAATACTTCAGAATTATATTTTAAAAAATAACAACATATCCAGTGGTAAAGAGTAATAAAATAATTTTTGAAAAGACATAAAATAGGGGACCAAAATTTACAAATAAAGTTTTATGCTATATATTTTAGCAAGGTTACAAATAAAACAAAGTATGTAGTAAACTTCCGATAATCCAGCATGTTTCAGATTTCAGCTGTGCTGCATTACCAAATTTGCAGAATTATCGGATGTTGAACTAAAATACAGTAAAAATTAGAAAAAATTAATGTAAAAGAAAATAAGGGAAAGTAAATGTGATTTTTTTTTATTAAAGGGCTACACATATTTAATTATACTGTACAGTATGCAAGAAAACAATTAAATTAATTTTAACATTATAAGGTAAACTTCAATGAACATAAATCTGAATATAAAAGCATTTAGTCTATTACAGTAAATATACCTCAATAAAGCCGAATGGACCTAAACAGTGCAACTGAGAGAATTTTTGGGCTCCTATACAATAAATATACACCCCATACTACCCCAATTTTACAAGTTATTAGTCTTTTCTTTGTAAACTGTTTATATGACATAGGGCCTCTAAGCAAACATCATTTCACCTCTACCTGTCTATAGCTTTAAACCTGAATATAATTTGAGAGCTGTGCTGAACTATCACACATTCCAAACAATTGGATATTGAATAAACCAGTTTATTTAATAACTGAATCACATTGGAAATAAATTATGGCATTTGCAATTTTACAGTGGAATCCTGGTTTTATATTTCTCTTTGGAGTCGATTAAAAAATGTTATAAGTGGAGAAAAAACACAATACATAGGAAACTTCATTATAAATAGAATATAAAATTCAAGGAAAGCATATAAGAAAATAAACAAACCACTCACCAATTATTAAACCTACAGAATTTATCCCCCATTTTGCATAATTGATCATAATACACATTATATTTAAATTAATTTTATTTCAGAGACAATTATTACATAGGTTAGAGTGGCATAATCTGAACATGTTAGTTGTGGCATAAGGTCCATTCAGATAAAATGCATCAAACAATAGTTTCACTAGTATTTAATGCAGTTTAAATTATAGCAAACATCTAATTTAACCTCACATATAAACATATGAAAAAAATCAAAACAAATAAAAAAATTAATGTGTGGAAAAAACAGTGTATTTTTAAGCAGACAAGAATAGGAAGGATTATTCTTTCAAAGTGAAGGGGATATGCATGAGAAACTTTATCTAAAAATTAAAATGCAAATTTGCAATATCATCCTAGAGTAGACCCGAAAATAGGAACTCACCACTCATCACAGGTCGATTACATAATACAGTGTGGTGATTAAATGAAGCAACTTTGGGCCACCACACCCCTCCACCATTCTGTTTTAATCAGAAAACTGTCCAAAAGTTTGCTAACTGTTTATTATTTCCCCAATCCGTATCCCTCATACCTATATATATATATATATTTTAAGTATATGTAACCGTACTTATTAATTTTATAAAAAAATTGTGATACAGTGGCCACTAAACTAAAATTGCCTACTGGCCACTTGCTACTAAATGAAAATTTGAATTTCCAAGTTTAAAGGAGATTTTATTTCAAATTTATTATTGAAGTGAAGAGTAAACTCCATGGTTCTCCACTGAAAAATAGCATACCCCCCCCCCCCCCCACACACACACACACCACCACCACCCCAGACTTTTCATTACAACCAAGTTGTGATTATATATTAATCTTCTTTAGACAAATCTGTTGAGAATGCAAAGATACAGGGCTATCGTTTAAATTTTGAAGTACAAAAAATTAAGGTTATGCATAGTGAGTAAGAAACACAAGTCCCTAATATACAACGGCTGTCGATTATTACATTTTCTATAAAAAATTACTCCGAAACTGCATTAAGAAACAAAATAAAAACTTCTAATACCGCATACATTAAATTTTAGCCAGTTGACTGCTAAAATGTAATGTATACTTTATTTTGACAAAGTTCTTATTTTATTGGTTATTACATTTACTGTTAAAACTCTGCTATTTTATTGAATAAAATATGTATTACCAAGTAAACATCTGAATTTCAATCAGTAAAAACTCATGATATTCATTGAGCAAATTTATGGGAAATAACTCTGAGCCAAAAAAAGTACAGGCTATGCCTTCATAGAATGATAATGGTCAAAGATTATATTTTATAGAATATCCTTTTGTTCCCTTATATTATCAATAGAGAAAATATAATATACAAAGTTAATTATAGGAAGTAGGTTGAAAAATGCAGTCATCAAACATATTTAAAATGCTAAATAAACTCAAACAACAAAAAATATTCATCAATTTTATATGAACCTATTCATTTTTGTTGTCTGAAGCAGTTCAGAATTTATGGGAAATAACTCTGAGTCAAAAAAAGTACAGGCTATGCCTTCATAGAATGATAATGGTCAGAGATTATATTTTATAGAATATCCTTTTGTTCCCTTATATTATCAATAGAGAAAATATAATATACAAAGTTAATTATAGGAAGTAGGTTGAAAAATGCAGTCATCAAACATATTTAAAATGCTAAATAAACTCAAACAACAAAAAATATTCATCAATTTTATATGAACCTATTCATTTTTGTTGCCTGAAGCAATTCAGAATTTATGGGAAATAACTCTGAGTCAAAAAAAATACAGGCTATGCTTCATAGAATGATAATGGTCAAAGATTATATTTTATAGAATATCCTTTTGTTCCCTTATATTATCAATAGAGAAAATATAATATACAAAGTTAATTATAGGAAGTAGGTTGAAAAATGCAGTCATCAAACATATTTAAAATGCTAAATAAACTCAAACAACAAAAAATATTCATCAATTTTATATGAACCTATTCATTTTTGTTGTCTGAAGCAGTTCAGAATTTATGGGAAATAACTCTGAGTCAAAAAAAGTACAGGCTATGCCTTCATAGAATGATAATGGTCAAAGATTATATTTTATAGAATATCCTTTTGTTCCCTTATATTATCAATAGAGAAAATATAATATACAAAGTTAATTATAGGAAGTAGGTGTAAAAATGCAGTCATCAAACATATTTAAAATGCTAAATAAACTCAAACAACAAAAAATATTCATCAATTTTATATGAACCTATTCATTTTTGTTGTCTGAAGCAGTTCAGAATTTATGGGAAATAACTCTGTGTCAAAAAAAGTACAGGCTATGCCTTCATAGAATGATAATGGTCAAAGATTATATTTTATAGAATATCCTTTTGTTCCCTTATATTATCAATAGAGAAAATATAATATACAAAGTTAATTATAGGAAGTAGGTTGAAAAATGCAGTCATCAAACATATTTAAAATGCTAAATAAACTCAAACAACAAAAAATATTCATAAATTTTATATGAACCTATTCATTTTTGTTGTCTGAAGCAGTTCAGAATTTATGGGAAATAACTCTGAGTCAAAAAAAGTACAGGCTATGCCTTCATAGAATGATAATGGTCAAAGATTATATTTTATAGAATATCCTTTTGTTCCCTTATATTATCAATAGAGAAAATATAATATACAAAGTTAATTATAGGAAGTAGGTTGAAAAATGCAGTCATCAAACATATTTAAAATGCTAAATAAACTCAAACAACAAAAAATATTCATCAATTTTATATGAACCTATTCATTTTTGTTGTCTGAAGCAGTTCAGAATTTATGGGAAATAACTCTGAGTCAAAAAAAGTACAGGCTATGCCTTCATAGAATGATAATGGTCAAAGATTATATTTTATAGAATATCCTTTTGTTCCCTTATATTATCAATAGAGAAAATATAATATACAAAGTTAATTATAGGAAGTAGGTTGAAAAATGCAGTCATCAAACATATTTAAAATGCTAAATAAACTCAAACAACAAAAAATATTCATCAATTTTATATGAACCTATTCATTTTTGTTGTCTGAAGCAGTTCAGAATTTATGGGAAATAACTCTGAGTCAAAAAAAGTACAGGCTATGCCTTCATAGAATGATAATGGTCAAAGATTATATTTTATAGAATATCCTTTTGTTCCCTTATATTATCAATAGAGAAAATATAATATACAAAGTTAATTATAGGAAGTAGGT
The DNA here is from genome assembly GCA_951213105.1 of Amaurobius ferox. Lineage (NCBI taxonomy): Eukaryota > Metazoa > Arthropoda > Arachnida > Araneae > Amaurobiidae > Amaurobius > Amaurobius ferox. The sequence goes on from OX578135.1 coordinate 106,975,889, forward strand.
TGAAAAATGCAGTCATCAAACATATTTAAAATGCTAAATAAACTCAAACAACAAAAAATATTCATCAATTTTATATGAACCTATTCATTTTTGTTGTCTGAAGCAGTTCAGAATTTATGGGAAATAACTCTGTGTCAAAAAAAGTACAGGCTATGCCTTCATAGAATGATAATGGTCAAAGATTATATTTTATAGAATATCCTTTTGTTCCCTTATATTATCAATAGAGAAAATATAATATACAAAGTTAATTATAGGAAGTAGGTTGAAAAATGCAGTCATCAAACATATTTAAAATGCTAAATAAACTCAAACAACAAAAAATATTCATAAATTTTATATGAACCTATTCATTTTTGTTGTCTGAAGCAGTTCAGAATTTATGGGAAATAACTCTGTGTCAAAAAAAGTACAGGCTATGCCTTCATAGAATGATAATGGTCAAAGATTATATTTTATAGAATATCCTTTTGTTCCCTTATATTATCAATAGAGAAAATATAATATACAAAGTTAATTATAGGAAGTAGGTTGAAAAATGCAGTCATCAAACATATTTAAAATGCTAAATAAACTCAAACAACAAAAAATATTCATCAATTTTATATGAACCTATTCATTTTTGTTGTCTGAAGCAGTTCAGAATTTATGGGAAATAACTCTGTGTCAAAAAAAGTACAGGCTATGCCTTTATAGAATGATAATGGTCAAAGATTATATTTTATAGAATATCCTTTTGTTCCCTTATATTATCAATAGAGAAAATATAATATACAAAGTTAATTATAGGAAGTAGGTTGAAAAATGCAGTCATCAAACATATTTAAAATGCTAAATAAACTCAAACAACAAAAAATATTCATAAATTTTATATGAACCTATTCATTTTTGTTGTCTGAAGCAGTTCAGAATTTATGGGAAATAACTCTGAGTCAAAAAAAGTACAGGCTATGCCTTCATAGAATGATAATGGTCAGAGATTATATTTTATAGAATATCCTTTTGTTCCCTTATATTATCAATAGAGAAAATATAATATACAAAGTTAATTATAGGAAGTAGGTTGAAAAATGCAGTCATCAAACATATTTAAAATGCTAAATAAACTCAAACAACAAAAAATATTCATAAATTTTATATGAACCTATTCATTTTTGTTGTCTGAAGCAGTTCAGAATTTATGGGAAATAACTCTGAGTCAAAAAAAGTACAGGCTATGCCTTCATAGAATGATAATGGTCAGAGATTATATTTTATAGAATATCCTTTTGTTCCCTTATATTATCAATAGAGAAAATATAATATACAAAGTTAATTATAGGAAGTAGGTTGAAAAATGCAGTCATCAAACATATTTAAAATGCTAAATAAACTCAAACAACAAAAAATATTCATAAATTTTATATGAACCTATTCATTTTTGTTGTCTGAAGCAGTTCAGAATTTATGGGAAATAACTCTGAGTCAAAAAAAGTACAGGCTATGCCTTCATAGAATGATAATGGTCAGAGATTATATTTTATAGAATATCCTTTTGTTCCCTTATATTATCAATAGAGAAAATATAATATACAAAGTTAATTATAGGAAGTAGGTTGAAAAATGCAGTCATCAAACATATTTAAAATGCTAAATAAACTCAAACAACAAAAAATATTCATAAATTTTATATGAACCTATTCATTTTTGTTGCCTGAAGCAGTTCAGAATTTATGGGAAATAACTCTGAGTCAAAAAAAATACAGGCTATGCCTTCATAGAATGATAATGGTCAGAGATTATATTTTATAGAATATCCTTTTGTTCCCTTATATTATCAATAGAGAAAATATAATATACAAAGTTAATTATAGGAAGTAGGTTGAAAAATGCAGTCATCAAACATATTTAAAATGCTAAATAAACTCAAACAACAAAAAATATTCATAAATTTTATATGAACCTATTCATTTTTGTTGTCTGAAGCAGTTCAGAATTTATGGGAAATAACTCTGAGTCAAAAAAAGTACAGGCTATGCCTTCATAGAATGATAATGGTCAAAGATTATATTTTATAGAATATCCTTTTGTTCCCTTATATTATCAATAGAGAAAATATAATATACAAAGTTAATTATAGGAAGTAGGTTGAAAAATGCAGTCATCAAACATATTTAAAATGCTAAATAAACTCAAACAACAAAAAATATTCATCAATTTTATATGAACCTATTCATTTTTGTTGTCTGAAGCAGTTCAGAATTTATGGGAAATAACTCTGAGTCAAAAAAGTACAGGCTATGCCTTCATAGAATGATAATGGTCACAGATTATATTTTATAGAATATCCTTTTGTTCCCTTATATTATCAATAGAGAAAATATAATATACAAAGTTAATTATAGGAAGTAGGTTGAAAAATGCAGTCATCAAACATATTTAAAATGCTAAATAAACTCAAACAACAAAAAATATTCATCAATTTTATATGAACCTATTCATTTTTGTTGTCTGAAGCAGTTCAGAATTTATGGGAAATAACTCTGAGTCAAAAAAAGTACAGGCTATGCCTTCATAGAATGATAATGGTCAAAGATTATATTTTATAGAATATCCTTTTGTTCCCTTATATTATCAATAGAGAAAATATAATATACAAAGTTAATTATAGGAAGTAGGTTGAAAAATGCAGTCATCAAACATATTTAAAATGCTAAATAAACTCAAACAACAAAAAATATTCATCAATTTTATATGAACCTATTCATTTTTGTTGTCTGAAGCAGTTCAGAATTTATGGGAAATAACTCTGAGTCAAAAAAAGTACAGGCTATGCCTTCATAGAATGATAATGGTCAAAGATTATATTTTATAGAATATCCTTTTGTTCCCTTATATTATCAATAGAGAAAATATAATATACAAAGTTAATTATAGGAAGTAGGTTGAAAAATGCAGTCATCAAACATATTTAAAATGCTAAATAAACTCAAACAACAAAAAATATTCATCAATTTTATATGAACCTATTCATTTTTGTTGTCTGAAGCAGTTCAGAATTTATGGGAAATAACTCTGAGTCAAAAAAAGTACAGGCTATGCCTTCATAGAATGATAATGGTCAAAGATTATATTTTATAGAATATCCTTTTGTTCCCTTATATTATCAATAGAGAAAATATAATATACAAAGTTAATTATAGGAAGTAGGTTGAAAAATGCAGTCATCAAACATATTTAAAATGCTAAATAAACTCAAACAACAAAAAATATTCATCAATTTTATATGAACCTATTCATTTTTGTTGTCTGAAGCAGTTCAGAATTTATGGGAAATAACTCTGAGTCAAAAAAAGTACAGGCTATGCCTTCATAGAATGATAATGGTCAAAGATTATATTTTATAGAATATCCTTTTGTTCCCTTATATTATCAATAGAGAAAATATAATATACAAAGTTAATTATAGGAAGTAGGTTGAAAAATGCAGTCATCAAACATATTTAAAATGCTAAATAAACTCAAACAACAAAAAATATTCATCAATTTTATATGAACCTATTCATTTTTGTTGTCTGAAGCAGTTCAGAATTTATGGGAAATAACTCTGTGTCAAAAAAAGTACAGGCTATGCCTTCATAGAATGATAATGGTCAAAGATTATATTTTATAGAATATCCTTTTGTTCCCTTATATTATCAATAGAGAAAATATAATATACAAAGTTAATTATAGGAAGTAGGTTGAAAAATGCAGTCATCAAACATATTTAAAATGCTAAATAAACTCAAACAACAAAAAATATTCATAAATTTTATATGAACCTATTCATTTTTGTTGTCTGAAGCAGTTCAGAATTTATGGGAAATAACTCTGTGTCAAAAAAAGTACAGGCTATGCCTTCATAGAATGATAATGGTCAAAGATTATATTTTATAGAATATCCTTTTGTTCCCTTATATTATCAATAGAGAAAATATAATATACAAAGTTAATTATAGGAAGTAGGTTGAAAAATGCAGTCATCAAACATATTTAAAATGCTAAATAAACTCAAACAACAAAAAATATTCATCAATTTTATATGAACCTATTCATTTTTGTTGTCTGAAGCAGTTCAGAATTTATGGGAAATAACTCTGTGTCAAAAAAAGTACAGGCTATGCCTTCATAGAATGATAATGGTCAAAGATTATATTTTATAGAATATCCTTTTGTTCCCTTATATTATCAATAGAGAAAATATAATATACAAAGTTAATTATAGGAAGTAGGTTGAAAAATGCAGTCATCAAACATATTTAAAATGCTAAATAAACTCAAACAACAAAAAATATTCATAAATTTTATATGAACCTATTCATTTTTGTTGTCTGAAGCAGTTCAGAATTTATGGGAAATAACTCTGAGTCAAAAAAAGTACAGGCTATGCCTTCATAGAATGATAATGGTCAGAGATTATATTTTATAGAATATCCTTTTGTTCCCTTATATTATCAATAGAGAAAATATAATATACAAAGTTAATTATAGGAAGTAGGTGTAAAAATGCAGTCATCAAACATATTTAAAATGCTAAATAAACTCAAACAACAAAAAATATTCATAAATTTTATATGAACCTATTCATTTTTGTTGTCTGAAGCAGTTCAGAATTTATGGGAAATAACTCTGAGTCAAAAAAAGTACAGGCTATGCCTTCATAGAATGATAATGGTCAGAGATTATATTTTATAGAATATCCTTTTGTTCCCTTATATTATCAATAGAGAAAATATAATATACAAAGTTAATTATAGGAAGTAGGTTGAAAAATGCAGTCATCAAACATATTTAAAATGCTAAATAAACTCAAACAACAAAAAATATTCATAAATTTTATATGAACCTATTCATTTTTGTTGTCTGAAGCAGTTCAGAATTTATGGGAAATAACTCTGAGTCAAAAAAAGTACAGGCTATGCCTTCATAGAATGATAATGGTCAAAGATTATATTTTATAGAATATCCTTTTGTTCCCTTATATTATCAATAGAGAAAATATAATATACAAAGTTAATTATAGGAAGTAGGTTGAAAAATGCAGTCATCAAACATATTTAAAATGCTAAATAAACTCAAACAACAAAAAATATTCATCAATTTTATATGAACCTATTCATTTTTGTTGTCTGAAGCAGTTCAGAATTTATGGGAAATAACTCTGAGTCAAAAAAAGTACAGGCTATGCCTTCATAGAATGATAATGGTCAAAGATTATATTTTATAGAATATCCTTTTGTTCCCTTATATTATCAATAGAGAAAATATAATATACAAAGTTAATTATAGGAAGTAGGTTGAAAAATGCAGTCATCAAACATATTTAAAATGCTAAATAAACTCAAACAACAAAAAATATTCATCAATTTTATATGAACCTATTCATTTTTGTTGTCTGAAGCAGTTCAGAATTTATGGGAAATAACTCTGAGTCAAAAAAAGTACAGGCTATGCCTTCATAGAATGATAATGGTCACAGATTATATTTTATAGAATATCCTTTTGTTCCCTTATATTATCAATAGAGAAAATATAATATACAAAGTTAATTATAGGAAGTAGGTTGAAAAATGCAGTCATCAAACATATTTAAAATGCTAAATAAACTCAAACAACAAAAAATATTCATCAATTTTATATGAACCTATTCATTTTTGTTGTCTGAAGCAGTTCAGAATTTATGGGAAATAACTCTGTGTCAAAAAAAGTACAGGCTATGCCTTTATAGAATGATAATGGTCAAAGATTATATTTTATAGAATATCCTTTTGTTCCCTTATATTATCAATAGAGAAAATATAATATACAAAGTTAATTATAGGAAGTAGGTTGAAAAATGCAGTCATCAAACATATTTAAAATGCTAAATAAACTCAAACAACAAAAAATATTCATAAATTTTATATGAACCTATTCATTTTTGTTGTCTGAAGCAGTTCAGAATTTATGGGAAATAACTCTGAGTCAAAAAAAGTACAGGCTATGCCTTCATAGAATGATAATGGTCAGAGATTATATTTTATAGAATATCCTTTTGTTCCCTTATATTATCAATAGAGAAAATATAATATACAAAGTTAATTATAGGAAGTAGGTTGAAAAATGCAGTCATCAAACATATTTAAAATGCTAAATAAACTCAAACAACAAAAAATATTCATAAATTTTATATGAACCTATTCATTTTTGTTGTCTGAAGCAGTTCAGAATTTATGGGAAATAACTCTGAGTCAAAAAAAGTACAGGCTATGCCTTCATAGAATGATAATGGTCAGAGATTATATTTTATAGAATATCCTTTTGTTCCCTTATATTATCAATAGAGAAAATATAATATACAAAGTTAATTATAGGAAGTAGGTTGAAAAATGCAGTCATCAAACATATTTAAAATGCTAAATAAACTCAAACAACAAAAAATATTCATAAATTTTATATGAACCTATTCATTTTTGTTGTCTGAAGCAGTTCAGAATTTATGGGAAATAACTCTGAGTCAAAAAAAGTACAGGCTATGCCTTCATAGAATGATAATGGTCAGAGATTATATTTTATAGAATATCCTTTTGTTCCCTTATATTATCAATAGAGAAAATATAATATACAAAGTTAATTATAGGAAGTAGGTTGAAAAATGCAGTCATCAAACATATTTAAAATGCTAAATAAACTCAAACAACAAAAAATATTCATAAATTTTATATGAACCTATTCATTTTTGTTGCCTGAAGCAGTTCAGAATTTATGGGAAATAACTCTGAGTCAAAAAAAATACAGGCTATGCCTTCATAGAATGATAATGGTCAGAGATTATATTTTATAGAATATCCTTTTGTTCCCTTATATTATCAATAGAGAAAATATAATATACAAAGTTAATTATAGGAAGTAGGTTGAAAAATGCAGTCATCAAACATATTTAAAATGCTAAATAAACTCAAACAACAAAAAATATTCATAAATTTTATATGAACCTATTCATTTTTGTTGTCTGAAGCAGTTCAGAATTTATGGGAAATAACTCTGAGTCAAAAAAAGTACAGGCTATGCCTTCATAGAATGATAATGGTCAAAGATTATATTTTATAGAATATCCTTTTGTTCCCTTATATTATCAATAGAGAAAATATAATATACAAAGTTAATTATAGGAAGTAGGTTGAAAAATGCAGTCATCAAACATATTTAAAATGCTAAATAAACTCAAACAACAAAAAATATTCATCAATTTTATATGAACCTATTCATTTTTGTTGTCTGAAGCAGTTCAGAATTTATGGGAAATAACTCTGAGTCAAAAAAGTACAGGCTATGCCTTCATAGAATGATAATGGTCACAGATTATATTTTATAGAATATCCTTTTGTTCCCTTATATTATCAATAGAGAAAATATAATATACAAAGTTAATTATAGGAAGTAGGTTGAAAAATGCAGTCATCAAACATATTTAAAATGCTAAATAAACTCAAACAACAAAAAATATTCATCAATTTTATATGAACCTATTCATTTTTGTTGTCTGAAGCAGTTCAGAATTTATGGGAAATAACTCTGAGTCAAAAAAAGTACAGGCTATGCCTTCATAGAATGATAATGGTCAAAGATTATATTTTATAGAATATCCTTTTGTTCCCTTATATTATCAATAGAGAAAATATAATATACAAAGTTAATTATAGGAAGTAGGTTGAAAAATGCAGTCATCAAACATATTTAAAATGCTAAATAAACTCAAACAACAAAAAATATTCATCAATTTTATATGAACCTATTCATTTTTGTTGTCTGAAGCAGTTCAGAATTTATGGGAAATAACTCTGAGTCAAAAAAAGTACAGGCTATGCCTTCATAGAATGATAATGGTCAAAGATTATATTTTATAGAATATCCTTTTGTTCCCTTATATTATCAATAGAGAAAATATAATATACAAAGTTAATTATAGGAAGTAGGTTGAAAAATGCAGTCATCAAACATATTTAAAATGCTAAATAAACTCAAACAACAAAAAATATTCATCAATTTTATATGAACCTATTCATTTTTGTTGTCTGAAGCAGTTCAGAATTTATGGGAAATAACTCTGAGTCAAAAAAAGTACAGGCTATGCCTTCATAGAATGATAATGGTCAAAGATTATATTTTATAGAATATCCTTTTGTTCCCTTATATTATCAATAGAGAAAATATAATATACAAAGTTAATTATAGGAAGTAGGTTGAAAAATGCAGTCATCAAACATATTTAAAATGCTAAATAAACTCAAACAACAAAAAATATTCATCAATTTTATATGAACCTATTCATTTTTGTTGTCTGAAGCAGTTCAGAATTTATGGGAAATAACTCTGAGTCAAAAAAAGTACAGGCTATGCCTTCATAGAATGATAATGGTCAAAGATTATATTTTATAGAATATCCTTTTGTTCCCTTATATTATCAATAGAGAAAATATAATATACAAAGTTAATTATAGGAAGTAGGTTGAAAAATGCAGTCATCAAACATATTTAAAATGCTAAATAAACTCAAACAACAAAAAATATTCATCAATTTTATATGAACCTATTCATTTTTGTTGTCTGAAGCAGTTCAGAATTTATGGGAAATAACTCTGTGTCAAAAAAAGTACAGGCTATGCCTTCATAGAATGATAATGGTCAAAGATTATATTTTATAGAATATCCTTTTGTTCCCTTATATTATCAATAGAGAAAATATAATATACAAAGTTAATTATAGGAAGTAGGTTGAAAAATGCAGTCATCAAACATATTTAAAATGCTAAATAAACTCAAACAACAAAAAATATTCATAAATTTTATATGAACCTATTCATTTTTGTTGTCTGAAGCAGTTCAGAATTTATGGGAAATAACTCTGTGTCAAAAAAAGTACAGGCTATGCCTTCATAGAATGATAATGGTCAAAGATTATATTTTATAGAATATCCTTTTGTTCCCTTATATTATCAATAGAGAAAATATAATATACAAAGTTAATTATAGGAAGTAGGTTGAAAAATGCAGTCATCAAACATATTTAAAATGCTAAATAAACTCAAACAACAAAAAATATTCATCAATTTTATATGAACCTATTCATTTTTGTTGTCTGAAGCAGTTCAGAATTTATGGGAAATAACTCTGTGTCAAAAAAAGTACAGGCTATGCCTTCATAGAATGATAATGGTCAAAGATTATATTTTATAGAATATCCTTTTGTTCCCTTATATTATCAATAGAGAAAATATAATATACAAAGTTAATTATAGGAAGTAGGTTGAAAAATGCAGTCATCAAACATATTTAAAATGCTAAATAAACTCAAACAACAAAAAATATTCATAAATTTTATATGAACCTATTCATTTTTGTTGTCTGAAGCAGTTCAGAATTTATGGGAAATAACTCTGAGTCAAAAAAAGTACAGGCTATGCCTTCATAGAATGATAATGGTCAGAGATTATATTTTATAGAATATCCTTTTGTTCCCTTATATTATCAATAGAGAAAATATAATATACAAAGTTAATTATAGGAAGTAGGTGTAAAAATGCAGTCATCAAACATATTTAAAATGCTAAATAAACTCAAACAACAAAAAATATTCATAAATTTTATATGAACCTATTCATTTTTGTTGTCTGAAGCAGTTCAGAATTTATGGGAAATAACTCTGAGTCAAAAAAAGTACAGGCTATGCCTTCATAGAATGATAATGGTCAGAGATTATATTTTATAGAATATCCTTTTGTTCCCTTATATTATCAATAGAGAAAATATAATATACAAAGTTAATTATAGGAAGTAGGTTGAAAAATGCAGTCATCAAACATATTTAAAATGCTAAATAAACTCAAACAACAAAAAATATTCATAAATTTTATATGAACCTATTCATTTTTGTTGTCTGAAGCAGTTCAGAATTTATGGGAAATAACTCTGAGTCAAAAAAAGTACAGGCTATGCCTTCATAGAATGATAATGGTCAAAGATTATATTTTATAGAATATCCTTTTGTTCCCTTATATTATCAATAGAGAAAATATAATATACAAAGTTAATTATAGGAAGTAGGTTGAAAAATGCAGTCATCAAACATATTTAAAATGCTAAATAAACTCAAACAACAAAAAATATTCATCAATTTTATATGAACCTATTCATTTTTGTTGTCTGAAGCAGTTCAGAATTTATGGGAAATAACTCTGAGTCAAAAAAAGTACAGGCTATGCCTTCATAGAATGATAATGGTCACAGATTATATTTTATAGAATATCCTTTTGTTCCCTTATATTATCAATAGAGAAAATATAATATACAAAGTTAATTATAGGAAGTAGGTTGAAAAATGCAGTCATCAAACATATTTAAAATGCTAAATAAACTCAAACAACAAAAAATATTCATCAATTTTATATGAACCTATTCATTTTTGTTGTCTGAAGCAGTTCAGAATTTATGGGAAATAACTCTGAGTCAAAAAAGTACAGGCTATGCCTTCATAGAATGATAATGGTCAAAGATTATATTTTATAGAATATCCTTTTGTTCCCTTATATTATCAATAGAGAAAATATAATATACAAAGTTAATTATAGGAAGTAGGTTGAAAAATGCAGTCATCAAACATATTTAAAATGCTAAATAAACTCAAACAACAAAAAATATTCATCAATTTTATATGAACCTATTCATTTTTGTTGTCTGAAGCAGTTCAGAATTTATGGGAAATAACTCTGAGTCAAAAAAAGTACAGGCTATGCCTTCATAGAATGATAATGGTCAAAGATTATATTTTATAGAATATCCTTTTGTTCCCTTATATTATCAATAGAGAAAATATAATATACAAAGTTAATTATAGGAAGTAGGTTGAAAAATGCAGTCATCAAACATATTTAAAATGCTAAATAAACTCAAACAACAAAAAATATTCATCAATTTTATATGAACCTATTCATTTTTGTTGTCTGAAGCAGTTCAGAATTTATGGGAAATAACTCTGAGTCAAAAAAAGTACAGGCTATGCCTTCATAGAATGATAATGGTCAAAGATTATATTTTATAGAATATCCTTTTGTTCCCTTATATTATCAATAGAGAAAATATAATATACAAAGTTAATTATAGGAAGTAGGTTGAAAAATGCAGTCATCAAACATATTTAAAATGCTAAATAAACTCAAACAACAAAAAATATTCATCAATTTTATATGAACCTATTCATTTTTGTTGTCTGAAGCAGTTCAGAATTTATGGGAAATAACTCTGAGTCAAAAAAGTACAGGCTATGCCTTCATAGAATGATAATGGTCAAAGATTATATTTTATAGAATATCCTTTTGTTCCCTTATATTATCAATAGAGAAAATATAATATACAAAGTTAATTATAGGAAGTAGGTTGAAAAATGCAGTCATCAAACATATTTAAAATGCTAAATAAACTCAAACAACAAAAAATATTCATCAATTTTATATGAACCTATTCATTTTTGTTGTCTGAAGCAGTTCAGAATTTATGGGAAATAACTCTGAGTCAAAAAAAGTACAGGCTATGCCTTCATAGAATGATAATGGTCAAAGATTATATTTTATAGAATATCCTTTTGTTCCCTTATATTATCAATAGAGAAAATATAATATACAAAGTTAATTATAGGAAGTAGGTTGAAAAATGCAGTCATCAAACATATTTAAAATGCTAAATAAACTCAAACAACAAAAAATATTCATCAATTTTATATGAACCTATTCATTTTTGTTGTCTGAAGCAGTTCAGAATTTATGGGAAATAACTCTGAGTCAAAAAAAGTACAGGCTATGCCTTCATAGAATGATAATGGTCAAAGATTATATTTTATAGAATATCCTTTTGTTCCCTTATATTATCAATAGAGAAAATATAATATACAAAGTTAATTATAGGAAGTAGGTTGAAAAATGCAGTCATCAAACATATTTAAAATGCTAAATAAACTCAAACAACAAAAAATATTCATCAATTTTATATGAACCTATTCATTTTTGTTGTCTGAAGCAGTTCAGAATTTATGGGAAATAACTCTGAGTCAAAAAAAATACAGGCTATGCCTTCATAGAATGATAATGGTCAGAGATTATATTTTATAGAATATCCTTTTGTTCCCTTATATTATCAATAGAGAAAATATAATATACAAAGTTAATTATAGGAAGTAGGTTGAAAAATGCAGTCATCAAACATATTTAAAATGCTAAATAAACTCAAACAACAAAAAATATTCATCAATTTTATATGAACCTATTCATTTTTGTTGTCTGAAGCAGTTCAGAATTTATGGGAAATAACTCTGAGTCAAAAAAAGTACAGGCTATGCCTTCATAGAATGATAATGGTCAGAGATTATATTTTATAGAATATCCTTTTGTTCCCTTATATTATCAATAGAGAAAATATAATATACAAAGTTAATTATAGGAAGTAGGTTGAAAAATGCAGTCATCAAACATATTTAAAATGCTAAATAAACTCAAACAACAAAAAATATTCATCAATTTTATATGAACCTATTCATTTTTGTTGTCTGAAGCAGTTCAGAATTTATGGGAAATAACTCTGAGTCAAAAAAAGTACAGGCTATGCCTTCATAGAATGATAATGGTCAAAGATTATATTTTATAGAATATCCTTTTGTTCCCTTATATTATCAATAGAGAAAATATAATATACAAAGTTAATTATAGGAAGTAGGTTGAAAAATGCAGTCATCAAACATATTTAAAATGCTAAATAAACTCAAACAACAAAAAATATTCATCAATTTTATATGAACCTATTCATTTTTGTGGTCTGAAGCAGTTCAGAATTTATGGGAAATAACTCTGAGTCAAAAAAAATACAGGCTATGCCTTCATAGAATGATAATGGTCAGAGATTATATTTTATAGAATATCCTTTTGTTCCCTTATATTATCAATAGAGAAAATATAATATACAAAGTTAATTATAGGAAGTAGGTTGAAAAATGCAGTCATCAAACATATTTAAAATGCTAAATAAACTCAAACAACAAAAAATATTCATCAATTTTATATGAACCTATTCATTTTTGTTGTCTGAAGCAGTTCAGAATTTATGGGAAATAACTCTGAGTCAAAAAAAATACAGGCTATGCCTTCATAGAATGATAATGGTCAGAGATTATATTTTATAGAATATCCTTTTGTTCCCTTATATTATCAATAGAGAAAATATAATATACAAAGTTAATTATAGGAAGTAGGTGTAAAAATGCAGTCATCAAACATATTTAAAATGCTAAATAAACTCAAACAACAAAAAATATTCATCAATTTTATATGAACCTATTCATTTTTGTTGTCTGAAGCAGTTCAGAATTTATGGGAAATAACTCTGAGTCAAAAAAAATACAGGCTATGCCTTCATAGAATGATAATGGTCAGAGATTATATTTTATAGAATATCCTTTTGTTCCCTTATATTATCAATAGAGAAAATATAATATACAAAGTTAATTATAGGAAGTAGGTGTAAAAATGCAGTCATCAAACATATTTAAAATGCTAAATAAACTCAAACAACAAAAAATATTCATCCATTTTATATGAACCTATTCATTTTTGTTGTCTGAAGCAGTTCAGAATTTATGGGAAATAACTCTGAGTCAAAAAAAATACAGGCTATGCCTTCATAGAATGATAATGGTCAAAGATTATATTTTATAGAATATCCTTTTGTTCCCTTATATTATCAATAGAGAAAATATAATATACAAAGTTAATTATAGGAAGTAGGTTGAAAAATGCAGTCATCAAACATATTTAAAATGCTAAATAAACTCAAACAACAAAAAATATTCATCAATTTTATATGAACCTATTCATTTTTGTTGTCTGAAGCAGTTCAGAATTTATGGGAAATAACTCTGTGTCAAAAAAAGTACAGGCTATGCCTTCATAGAATGATAATGGTCAAAGATTATATTTTATAGAATATCCTTTTGTTCCCTTATATTATCAATAGAGAAAATATAATATACAAAGTTAATTATAGGAAGTAGGTTGAAAAATGCAGTCATCAAACATATTTAAAATGCTAAATAAACTCAAACAACAAAAAATATTCATCAATTTTATATGAACCTATTCATTTTTGTTGTCTGAAGCAGTTCAGAATTTATGGGAAATAACTCTGTGTCAAAAAAAGTACAGGCTATGCCTTCATAGAATGATAATGGTCAAAGATTATATTTTATAGAATATCCTTTTGTTCCCTTATATTATCAATAGAGAAAATATAATATACAAAGTTAATTATAGGAAGTAGGTGTAAAAATGCAGTCATCAAACATATTTAAAATGCTAAATAAACTCAAACAACAAAAAATATTCATCAATTTTATATGAACCTATTCATTTTTGTTGTCTGAAGCAGTTCAGAATTTATGGGAAATAACTCTGTGTCAAAAAAAGTACAGGCTATGCCTTCATAGAATGATAATGGTCAAAGATTATATTTTATAGAATATCCTTTTGTTCCCTTATATTATCAATAGAGAAAATATAATATACAAAGTTAATTATAGGAAGTAGGTTGAAAAATGCAGTCATCAAACATATTTAAAATGCTAAATAAACTCAAACAACAAAAAATATTCATCAATTTTATATGAACCTATTCATTTTTGTTGTCTGAAGCAGTTCAGAATTTATGGGAAATAACTCTGAGTCAAAAAAAGTACAGGCTATGCCTTCATAGAATGATAATGGTCAAAGATTATATTTTATAGAATATCCTTTTGTTCCCTTATATTATCAATAGAGAAAATATAATATACAAAGTTAATTATAGGAAGTAGGTTGAAAAATGCAGTCATCAAACATATTTAAAATGCTAAATAAACTCAAACAACAAAAAATATTCATCAATTTTATATGAACCTATTCATTTTTGTTGTCTGAAGCAGTTCAGAATTTATGGGAAATAACTCTGAGTCAAAAAAGTACAGGCTATGCCTTCATAGAATGATAATGGTCAAAGATTATATTTTATAGAATATCCTTTTGTTCCCTTATATTATCAATAGAGAAAATATAATATACAAAGTTAATTATAGGAAGTAGGTTGAAAAATGCAGTCATCAAACATATTTAAAATGCTAAATAAACTCAAACAACAAAAAATATTCATCAATTTTATATGAACCTATTCATTTTTGTTGTCTGAAGCAGTTCAGAATTTATGGGAAATAACTCTGAGTCAAAAAAAGTACAGGCTATGCCTTCATAGAATGATAATGGTCAAAGATTATATTTTATAGAATATCCTTTTGTTCCCTTATATTATCAATAGAGAAAATATAATATACAAAGTTAATTATAGGAAGTAGGTTGAAAAATGCAGTCATCAAACATATTTAAAATGCTAAATAAACTCAAACAACAAAAAATATTCATCAATTTTATATGAACCTATTCATTTTTGTTGTCTGAAGCAGTTCAGAATTTATGGGAAATAACTCTGAGTCAAAAAAAGTACAGGCTATGCCTTCATAGAATGATAATGGTCAAAGATTATATTTTATAGAATATCCTTTTGTTCCCTTATATTATCAATAGAGAAAATATAATATACAAAGTTAATTATAGGAAGTAGGTTGAAAAATGCAGTCATCAAACATATTTAAAATGCTAAATAAACTCAAACAACAAAAAATATTCATCAATTTTATATGAACCTATTCATTTTTGTTGTCTGAAGCAGTTCAGAATTTATGGGAAATAACTCTGAGTCAAAAAAAATACAGGCTATGCCTTCATAGAATGATAATGGTCAGAGATTATATTTTATAGAATATCCTTTTGTTCCCTTATATTATCAATAGAGAAAATATAATATACAAAGTTAATTATAGGAAGTAGGTTGAAAAATGCAGTCATCAAACATATTTAAAATGCTAAATAAACTCAAACAACAAAAAATATTCATCAATTTTATATGAACCTATTCATTTTTGTTGTCTGAAGCAGTTCAGAATTTATGGGAAATAACTCTGAGTCAAAAAAAGTACAGGCTATGCCTTCATAGAATGATAATGGTCAGAGATTATATTTTATAGAATATCCTTTTGTTCCCTTATATTATCAATAGAGAAAATATAATATACAAAGTTAATTATAGGAAGTAGGTTGAAAAATGCAGTCATCAAACATATTTAAAATGCTAAATAAACTCAAACAACAAAAAATATTCATCAATTTTATATGAACCTATTCATTTTTGTTGTCTGAAGCAGTTCAGAATTTATGGGAAATAACTCTGAGTCAAAAAAAGTACAGGCTATGCCTTCATAGAATGATAATGGTCAAAGATTATATTTTATAGAATATCCTTTTGTTCCCTTATATTATCAATAGAGAAAATATAATATACAAAGTTAATTATAGGAAGTAGGTTGAAAAATGCAGTCATCAAACATATTTAAAATGCTAAATAAACTCAAACAACAAAAAATATTCATCAATTTTATATGAACCTATTCATTTTTGTGGTCTGAAGCAGTTCAGAATTTATGGGAAATAACTCTGAGTCAAAAAAAATACAGGCTATGCCTTCATAGAATGATAATGGTCAGAGATTATATTTTATAGAATATCCTTTTGTTCCCTTATATTATCAATAGAGAAAATATAATATACAAAGTTAATTATAGGAAGTAGGTTGAAAAATGCAGTCATCAAACATATTTAAAATGCTAAATAAACTCAAACAACAAAAAATATTCATCAATTTTATATGAACCTATTCATTTTTGTTGTCTGAAGCAGTTCAGAATTTATGGGAAATAACTCTGAGTCAAAAAAAATACAGGCTATGCCTTCATAGAATGATAATGGTCAGAGATTATATTTTATAGAATATCCTTTTGTTCCCTTATATTATCAATAGAGAAAATATAATATACAAAGTTAATTATAGGAAGTAGGTGTAAAAATGCAGTCATCAAACATATTTAAAATGCTAAATAAACTCAAACAACAAAAAATATTCATCAATTTTATATGAACCTATTCATTTTTGTTGTCTGAAGCAGTTCAGAATTTATGGGAAATAACTCTGAGTCAAAAAAAATACAGGCTATGCCTTCATAGAATGATAATGGTCAGAGATTATATTTTATAGAATATCCTTTTGTTCCCTTATATTATCAATAGAGAAAATATAATATACAAAGTTAATTATAGGAAGTAGGTGTAAAAATGCAGTCATCAAACATATTTAAAATGCTAAATAAACTCAAACAACAAAAAATATTCATCCATTTTATATGAACCTATTCATTTTTGTTGTCTGAAGCAGTTCAGAATTTATGGGAAATAACTCTGAGTCAAAAAAAATACAGGCTATGCCTTCATAGAATGATAATGGTCAAAGATTATATTTTATAGAATATCCTTTTGTTCCCTTATATTATCAATAGAGAAAATATAATATACAAAGTTAATTATAGGAAGTAGGTTGAAAAATGCAGTCATCAAACATATTTAAAATGCTAAATAAACTCAAACAACAAAAAATATTCATCAATTTTATATGAACCTATTCATTTTTGTTGTCTGAAGCAGTTCAGAATTTATGGGAAATAACTCTGTGTCAAAAAAAGTACAGGCTATGCCTTCATAGAATGATAATGGTCAAAGATTATATTTTATAGAATATCCTTTTGTTCCCTTATATTATCAATAGAGAAAATATAATATACAAAGTTAATTATAGGAAGTAGGTTGAAAAATGCAGTCATCAAACATATTTAAAATGCTAAATAAACTCAAACAACAAAAAATATTCATCAATTTTATATGAACCTATTCATTTTTGTTGTCTGAAGCAGTTCAGAATTTATGGGAAATAACTCTGTGTCAAAAAAAGTACAGGCTATGCCTTCATAGAATGATAATGGTCAAAGATTATATTTTATAGAATATCCTTTTGTTCCCTTATATTATCAATAGAGAAAATATAATATACAAAGTTAATTATAGGAAGTAGGTGTAAAAATGCAGTCATCAAACATATTTAAAATGCTAAATAAACTCAAACAACAAAAAATATTCATCAATTTTATATGAACCTATTCATTTTTGTTGTCTGAAGCAGTTCAGAATTTATGGGAAATAACTCTGTGTCAAAAAAAGTACAGGCTATGCCTTCATAGAATGATAATGGTCAAAGATTATATTTTATAGAATATCCTTTTGTTCCCTTATATTATCAATAGAGAAAATATAATATACAAAGTTAATTATAGGAAGTAGGTGTAAAAATGCAGTCATCAAACATATTTAAAATGCTAAATAAACTCAAACAACAAAAAATATTCATCAATTTTATATGAACCTATTCATTTTTGTTGTCTGAAGCAGTTCAGAATTTATGCGAAATAACTCTGAGTCAAAAAAAATACAGGCTATGCCTTCATAGAATGATAATGGTCAAAGATTATATTTTATAGAATATCCTTTTGCTCCCTTATATTATCAATAGAGAAAATATAATATACAAAGTTAATTATAGGAAGTAGGTTGAAAAATGCAGTCATCAAACATATTTAAAATGCTAAATAAACTCAAACAACAAAAAATATTCATCAATTTTATATGAACCTATTCATTTTTGTTGTCTGAAGCAGTTCAGAATTTATGGGAAATAACTCTGTGTCAAAAAAAGTACAGGCTATGCCTTTATAGAATGATAATGGTCAAAGATTATATTTTATAGAATATCCTTTTGTTCCCTTATATTATCAATAGAGAAAATATAATATACAAAGTTAATTATAGGAAGTAGGTGTAAAAATGCAGTCATCAAACATATTTAAAATGCTAAATAAACTCAAACAACAAAAAATATTCATCAATTTTATATGAACCTATTCATTTTTGTTGTCTGAAGCAGTTCAGAATTTATGGGAAATAACTCTGAGTCAAAAAAAATACAGGCTATGCCTTCATAGAATGATAATGGTCAAAGATTATATTTTATAGAATATCCTTTTGTTCCCTTATATTATCAATAGAGAAAATATAATATACAAAGTTAATTATAGGAAGTAGGTGTAAAAATGCAGTCATCAAACATATTTAAAATGCTAAATAAACTCAAACAACAAAAAATATTCATCAATTTTATATGAACCTATTCATTTTTGTTGTCTGAAGCAGTTCAGAATTTATGGGAAATAACTCTGTGTCAAAAAAAGTACAGGCTATGCCTTCATAGAATGATAATGGTCAAAGATTATATTTTATAGAATATCCTTTTGTTCCCTTATATTATCAATAGAGAAAATATAATATACAAAGTTAATTATAGGAAGTAGGTGTAAAAATGCAGTCATCAAACATATTTAAAATGCTAAATAAACTCAAACAACAAAAAATATTCATCAATTTTATATGAACCTATTCATTTTTGTTGTCTGAAGCAGTTCAGAATTTATGGGAAATAACTCTGAGTCAAAAAAAATACAGGCTATGCCTTCATAGAATGATAATGGTCAAAGATTATATTTTATAGAATATCCTTTTGTTCCCTTATATTATCAATAGAGAAAATATAATATACAAAGTTAATTATAGGAAGTAGGTGTAAAAATGCAGTCATCAAACATATTTAAAATGCTAAATAAACTCAAACAACAAAAAATATTCATCAATTTTATATGAACCTATTCATTTTTGTTGTCTGAAGCAGTTCAGAATTTATGGGAAATAACTCTGTGTCAAAAAAAGTACAGGCTATGCCTTCATAGAATGATAATGGTCAAAGATTATATTTTATAGAATATCCTTTTGTTCCCTTATATTATCAATAGAGAAAATATAATATACAAAGTTAATTATAGGAAGTAGGTTGAAAAATGCAGTCATCAAACATATTTAAAATGCTAAATAAACTCAAACAACAAAAAATATTCATCAATTTTATATGAACCTATTCATTTTTGTTGTCTGAAGCAGTTCAGAATTTATGGGAAATAACTCTGTGTCAAAAAAAGTACAGGCTATGCCTTCATAGAATGATAATGGTCAAAGATTATATTTTATAGAATATCCTTTTGTTCCCTTATATTATCAATGGAGAAAATATAATATACAAAGTTAATTATTGGAAGTAGGTGTAAAAATGCAGTCATCAAACATATTTAAAATGCTAAATAAACTCAAACAACAAAAAATATTCATCAATTTTATATGAACCTATTCATTTTTGTTGTCTGAAGCAGTTCAGAATTGAGCATAAAAAATAAACAAAATATCAATGCATGCAAAATATTAGTTAAGTCAAATACTGGAATTTACCTACCTATGAGCATTAAAGAATAAGAGCTAACAAAATACATAAATAACTTAACAAACAATGCTTAAAAACATAAATTAAAAGAGCAACAAGTAAATATATTTAAAGTGTTGAAATTTCAAATACACTTCAATAAAATCAACTTGTCAGTTTTGCATCAAATCCCATACTAATATTTAATATATTATAAGAACATGTAAAATATTGTTATACAGCATTTTACTTTATTTATAGGTGCTTTAAGTTAATTTGCATATAATATAAGCATCAAGTATTATCAATAGGGAAAAAACGATAAAACTTACTTTTTTTATTGTCTATTTCAAGGCAATTGCTCCACCGAAGCCTATAGTTATTCTATATTTCATGCCATACCCTAACATTAATGTACAATATAATTTGAAAAACACTTGGAAACATGTAGAAATAAAGCTGAGTAGTTCTTGGAGAAAAAATTGTGTTTGTTGATCTTGATTACCCCAATATCGGGTTTTGTTCAGAATTAAATTAGACGTGAAGAGTGCTACCGCAAATTAAACAATCGCCTTTTGGCACATTTCGTCAAACTTCAAATATTCAGTATCATCTGTTAATAAAAGGTGACCTGGTGCTTGTTTCTAAAGCCACCTTGATTTTGATGTGTACATAATGTCTTAACTGTGCCAGTTTTATTTAGCATTTTTCCAATATTTTAGCTAATAAACACAACATTAGTCCTAGGATTAAAAAAGAATTTAAATTGTGCATGAAAGTGAAAATTTTTAAATCTACATATCTTATAATTAGTTAAAATTGGTCAATGGGAAAAAGAAGGGACTGGGGATGGCGACGTGTATTTTGAGCTAAGAAGACAGCGAATTATGATTAATGTTTGAAGTAACATGCATCCTGTAATTTTCTAAAGGGAATCCAATTTGCTATAAACTTTAGCTTTAAAGTTTTTGGAATAATAAATTAGTCTATGATTCTATTTATGTTTGATAACTATCATCTGCTATTTATGGTTGAAACAAACAATATTACCATATTAATGCTTTACATTTGAGATTTTAGTATGATTTATATTTCAAATAACATTAGAATAGAAAATTCTATAGTAATTTTAACTTATTTTTCTGATAAATATGTAGATCTATTTCACCTTAATATTAAAAAAATCAAGACTGGCACTTTGGTTAAAGAAAATATGAAAATGCTAAAATAATTTTAGATTTTAGTAAAAATATTAAAAATTTTAATATCCCGTTTAAACCCTGTGTGCACATATATGGTTTATTTATAGCGAGCAGGGAACATAGATCCCTAATACAGTAACTGTTAATCATGACATTTACTGCTATGATTCACTACTATATTAAAATTAAAATGTATACAGTTGAATTTTCAATCAAATAGAAAATATATCAATGCTCGCTAACATTGGATTTATAGAAAATAAGAAAAGGGATGACATTGTTTTGACATTGTTGGCATCATTTCAAGTCAATATAAACTTTCATGTTGTACTTTTCCCATTTAAGTCTGTGTGTTTTAATGGCACTTTTGAAGGGCTACAACAAGGAAGTGGTTTAGACTATTCACCTTTTGGTTCAAGATGAGTCAAGTTACTTCATCATAAAATGGTGAAGCATTCATTTCTTACAATTTTGTTTGTTATGTTATGAAGATAATAAAAACAATATACAAAGTAGCTTCACAAATGGTTAAGAACATACATCATATGTAAAAAAATCAAAATATTTAAACTGCTATTCAAATACACTGCAATAGGAACTTGTCAGTTCTACCTGAAACCTATTTGTTCTTGTGTTTTGAAATAGTTTAGAATTAAGCATAAAAGAATAAACACATCATTAAGAACGCATACAAAACATTACTAATGCAGGTATGCTGAATTTTACCAACCCATGAGCAATAGAAAAGCTGAGAGATACTAAAATAGGCAAGACAAGCAAACCCATTTAAAGCGTCAAAGTTTCAAATATACTTCAACAGCATTAAATGAATCAACGTGTCAGTTTCCCATCAAACTCATATAACAAATATTTATTACATTAGGAATACGCATGCTACAAATTCAATTTAAATTATAAATACGCATAAAAGATTTAAAATTTGTACTGATCCGAAAAAACATGCAATATAAATATGAAATTTATTATCAATATGAAGAAAGTTTCTACATACTTTTATGTGTATTCCTCGTTTCGAATTTGTCAGCCGATAAAAGCAAGTTCTAATTTGAATGCATTTCATAACATCCGGTTTCAGGATTAATCCGGAAGTGAAACAAGGGCTACCGCAAATTGAGCATAATCGTTGTTTGGCGCAAAGTCGGATCTCGCCAAACCTGCGATATTCAGAGCCATCTATCGGAAAAAGGTAACTTTTCGGATCGGTTTAACTCCACCTTTAGGGTTCATAGTGGGGACCATTGTTTATAAAATGCAGTGGGTGAAATATTATGAATTAATTTATCAATATTATATGAATTTTCTGACTACACAAGATACTACATATATCATTCTATCACTCGTACAAATTTCAAAAGGATTTGAGTAGCCTTTCTTTCACGGTTGTTGTAATAGAAATGACCTATACTTTACATGCGTGGAGAAAAGTCAAAATCCACCCATGGATTATAGTGGGGTCATTGTTTATAAAATGCAGTGGCTGAAATATTGGATAGTTGTGAAATATTGTAGCTACATACATGAATCATGCAATAGTATTTACTAATTGTCACTTGTAATTGCAGCAAGAAAACGTTAAAAACAGAATAAAAATATTTGACTTCTTAATATATGATATCTTAAAAAATGTATTATACTAAATATTTTTGAGTGTGCTACAAGCAACAGATTAAGGGTTCATAGTGGGGGCCATTGTTTATAAAATGCAGTGGGAGAAATATTAGATAGTTATGAAATATTTTAACTACATATATGAATCATGCAATACTATTTACTAATTGTCACTTGTAATAGTAGCAAGAAAACGTTAAAAACAGAATAAAAATATTTGAATTCTTTAAAAAATATATGATTTCTTAAAAAATGTACCTAAAAATATATTGAGATGAACGGTTTGAAATATAAAAAAGAACATGAATATTATAGGAGCTAGGCACATTTGGGAAAATATTTTTTTATTACCATTGTGAATCATTTGTTGTGATTTTTAAACTTAAGTCGTAAAATGCAATTCAAATTAGTTTTACATAGCAAAACACAAATTTTCTATAGCGATTTGCGATGCGATACCGCTTATTTTGCAATCTGCTTGCGTTGCAGATAATATAGTTGCAATCACGAACATATAAAGCTAACAAAAGTTTAAATCACATCTCAGATTCACAACAGCATTCCTATGAAATAATTTAGATTATCAATGTTTTAAGAGGTATATTTATCAATGCTTTAATGGTATATTATACTAAATATTTTGGAGTGTACTACAAGCAACAGATTAAGGGTTCATAGTGGGAGCCATTGTTTATAAATTGCAGTGGGCGAAATATTAGATAGTTATTAAATATTATAACTACATATATGAATCATGCAATAATATTTACTAATTTTCACTTGTAATTATAGCAAGAAAACGTTAAAAACAGAATAAATATATTTGATATTCAAGTTTGCAAGCTTTAAATATGTTGTAGAACACTTAAAAGTAATAGGAACTCGAATTCAACACAAAAAAATGATGATGATTAAAATGATTTTAAAAATGCAAGCAAGATAAATTTACAGTGAATAAGATATTTTAAAATCCACCTAATCCAAAGAAAAATATCCAGCTCGCTCAAATATTTCAAAAATTACATTATGTGTTCAAATACGAATCGTAATTTGAATGAGTTTTGATAATTATACATACGTAAGTAGAAAAATATGCTTTACTTACATGGAAATGTTTCCTTCCGTAATACGATGAAAACAAAATATTAAATCTCCGTGTTTTAGAACACATAAATGGTAAATTAATGAAAATCGTCTTTCGGAAATACATGAAATAACTTAAAAAATTATATCCAGCTAAATTTCCTAGGGTGAATTCTGCTTCTTGATTGCCATACCTCGAAGCGTAATTGTGGTACGTCTTACTGGCTCCGCCTCCGGTCCTGCCCATGTCCTCTGCGGACACACCGTCTCAATATATGTGTCAATACTCCTATAATAGTTATTTGCAATTCATGTTTCAATGGCAGCTTAACTGCAACTGTTTCTTTATACAAACTAAAAACACTAGTATAGCTTTTGGCTGAGAGAGTCAAGACACAAGCGGCTAGGGACAGGAAGGCTCCTAATGTTAAAACTTAGAAAATTTTTTGACCACTGAAGATAGGGAATTTTTGAAAATCTGTAGGGGAGATATAGGGAATTTTCTAGACAGAACGGCTTTTCGGCAGTACGATTGGACTTAGCTTTTTTTTCACAATTGGGACAGAACGGCTCCCGTATATATTTCAGTAGAGGACGGGACTTGTAAAATTTTCAAACTTTCGGACAGAACGGCTCCAGTTGGACTTAGTTTTTTTTTCATAATTTGGACAGAACGGCTCCCATATATATTTCGGTAGAAGATGGGACTTGTAAAATTTTCAAACTTTCGGACAGAACGGCTCCAGTTGGATTTAGCTTTTTTTCACAATTTGGACAGAACGACTTTTTCATATTTTATATATATTTCAGTAGAGGACGATGCTTGCGATTTTTTCAAACTTTCTAATAAAACGGCTCTTAAGCGTAAAATATAGAATGCCTTTTGTAGAAAGACTGGAATTAGATCTTTTATTTATTTTTTTTCCCAAGATATTGGGCAGGATATTTTTGGAGCGATTTGACAGTATTTTTCTTTTTTATTATTTGGAAGAGAATGGCTTCCTAACATAAAAAGATAAACACTTAAGATTTACTTAGTGATTATGTCATGATAAATTTAGGCCTATTTTTTAATATAATCTTTTATTTGATATTTTTAGGATTTTTGAAAATATTGATTAAACTTAAAAAATGATACTTTTTCACTGGAATATAGGCCAAGATATTTGATATGCAGTTAAAAATATTGTAAATAATTATTTCAACATTATATATGTAATAAAAGAATCAACAGTTTTATTAAATTTATATAAAATATTGACTTTGAATTTTACAAGTATATAAAATTTACAATGTATATTACTTTTTAAATATTTTTAATTATTGATGCTTATCAATTTGTATTTGTTTTGTCATTACACTATAACTGAGTCTAAAATTATTGATCAGCTTGGAATTGGGGGGTAATTCTTATCGGTTTTATCAAAAGAAAATCAGGATAATCTTTTATTAAGCATGGGGCATGTGTAGTCAGCTATATATCCAAGGGAAAAGTATTTTGGTGGAGGACTTTCAGAGGGAAGCTCTTTGAAATAAAGTGACTTTCATTTGAAAGGGGTTCCCACATCATCTAAATTACTTTGATATAAATTTGTTTCGAAGGCCTTTGCAATATAATAATTAAATTTATTAGAAGCTGTTTTTTATATTGTTTTATTATTGTAAAAATTACATACCTGATTCACAAGACACACCTGTATGTAATATGTGATACATCTGTACAAGCATACATCTATATACACTATACGGTACCACAGGACCGGTTTTACTCCTAAAAAAAGAGCTCCTGTAGACAACTGTTAACAACATTAGTAGAGTATCTGAAATTATAGAAAAGTGTAACTCCAGTCATGTCACTAATGCTGTTAACAGAGATACAGGACCGGTTTCGCTCTCATTTGAGCTCATCAGCTGTGGATAATTGAAGTAGACATTTTCTAAAAACTGTCAGTCAAGCTGCTTAATTAAGGAAAAAAGTATTATACTTCTAGTCATGAATCAAATTTACTAGTTATATATTCACGCAAACACAAATCTAATGGTCAGGTAAAATTAAAACCAGAAATTTCACCAGAAGAACATCATTAATCAAATGCAAAGAGAAAGGATTAGTTATGCACGTGCGAAAAATATACGAATCCTCAGATAACGATCGATCGAATCATATATATAATAAACATCAAGAACTTCAAATTAAAGGAAATAATGCTCATTAAAACTTACCACGTGCTAAATATAGGAAGAAATAGTTATGCACATGCTAAATATACGAATCAAATGCAAATAAAAGTTATGCACGTGCTACATATCCGAATCAAATGAAAATAGACAGGAATAGTTATGCACGTGCTAAATATACGAATCAAATGCAAATAAAAGATATACGAATCCTCAGACAACGATCGATTAAAGGAAACTTAAAGGATTAAAGGAAATAATGATCATTAAAACTTACCACGTGCTCAGATTTTCTGTAACACACCAACACTACACAAGCAAAACACAATACTGAATATTTTCCCTCAGGATGTCCCTATTCCTCAAATTCCCTACAGCATCAGCGCCACCTAGTGGTTTCGGAATTTAACATTACGGAGCCTTCCTGTCCGTAGCTGCTTTTAGTCAAGACTCATCCTCGTTCCGGAAGCAGCAAATAGATTGTTTTTTTGTTCTTGAAGTTTTTGCGGATTTTTGTGTGTTTTGATCTTTATAAACCCGTTTTAAATCTTTGACGTTCAGTTAGAGCGATTTTCTCTTCCCATTGCTGGGAGAGTTTTGTGTGTTGATACTGTTACTTTTTTGCTTTTGTTCCCTCGAGGCAAAAGGCTTAGTGCCAAGCCTCATGCTTACATCTCTCCCTTGGGAGGGAGTGTGTTAGTGTTAGTGTAGCTTTTATCCAGCTTCAATGCTTGTCGTTGTTACAGCTCAAGAAAAGTATATATTTTATTTTTAAAAACTTATTGTGTGGATTATTTTTAGCATAGAGGATTAAATTCATAAAGTATATTACTCTGTAATTTTTAGTGCACAAGGAATAAAAGTTTTTTTTTTCCTGTTATTCATAGCCTATGCAGTCAAAGCTTCCTGAACAATTAACATTACAATGAATTTTTCTTGCATACAATCACTCCAACACAGAACTCTTGTCAAAATAGCAATTTCATTGGTGAATAAAGATGACATTCTGAAATTAATTTCAAAATGTCCTAAAATAAACTCCTCTGAGACCGATGATTTACAGACATGTATTAAATTGGTAAAAAAAGAATTGAAAAAGGTGGAGAATGAAGTATTAAAGTATGTATTGAGACTTTCTCTACCAGATTTGTTAAAAAAGAAATTGTTAAGTTTCGTTGAAGCCATAGTTTGGCAGTTAATAAAATGGCGAGAATGTCATCCGTTTGAAGACTCTTACAAAATGAATTTTGCTAAATTGCAGTGGACACCACAAGGGACAATTGATAGAAAGAAAACGACAGAACTATACTTAAATGATGAAAGCATACCTGTTCATTTGCGTTATATCGAGGCTTGTGAGGCATGCCTAAAAGATTATGTTTGTAAGTTATGGAAACAGTTGAAGGGATGGCCAGGACATAAAGGAATTAGAAATCTTAAATCGATCATTTTATTTGAGTCGCTTCTAACCAAATATTGGTCCTGTTATATGAAAGGGAAATTGCATCTTTTAAATGTAATCGTTAGTAATTACTGTATTGCTCTTAATATTTCTCCTTGTTTTTCTTTGAATGAGTATATGTTTCTGCGTTCAATGTGGAGTGCTAATGTAATAGCAACCAGATATTTCCTTCAAAGGTTAACTCCTCAAGAAAACACCCGTCTATTATTGGGTGTTGCAAAAGACTCAGTCAAGATCCATAATAATACAGGAACTATGATATATCGTATAGGGAGTATGTTTAATGCGGAAAATTATGCAGATACTGCAGTCTTCCTCATTTCTAGTTTGAATGAAGAACAACAAAAAGAATTATTTAGACAATATCCACATTATGTGCTAAAGTGTTTTTTGATTTGGCCCAGGCAAACTTTCTTTATGGAACTAGCAAGGTCCATGTTTTGCTGCCCCACTCAGATATCATCTCCTGATGATAGACCTGAAGTACTGTATTACACAGTATTAAAAGAGATTGCTTCCAAGATTGCAAGTGGTTCTATAGATTACAACTATAGAAAACTGTTCGAAGAATTCTGGCATAAAAGTCATCATACATATAAAAGTTATGTAATAAAACATTATGCTAGTGATTCTCTATTATCATCTGTATTTAAGGTTGACGATACTGAAAATATCCGGATTGTTTTGAAAGATTCAATTATTTCCAGAAAAAGAAAATCTTTTTGTGATTAAGTGAAAAGGTTTGTGAATGATTTAATTTATAGTGACACTGAGATATGCATAATTCTTTGTAATATGAAGAATAATGCATACATGATAACTTCCTAATTAATAAAAATTCTTATGCATTCTCAGAATTTGTTATGGTTATTGACTTGAACTTCTTTCATGGCAAGTTGATAAGATCACCGGTTGATATTAAATTATCCTGGTAACTTTCAATACCACAGATAACCAGGCATAAAAAGCATGATTTTTTTTCTCAAAATTGAAAATATTCTGATGCATTTGATCAAATTGACTATTTTTTTTTTGTATTTTTTAAGTTCCCAATGTCTGTAAAAGTAAAAAAGTTTCAGTAAATCATATTTGTTGTATTTTTTAAATGTTCATATTTAAGAGGAAACAGTTTGGATTTAAAACAATTTAGTGAAATATATGCAAAATAATTAAAACACCCAGTAATATTTATATACAATATAGGATAGTAATGCAATTACTTTTATGATACGTCTTTATTTTTATAAACCAAGACAAATAGGTTATTACATTAATATTCAGAGCTTGCGTTTATTCGCAATTGCCACATTAATCAATGTATTTTAAATTAGGAACAGATTGGATATAAAGAATTTGGCTAAATCCGTCATTTTTTTTTGTCGCCAAGACTGGCGCCAACGCGTACGGTGTTTATAAATTCTTAACGGACGCCATCTTGAACTTTACGCGTAAGAAATCTAAACATAGCTAATTAAAAATGCATAAAAATGCCGATAATTAACAATACTTATTAAAAATACGAAATTACTAAATTTACGAGAAACGATACTTAGAAAAAATGCCGATAATTAACAATACTTTTAAGAAAAGATTTGTTAATTATTATTTAAATTTAAGAAAAAACAATACTTAGAAAAAAGTTTGTACTTTAACAAAATTTAAGAAAAACCGATACTTAGAAAAAAGTTTGTACTTTAACTAAATTTAAGAAAAAACAATACTTAGAAAAAAGTTTGTACTTTAACAAAATTTAAGAAAAAACGATACTTAGAAAAAAGTTTGTACTTTAACTAAATTTAAGAAAAAACAATACTTAGAAAAAAGTTTGTACTTTAAAGAAATTTAAAAGAAACGATACTTTACGTGGACAACAAAATAAAAACACAGTACCTGGTTTAATGAAATCCAAAACTTTTCAAAGAAAAACACGGTGCGGTCACGGTACATTGCGGTCATAAAAAAACTCTCATTATTTCTATGTAAATTTTCTGCTTCTACATTATTTCATCTAATAACATGTGCTATCTTTAATTCCTGTATGATATTTACGTTTTTAACACACTCAGACACGTTTTTACACACACACCAACAACAAAACAAAAATAAAATGGCCGCAGCCGACTGCATCAGAAAGCTAAAAGGGGTGGGGTTGCCAGAATTTCCAGAAAAAGCAAAATGTTGCGCAAAGCAGGCGCGCCACATTTGGCCATTTGGCGCCACAATTGGCTCGTGAAAAAAAGTTGAAAAATCCAAATTCTTTATATCCAATCTGTACCTTAAATTACATTGACTTGATTTAAAAACTGAGAGTCAAATATGCCTTGCAAAATTAAACCATTATTTCTTTTTTCTTTGGAGTGTTTGATGTCTGGTTAATATTTTATACCTACGTTTAAAAAGTGCAATAATTACAGTACAATATCCTTAACAGAAATTTTAATTGTTCAGTATTTTAAATTTGTTGCAGTATTTTCATTTATACGTGTGGTATACATTTGCTAGACATCAGCTTTTCTTTCTATGCCATTTTTAAATTATAATTACTGTTGCTCCAGTGAATAATCCCCCACACCTCTAAGCTTGCAAGTTGCCGCCAAGCCTTCCAATTGTGATCAGTATTTGTTGAAATCTGGTACCCTTGCATATATGCATTACATCTACACTGTTCTGTGGTTGCTACAATTTTGTTAAGCAACAGTGCATTTATTCAATGACAACCACGTTTAATGGCATTAAACTTTTTTATTTGTTTTGGACATACTTTATAACGTGATTATTATTTTTTTTTCTTGCTGATATCTGTTCATCGATTATAGGTGCTGGTAAGCATGAGCAAATGAACGATAAGTACTGGATTTGTGAAATATTTAAAGTCCTACAAATAACATGTTTTTTGATGCTGTTTTAATGGCCAAAAAATTTCCTGAAGTATTTAATTCTTTATTTTATTGTTTTTCTAAACTATACATAGTTAATCTAGTATATTAAAAATTTTATCTCATAACATAGTAAATTACATAAATTGCCATTCACTAATTTCTATTTCAACTAAATAATCTTTTAAATTTTATTTCATATCTTGATTGAATGAAGTGGAAGGACATGGTGGGAGAAGCCTATTTCAAAACATAGGGAAATGCCCCAACTTGGCATGATGTTGTACTTAAAAACAGAAACTAGTGGGGGAACTCTGGATTTACTGAGATTGTTTCCAAGATTGCAAGTGATTCTATATATTACTGCTATAGAAAACTGACATGAGTCATTATACATATAAAAATGTATAATAATAAATTATGTTTGTAATTCCTTACTATCTGTTTAAGGTTGAAAATACAAAAATATCTGGCTAGTTTTAAGATTCAGTTATTTTCAGAAAAATAAAAATCTTTGTGATTAAATAAAAAGGTCTGTGAAGAGCTAATTTATAGTGATATATGCATAATTCCTTTGTTCATTATTAAAATTCTTTGTAAAAAAACATGTAACAAACATCTAATTAATGAAAATTCAGGTGTATTCTCAATTTGCTATGGTTGTATATTCGGATGTAGTTAGGCTGCCTGCATGTGCGGTCAACAAACATCTAATTAATGGAAATTCAGGTGTATTCTCAATTTGCTATGGTTGTATATTCGGATGTAGTTAGGCTGCCTGCATGTGCGGTTGCGGATATATTTATAGTAGGACTTCCGTCATTCAAGTAGGCTTCCGTCAAATTAGTTGGACGGTTGTCTTCTGGTGGAAAAAAATCGTTATATTCCGTTTAGGTCGATATTATGCTGACTGCAATATACAAGTAAAAGAAATGTTCATATATTTTTAAATTCAAACCCTTTTTTATAGCTATGTTGTTGTTGTTAAGACCCAGACCGTCCGACCTACCAGAAAGGTGTAAGGTAACTGTTTGGACGGCCGGGAAGTAATATATATAATATAGCTAGTATAATATAGCTATGTTGTGTAATACATGTCTGACTGTAGCTGTAATATAAGAATAAATACTTTAAAAAGTCATTGGACAATATTGTTCCAGCTAACATGTAATAATTAAAATAATTTCAATAAAATCAAAGCCCCCAATTCCCTTTTCTTCGGGGTGGGGAGATGGGGGGCCTGGAGAGGCCCCTTCCCCTTTCGATTTTCACTGGCCTGCATGTATATAGGAGGAAGCAATTCCATTTTTCAAGATCCATTTTAATGTTATATATGCATTAGTGTCTAGTGAGATCTAAAAATAGTATATTTTTAATTTTTTAAAGTAGTTTATTTTTTAAGATTTTCATTCTTGATAAAGAAAAGTTACAAAATAATTATGTTTTATTTTTATTAAGAGGATTTTTTTTAATGACAAATTTAAAACATTACATAAAAGGAATAGCAGGAAAAAATACGGCAGAAGGTAGCAAATTATATTTCGTTTACTAACGTTAGACGACAGTGTTATTTAAATTGTAATTCTTCAAATATATTTAAAAATAAATTACTGATAAAGGAGTCAAATTTTACAGTTTCTAGCTCCTACAATTGTAGGAGCTAGATATATACATTCAAATGTATATATAGCATTAAAATAGAGCTTGAATTGAAGAATAGAGCGATTCCTTTTCTCCACTTCTATTTTTCTGAAAATAAAACAGAATAATCTCTCCAAACTTTTTAAAGAACTTGACAAGAAGTATTTGATCATAAAATTTTCTAATTAATAGACCCGAGCTAGAGCCCCCCCCCCTCTCATATGCTGGGGAACCCGGCCCGGACAGAAAAAAATGAGGGGATGGGGGCCCGGAGAGGCCCCTTCCCCTTTCGATTTTCACTGGCCTGCATGTGTGTGCATTATTTTGAAGAAAAAGAATAATAGAAAGGTGCAAGTGACATTTTACTCCTCAGAAAAACACTGGTAAAGTTGTGAAGGAAAAATATAAAATATTTACACAAGTACTTCTAGTGAAGGAATATGATTTAATAGCACTAAATTTATGCTTAACTTATCTTTCAGCAAATTGTTTCTTCCATTTCATAATATTCAACCATTCACTTACAAGCAGCTATTTTTTTTTAATAATTTTTAATATTATATATAATAATATATTCTTAAAAAAGATTTAATTATAAACAGGCTTTTCATTTTTTTAATTATTTAATAATGTATATTATTAATATGTAATTTTTTTTTTATGTATATAATAAACAGAGTAAATTATTATTTCTTTTTGTTATAAATTTTATTTTTTTCATAAGTGGCAAAAAGGTTTCCCATCTATAAGTATTTAAAACAAATTCTAATATAATATTTAATATATTTTTCAAAGGCATGAATTTGTTCTTATAATTTAATAATTTACTCCTATTTATTATATTTAATAATTTACGTTTTAAGAATTTTAAATTCTTTTTTCCTGCTATTCCTTTTGTGTAATGTTTTAAATCTATCATTAAAAAAATTCCTGTTATAGACAAAACATAATTATTTTATAACTTTTCTTTATCAAGAAAGAAAATATTTAAAAATAAACTACTGTAAAAAATTAAAAATATACTATTTTTATAGATCTCACCAATGCATATTATAACATTAAAATAGATCTTGAGAGGAGAGAATTGGGGGCTTTGTTTTTATTGAAATTATTTTCATTCTTACATGTTAGCTGGAATATTACAGCTACAGTCAAACATATATTATGTAACATAGCTATAAAACAGGGTTTGAATTTAAAAATATATAAAAATTTCTTATACTTGTATATTACAGTCAGCATAATATCGACCTAAACGGAATATAACGCTACTTTCCACCGGAAGACAACCGTCCAACTAATTTGACGGAAGCACACTTGCAGGTTTCCTACTACAACGCTATCCGTGACCGCACATGCAGGCAGCCTAACTACAGCCATTCACAAGAACTTCTTTAATGGCAAGTTAACAAAGTAGTAATGGTTTTAAATTATCTCCTTATGACAGAAAATGTCTCCTAAAATTTTCTGGAAGGAAAGAAATTATCCCCCTCTTTTCCTGACTTAGTGGGAACCCTAATCATGATAAATAAGCATATGTCACTTTTCGGAAACCAACTGCATGGCCCAAATAAGCGCAAAGCTATACTTGCCAAACTGACAGAAATTTTACGTTGTAAACCAGTTCATAAGTGATTGTGCACAAATTTGTGTGCTTTGTTTATTTAATATAGCAATTAAAAATATAAAAAGTATTTGGTACTTTTTATATTTATTGATTATAAGGAATCTTTTGGTGTAATCTCCCCCATTTAAGAGAAAACAAGAAAATTAAATAATATAAATATTATGTGCTGCAAAGTTTTCGAAGGAAGTCAACAAACTATTAAAATCATATTCATGACACATTTACTATAACTATTCTCGGTGTTTTCATTTTATGAAAAATGTATACAGAAATTGTAAAAAATTCAAATCGTTGAACCTGACAACACAAGTGACTATGAATTGTTAAATATTCGATAGTTACTGAAGTGGGAAAATGTATGAATTCATTACATACAAAATAACCAAATAAATCAAAAGTATCCTCAAATAAAGATTAAACATTAAGAATAAATATAAAAATTATTCATGTTTACTACATATGTTTACTGTGAAAATGATCTTCATAATAGTTTGAAAAAGATTAGTGTGAAAAACAAAAACCCTTGTTTTTACTGTCTTTATTGCTATAGTATAAAAACATAGTTGGAATTGAAAAGGATAGGAGATAAAAACTCTAGATTGTACAGGTATATAAGGTCTATGATTATAACCGAATGAGGGAAGTTAGGTCTAATTCGATCCTTGAGGACTAATGTTATTTATCCATAAATGGAAGATTATGATCCCTATACATGTGATGTATTAGAAATGTAATTGTGGTGGAGTCTATCATTTTTCTGCAAAAATAGATGGACATCATTCTTTAAAAATTATCAGGAACTGCTCTTAAGATTAGATTTTTGCTTTATATATATATATATATATATATTTTCCCCACATGGAGTGCTATATTATGTGGAAGACCCAGACCACTCGACTCACCCTAGGGTATGAGCAGCCAATTGAGTGGACCAAGACCCAGGCCATCCGACTCATCCTAAGGACTCAAGCAACCATTTGGATGGCTGGGAAAGGGACACTATATAGTGTGAACAAAATGAGGTATTCAATCAAAATTTGGTATTGTTTTTCAAATCAATAAATATTGTTAAAGTTTTCAGTGTTCTCAAACAGGAGACACATCTTCAATTTTTCAAATTAAAAAAAAACTCGAAAATTGAAAAAATAATAGAACATAATTATATTTTTAAATTTCCTGCAAAAATTGCCAATTAATATGTAAAATTGCATTTAAAAGCAGATGACACCACAGTAATCTATGCCGTTCATGAAATATTTCCCGCTATTGATCCAAAATTGAGAAGATCCTGAAACATTAAATATTTTCACTATTATCATATGACAAAATACTTAAAATACATTTAACCAATAATTAATAGACACTATTAATGTTTAGTACATATGAGCTGCTTGCTAGATATTAGATGTTTTACCTTTACACCAGAAGCATGATATGTGAAATAATGGCATAAACCTTTTATGCATATTTTAATTGATAAAGCAATAAGCATATTTTATTGAGATCTAATTTGTGTTATTGTCTTTCAACAAAATATAAATTTGTTAAACTGTAAAGAAAGGCATGCAATGGATTAATTTTTGAAAGAAAATACGTCTGATTTTGGAAAACTATGTTTCTCTATTGTACTCCATTGTAAATATAGTCAGTGCTAAAAGTATGGGTAGATGCTCCACCCCACTTATCAAGAAAGCACCCATGCATCCCTGTTCTAAAACCACTGAAATCCATCCTCCCATTTCAAAAAACTACTAAAGAAAAACAATAACCTTTTTAGCATGACACACTTCCGTACACTTCGATTGTTGTCATTCATAAATGTTGCTGTTCATAAAGCATGTGGGTCCATCGTTACTTAAGTTTAAACCATTTTCATATGTAAAGTCATGGCTCAATAGTGGAAGATGTAGTGCTGAACAGGCACAGTGCATGACTCTGAAGACTTTTAAAATTGCACTTAATTACAAAGCTGTGTGGGATCTTCTTTAAAGTGAATTAGATAGGATGATAGGATTACAAGTACATGGTAATATGTATACATAACATACTGTATACAATACATATCAGTACTGTATCATAAGTAAATTAAAAGTAACTTACATTTGTATATTTAATGAAAACAGAAACACGTGAAAGCAATTGGAATAAGAAAATAAATATTTTAAAGAATAAATTTTTAAAACTTAAATTTAATGAAAAGTAAACTGTTTTCAAGTTTGATTTATTAAACCACTCTAAGAGTAGTAGTAGTGGCGGCTGCTCGCAAGTAAACACACATTTTAATTGTAAACTACTTGCACATAACAACATTTGGAGAGAAATCAATATGACTTTGAATTATTATCACAAAACTATTTTGTTTTGTAGCAACCTTGTGATTTCTGATTTGAAGAAAATTAAACTCTGAAGCTGTTGTTGTTGTTGTTGAGACCCAGACCGTCCGACCTACCAGAAAGGTGTAAGGTAACTGTATGGACGGCCGGGAAGTGCCACCCAATTTAGACCGGAACCCAGTGGGGGAGGCATCCACAGGGACCGTACCCTCCTTCCCCTACCACCAACCTCTCGGAAGGACTTACGGACCCACATGTTTAACGTGATCGTACTCCGCATGAACACGGCAGCATTTGTGGTAGCGCGCAAACCACGGGGATACCGCACCCGAGAACTCTGAAGCTGTGCAAAAATTTTGTAAATATGTTCAATACGTCTGGGTTGTTTAGGTAAATTCAGTTACAATAAGCTATGGTGTTCGAAGTTAGCGGTCATTAATATAGAAATCAGTTTTTACAGCAATTATTAATTTAGCAACTTCTGTGCCAGAAGAGGAATTAGTCGCTAAAAATGAAAATATTCTTTCTTAGTTTAACTAAAGATAAAATACTGGTTTCTCAAAATGCTATCAACTATGCAACTGCAATTGATCAAACAATACTTTTTATTGTTTTGTACTTAAGAACATAGTTGATATTCGGTGATGAATTAAGTTCTTCGGCAATATAAAATTACTGCCATCAAATGAAATATTGAATACATTTATGAGGATAAAGGTGAAATAATAAATGTAGATTGCCTAACTATTTTATAATTACGCGTAAAACCTATTATAAATTATATATTTTGAATGGTTGAAAATATGCAATAAATGCGCAAGCAATTGTTCATATATTACAATATAATTAACATTTATTCTGATTTGTTTTAATGCAAAGAATGAACAAAATTAAATTTCTCTTACACACATGAAAAGGATTTTTAATAAATGATGCATACTTAGAATTGTATGTATGCATCAAGGTTGGGCACGTAGAATATGTATTCTACATTTCACATAAAATATGTGGTTTTCTGCTGATGTATTCTATATTGTAAAAAATATCAGGTTTTTTGCATATTCTATGTGTACAAAACCTAACCAATCATTTTAATTCAAAGAAATATTTTAAAACTTTGAAGAATGCAAGATATTAAAATATTAGCATATTTTCACAATACAAGATAAAAAAAAACTAAAATTATCTGTTTATAAATTTATAATTAAATACGTATATAATACTCAGAGATTTTTAGGTGTTTAATATGAAATGCCTATGAAAACGGTAACATCTCACTGAACTTTTTTTAATTACTCCAAATATTATTCTTTGTTTTTATTATTTATCAGACCTGAACACTTTACATTCCCTAATAATGGTATGATTGATTTTTTAAACATTAGGGAAGAGAATGAGTTTCCTCCATTTCACTGTCCTTTGGAAATTCTGGATTGTCTTTAAATCATTTGCATCAAATTAATTCAATATTTATTGTATATTTTGTAAAATGTACATTTTTATTAAGAGCTAACTAAAGATTAAATTCTTCACGAGCGAGTTCAATTCTTTCCCATTTTGAGTAGTCTTCTGTATTTTTAACGTTAATGATTATCAGTTGAATTTTACTTTCTAAAAATGAACTTGAAGTATTGTTTAATTCCTTTAACTTTCATGTCACTAAGATATCAAGTAAGAAATTACTAAGCAAAGTATAAAACACCACTACAAAATAGTGAAATAGGACAAATCTGAAAAAAGTATCCATTGTAACCATAATTTAAGCTCAAAAGTTAAAAATGGTAAGAAAAATCTCATTAAAATACCCCATGTGTGTCATATTATGGTTGAAATTAAGACTAAGTATGATACACAAATAATTGTTTTGAGTGGGTAAATATTAAGTTTATTTATAGTAAAATTATGGACATATGACCTGTTTGAAGTTGAGCAGTTTCATAACTAAGCTACTTATCTCTGGATGTTGTTTTGAACTCATTCTCAAAAAGTTAATGAACTTCCATCTAAGATACATACCAAATAAACCAGTAAACCATGTTGAATAATAAGAAGTAAACAAATATTTTTAGAAATTATATTACATCTTTGTAGTGATGTATGACCATGTTTTTCCATTATTTTTATATATTACATTGAAATTTCATATATTTTGAATTGTTTGGTTGAATGAAAAAAAAAATTCATAAAGTAATTTTGTGCATATGGTGACACTTTCACAAATGATTGTTTTTACTTAAATCTCCAAATGAGTCCAATTAGGGACAAAATGCTGCAACATGTTACAAAATATTTATGCATTAAGAAGTCATGATCGAGTGGGAAAAAAATGCATCCATCACATCTATATTCTGTGACCTACCACGTGTTATCTGATTTGTATTTTTACGTTGAATATTACACGAAATCTTATAGAGATCAGAAATAGGTTTTTAACAAAAATGCTTTAATTCATCATTTCAAACTAGAAAACAGCATCAAACATAGACAGTATATGTAACATATGTATATATAGTAAACTATTGCAAAGAAAGCAAACAAAAGCTTTAAAAAAAAATAGTCTATTCTTGAAAAGAGACATTCTATTATCAAAACATGGCAGCATATAAAATATCATGTCTAAGTAAGATACCATATAAATCTGGTAAACAAAATGAAATTTAAATTTTAAGCAAATTGTCAAGTCTGCATATAATAAAATTATATGTACATAATAATGACAAAGGAGAAATTTATTGCTTTAGGTGATTTCCAACGATGGTATTTTATACCGTGCTTTCAACTGTGCTACCGCTATGAGAGATCAATTTTATTTTTCTGTAAAAATTAATACAAAGTACTTCCACACTTTAAATGTCTTATTTTTGAAAGTACATCAATGATATTGCTGTGATAATGGATTGATCTGTTAAGCATTGTACAATGTTTTATTTACTCACAATTATTTTTTCAGAAAATGTAATTTTCAAGTTAGTTATTTTTTACATATGACAGAACTTTTAAAAAATTATTGTTCTGTTTTAAATCTTATCAAATGATTCATCAAGCATGACTCTTGACAAAAAATGAATCAAGTATATCGATCGTCTGTGGCATACCACATGTTATATGGTTTGTATTTTTACAGAGATATAAGACAAGATCTTGTTTAGATCAAAAATAGGTTTTAACATATTGCTGACTGGCTATTTCAAGCCAAAACTATTCTATGCAGTGGGTTATTTTTCCGCAGTTGACTTTATATACTTCGATAAACTTTATTTACACAGCATGCATTGAAATGAAACTTACTACATAAATTTAACAATTTTTTCGAATACTGTAAAGCATTTACCTACGTACAATGATACACAACATGTTTTACAAACACATCGCGTTTCGCTGCACTTTCCTTTGGAAGAGCATACTCCACATACTCTGGGATTCCTCCCCCCCCCCTCCCACAAGTAACATCAAAACATTTAAATAAGCTTCAATAAACTTTATTTACACATACCCTGGGATCCCTCCCCCCCTGCAAGTAAAATCAAAACATCTAAATGAGTTTCAATAAACTTTATTTACACAGCATGTGTTGCCACTTCCCGGCCGTCCAAACAGTTACCTTACACCTTTCTGGTAGGTCGGACGGTCTGGGTAACAACAACAACAACACAGCATGTGTTGAAACAAAACTTATTACATATATTTAATAATTTTTTTGGGTACGGTATACTGTAAAGCATTTGCCTATGTGCAATGATATACACAACAAGTTTTACAAACATATCTAGTCTTGCTGCACATTCCTTTGAAAGAACATACTCCATATATGATAATTTTGAATAATTTATGTTCTAATAGTCTAGAAATTATAAAATATTCTATTTAGGTCTAGTTTTTTACAATACGTCACAACACACACAGTGATAGATACCTTTCTAAAAATAGTGTTTGAAGTATGTGCATAGGGTCTTTAGACATTCTTATCCGTCAAAATCTTGAATTTAAAATTTTTTTGAAAAAACGATAATTGTATATGAAACAATACTTGCATATTATATAAAGAAAATAGAGTTTTCCTAAAAAAATTTTGAGATTTTTACAGATAAGCAAGTTTCAAGACCTTTTAAATACATTTCGAAATGCTTGTCTGTGTGTGTGTATGTATGTGAGGTATGAACACGATACTTCAAGAACGAATGTATTCGTACCTCTGGGAAAATTAAAGTGTGGATACAGTATGTGAAAAATATTATGTGGACAGCACATGATTTTGACTTTCCCTACTACATGATGTAATGACTTTCACATCGAAATTAAAAGATCCATAGAACAATGATTTTGATATTGAATTACACCACGTAAATTGAATTTGGGTGCTTTTGGCAACATCAACTTACTAGTTCAAATGAGTGACCTATTCATACTCACGTGCAGAATGCTCATCAAAATGCAATTAACATTTAATTAATATTAGCTGTATGAAATAATTGACTGTTGGTGAATTCTTAGGCATCAAAATAGAAAATTATTGCAAAATATCTTCCCTCGTAAATGGAACTATCTAGATTCATGAGAATGATGGTTCTGAATACTGTATATGGAAAGTTAACACATTTGACAATATACATATTACTTTTTTAATTTTACATAATGTTTTTTCATAAATTTATTTGAAAAAACGTGCAATATCTCCAGAATGGTTCATGCTAGCGTTCTAAAGTTTGAAATGATTTTTTATTTAACAGTATTCAAGGGTCTGATTTTTTAACGATTATAACCACTTATTACAGAAATTATAACCACTATAGTTCATAAACTAAGATTTCAATCTAAAATCCAATTATATAAAATTGTAGGGGCTTTCAAAGATCTACACATTCTTGCTTATTGTTCATATCTAGCACTTTTAGTTTCTGAGACACAAACTTGGAAAACTGAAAATTTTAATCTTCTTCAACTTCATAAGACGATTACTTTAAAACTATAAGAACTTTTTTCAAAAATAAATATAGATTTAGAAACTAAATTTCCAAAGACATATTTTTGTCACTTACTATTTATATCTCCTTTATAGTTTTGAAGATATTTCTAGTAAAATTAACAAAAATTAAATAAAACTCGCTTTTCAAAGTTTTTAGGGGGAAAATATTGAAATTATTTTTATATATTAATAGTCTGGACCCTATTTCCAACAAAACAAGAAAAATTATTTACATTTTACATTCCCTGCAATACATGATATTCTATAGGGAAAGTATTGGAATCAAGTTGGAAATAGCAATTCGAGTTTTCGATATATCTAAAGGTTTTGAAATTTCTAGAACACGAAAACACAATAATTAGCATGATGTTTGTGTTTGAGTCTGTCTGTTCAGATTTTGTATCCATTGCACTCTAACTTAAAAACTAATTGACGGAATATCATAAAATTTTATAGGTAAGTTACTTGTGGGATATCCTTGTGCTGATTAGATTTTAATACACAATTCTGAAAAACAGAACCTGTCCTTTTTTGCGAAAAGACCCGCAAAAAATGTCTGTATCCACTGTAGCTAAAAGCCTAATAAACCAAATTTCATCAAATTTGATAGATAAATAATTTGTGGGGTACCCCGGTGCTGATTAGAAAAAAAGAATCTGCCCTTTCTTGCGAAATGGCCCGTAAAAATAGTCAAAATCTAAAATAAAAATTACGTATGCTCAAATATATCATTTAAATGCTTGTTTCATACATAATTTGTGACTCATTACTAAGACTAGCTGTTCTGGAGAAATTTTATTTTTTTGCATGTTCGTTACGCCACTTTTGAATATAAGTTTACTTACTTAAAGAAAACGAAAATTGAAGTAAAAGTGCAAATTCCATGTAATATAAAATTATGTTGGGTGTTAGGTTACGAGCGGATAAAAGAACAGAGTTCCAAATGACGTCAGAAAATTTTCAACGAATCAAAATTCAGCAGCTTTGACAACGTTTCTTTTCTAGCAATGTTTTGCGCAGTGTGCTTGTAAAGTGATAATATATCGGATTATCACATGTTTCTAAAATGTTTGAAAATTTTCAGAAATATCTTATGTAGTGCTCATCTGGATTTAATTTTGGGGAATAGTTCAGCATATAATTCGTTGTATAGTTTATTTTGAGGATAGTTAGAATATAATTAGTTGTATAATCTATACAATACTATAAACAAATCCATCGGATGTTGAATTTGTTTACATCTACTCCAACTGATAAACAAGAAGTCAAGGTACTTTTGATGTTTATTTATTTAATTTGTTTTAATGCAATAATTTGCTTTAAAAGAAATATGAGAAAGTTATGAACCTCCGGCCAATCTTATGCTTTTAACAATATGATTTTGCATTTTGGTGCTTTGGTAGATAAGGATTACCGTCAGAAATTATTTGATATCACTCGCGCTATTGAATTGATTTAAATTTCATTTCATTTACGAGATCTAGATGGTATCTTACTTAGACAGACATGATTTTTAATATGCTGTCAATGTTTTGATACTATTTAGAATTTTATTACTACATTTCACTGAATAAAAAATAGAATATTTTTTAAACTTTTTGTTTGCTTTCTTTGTAATATATAGTACACTATATATATAATATATGTATGTGTTACATATACTGTGTATGCTTGACACTATATTTCATTAATCTTCCTCTGAAATGATGAATTAACTCATTTGTGTTAAAAACCTATTTTCAATCTACAAGATCTTGTTTAATATTCAAAGTAAAACTACAAACCAAATAACACATGGTAAGCCATGTGCTTGATAACTTAATGTAATTTTTTTGTTTCATTCGACCAAGTATATGATGACCAAATAATTTAAAATATATGAAATTTCAACGCAATATATAAAAATAATAGAAAACATAATCATATGTCACTACAGAGAAGTAATATAATTTCTTAAAATAGTTGTGTACTTTTATTGTTCAACATAGTTAACTTTTGAAGTATTTGGTATCAGTGTTTCTCTGAAGACTTTTTGGCCGAGGGGGGGGGGGAGGGGAATAACATTTTAGGGAAGGCAAGTTTTCTATTGGCCTATATAAATATATCTAAATGGTATGTCATATAAATAGAAACTAGGTTAACATAAAATGTCTCTGGGGTGGGCTAGTTATGAAACTGCTCAACTTGAAATAGCTATTTCAAACTCGTCATATGTTTATAATATTGTTATAAATATATTAATTATGCCCATTTAAAACAATTATTTGTGTATCATACCTAGTGTTAATTTCAACCATAGATTTGTCCTATTTCACTATTTTGTAGTGATCTTATAGTTTTATACTTTGCTTAATGTAATTTCTTATTTGATATATTAGTGCCATGAAAATGAAAAAAATTAACCAATACTTCAAGTTAATTTTTAGGAAATAAAATTCAACAGATAATCACTAATCTTGAAAATACAGACAACTCAAAATGGGAAAAAAATTAATCAGCTTGAAGAGTGACTTCTTCATGATAAAAATGTATATTTTACAAAATATACAATAAAATTTTAATTTATTTGATGCAAATGTTTTAAAAAGTAATCCAAAATTTCCAAATAACATGCAAAAACTCGGTCTCTTCCTCCCTCCCTAACTTTTAGAAAATTAATCATACTTTAATTAGGAAATGCAAAGTATCCTCATCTGGTGAATATTAAAAACAATGAGTAAGATTTGGAGTAATTAAAAAAAGTTCAGTGAGATGGTATCATTTTCAAGGGCATTTCATATATGTACAAAAACTAAAAATTCCTAAATATCAGTATCATATATGTATTTAATTATAAAGTTATTACAGTTATGTATATACTAGTTGTTGTTGAGACCCAGACCGTCCGGCCTACCAGAAAGGTGCAAGGTAACTGTTTGGACGGCCGGGAAGTGCCACCCAATTTAGACAGGAACCCAGTGGGGGAGGCATCCACACGGACCGTACCCTCCTTCCCCTACCACCAACCTCTCGGAAGGACTTACGGACCCACATATTTAACGTGATCGTACTCTGCATGAACACGGCGGCAGTTGTGGCAGCGTGCAAATCCAGCTCGCAAACCACGGGGCTACTGCGCCCGAAATGTGCCAACAGCACGCGGTGTTCCCAGGTGATTACCCACCCAAGTACTAACTGCGCCCAATGCTGCTTGACTTTGGTGATCTAACGAGAACCGGTGTTTTCAGCACGGTACGGTTGTTGGCTCCAGTATATACTAGTTGTGTAAGTTTTTCTTTTATAAGTATATACTAGTTGTTGTTGTTGAAACCCAGACCGTCCGACCTACCAGAAAGGTGTAAGGTAACTGTTTGGACGGTCGGGAAGTACCACCCAATTTAGACCGGAACCCAGTGGGGGAGGCATCCACAGGGACCGTACCCT
Source organism: Amaurobius ferox (assembly GCA_951213105.1). Lineage (NCBI taxonomy): Eukaryota > Metazoa > Arthropoda > Arachnida > Araneae > Amaurobiidae > Amaurobius > Amaurobius ferox. The sequence continues at coordinate 107,020,670 of OX578135.1, forward strand.
CCTTCCCCTACCACCAACCTCTCGGAAGGACTTTCGGACCCACATGTTTAACGTGATCGTACTCCGCATGAACACGGCAGCAGTTTTGGCAGTGGCTGGAATCGAACCCGGACCTACCGAGTGCAACTCCAGCGCGCTAACCAATGGGCTACCGCACCCAAAAAAGGATATAATGGAGGGGGCACCCGGGTATATACTAGTTGTGTAAGTTTTTTTTATCTTGTATTTTAAAAATATGCTAATACTTTTAAATATCTTACATTCTTTAAAGTTTTAAAATATTACTCGGAATTAAAATTGTAAAGAGCTTTGCTGCCCCAAATGGGAATCAAACTCTGGACCTCCGAACTGGCCAGCCGACGCTTTACCGTTGAGCTACTGGGACGAAATTGGAAGCTCTTATAGTTGAAGAGGACTCTGCAAAATGTTTGGTTAAGTTTTGTACACATAGAATATGTAGACAATTTGAGATTTTTACAATACAGAATACATCAGTAGAAAACTGTGTATTATAATGCCAAATGTAGAATATGTGTTCTACATCCCCACACAATTATAAGTATGTATCCCTCATTATAAATTATTTTCATGTGTACAAGATAAATTTAATTTTGTTCATTCTTTCCTTAGCGGAAATGAATCAAAATAAATGTTTTAATTATACTGTAATATATGGAAAGCTGCTCATATGTATGTATTACATATTTTCAACCGTTTAAAATATATAATTTATAATAGATTTTATGCATAAATATGAAGTAGCTAGGTAATCTATATTTCTTATTTTACATTTAATGTATTCAATATTTCATTTGTTATGGCAGTATTTTTATATTGCCAAATAACCTAAATGCATCACATAATTTCAACCATGCTTTAGTTTTTAAAGAAAAAAGTAATCATACTTCTTTTAATGCAAATTAATGATTAATGGCAGTTGCATTGTTGACAGCATTTTGAGAAATCAGTATCCTATCTTCAGTTCAACTAAAATAGAATATTTTCATTTTTGACGACTAATTCTTCTAGCACCGAAATTGCTAAGAAACTAATTGATATATTTAGCTCCTGATAGCTTCAGGCACCACAGCTGATTATTATTGAACCTGCGTATCAACCCAGATCTATTAAACGCATTTACAAATTTTTTGCCCATCTTCTGATTTTCTTTTTCTTTTAATCGGAAATTGCAAGGCTACTACAAAGTAGTTTTGTGATAATAATTCAAAATCATATTGATTTATCTCCAAATGTTTCTTTATGCAAATAGTATACACTTAAAAAGTGTTTACTTTTAAAATTTATATATGATGCTTTATTTTTCAACATCTAAATATTAGATAGTGTTTGTTTACTTTTCAATATCTCATCTTGAAATGTCTTTTTTACTGCCAATAAAGTTGCCAACGTTTAAATACAGTTATAATTGAAGCATTTCATATTTTTTTAGAATTACTTTTAATTCTCATTTTATAATTGGAAATCTAGTTTTAAAATTTCAATATGCATTTAATGTATTCATAGCATTCAATGCATTTTTCTAAATTTTATTGTATCAGACTTGTTTATATTTCAAGTTACTTATGTTCCAAGAGCATTAAAGAGCAAATTATATAAGATTCCTCAATAGGATCATTATTACTTTGCTTGAAAATGTAAGAACATATCTACTTGCTTTTTATTTTTATACCAATGCATGTTATCAATAACTTTCTAGGAAAAACTCCTGTGCATGTCAATGCTGTCATGATTTTATTTTAAGTAGCAGTATTGAATAGGTAATTTTTAGGCATGTGCATATAAAGTAACAATTCCATTTATTTATTTTTTACCTGCACATTGCCATATTTAATGAAAAACTACATTATATTTAGAATGATTTGGTTAAGAAACATAAGGAAATTTAAACATAAAACAGTAATGCTTACGCTACAAAAGAGATTAGAGAAAATTAAATTGTTGTGTAATTAAGTGTGGAAATAAGCAAGAAAAGTTCAAAAGAGACTTTCTAAAATTTACATCTTTTCAGTGAATTTTCTTGTATTTAAATTATAATTAGTAAATATTAACATTATTATAACATATAAGACTAAGAGTTTTCATTTTCATAGTTTCGAACATCAAACTTTAGCATGATTTTGAGGTACAGTTATTGGTACTGAGGTATTATTATTTCAGACATTTAAGACATTTGTTTTTAATATAAACATAATTAATATTAAAATAAGAAACAAATAATCAGTGAAAATGTATGGATAACTTTCTGGATACTCTAAACTGAACATGAAAGTAAATATATTTAAAAACTATATTAAAAAATTTATTTCAATTATTTTAAAATAATAGTCAACTATATATCACTACTGTTTTTAACTTTCCGATTCATGATGAAAGCCAGACTACCGCACATCTTTATGCTTTCTAGTTAGTTCTAGCTAGGCGTACATCCATATGTATTGATATACACATACATTCTAAATAAAACGTCTTTTTATTTTAAAAAAAATTCCAAAATACTTGGAAAAATAGTATATTTTATGACCGACCTGATGTACGTTCAGTATGCTTGTACAAATAAAACATTATCATGATGTCACATGAATCCTCCGTATAGTCAAAAACATTATCCCTATTAGCGACTGTTTTTATTTGCCTGTAACTCCCAGGGCCACCAATAGGGGGAAGGAAAGGCAAAAGGATGAATTTCATAGGTGCCTGGACCACAAACTATTTGTTGAGACCCAGACCGTTTGACCTACCAGAAAGGTGTTGAAGACCCAGACCGTCCGACTCATCCTGGGGACTTGAGTATCTATTTGGACGGATGGTACCAGAAAGGTGTTGTTGTTGAAACCCAGACCGTCCGACCTACCAGAAAGGTATAAGGTAACTGTTTGGACGGTCGGGAAGTATACCAGAAAGGTGTAAGGTAACTGTTTGGACGGCCGCACAAACTATTTGTAATACATTTCAATGTAATACAAAATAGGGGTAGTAAGAGCATGAAAAATTCTGTTGGCCTTGGACCCCTTTGTATTGTAAATCTGAACTCACCACCCAACAGCATTCAAATTTGTCCTGCAAATGCACAACAACAAAGCAAAAGTATACAAAATAACTAAGACATAAAATCTTAGTTAAAAACATGTATTAGAACAAATCAGTAATACTATCATTTATTGTTTAATTCTGTGATTTTAACAAAGATATTGCTTTTTAGTTATTTTGACAGAAATAACACTTAATAAAATCTGAAACTTCTATATTAATATAAACTTACTTTCTAAGAATTTACAAAATTACTAATTCTGTAATATTCATGGAATTAGCATAAAATGAATATATGTTTTTATATGTTTCATTAGCAAAACTAATTGTGATTGAAGGATATTGAATTAATTTGTGATTGGGATTTGTAAACTTAAATATATATGTACATCTTTTAACTCAAATATTTAAAACTCCCGTGTGTCAACAAATTATATGCTAAACTATCTCCAAAAATTATATTCAGATGAGCACTACATAAGATCGTGCTTAAAAATTTCCAACATTTTAGAAACAGGTGAAAATCCAGCATTTTATTTATTCTACAGATACGTTTATTTTATAACACGATAGCACAGAATACGTGAGATACGATTAGAAAACTCCGCAAAACATTGCTGCTGGGATCGTCGCCGGAGTTGCTGAACTTTCATTCGTGGAAAATTTTCTGACGTCATTCGGCACTCTGTTCTTTTATCCGCTCGTGTTAGGTTGAGCCTTCGACCAGAGATATTATCTCACCTCGATGGGTTGAGCTTCCGCAAATGCGCCGTTGCTGTCTAGAGCTCCCCTAAGACCGACCGTGACGTCATTTCATCGCCAATAGTCAACGCTTGGCATTATTTTGGGGTTACATTTATTATCGTCAAGTTTGGTGTTTTCCAACAAGGTTAATAAAATATTAACAGGTTGTCTCGTTCCGTATTCCCCCCATGGTCAAGTTTTGAGTCCAGTTGTGACGTCACCGCTAGACCTAGAGCTCCTCTACTTAGTATATAGAGGAGCCTTAGCTAGACTAAAGTGTCTATAATGTATCTAGTGTAACGTGCTCCCTTGAAAGTTTTCCAAAACTGGTTTCCGAGGAGGATGAAAAGGGGAGAGGGCGCTGTAGTCAACTGTTGTCCGGTTGTTTGCCTCGCTCGCCCTTCGCGCTAAATTAAAACTCATCAGATATTTGTTTGTGTTCGAAGGTATTCTACAGTGATTTTTATTTTTGCAATTTAAAAGAAATTAACAGCCCTTTTAAGGACTAAATGTTATTGTTTAGCTTGTTATTTCATGTTTGAATCCCTTTTTTAACACGATGGACTCTGCACAGTCGACGAAAAAACAATCTAGGCCCTTGTTAAGCGATTATCATAGAAGTAATGATGGGGCGGAGGTCAAACATAATAAAAAAAAACGTGAAATCCCCTGATTTTCTAAGGAAAATTATAAAAGAATGTATCTTTGTCTATCTGTGTGTTTATTACGCCTTTAGAACAATAACCATATCGCGCCGGGTTATGAAATTTGCCGTAGCGAATTAATGCCCAAATAATTTAAGACCAAGTAACTTTCATTTTAATTGTATATTATTGGAAATAAACATATAAAACATTTTCTGTGTAAATAAATAAAGGGGTCACTGTATCCTTAAAATCATGAAAATATCGCGCCAAAAATCTCGCCAAGCGTTATGCACAAAGAAATAAGTTATTCTTACAGCAGATAAATGATTATTGGCGTTCAAATACAAAAGTATTACTCAAAGTATATTATTTCATGAATGGAACGAGCTGGATCTACGAGAATGATGTCACCCGATTTATCGCATGGTATTACATATGAAAAGTGAACATGTTTCTCAATAGGAAATATTTTTTTTTATTTTATATGACTTTTTGATAATTTTTTTAAAAAATGTACAATATCTCGAAAACGGTTCATGTTAGCGTTCTAAAATTTATGTCAATCGTTTTCTAATGAAAAATTACATAAGAAATGTCTATTTGCGTAACTTTATTAGTGGTTTTGATTTTTTGACGATTTTTTCAAAATTTTATTTGAAAATTTAGATGGGTTCTGAACATTCGATTGCGTATAAAAACAATAGACTTCCAGTGTTTACGGATTGTGATTTTTGTACCAAATTTGGTTCAAATCGGTCCATTCGTTCGTCAGTTATCGTCTCCACAGACTCACTGACACACACACACACAGACATCACTTCAAAAATGTTTGATTCGTGATCATGGATGCCTGAAACGTGCTCTCCCGTCGAAAACTCGAATTCGAATTTTCGACTCCGTCACAATACTTTCCTTATACATTATGTATATAAGGAAAGTAATATATACTTTGATCTCATTTATTTCAAAATACTGACTTTTGAACTTGCGCATGATATTTTAAGAACCGTTTGATGAAATCTTATGAAATTTAGTGTACAAGATGTGGTGAGATGTAAATGAATGCAAAATAAATTTACTTAAACAAGAAATTTATTCAAATTTTATATACAGTATTTCCTGTATTTATGCTGTACTTATACAGTATTTTCCTAAATTATGCATGTTTTCCCCCCAGTGGATTCAGCATAGTTTGTTAATTTAAAGAATGCAAATGTACCTACTTTTTATGGAAATATTAGTTTATTGTAGTTTTAATAAAAAAAATATATATATAGAATTTAATTTTGAACGCCTTTTTTTTTTTAATTTTCCCTTCTCATGTAATAAAGCTTTTTTCTAGGGGAATTTCTGATGTCAAGAAATAGAAAATGAAAATCAAGACATTTTAGCTATCAATTTTTTTTTTTTTTTTTTTACTGCTACAGTTACTAAAATTTATCAGTCTTCACACAAATAGGTTGTATAAAACTGAAACCTATCGCACGTTAACAATTTTATCCCAAACAATGTTAGCAAGTCTCTCCCAAGAAAACTGCTGTCATAATATAATGCACTGTATTATCATCTGCTAACCCGGACACAAATCGATTGTAGCGCCCTCACGCGGATTTCATCTCGCTCGAGAACCAGTTTGTGCCGCGGCTCAACACACTAGATACATTATAGACACTTTAGCTAGACCCAAGTAAGTTTTCTGGAAATCTATAGGTGGCTGCTCGCTTTCTCCTTTCTCGCCAAGGACGCCAAGGTAGACTTCCAAATTCGCCAACTAATGTAAATTATGCTTCACACGTAAATGGGGATTTGGCGCCTTATCGCTCAATTCGATGTTATCCGGAAAATTTTGCATTTATTTGTGTACATTTGCTTTGATTTTGAATAGTGTTCATAAAGTGTTATCGTTAGTGAGATAGTGGAATATTATGCCTGGGACACGTTGCACAGTTGCTCTATGTAACAACAGTCTTATTATGTCAAAGAAAAACCCGGATACCAAGCATATACTTTACCATACATTTCCAAAGGATGTGGAATTAAGAAAGAAATGGGTTCATTTGTGTAGAAGAGATGGAAAGTGGAATCCGGACACGTGTTGCGTCTGCTCTGAACATTTTGCGCCGGAAGATTATGAAAGGGATTTAAAATCTGAACTGTTGAATATACCAGCAAAACGGAAGCTTAAATATACAGCCATTCCTTCAAAATTTTTAAAAAATTCATTTGATGAAATGAAAGTAGCCGAAAATAGAGCTGACCGTGAATTTCGGCTTAAGGGGACTCGGTACCCTTTGAACAATTTTTTTTGTTTAAGCACTTTACAATACTCTTTTTGCATATTATTAAATTATTTTATTAAGGAAAATTATTTTATCAAGAAAAAAGACAATTCTACTGATACAATTTGAAAAATTTAATTTTTTTTAATAATTTAAATAATTTTTAAAACCTATCTTCTCCTAAAATTTCTAACTTTTTACAACCCTTTTTTTATATGGTTCTTTGAAGTGTCTTCTATAACTTTAAGGATCGGATTTTTGAAAAGTTAATTAGTTCGGGAGAAAAAAAATAAAATGTTGATACATATGTAAAAATTCAACAAAAAATTGAGTTTTTTGTACATATCTATTTTTAAAAAAAAAACTTTTCATTTTATTGCAAATCCGATCCTTAGTTTCATAAAATGCACTATAATGAACATCCAGAAAAAAAATCAAGTCAATTGAGAAATATATATTTAAGTTTTAGCATTTTGAACATATTGATATATTGAAAAAACACGAACAGAGAAAAAGCACTTTAAAGGTTTTAACTTTGAAAAATTATTCCAAATCCATTTTAAATTACTTTAAATGTTATTTTAAATTATTTATTATACACTTACCTTTAAAACTGTAGCTGTTTCATTGAATTTAACTATATTTATTTTATATAAGTGACCATTAGCCGAAACCTTAATTGTCACACATTGAAAAGAAAATCGAGAAAAAATATAAATAAAAATTGATTTTATCAAATTCATTATTATTTTTACACCATGAAATACATTTGACTCATTTCATTAAGATATAGCTTAACTTTAAATATGATGATATTTATATTATAAAAGAAATACAGGATTTGAAAATATATTCATATCATAAAAACACACAATATTTCGTAACCTTATGCATATCATTTCTGCATAACTACCATTATTTCTTAACTTTCTTTTAAAAATACCCTGCACTGTATGTTACACCTTCCTTCTTTTTAACTAATATGTCTCTTTTTAAAATTGCTTTTTTAACCAGTTTACGTGCAAGTTGATATTTTGCACTTCGTCGTTTTTGTCGAAACATTTTTTTTCGAAAATTGAGCACAACACCGAGATTCATGGAGCACTTTCCTAAAGGTATACCTAACCCAGGTAGCACAAATACGTAATTCTTACGTATCAAGCAATACGTAATCTTTACGTGTCAGGCCATACGTAATTATTACGCAAAAATGGTACGTTAGAATACGGTATACCAACCGTTATAAAAAAGGTTATTATTACGTATCCTTATACATTATTATTACGTATCCTTATACGTTAATATTACGTATATTCACATACGTTATTATTACGTATATGCACATACGTGTTTATTACGTATCCATATATGTTATTATTACGTATATCCACATACGTTATTATTACGTATACCCACATACGTTATTATTACGTATCTACATACGTGTATATTACGTATCCAGATACATGTTAATTACGTTTCACATACGTGTATATTACGTATATCCACATACGTTATTATTACGTATCCAGATACATGTTTATTACATATCATATACGTGTATATTACGTATATTCACATACGTGTTTCTTACGTATATCCACATACATGTTTATAACGTGTTCCCATATGTATTTATGCGTTCCCATACGCATTTATAATGAATTCCCATACATATTTATATTGTGTTTCTACATGTATTTATTACATGTTTATATTGTTTTCTACACGTATTTATTACTTGTTTATATTGTTTTTCTACACGTATTTATTACGTGTCTATATACATATTTATCACACATTGGACAACTTTACAGAATAGTGTATGTTGCAGACATGATATTTACAAAGTTTTATGCATCTTTGTAAAACAAAAATATTGAGCCAGGTGAATATATTTTTATAATAGATGTCAAATTTTCAGATTGTGTTGATTTCAATAATGTACTTGAATTTATAAATTTGAAATCAACACAATCTGAAACAGTATCTTTAAAATTTAAAATACATTCATCTAAATCATATTTTTACAAAGATACGACATATCAAATGTGTCATATATGCAAAATTCACAATACTATAGAATCACTCTGTTCATATGTAATCAAATTTTTATTTTAATTTATATTATATATTGTTAATACAATAATTTTAATGCAAAAATGTTTTTTTCCTTTATTTTCAGTTTATATTTAAATATATTTTTAATTCTAATTATTTCTAAATATTGCAAAAATTATAATCTACTACATTATGAAATATAATTTTAAATCTAAAAGATAAGCTATTTTAAATTGAGAATAACTTAAAAATACAGAATAAAATTTTGGGATATATTAAAACACATAATACTTAAAACATTTTTGCAATTTTTAAAGAGTTAATTTTTTAAAAGTAAACTTCAATACTAAAAATATATAAAAAAACAATATTAATAATATTGCAATTAAGTTTATAGGCTATTTTAAATTATATATGTGCATGCTAAAACTACACATCTCTGATCAATGGTGGTATCATGCAACTGTGATGATTTTTGAGAGTGAAAACAGTGAGTAAGGGCACAGAGCCCAAGTAGAACATGTTTCTAGATTCACAGAACACAAACTGTTTCACAATTATTTCTAAAAATTGCAAAAATTATAATTTACTACATTATGAAATATAATTTTGTGTGTAATGTTTTTAAAAAAATTCCCAGAATTATGTGTGTTTTTATTTCTTGTACGTATCATGTTTATTTTCTTTTAAGTATAAGGCTTTTTTAACTTCTTCCAGGTATTTTTTTTTATTTTCTTAAAGTATCAAATTATTTTAAAATTTCTTCCTAGTATATATATTTTTTAATTCTTCCAAATCATGTATTTAAAAAAATTATACCGAAATATCGTTTTTTAAATGCTTATAAATGAGACTTTTCTGTACAATTTTTTTTTCTTTATGAAAATTCGACTATTCATGTTTTCACATTTCTTTCAGTGTCAATTTCAAAATGTACGATTGTTCATAATGAAATCTTTTCCTTTTTAACACTTTACAACATAGTTGAAAAGTGTTTATTTACTGTAACTATAAAGACAACAGAAATTGCAAAATTTCAGATTTTTGGGGCTCTTAGTTTTTCAGTTATTGACTTTCAAAAAAGCGAAATCTGCCAAAGTTTTGAAATCTTTAAACAGCTGTAGATCAAAAACTATTTAACCTAGAGAGCTTTAATTAGTGTCATTTTCTTTTGCTTTTAATGAGTCTTAATTTGATATATAACATGACTATGCTATTTCAAATTTGAATTTTTTGAAAAGCTTCAAAAAAATTTTTTTTTAAATCTCAAAAACACCCCTTTAAATTTTTTTGAAAAAAATATATGCTTTATGGACTACTTGTATGCCAAGTTTCATAATGGGAAGCCAATGGGTTCCTATGAAAATTATTTTTTTTTGTATTAAACTATAAGTGAAATTAGCTAAATTACAAAAAATTTAATTTCCATAGGAACCCCTTAACGACCGACTATGAAATTTGGCACACAAATAGTCCCTTAATGTCTTTAATATATATATATATATATTTTAAAGAAATCAGTTTTTTTTTGGATTTTCTAAAAAAAAAATTTTTTTTTTTAAGTTTGTAATTTTTTAAAAACTCCAATTTAAAAAAAAAGAGTTAGAATACCGTAATCATGTTGTATATCAAATTAAGGCTCATTGAAAACAAAAGCACGACAGTAAATTGAGCTCTCTGTGTAAAATATTTTTTGATTTACAGCCGTTTAAAGATTAACTTTGTTAAGATTAAAGATTTAAACTTTGCCAGATTTGGCTTTTTTAAAAAAGTAAATAACTGAAAATCTAAAAGCCCCCCAAATCTGAAATTTTACCGTTTTTGTAAACTTTACTGGTACTATCACTGTACCAAAAATGATCGATTTCTGAGGCATCAAGGTTCAAACCATTAATTGGTTTGACACGGAATAACATATACTTAGTACCTAACTCATTAACCAGTTGTTTCAAACATTCAGCCACATATGTTCTTTTCAATTTCAACAATTTGCTACACACTTAATATTTCACATATTTCATTCAAAATTTAATTTTGTATTTACAATCAGTTACAAAACGTTACTTTTCAAGAACTTTTAAAATAAGTACTTCTCCAAACAAGTGAAGACAATTTCATCTCTTCCTTTCTCAAGAGTACAAACTCTCCCAGTTGCAGTATCAGGCTCTACTTTTTGCGAAATGGTCTCACTTAGCACATTCAAATATTCAATACGTCACTTGTTTGAGGATAAAAGAAAGAAGGAGAAGGTCCTTTAGGATGTAGGAAGCTTACTTTATAGTCGCTCGTCTTTTCAAGAATACATGCAAGCTACCAAGATCCTTTATAGAGTATAGTGACAAATCCAGATTCAATTTTTGCTTAATTAGTTGGTGTAATATAGTCTAATGCTGTCACACGTTCAGTAAATTGGTGTTCACTACAGTAATTATGCTTAACATGAAGTATATTTTCAGAAATTGGGTAAAAAGAATGAAGTTTTTGAGTACCCATGATTGCCTTAAAGTCATTCAACTGTGGCGACAGTATTTCTTTAACTTCTTCATACTCATCAACTGTGCTGTACTCAAAACCTTCATTCTTTTTACCCAATTTCTGAAAATCGGCTTCTTGTTAAGCATTATTACTGTAGTGAACACCGGTTTACTGAACGTGTGACAGCATTCGACTATATTACACCAACTAATTTAGTAAAAATTGAATCTGGATTTGGCACTATATAGTCTATAAAGGATCTTTGTGGCTTGCATGTATTCTTGAGAAGAATAATGTTACGAGCGACTATAAAGTAAGCTTCCTACATCCTAAGGGACCTTTTCTTACTTTCATCCTCAACCGAGTGACGTATTGAATGTGCTAGGTGAGACCATTTTGCAAAAAGTAGAGCCTGTTACTGCAACTGGGAGAGTTTGTACTCTTGAGCAAGGAAGAAATGAAATTATCTTCACTCAGTTTGGAGAAGAACTTATTTTAAAAGTTATTGAACGTTTTGTAATTATAATTGTAAATATAAAATTAAATTGAGTGGCATGTGAAATATCAGGGTGGCCACTCTTCAGACACATTGAAATTCCCTGACTTTTCCAGGTGAATTGAAAAGAAATTCCAGACCAGTAATTTTAACATAAAATGCGTGCACATCCCTATTTAGTTACAAATTTGATTAAAGAATCTTAACAATTTAACTCCACTATTCAAAAAAAGTTATATCAAATCAGGAGAAAAAAATACACATTTTTTGTTTTTACAAATAAATTTTGACATTTTTAATAAAAAATACATGTAAATGCAGCAAAATTGAACTACTGAAATATTTAAAAGAATTTAATGTTTTTTTTCACTGAAGACAATAAAAAGAAATAGTCTAAACTGATGTCCTTAAATATGGGCATTGCAAATTGTTCACAATGACAGACATTAAAGATATGCAAAAACTACACTGTAACAAGCCACAGCCATTGAATAATTAATGTCAATTCAGCAATGTCAAAAGAATGTCATTAAAATAGAAAAAATATTGTAAAATGTATATAATATTCTTGGCAACAGTTGTCCAAAATGGAGCACAAACTCTGCATTTTTGTTTTTATACGGAATCAAATGGACACATGGCAGCCTTTATTTAGAAGTTACGAGTACAGCATAATACTTGGCGAAATTTTTCGAAAATGGCATACAAACTGGGCAGTCCTGTTTTTATAAGGACAACTAGTATAAAAAAAAAACAAAAAAAAAAAACAGAATTTTCACAAAATTCCCTGACTTTTCCCGGTTGAGTGGCCACCCTGAATATTAAGTGTGTAGCAAATTGTAAAAATTGAGAACATATGTGGGCTGAATGTATGAAAAAACTGGCTAATGAGTTATGTACTAAATGTATGTCATTTTGTGTCAAATCACTTAATGGTTTGAACCTTGATATCTAAAAAATTGATCATTTTTGGTACAGTGATAGTACCAGTAAAGTTTAAAAAAACTGTAAAATTTCATATTTTTTGGGCTCTTAGATTTTGAGTTATTCACTTTTTAAAGAAAGTCAAATCTGGTAAAGTTTTGAAATCTTTAAACAGTGGTAGATCAAAAACTATTTGACCAAGAGAGCTTAAATTAGTGCAGTCTTTTGTTTTCGATGGACCTTAATTTGATATACAACATGATTATGGTATTTAACTCTTTTTTAAAATTGGAGTTTCTAAAATAATTACAGACTAAAAGAGAAATTGTTTTTAGAAAATAGCATAGTCATATCAAATTAAGACCCATTAAAAGAAAAAAAAAATGACACCAATTTGAGATCTCTAGGTCAAATACTTTTTTTTTTGCCAAATTTCGCTTTTAAGAAAGTCAATAACTGAAAACTAAGAGCCCAAAAAATCTAATATTTACAGTTTTTGTCAGCTTCACTGGTACTACTATTGTACCAAAAATTATCATTTTCCATGATGCCAAGGTTAAGATCATTGGTTGATTTGACTCGGAATGACCCTTGGATGAATATTCAATTTTGCAGTATTTTAATTTCTTAAGTTTTACACCATATGAAATATTGTTTAAAAACAAACTAATTATTTTCTGTAATCAAATTTAGAGGTAAGTTACGGTACAGGAAAATTAGGCGTTCTGCATTTTCAGGTTGCAGCCTATTAAGTTTTGGTTCATAAACATTCCCTGCTTCTTTCTGAAAATAAACGTTCACTAACAACGCTGGTGCAGACAAGTACTTTCTTGCTATCTTTGCAAGTATGGCACAAAATAGAAACATTTTCTATTTTAAATTGGCATAAAATAGAAATATCACCTTTAAAAAAATTAACGGTGGTATCATAGGACTATAATGATTTTTAAGAGTGAACACAGTGAGTAAGGGCACAAAGCACAAATAGAACATGTTTCTAGATGCACAGAACACAAACTGCTATAAAATGAATTAAAATAAATATAATTAGTCGAAAAAATTCTAAGTATATTTTTAATTCTAATTTCTAACAATTGCAAAAATTATAATTACTACGTTATGAAATATAATTTTGCGGTGTTTTTAAAATAATTCTAAGAATTATGTCTGTTTTTATTTCTTTTAAGTATCATGTTTTCTTTTAAGGCTTTTATTACTTCTTCCAGGTATCAACTCTTTTTTTATTTTCTTAAAGTATCAAATTTGTTTTAATTCAGTATTGTGTTTTTAAACATTTCACTCCTGTATCAACTTTTTCTAAGTAGCGTATTATTTTAAAATTTCTTCCTAGTATATTTTTTTTATTTCTGCAAATAACATTAAATTAATTATAATATTTAACACTGTCTAAGCAAAGAATAAATGAAAACGTAGTCATATTGCATTTGTTATGCATGCATGTTTATTTCAAATCCTGTAAAATCAAATTATTCTTTAACATGTTTTTTTATAGATTTTAGTTTTAGACATACATGTATAATTACACTGAATGAAAGTTGCTTCAGTTATTATTATATAGATTAAATTAATTTTATTATAAACACTAACCAACACTAAATAAGTATTTTTACTTGCAGGTAGGTTATACATGAAGCAACTTTCATTTAGTATAAGTATACCGTCTTTAAGTTTAAAATACATAAAAACAAGTAAAAGAATAATTTCTGATTTTACAATATTTGAAATAAACAATCATGCATGACAACAAATGCAATCTCGGATCACGTTTTCATTTAATCTCCGCTTAGATAGTATTAAATGCGAGCATGGATGCACATACCACGATGCTGAAAACATGCACTTTTCCCGTTTGCTTTTAAAGCAATATGTGCATACATACAACAAAGCTAGGAAGATATATAAAATAAAATAAAAGTTAAAGCTAAATATAATTAAATAAGTTAAAATATATAAATTAAGCAACATGTTAACCTAACACTAACCTAACACGGGAAAATCAAGTTCAAGATACAAACCTACAAACACGGCGGGAAGGACTGCAGTCAGTGTTGCCAGATACACAAAGCTTATGGCTTCGTCCCCTGAGGTAGAAATGAGTCCGTTCTGGAAGCTTCCAGAACTGCGTGACGTCACGGCGGGGTTAGAACTTGGGAGGGTGAAGATAAACAAGAAGGGATACATAAAAATGCCTTAGGGAAAAGGGTTCGAGAACAAAGCTGAAAGAGGATTTGAGCAAGGGGGGAGCGTTAATGGTTATTTTTACGTATGAAAAATGGTAATTTTAATGTAATATAAACGGTATTTATAACGTATGATAAACGGTATTTATAATGTATTTTAAACGGTAATACATGAAAATGCCTTCGGGAAAAGGGTTCGAGAACAAAGCTGAAAGAGGATTTGAGCAAGAGGGGAGCGTTAATGGTTATTTTTACGTATGATAAATTGGTATTTTTAATGTAATAAAACGGTTATTTTAATGTAAAATAAACAGTAATACATACGTATTTAAAACGGTATTTCTACATACGGTATGTTCATACACGGTAATTCATACGTATGATATACGGTATTTTTATATACCGTTTACTCATAACGGTATTATAACCGATGTATTACCGTTTATCGTATAACACATACGAAAATATAACGTATAAACGGATTAACAACGGTTATAATACCGTATGTGTGTTACCTGGGATGAATACATACAATAAAATCCAGGATGTTTACAACAAATGCTTTTTAAAATCCATCTCCGATGAATAAAAAATATCCAAATTATCAGGGAAATTGTTGTATAATTTAGAAAAACTAGTAATTGCACAATTACAACCAATACACGAATTAAAGTTCTTTACAGCAAATAAGTTCATGCTTCTTGTTGTATACTGAGGAACACGAAACCCAATCCCACCCCAAACAGGGGAACAGTCAACTCGGCCACCAAACAAATTCCTGAAGAATGAAAACAGAATGTAATCCCTTCTGCTCTGTAAGCTTTTTAAACCAAACAAACCACGTAGAAAAGTAGAGGATAAGGCATAACAACGAATGCTAGTTTTCCTATAATAAAGATACCTCAAAAAATTATTTTGAATGATCTCGATCCTGTTTGAGTGAACGGCATGAAAAACCTCCAAACCACAGATGCATATTCAAGCCCAGACCTGATCAAGGCATTAAAAAGAATAATAATGGTATCCTCATTTGTAAAATCCCGAGTAATTCTCTTAATGTAGCCCAGTTTTCTATAGGATTTAGCACAGATATTAGAAATATGAGGAGAAAAGTTAAAATCAGACGTATAAATAACTCCAAGATCAGTAATGAAGAACTTTCTAGCCAAAACAGATTTGTCAATACCATAAGAAAATAAAATAGGCACTTTTCTACGAGTAAAAGACACAACACTATATTTACTAATATTGAGATGAAGACGGTTATTGTGTGTGTGTGTGCTACAACAATCGGAAAGGACATGCAACTCAGACTGAATATTTTTACATGAAACGGCATCAAAAATAGGACATAAAATTTTCAAATCGTCAGCATAAAAAAGGCAATTTTTAAAACAATCAGCAAGATCATTAATAAAAATAATAAATAACAAGGGACCCAGAATAGAGACCTGTGGCACACCAGAAGTAGTCGAAAAGCCCCCACTCAAGCATGAACCAAAATTTACACATGAAAACCTGGAAGTTAAATAGGACTTTAAAAGCAAAAGCAAATTAGGACAAAACCCAATACTCTTTAATTTATGAATCAAAATACCGTGATCAACGGAATCAAAAGCTTTCGCAAAATCAGTGTAAACAACATCCAACTGACCCCTAGAATTAATGGCATCAATCACAAACGAATAAAATCAAAGAAAATTAGTAACAGTAGACCTACCTCTCATGAAACCATGCTGATTGATAGAAATAAAAGACTGAACTTGACTGTAGATAAACCTATGCAAAACAAACTCAAAAACCTTCGCAAATGGAGAAATAATGGCGATGGGCCTGTAGTTCTCAATAAATTATTACTCAAAGTATCTTTCCTCATGAATAGCACGAGCTAGATCCACGACAATAATGTCACCAAATTTATCGCATGATATTACATATGAAAAGTGAACATGTTTCTCAACAGTTAATATATATTTTTACTTTCCTTATATACATAATGTATAAGGAAAGTATTGTGACGGGGTCGAAAATTCGAATTCGAGTTTTCGACGGGAGAGCACGTTTCAAGCATCCCTGATCACGAATCAAACGTTTTTGAAGTGATGTCTGTGTGTGTGTGTGCGTGTGTGTGTGTGTGAAAGTATGTGTGTGTGTGTGTGAAAGTATGTGTGTGTGTGTGTCAGTGGGCCTGTGGAGACGATAACTGAGGAACGAATGGACAGATTCGAACCAAATTTGATACAAAAATCACAATCTGTAAACACTGGAAGCCTATTGTTTTTATACGCAATCGAATGTTCAGAACCCCTCTAAATTTTCGAATGAAATTTTGAAAAAATCGTCAAAAAATCAAAACCAATAATAAAGTTACGCAAATAGACATTTCTTATGTTATTATTCATTAGAAAACGATTGACATAAATTTTAGAACGCTAACATGAACCGTTCTCGAGATATTGCACATTTTTCAAAAAAATTATCAAAAAGTCATATAAAATAGAAAAAAAAATTTTTTTCCTATTGAGAAACATGTTCACTTTTCATATATAATATCATGCGATAAATTGGGTGACATCATTCTCGTGGATCTAGCTCGTTCCATTCATGAAAAAATATACTTTGAGTAATACTTTTGCATTTGAACGCTAATTTATCTGCTGTAAGAATAACTTATTTCTTCGTCCATAACGCTTGGCGAGATTTTGGCGACGAAATTGGCAAAATGTCGCCAACTTGGCGACTTTTTGAAATGTTGCCAAATTAACGAAAATCTCGCCAAATGGATAAAAATGACGCTAAATCAATGAAAATGACGACTAATTGTGGAAAATTCAATATAAGTTATATAAAATTTAAATATATAATAATAGTTATATAATTTATGTCGAAAATTCAATATCAAATAAGTTATATATATATATATATATATATATATATGTATATATATATATATGTATATAACTTATTTCCTCGTCCATAACGCTTGGCGAGATTTTGGCGACGAAATTGGTGGAATGTCGCCAACTTGGCGACTTTTTGAAATGTTGCCAAATTAACGAAAATCTCGCCAAATGGATAAAAATGACGATAAATAAATGAAAATGACGACTAATTGTCGAAAACTCAATATCTTGGAAAGGATATTAATATCTACTAGAAGAAAAACCTATTTATTTTACTTTAAAGTAGTAAATTCATTTCATTATATAAGGAAAGTCCTGTGTTGCCCACATCAGATTTTTTTTAACTGTAAAAGTAGTAAATTCATTGCATTATATAAGGAAAGTCATGTGCTGCCCACATCAGATTTTTTTAATTTATGGGAATTTTTGATAAAGTAATTTGAGTAATGTGCAATATCTGGAGAACGGTTCATGCTAGCGTTCTAAAGTTTATGTCAATCGTTTTCTAAGGAAATGTTACATAAGAAATGTCTATTTGCGTAACTATATTAAAGGTTTTGATTTTTTGATGATTTTTTCAAAATTTCACTCGAAAATTTAGGAGGGGGGATTCTGAACATTCGATTGCGTTTAAAAGCAATAGGCTTCCAGTATTCACGGATTGTGATTTTTGTACCAAATTTCATTTGAATCGCTCCATTCGTTCGTAAGATATCGCCTCCAGAGTCTCACTGACACACACACACACAGACATCACCTCAAAATTGTTTGATTTGTGGTCAGGGATGCTTGAAACGTGCTCTCTCGTAGAAAACTCGAATTCGATTTTCGACCCCGTTACAATACTTTCCTTATACATTATGTATATAAGGAACGTAAAAAATATATAACCTAGTTATTCTGGCTGTTCTACACAGCATTTCCAGCAAAGAAAATTATCAATTAGTAATTAAATAAGAAAGATAAACTTAAACATAGGATTTTGGGCGGCAAAAATAGATCACTGAAGACTGTCAATACTGAATACGATGACCTCTACTTTAAATTCATGCCTAACAGCGTCGATTCATGACTAAAATAAGATAATCTGTGGCATTTTGAAGTATTATATGATTTACGATTGGATGTTGATTGAAAATTATATGCTATATCGATTTAAGTTTGCATATTGCGCTCATTTCCTTGATTAACAGACGATGGGGGTAAGCAGTGGCTATAAGTATGACACTTTCAAATTGGACTTCTTCGAGTATGTCACTGCTTAACCAATTTAAAGGCTAGTTACTTTCCTTATATACATAATGTATAAGGAAAGCATTTTGACGGGGTCGAAAATTGGAATTCGAGTTTTCGACGGGAGAGCACGTTTCAAGCATCCCTGATCACGAATCAAACATTTTTGAAGTGATGTCTGTGAGTGTGTGTGTGTGAAAGTATGTGTGTGTGTGTCAGTGAATCTCTGGAGACGATATCTCATGAACGAATGGAGCGATTCGAATGAAATTTGGTACAAAAATCACAATCTATGAAAACTGGAAGCCTATTGTTTTAAAACGTAATCGAATGTTCAGAACCTCCCTAAATTTTCGAGTGAAATTTTGAAAAAATCATCAAAAAATTATAACCTTTAATAAAGTTACGCAAATAGACATTTCTTATGTAATTTTTCCTTAGAAAACGATTGACATAAACTTTAAAACGCTGGCAAGAACCGTTCACGAGATACTGCCCATTTTTCAAACAAATTTATCAAAAAATCCCATAAATTAAAAAAAATATTAACTGTTGAGAAACATGTTCACTATTTATATGTAATATCATGCGATAAATAGGGTGACATCATTCTCGTGGATTTAGCTCGTTCCATTCATGAGGAAAGACACTTTGAGTAATACTTTTTTATTTGAACGCCAATAGTCATTTATCTGCTATGAGAATGACTTATTTCTCCGTCCGTAACGCTTGGCGAGATTTTGGCGACGAATTTTGCGGAATGTCGCCAACTTGGCGACATTTTTAAATGTTGCCAAATGAACGAAAATCTCGCCAAATGGATAAAAATGACGCTAAATCAATGAAAATGACGACTAATCGTCGAAAATGCAATATCTTGGAAAGAATATAAGTATCTACTATAAGAAAAACCTATTTTTTTGCTGTAAAATTAGTAAATTCATTGCATTATATAAGGAAAGTCATGTGTTGTCCACATCAGATTTTTTTTGCTGTAAAAGTAGTAAATTCATTGCATTATATAAGGAAAGTCATGTGTTGCCCACATCAGATTTTTTTGCTGTAAAAGTAGTAAGTTCATTGCATTATATAAGGAAAGTCATGTGTTGCCCATATTAGATTTTTATATTCGCGCTTCCATATTAGCGTCGATATATGCTAACAGTTATACTACAGCGACTGTATTAAGAATTACGTGAATTACTTTATAGCTTAGAGTTTCTAAAAAGAAATGAAAAGCAGCTTTACTCACTACTTCTATCTGCTATGTCATTGAATAATCTAAATTCTAGAATTTAAATTTACGTACACACATTTATTTTTCAAAAACTTACGTTTCAAACGCAAATCAATTTTATTGTTGAAAGTTTGAATGGTTAGTTAGAGACACAACATTTATTTGAGAAGTTACCTAGAGATAACTTGCTTCTAGCCTATGTAAGAATTTTTCTTCTAGTCCCTGTAGAAATTTCGTAGAGATTTAAATATGTTTCTTAAAGGAATAGATCTTTTTTAAGAAGTTATTTGGAGGTAGATGGTTTTAGCTCCTTTAAAGTAATTTTAGTTCTCACCCGTGTAGAATTTCCCCCCTATTTCTAGCTATTTAAAGTGGTTATTTAGAGGTAGAGATATGGTTTGAGAGGTCATTTAGTAGTAGAGATTTAATATCAAATCATTTAGAGGTACAGATGTGATTTAAAAGAGAACATTTAGTGGTATAGATTTGATTTCCGAGCTCATTTAAAGGTAGAGTTATTATTTCAGAGGTCATTTAAAGATAGAGTTGTTATTTCAGAGGTCATTTAAAGGTAGAGTTGTTATTTCAGAGATCATTTAGAGGTAGTGTGATTTCAGAGGCCATTTAGAGATAGAGATGGAAATTTAAAGCTTCTCTAAAGATAGAGATGTAATTTCATAAATTATTTTGAGGGAGATGTGTGATTTAAGAGAATTTTAGAGGTAAATATGTAATTTCAAAGGTTGTTTATAAATATACATGTGACTGTAGGAGTTATTTAGAGTTACAAATATGATTTCAGAGGTCATTTGGAAGTACATATGTATATTCAGAGATCATTTAGAGGGAGATGTAGTTTCAGATGTAACTTAGAGGTAGAAATGTAATTTTAGAGCTTATTTAGAGATAGATATGTGATTTTATAAGATATATTTAGAGGAGGAAATGCAATTTGCGAGGTTTTAGTGGTATAGATAATGATAGAGGTTATTTAGAGGTAAAGATACGGTTGATTTCAGAGGTTATTTAGAGGTAGAGATGCAACTTAAGAGTTTATTTAGAGGCAGAGCTGCCATTTAAAGGGTTATTTAGAGGTAGAAATGTGACTTTAGACATGTGATTATATAATGTTTGAGAAATGTGATTTGAGCAGCTATTTAGTGGTAAAAATATGATTTGAGAGGTTATTTTGAGTTAAATATATGATTTGAGGAAGAAATATAACGTTGGTGGTTATTTAGAGATATGATTTGAAATGCTATTTAGAGGTTAAGATATGATTTGAGAGGTGATTTCGAGGTAGAAATGGGACACCAAAGGTTATTCAGAGGTATAGATGCTATTTAAAAGGTTACTTGGAAATAGAAATGTGGTTTGAGATGGTATTTAGAAGTAGAGATGTGATTTGAGAGATTATTTTGAAGTAGAAATGCGACAATGTAAGTTATTTAGAGGTACATATGAATAAGAGGTTATTTATAGATGTATACGTTATTCCAGAGATTATTTGTAGGTCAGTATGTGATTTTTGAGGTTACTTTAGAGGTGGAGATGTGATTTAGTGGGTAATTTAGAAGTAGAGATATGCTAGAGATAATTTAGAGGTAGGGATGTGATAACAGCGACGAGTAATTAGAAGTAGAGATGTGATTTCATAGATTATAGATAGCGTTGCGATTTGTAAAGTTATTTAGAGATAGGGATGCGGTTTGCAATGTTATTTAAAGGTTCAAATGTGGTACCAAGGTCATTTAAAGATATGATTGATTTCAGAGATTTAGTAGTTGAGATGTGATGATAGAGATTTTTTGGAGGTAGAGTTGTAATTTCAGAGGTTATTTATATGTAGATTTGTGATCTTATATTTTTAGAGATAAATGTGTGACTTAAAGTTATTTAAATGTGATTTAAAATGTTATGTAGATATAGAGATGTGATTTAATATATAATTTAGCGGTCGAGATGTGATGCTAGAGATTATCAAGAAATAAAGAT
The DNA here is from genome assembly GCA_951213105.1 of Amaurobius ferox. NCBI lineage: Eukaryota > Metazoa > Arthropoda > Arachnida > Araneae > Amaurobiidae > Amaurobius > Amaurobius ferox. The sequence goes on from OX578135.1 coordinate 107,042,913, forward strand.
GTGATACGGACCTTTGCAAAGATAAGCAAATTCAGTCTTATCACACAGACGGCTTCAAATTCTGTAATAATTAGGAACACTTCTTATTAGTTGAATCAGTCAGTATGAATGAACCCAGTTATATCAAACAATTTTCACAACTTTGTTTATTGAGTTAAAAATCTGATGTGAGCAACACATGACTTTCCTTATATAATGTAATGAATTTACTACTTTTACAGTAAAAAATAGGTTTTTCTTATAGTAGATACTAATATTCTTTCCAAGACATTGAATTTTCGACAATTAGTCGTCATTTTCATTGATTTAGCGTCATTTTTATCCATTTGGCGAGATTTTCGTTAATTTGGCAGCATTTCAAAAAGTCGCCAAGTTGGCGATATTCCGCCAAATTCGTCGCCAAAATCTCGCCAAGCGTTATGCTCTAAGAAATAAGTTATTCTTACAGCAGATAAATGACTATTGGCGTTCAAATACAAAAGTATTACTCAGAGTATCTTTTTTCATGAATGGAACGAGCTAGATCCACTAGAATGATGTCACCCGATTTATCGCATGGTATTACATATGAAAAGTGAACATGTTTATCAATAGGAATTAATTTTTTTTTATTTTATATGACTTTTTGATATTTTTTTTGAAAAATGTACAATATCTCGAGAACGGTTCATGTTAGCGTTCTAAAATTTATGTCAATCGTTTTCTAATGAAAAATTACATAAGAAATGTCTATTTGCGTAACTTTATTAGTAGTGTTGATTTTTTGACGATTTTTTCAAAATTTCATTCGAAAATTTAGGGGGGTCTGAACATTCGGTTGCGTATAAAAACAATAGGCTTCCAGTGTTTACGGATTGTGATTTTTGTTCCAAATTTGGTTCAAATCGGTCCATTCGTTCGTCAGTTATCGTCTCCACAGGCCCACTGACACACACACACACACACAAACACACAGACATCACTTCAAAAATGTTTGTTTCGTGATCAGGGATGCTTGAAACGTGCTCTCCCGTCGAAAACTCGAATTCGAATTTTCGAACCCCGTCACAATACTTTCCTTATACATTATGTATATAAGGAAAGTAAAAATATTAACGTACTTCTGCTATTTAAAACATTTTTCAAGCTTCAATAAAATTACCAAGTGAAAAAATGACCATATCGTTTTATTGGTGTATATAGTACAATATTAATAATTGTCATCCATAATTAGCTTGAAAATTATTTCTTGATGTTCAATAATGATCAGTCATCAAATATAAGACATTTCTTGGTTGGATTCATAAAAGATGTTGGTGGGCAGTTGAAAACTTGTGAAAATCTCTGTGAATTTTGAAGCCCTCCTTTTATTCTGAAAATAAAATGTACAGTTAAAGCGTCAGGAAACTTAGAAGTATCCTTTATACATCAAAAACATTTAAAGAAACAATAAACTTGAATTGTTTGTTTGTTGCTACGCAAGAATTCTGTTCTAAGTATTGCGAAAAATGGAATCCAGAGAGTTGTCTGAACAATTTTCCTTAACTCTGTCTTTCTACCGTGTAATGCACAGAGAAACTATTCTGGCAAAATGAGAATGACACATCGAGTTTTCTATGAAGTCGCAAATTGTAAGCATCTCTGAACTCAATTCGATCGAATATTTTTGAGATACCCGTGTGTGCGAGTACGCATGTTTAAGTGTATGAGCTTCTGTACATGATATTTTAGGCACAAATATGCAACTGAATCAAATTTCGTACTATTATTACATTCTGTAAGTTGTGGTAATCTACTGATATTGAATGCGGTCGAACTTTCGAAAGAACTCCCAGATTGTTGATTTGGAGAATCATAAAAAGTAAGAACATCTAAAAATAAATAATCATTTAACATGGGAATATTTCACTAGAAAACTAATGTACCTTATTTAATTTAAAAAAGACAGTATACACCGTTTTTGAGACATTACACTTTTTCGAATAAATTTATCGAAAAGTTTTTAGGCTTTTCAAACCTACTTAATTAGGTGGGTTAATCTTTTGCATGAAATACTGTGCATTAAATTGAGTGAAGTTACTTGCTACAGCTACGCGAGCCATTCCCGTATTAAAATAATTATTGTGTCAGAATTGATTCATGTCACCAAGAAAGAGAGCTTAAGTGGAAAGTACCAATTAAGTATACTAACTAGGTGCGCATAAGGTACGCATAAGGTACGCATAAAGTACGTGTAGTGGATGAGCATGCTTGTGGTCATGGGTCCGTCTAATGTATAAAAACACATTAGACGGACATATGTGCGGAAAACACGTTCGTTACAATGTGATTAAACAAAAACACATTTATGATTAAGGGCTTAATTACTCAGTTTGAAAAGTTTGGTCAATTGGAGTATGCGTTCAAAAATTAGAGCCAGCAATGTACCAAACGGTGTAGTTAAATAGTGATACTTCCTGATTTCAAAAGAAAAATAAGCTATAAATTTCACCTATGCGTATTATCTGTGAATAACAAATTTCCCTCTTTTTGCTTATATATTGCCGAGCTTCATTTCTACGACCATAAACATTTTCTGGAACCATGAAGTTAGAAATGAGATAAAACTACCATGGATAAAAAGCTTGAAAATGCCATAATCCTTTGAGAATTATATCTAGGCGTCGTTATTGTCAGTTGTCACAACAGAAAGTCGTAATATATAGTATATATGTTTGTGATTATTTTAAAATTAAGGGTTCCCTTATTATGAGAATATTTAACCAGTTTCAAACGATATTGGCGTTTTCTTAATATGAAGTTTCAACTCCTTACTTTTACCCCTATGCCATTACATTTGTTATTACATTACTACATTTGTTTTCAACCGACCATTTTAAAGTCTATACCAATTAATGTTTTGCATTACTAAATCGATCTATGCAAGGTTGGTGCGAATCGAAATATGGGATCTAAAATTATAATTTTAGATCTCATACGTAAGGGCACGTTTATAAGGGAACTATAGTGACCTTACAAAAGCCATGCTGTTGGGTTGAATAGTGATAGGAGTATGAGAAGCATGATCGTTGTGCCGATTGTTTTTATTACTTAATATTAAAAAGGCATACTCTCTAAAATGCACTTATATTATAAACTACAGTCATTTGCAGTTTGGTTTAGTACATTGCTTTGGTGGCCGCAAAACCCACCTAAGATCAGAATATCGGGATAATTAAATATTGTAATAACCTTACAGAAATCCAAAGTTAGATCTAAAGGTAAATAGAAAGGTCTTCAATTTTATTCAATTGCACATTATCAATTTACATCATTTTATCTAACAATATAAAGACTATTCTTCTTCTTCTTCTTCTGACGCATATTAAAAGTAATTAGCGCGAAGTAATGCCAGACTTTGTAATAATTGGTTGGAACATTTAGTGGGACAACTTAATAATTAATTGTAAATTTCGGATAATTATACTATCCTCACATTGTCGTTAAGCGTACATTACCTAATGAGGTCTTTTCAGGAGTCAAATGCAGATAGAACCTCAATACATATTTCCACATCTGGATCACAAGATATAATTTTGAAGTTCTCCTCTGAGCAGTTCACCGTACAAGGCATTCATGCAAAATCCAACTGAAAACCAACTACTGTTGGCTCTTAAACCTCTCTCATCTCCATCACTCTCAATACATGTTCTTTTATTTTCCTTTTCGCGGTTATATATATTTTTCCTCCCGTAGACAGTCAACGTGCCACATCTCTCTGGTATGCAGACTTCTCGTCTCCGTTCGATTCATAATCCTCTTCTTAATCCGGCTTTTGACTGGGAATGCAGACTTTTAGTCTGAGCGCTTCGACTACCCCCCTCCCCCGTGTTTGATTAAATATTAATATTTTTTTATTTCTGGAATTACATTATCACTCCGTCGCGAAAAAAACCGGAAAGTTATTCTTTCAAAAGTTTATTACTATGCTAAGCAATTGAGCACATCATGGTTGATATGAAAATACATAAGCAATATCATATTTCTATATCATTATTGCACGTTCGCATAAATTAGTTATTATTTATGTTATTTGTGATTGCAAATGAGTCTAGGGTTATAATGATTTTTAAACTCACTGAAAATACGACAAAATCGTTTGAGCCAATGATTCAGATGACGCTGGGATCAGATATGTCCCACTGTATTGTGCGCATTTCTATGGTGAAAGGTTCGTATTGAACTACATGAAATTTTAAACTGCTAATTTTGCAGAAATAAATTACCATTGCAATGTAAATTAGAATGCAAACAATAAAGAATATTCTACCTCATTAAACTTTATTTTACTTTCCAATTTATTTTCATCGCTCTACTTTCTGCACCTTTTGTTTCACAGCCACAGGAATAAAACACACGTGTCTTCTACTCATATTTAGGGAGCTTTAATTAGAAAATAAACAAGAATACATACACAAAACACTACGTTTTCCTGTGTTAAATGAAAATAGATGGAACTTTAATAACACTAACGACACCTATATATAATTTTCAAAACCTTTTTGGTATTTTCCAGTTTTACATCAACATGCGTTTTATCATCTTCACTCATCTTTGATTTTTGGAATTAAATTACTATACACGGTGTCCAGAAAGTTCCGGAACGGCGTAATAACTCGAGAAATGCTCTTCGGATCAAAAAATAAAAAAACACGTAATCAATATTTTTAGAAAAGCTATCTAATGATACCAAAATTGTTCCCCCTCCATTGAAATCTTCAATGGGAACCTCCATTTTTTATTGCAGATTTGGATTCTCCAGAAAAAATTACATACATTTGACCTACAATTTTTGGTTTTTGCTCCCACAAACGGCGCTATAATCGAGAAAATGTGATGTTAATCAAGCACTTCAATCATGAGAGGGAAGGGGAGTTACAGAAAAAAGCACCCTGATCATAAGAGGAAAGGGGACTCATGTTAATCAAGTACCCCGAAGGGAACAGAAAACTACTACGTCCACATCGTTGTTCCTGGGTAGTGCTAAAAGTAGTTTTGAACAGTTTTTTAAACTGAAGTCAACAGTTGTCGCTGAAGTAAACGGTTAGCGGGGGGAGGGGGTCAATTTCAGCATCATTGGATAGTTTTTTTGAAAATATTGAACACGTAATTTTTACTTTCCTTATATACATAATGTATAAGGAAAGTAAAAAGTATTGTGACGGGGTCGAAAATTCGAATTCGAGTTTTAGACGGGAGAGCACGTTTCAAGCATTCCTGATCACGAATCATACATTTTTGAAGTGATGTCTGTGTGTGTGTGAAAGTATGTGTGTGTGAAAGTATGTGTGAAAGTATGTGTGTGTGTGTGCGTGTGCGTGTGTGTGTGTGTCAGTGAGACTGTGGAGACGATAACTGACGAACAAATGGACCGATTCGAACGAAATTTGGTACAAAAATCACAATCCATGAATACTGGAAGCCTGTTGGTTTTAAACGCAATCGAATGTTCAGAACTCCCCTAAATTTTCGAGTGAAATTTTGAAAAAATCATTAAAAAATCAAAGCCTTTAATAAAGTTACGCAAATAGACATTTATAATGTAATTTTTTCTTAGAAAGCGATTCACATAAACTGTAGAACGCTAGCATGAACCGTTCTCGAGGCATTGCCCATTTTTAAAATAAATTTATCAAAAAATTCCATAAATTAAAAAAATATTTTAACTGTTGGGAAACATGTTCACTTTTCATATGTAATATCATGCGATAAATTGAGTGATATCATTCTCGTGGATCTAGCTCGTTCCATTTATGAGAAAAGATACTTTGAGTAATACTTTTGTATTTAAACGCCAATAGTCATTTATCTGCTATAAGAATAACTTATTCCTCCGTCCATAACGCTTGGCGAGATTTTGGGGCAGAATTTGGCGGAATGTCGCCAACTTGGCGACTTTTTTAAATGTTGCCAAATTAACCGAAATCTCACCAAATGGATAAAAATGACACTAAATCAGTGAAAATGACGATTAATTGACGAAAATTCAATATCTTGGAAAGAATAGAAGTGTCCACTATATTCGTATCCACTATAGTCGTATCTACTATAAGAATAATCTATTTTTTTTTGTACTGTAAAAGTATTAAATTCATTGCATTAAATAAGGAAAGTCATGTGCTGCCCACATCAAATTTTTTATTTTTGTATCTGAAGTGTTTTTACCGAGACATTCCCATTTTTAAACGTTTGTGTGCCATTTCCATTTTTTCGATAATAGCGACGTTTGTGGGAGTAAAAATCAAAAATCGTCGGTCAAATGTATGTAATTTTTTCTGGAGAATCCAAATCTGCAATAAAAAATGGGAGTTCTTATTGAAGATTTCAAAGTTGCCCCCCCCCCTCCTCCCAGAAGGGGGGAGGGTGGTCAATTTTGGTATCATTGGATAACTTTTCCAAAAATATTGAATACGTGTTTTTAATTTTTTGATCCGAAGTGTATTTCTCGAGATATTGCGCCGTTCCGGAACTTTCTAGATTGCCTTGCGAGAGTTAGCCAGACGGACATAAAACTCCTATAGATGAGAAGTTTGAAAATACCTTAATGCATACAGAAATATATCTAGATATGGCTAGAGTTGGTAACGTTCCATCTGTTCATGTTTGAGACAACAGGGAGGTGTAGTGTTTAGTATATGTATTTTTGACTATTTTTAAATTAAAGCTCTTTAATTATAAGTAGAATTAAAAAGAATTTTTTTCATTTTGCCATAGAAGTACGCATATTTCAGTAGGACTTATACTACCTCAGCGTCGCCTGAATTATTGTCTCAAAAGAGTTTAATTTTTTCCTAACATAGGGTTCAAACTCCTTCTCTTTACTCCATGGTTTTGACATTTTCTATAACAACAACAATTTTGAGAGTCTATAATATCTTTAATAAAGGTGAAAACAGTACCCGATAATTCCGCGGATTATACTTCATTCCTTCTTTGTATTTGACTTTTCTGAGCAGTAATGCAATATTTAGAAACAAATAAATTTACACTTCAGTGCTAAAGATAAGTTAAATTGCTTTAAAGTTAAATTACTTTTACCGAAATTCTGGGGAACTGTGTATGTCCCTTTCGTAATGCGCTATCTCTTTCTCAATCGTCCTCACCTCACACCATGCCTGGAAGAAATACATGCCATACATCTATTAATATATATGTTATGCATCTATTAATGTTATACATCTATTATTACACGTTATATATCTACTGATATACATGCTATACGTCTATTACTATACATATTATACATCTACATATATATTTTGAAAAAGATATAAATCATATTAGTTCAAATGACTTAAATAAAAAAAATCTTAAAATAATAAAAAGAATAAATAAAAAGAATTAATTAAATAAATAAAAAGAATTATCAAATGTATCAAATGTTTGCTGAGGATCTTGCTGTTTAAGATAAAGAGGCAAAGCAACCATACCAGCCAAAGCAAGGCAGGTTTCTGTCTCTAGAGTTACATGATCCAGTAAATATAGTGTTGCCAAACAAAATAAAAAAAACAATTATCCCTGCCGGCCAGTCTGTTATTCGCACAAAAACGTTTCGGATTTGTTGGACTGGAGACACCGCCGATACCACCACAGTCTTCTCCAATTTAAACCAAAAAGATTAGGACAGAAAATAAGAATACATTTACTTTCAACTAATAAAAACTTGAATAAAGATGCCCACGTCAGGCAAAACAAGTTGTATAAAGATATATTCAATCTCACAAAAACACTACTTCATGGTAAAAAAAAAATTCTAGCCAAGTACAAAAACCTTCTTTCAAAAAAGTTATGAAGTCTAGTGTACTCTATGAAGGTACTTTGCAAAAGGCTACCAAATATCCTAACACTCCACATAATCATACTTGGTCCCTTTTATTCGTACTTAATTTTTCTAATTGACTACGACTCAAAAGAACTATGTGTGATTTAAAGGAGGGTCAGGATCCTTCGGCAGGTTACCTAGACCCGAAAGTACAGATCCGGTTCCCTAGAAACATTACACAAACCATTTTGAGACGTCTTAACATTTTTGGAAGGATATTTTGATTTTACATAATTGGCGTGAAGGTTTTATTACCATGAAATGATGTTTTTTGTGAGATTTCAACACTTTTTGTACAAATATTTAGCAACATGATTACTCAGCAAGGATATAGCAGGCGTTGCGAATTTTACATTACCGCTAGCGCCATTTATTTATGTATTCTTTTTTTTCAATTTTTGAAATTCCAAATCAAAGTTATCTTCAAGTTTTAATAGAAAAGTATATACCTCCTACCAGAATACACAAAAGGGGGCCATCATGCATTAAAATTGGTTCCATAGTTTAGGATGTATGTTAGTAAACATTAAAAAAAAAGTCCAATCTGAAAATTGTAGAAAGTACATTTTCAAAGTTATTTTTTCTTGGGTGCTACCACACCGATTGTAATTTTTCTTATTTTGTTTTTGTCAGCTTCGCGGTAATACTACATAATGGAATATCGAGTCTATACATATCATGGGGACAGAGAAATGTATAATATAACGTCACGTATAATATACACGTGCAAGCAACAGATTCGGAAATGAGGACTTGGCGACGCGGAGAACTGTCACGTTTCTAGAATATTATTACGACGTGCTATCGTGAACTCGTAGTTGTACTCTAAGGATACAAGAATGAGTCCAAATTTCTGAATAATTAGCACTTTTATATAAAAGTACCAATAAGCGCAAATAATAGCAATATACAGCGACTAGCTAAATAACTGTCTTAGAGCAATATACAGCGACTAGCTAAATAACTGTCTTACAATTTCACCAAACAACTGTTAGATACAATGGAATAGCAATTAAATGCTCAGCTAATTCATAAAATAGCTGATACTATTCTCAAAATACTGTAGTATCTCACAATTCAATTTAACCCGTATCACATCAACAACTCTTCAACTGAGCGATGATTCCTTTTATATACTTTTCTTGGAAATTTCTAGAAAGGGCTCGTATCTGTCAATATTTCGTGAAATTTCTTGTATATTCGAAAAGTCGTCAAATTAGCGACAAATTGCCAAATTTGGCAACCTAGTTCCGAAAAATCAAATTATGGCAACCTTACTTTCACGTGACAGGAATGTCTCTACTGTAGAAGTGGTTTTCCGCTATGTCTTTCTAACTTTCACATGTTTGTAGCAATATGTTAGGATAGCATGTATAGCTATATGATATCAACAAAAACTAAATTTGAGTCACGTGACTTTGAAATAAGAGGTTTGGGGCGGTGGATGAGGGTCGTATGAGTTTCTGAATAAATTTAATTATTCAAGGATTATTGTTACTTGATTTATTGTATTAAATTCTCAGCAAATTCTATTGCATATTAAATGTAACATTGATTTATTCAAACTTACCTGTGCAAATGATATATACAAGAGTTCCTCCGGTGAGAAAGGCAGGCCGGGTAACGCAAAACCGTTCTTAGCCATGTCTTGAAGCAAATGTTCTGCAATCTAAGTTGAAATATATTTAGAAAGTGTAAGTATTCAGTAAAACATTAAAATAATATTCATAAACTAATATTTGCCACGGACAGTGATATTTATCTTTTGAAAAGTATAAAGTCCTTAAAAATTCGTTCTGTTTTTGACAAAAACAAGAAATTAATTTTGGCTATTACTTTCTTAATATACAATAATGTATAAGGATAGTATTGTGACGGGGTCGAAAATTCGAATTCGAGTTTTCGACGGGAGAGCACGTTTCAAGCATCCCTGATCACGATTCGAACATTTTTAAGTGATGTCTGTGTGTGTGTGTGAAACTATGTGTGTGTGTGAAAGTGTGTGCGTGTGTGAAACTGTGTGTGTGTGTGTGAAACTATGTGTGTGTGTGTGAAACTGTGTGTGTGTGTGTGAAACTATGTGTGTGTGTGTGTGGGTGTGTGTGAAACTGTGTGTGTGTGTGTGTCAGTGAGTCTGTGGAGACGCTCACTCACGAACGATTGCACCGAGTCGAATGGAATTTGGTACAAAAATTACAATCAATAAACACTGGACGCCTATTGTTTTTATACGCAATCGAATGTTCAGAACCCCCCTAAATTTTTGAGTGAAATTTTGAAAAAATCGTCAAAAAATCAAGACCTCTAATAAAGTTACGCAAATAGACATTTCTTATGTAATTTTTCATTAGAAAACGATTGACATAAATTTTAGAACGCTAACAAGAACCGTTCTCGAGATATTACACATTTTTCAAAAAAATTATCGAAAAATAATATAAAAAAAAATTCTTATTGAGAAACAAGTTCTTTTCATTCGTAATATCATGCGATAAATTTATGACATCATTCTCGTGTATCGAGCTCGTTCCATTCATGTAAAAAGTGAATGTAAAGTTTGAGTAATACTTTTGTATTTGAACGCTAATAGTCATTTATCTGCTGTAAGAATAACTTATTTCTCCGTCCATAACACTTGGCGAGATTTCAGCGACGAATTTGGTGGGATGTCGCCAACTTGGCGACTTTCTTCAATGTTGCTAAATTAACGAAAATCTCGCTAAATGGATAAAAATGATGACTCATTCACGAAAATTCAATATCTTGGAAAGAATATAAATATCTACTATAATAATCTATTTTTTTTTACTGCAAAAGTAGTAAATTCATTGCATTATATAGAGAAAGTCAGGTGCTGCCGACTTCATATTTTTTTCATGTTCTAGTCAAGCTTTAACTTCATGGCACGCTAGTGGAAGTAAATCAGAGATAGCATGATATAAATGATAATACTTAGAAAATGAAGTATATGCAAACGAAGTTTTTATGGTTGATGTTGAATATATTCTGATACAAAACCCTAGAAAGATTGCCATGGGTAAATTTCGTTCTCAAGATCTATTACAAACAGGAAATTTTAGAAGCAATCTTCATTAGGTGGCAAATGATGTGCACACTTCGTTTTTGACAGAATTATTAATAACTGTTATTCCTTTTTGCATACTTACTTCATATATTCATACTAATTTTCGATAAGACTTCAAGAAATGTAAGTGGAAATACTTAATGAATCCCATACCCCCTCTGGAACTAGATTCTGAATTCAGAACAGTCACTATCTGAGCTCTGCGTATAGCCAATCTTGAGAAATATAGGTGTTTAATGATAATTTTTTGAGCCAGAAGTAAAAAGCCTGAAGTAGAATTCTTAGCGTTATTTTTTAAATTTTGGTGATATTTTCGGCAAATTATTTACCAAATTCGCTGAGTGTTACAGACAGACGGATAGAAGGGTTTTTACATATAACAGAATGATTATTAGTGAAATGTGGACATCAAAATACAAAGCTATTACACAGAATATTTTCTTTTGTGTATGGAATGAGCAAACTCCATGAGAATGATGGTAACAAATGTATCGCATAATACTGCATATGAAAATTAAACATATTTCACGATAGTTAATACATTTTTTTAATTTTATGTATTTTTTTCTAAATTTACTTGAAAAAACGTGAAATATCTTGAGAATAATTCTAACGGTTTGAGTTCTAAATTTTGTGTTATATGTTTTCTAATAAAAATGTACACAAGAAATGATTATTTATGTAATATTTTCGAAAGTTCTAATTTTTTAATGATTTTTTCAAATTTTCATTTGAAAATTAGGGGGGTGTGTGTGTGAGGGGGGGGGGGGGGTCTTCCGAACACTTCAGTATGTTTAAAATCAAAAAAGTTCTAATATTTACCAATTCTTATAATCGTACCAGATTTCGTTTGAAACATTCCCCTCGTTCGTGAGATATCGAATAAAAAGATTCATGGAAGCACAGTAACATACACACATACATTACTTGGAAAACGTTAGATTAGAGTTCAGAGACGCTTGAAACACACTCCTCCGACGAAAACTCGAATTAGAATTTTCGATCCCGTCACAATATTTTCCCTATACATTATAGTATGTATGTTGGAAAATTAAAAATTGCGATTCATGCTGAAATATAATTTTTTTATAATCTAAGAACTTCAGACCATAGAATATAATGACATGATTTTCAAATCAGCTAGCACGAAAATGCACGGTTTGACCCCCGGTTAGCACAGATAATTCCATATAATTTATACGACTAAATATTTAAATGACCAGATTTTAGTTTGCGAATCAAAACATTAAATTGCTTTTAAAATGTAGATGTGCACAAAATTATTTATGGTTAGTAAATGTTACGTGTAAGGAGTGATGCCACGTGTAAGGAGTGATGCCACGTGTCAATAATAATTATTATACTTTGTTCATATTTTTATAATGATTATATTTTTATAATATTTATATTTTGCAAATATTATATTTTAGTTTTAACAGATAGAATGGATGATAAATGTATTACCTTCTCAGTAACTTTGACGGCCATATTGTCAGGAAAATTTTCAACTAATGTGTAATTTCCTTTCAGCTGGAAAATAAAATAATAATTAAGGATGTCATTAAAAGTTCCTTTCTTTAAATTTCTTATTTTTCATTAATATATAAATAAAATATAAACGTTACATGTACTGTGTATCGTCAGTTAAATATATAAATAGTTTGGTAATAGCCAATCACAGATAGAAATCATAACTGAACCATAATTATTTTCAAGTCATAACTGAACCGTAATTGTTTTCTTTGTATTGCATTCTATTTTAAATATTGGGGAGCACTGGTAAGCGTCTTAAATTAGTCAAGAAGGCCACGTTTCTAAAAATGATGAGTCATAAACATAAGATAAGCCATTCGTTATGCTAGTTTTATGGGATGCAAGTCTCTCTGTAAACGCTAGCGATAATGCTTGTTATACTTTTGTATTATTGTGTTTGTTTCTATTAGATGGCTTTAGATTAGAATTTTGTTTCACTTACTACTGTTTAGAAAAATGAGTAAGATATCAATCATACAAACTTTGGATATGTGAAAAGAAAAAAAAATAAATTTTTAAAAATTCTTAATTTTACAATTTTTATTTGTTTACCATATATTCATTTATCTAAGTACTGAAATTCTCTAAAGACTAATTACAATGTAACTTAATTTAAATATAAAATTTAATAACAGAAAGTCACCAAGATATCAGTACTGATAAAAATTATTAATAGTTACAAGGGGACTTGGCTAAAATAGACGCATAAATAATGAGGAAGAAGATATAAAAATGTCACAATTTGAAAACAAATTTCCACGTATAATTTTCGCCATTTTGATAAATACACCATGTTACTGAATGCATGGAACAAAGAATGAAAATAAGAATAAATTGAAGATTGTTGGAAAGCAATATATATTAGAAAATGTTTTTGAAAAATATTACTTCTGAATGAAAAATATGTAACAAGATATCACTTTTATAAAAATACAAGCACACAAAATGGAAATATTTTAAATTTTGAAAATAAAAAATCACCTGCATTTCTGGAATGAAATATTTATCAAATATATATTTAAAATTACAGATGAATTAGATTTTTTTCAATAATTAACCATTCACTTCAAAAATAAATTTTTTATTTTCAGTTCCATACCTTGCGAAGGGAACTTCCCTTTCTATTACACGAAACAATCCATGCACGCACAAATATCAAACTTATGAAGTCAATAATTTTCACTGAAGTATTAATACAACTTTAAATATTGAAAACTAAGTATAATCGGAAGAAATGTTAGTAGAACTTTAACTCGAAATGAACACATTTACATGCCACGTCTATGCTTTGAGTTTAAGCCTTCGTGTACGGGAGAGAGAGTAATCCTACGTTATATAAATAATTAAGATTATACCTCCATCCATATCTAAATAAATCTTGCTTTTGGTTGAAAATAGCAAAACGAGTGATAAAGTAAACGAAAATATATATTTCAAAATAATATTTACCTAACTTACATTTTTACCTAAAATTTTCAGCTCAAAATTAAAATATTGATCAATCAAGCAATTCTGTCTTTCTTCCAAATTCTGTCGAGTTATGTTGTCCATTCCTGAATGAGAACGTATAAAAATATTAAATGGTGATTAATTTTTAATGGCTTATAAATAAATGCACTACTAATGTCCAAAACCTAAGGACGAACTAAAATAGGAAGAATAAATACATAGTTCTTATTTGACTAAATAGTAAGGATACACTCAGTTTGACTTTTGAGCTCTAATATGCAAATTCTTATATAAATAGATACTACTAGGCGAATACCCATTGAAAATCAATGGTCTCGCAATAAGCAGCCCCTGATTATAGTAAATTTTTTAATAATTCGAGTTTCACATTTATTCAGCAAATCGAATATTTTGTTGTGTAGAACCCCCTAAAGAAGAAAATATTAGAAAACTTAAATTGCACACTTCTTCCTTTCGAACTATTTACCCGTACACCAAATTAAAGTATTTATCTCATCCCGAAGCATACTATTTTATTATCTCCACTTTCGAACGTTTTTCTGTGGAGCACACCCATAAATGAACATTTTTGAAAAATTCTGTTCGTCTTGGGTCTTTTATCTGATGACTGGCCCACATACCAAATATCAAGCATCTATCACATTTAAAAGGAAGCGTGTCTCTTTTATTCTGAAAATCGAACATATTTGTGTGCGCCCCCCCCCCCCCCCCCCGCCTAAAGTAGCAAGTACTGGAAATCTGAAATTGCATGATTTCTTTCTTTCAAACTATTTAGCCGTACACCAAATTTGATGTTTCTATCCTATCGTGAAGCATATTTTTCTATCACTTCACCTTTCAAACGTTTTCCTGTGTTGCACCTCCTTAAATGATCATTTTTTTAAAAACCGTAATAATCTTGGGGTTTTTTTATCAAATGATTAGGCCATATAATAAATTTCAAGCCTCTATCATATTGTACAGGAGGAGTTTTTCATTGGTTCGTCAAATCGAACATTTTAGTGTGCGGTAACCCCAACAATAGCAAATGTTGGAAAACTGAAATTGCAAACTTTCTTCCTTTCTGACTATCTACCCGTATACCAAATTTGAAGTTTCTAACTCATCGCGAAACATGCTTTGTCTATCATTTCACCTTTGGAATGTTTTTCAGTGGAGTACCTACCCCCCTATATATACATTTTTGAAAAACTCCAGTCGTATTGGGTTTTCTATCAAATGATTTGCCCATATACCAAATCTCTATCACGTTCTAAAAAGGGTGTTTCTACTTCATTCCGAAAATCGAACATTGTTGTGTGCAACACCCCCTAAAGTAGAAAATATTGGAAAACTAAAATTACACACTTTCTTCTTTAGGGCGCGGTAGCCCATTGGTTAGCGCGCTGGAGTTGCACTCGGTAGGCCCGGGTTCGATTCCAGCCACTGCCAAAACTGCCGCCGTGTTCATGCGGAGTACGATCACGTTAAACATGTGGGTCCGAAAGTCCTTCCGAGAGGTTGGTGGTAGGGGAAGGAGGGTACGGTCCCTGTGGATGCCTCCCCCACTGGGTTCCGGTCTAAATTGGGTGGCACTTCCCGACCGTCCAAACAGTTACCTTACACCTTTCTGGTAGGTCGGACGGTCTGGGTTTCAACAACAACACTTTCTTCTTTCCAAACTATCTACCCGTGTACCAAATTTCAAATCTGTATCTCATTCCGAAGTATGTTCTTTTATCAATTCACCTTTCGAACGTTTTCCTCTGGAGCACCCCTTAAACGAACATTTTTGAAAAATTATATTCGTCTTGGATGTTTTCATCAAATGATTAGTTCATATATCAAATTTCAAGCCAATATCGAATTTTAAGGAGCCGTTTCTCACTTATTCGGTAAATCGAAATTTTTGGTGTGCGGCACCCCCTTAAGTAGAAAATATTGGAAATCTGAAATTGCACACTTTCTTTCTTTCGAGCGATTTACCCATACACCAAATCCGAAGTCTCTATCTTATGGCAAAGTATGCTTTCCTACCATTTCACTTTTCGAACGTTTTGGTGTGGAGCACCCCCTCTAGAGAACGTTTTCGAAAAATTCGATTTTTCCAGGGGTTTTTATCGAATGATCGACCGTGTACAAAAGTGCAAGTCTCTATCTATTCGAGAAGTGCCTAAAACTACGTGACTGACAGACAGACAGACGGACACGTGGCAATTAATATATATAGATGATTGTCATGTTATGGGGTACATAAAGTTAGGTGAATGGTTTCCTCCATCCGCCCGCCTGTAATACAGACGCTCATCCCGAATACATTCGAAGACGCACTTGCTTCACTCCAAATTATTAATTTTTATATACGTCCCTAACGAAACATAATTACTCTATCACTTATTAACGAAACGCAATTAGTTTACGATTAATTGAACAACCAATGTTTTGATTCTTGCTGCGGAGTAGCGACGAAAAATAAACAACTAAATGCAATATGTTGGACAACTTATCAGACGGTAAGTATATGTACCCGGACATCACGGCAAACCATATATGCAGAATCGAGAAATTCATAATTAATACATATCCAAAGATCTCATTTTTTGAGTGTTACACTATTCACGGTTGACCGCAGTGTGATGCTTTACTTATTATGACTGGTAGGTAAAGCAAGTTACTTTTTCAGAGCTATAGAGTAGAGAATTATCTTTTCAGTAGATCTTTCAGTATGACTATTGATTCTGGAAGTCAACTGTATTGGGCGACGTTCGGATTTAATATAAGGAAATATAAAAAAATTGTAGAGATATCAGTTTGTGTGTGATGGTATGGGCTGGAATAATCATGAACGGTCTTGCATAGTTCAAGTAATAGAAGGAAGGCCTACAACCTGACAACTTTATTATGATTATGTGAGCCAACGTCATATGTCTGCATTCAATGGCGGTGTGGTGTGGATAAGGGATTACACCAGGTTGTACAACACAGCAGAAATACATGACATATTAAAGTGTGGAAACCCAGACCGCCCGACTCACTGGAAGGTTTAGTGTAGTAAGATGAGTAGCCTTATTAAAGAGTGAAGATGTTCTTTGAATGAACGTCAGAATGATCAGATCTCTATCCTATATAATATTTACAGAATAAATCAGGGAAACGTATTGCTGCACTAAATTTACTATTGTCCTCCTAGTTTTGAGAAAGGAGTGTCACAATTTAACGATTTACGACAAGAGCTCCTGGATAATTTAATACTTAATATGCCTTCAAGGTGCAGAAAATTTCTTCTTAGAGACATACGTTTTAACTTGAATTAGCCAAGTTTTTTAATTAAAAGTAGAGAATGTTTTGCGTCTTTGGAAAAGTAGAAAGCAAGTGAATATTTTGTAAAGAAGTTGCTATATTATTATTAAAATTTAAAGTACAGTATATTTTGTGTTTGATGAGTTTATTTTTAAAGCTATTTTTATATTTTGAGTTTTTCACCAGCATCTGGAATTAAAACCCAGTTATTATGAGTCAAACGCCTGGTTTTCACCAAACGCAACAAGATCTGAGGCCAAATCAACTGACCAATGGAAAAATAAAACTTCACGTGAAAGTTCTCTTGGAGTTAAAAAAATAAACACCCCCTCCCTCTCTCTTTATTTCTGTTCGTATTGGCTGGATGATCGTACGCTCATCGCTTTGTCGCTGGTGTTGTCTTTGGTGAAAATAAAAGGTATGGGCTAGGGAGTGAATCTTTTATCTACTGGTGGGCATTGAAATTCGAAAGTTGTGTAAAATATATGTATACAAACATTTTGTACATTCATACTAGAAGGCAGACATAGGAGAATTCGGCGACTACAAATGTTTCAAAGGCATTATGAGCCCTTAGGAGAAGTAGTTATGTTTGATCTAATTGATATCACACTTTTACTGTGCATACATTACTTGTCCGTTTATTCCCTGCTGATAATGAAATGGAGGTTGGGTATGCGTATAGGTATTACGCAGAGTTTCAGAAATAAAATAATAAATAGTTTTTTCGTTCTATTTAAAAATTATTTCATTAAATTATATGATGTTACAAAATTTAAATTTGAAATACATAATTTTATACTTATCAAAAAAGTTAAGCACTTTATGTCCGATTTCGTGTCCAATAATTTGACCCAACTTTGCTAGATTGAACAACCTACGGAGAAGTAAAGAAAGTTAAAATAATATAGGAAGATGAAAAATCTATATTTTGCTAGGCGAAAAAATGAGTTTTAATTCCTAATGTGATCATTTAAATTTTTTAAAGTATACAATGAGATATTATTTTAATTTATGAGATATAATATATATATATATATATTATTCTATAATGGTGACGGTTCTAGGAAAATATATTCAAACTATAAAAATGCAAAAATTTTCTTACAAATATCTAAAAATCCGTAGCATTTATAACATAAGCGATTGGCATCATAGATGTAGACGTCAGTCAGGGCAGATTAACGATAAAATAAGTGCTTTGATAGAGATACGGTTATGCTTATTGGACTCAATGGAGAATCAATATAATTAAAATTACATCCTCATTGCCGAAATGAGAATCTAAAGACTAGTTTTGCGCCGGACTTAATATTTCCCGTCCGCATGGAATAATCCATATATGTAATGGCAGCAAGAAAACTTGCATATGCTAAAATTTTGCAAACCCTTATGGGAATCGACAGATTTAGTTTTATCACTTCAAATTTCCTGAAAATTTAGTTTAGTGTATCCATTAGTGCAGTGGCCAAGTTCATATTCACAGAACAAGCCAGCACGGAATATTACCAAAGTTAAGATTTTATCTAATTATAGATAACAGCATTTACTGCCCGAGATTGCTATTAGTATGTACTTGTCAGCATGAAAATTTCGGTATTTATAATGGCAACAAGAAAATTCGTATATAAAGAAATTCTATAAAAAATTGTTTCTACAATAGTATGTTTATTATAACTTACTTCGGATATTCGTGGTTAAAAACAGGTGGTAACATAATACCAAACGAAAGATCTGAAAGATAAATTTTAAAGATTTTTTTATAACATTATATTTATATAATATATAATAATATATTTTTATATACTATTTATATACTATTTTTATATACTATTACTACTCTAGAAATTTTAAAGAGAAATATTGAACAGGCATTCCAATATTTTGGCCTACAATATAATTATAAATTGTATCTTTCATATGATATAGAACAAAAAGTGACACAGCTAGAAAACCAATTTTTAGTGAAAGATGGAAAGCAAATAGTGAACTAATTTTTCTAAAAGTAGAGATTAGTTATTTAAAATTATTGCAGGTGTAAAATACAAAAATGTAACTTTCCACTTAACAAAATCAAACCTTACTGTATCTCACGTTGTTATTAACCCCAAATCATTGAAATTTGAAATATGTAATTTTTCTTTGTGATGTGCGTTATGACAAATCTATGCACACAATTTCAAGTCACTATGTCAACTAAAAATTATATTTTACATTCACTCGTTAATTTAAACCATGTCTATGTTTTATATTTTAGTAAATAACAAATTACTCAGTGAGTTTTGCCCAACTATTGACAGTCGTATTAAACTTGAAGCCGATTCCACATCTGGAAGTAATTTTATAGAAAGTATTAATATGGAAGAAGCTGAAAATATTTAAATACCTCTCTAACTATTATATCAACTTCCAAAAATCTCTTAACACGATTCCTATTGCCTGGTTAGTTGTGACTTCAACTTTGGTTGTGATAAAAAGAAACAGTGTGTTATTGTGTAGCTGAATAGCCATATTGTACGTCAGCTACAATAACTCTACAATTAAAAATGGCAATTTTGAGTTAATGCCATCTTTGGATAAACGAGAATCGAAACTATAATCAGGTGGAATGATATTTACGTAGTTGCAAAACTCGCCGACAGAATGTCACATTAGGACTCTTACAAAACAATGGAGAATTAAACTCAAGAATAATGGCATAACGCAAAATTAAATAGTCTTAACACAACATATTTACTTAAATTTACTCGAAAACAGCAATAGAACTCAAGAATATTCATAAATAAAAATTTTCGAGTTATTTGGGCAACGGAAGGGACGCAACTCAAACAAAATATCACAACTGAAAAACTACAATGTATTAATAATCAACAAGAGTGATGAAGTTTAAAGTGATTTTCCATTCCAGCCACTAAGGTTTTTTTTTACCGAGGACAGTTTCCTGCAATAGTCAATGGATTGCCCTTTTAATTATTTAATGTTTTTATTTTCTCTTTTTGCTCATACTGAATAATGAGGTTCTTTGAGTTGTGGCCGCTGTGCGCTATATATGATGTATGTGTACTTTTAAAATTTCTTGATAAAATAGTATAGATAGATGGACTTACAAATGTTACCACCTCCCCAGGCAGTTGCTTCAAAAGGGCTGTAAGAAATTCAAAATTGAAGTTAAACTTATTTTCTAATACAGAACATGAAATATGTCATGCAAGTTTGCATGAAATTTGCCAGTTTGATAGATTATGGGGTAATCTTTTGGATTTTACATTTTGGGGCAAGTTAGAAAAATCATGTTGGCATATTTTTCGGAATGGTCTGTAAAGAGTAAAAAATATAGACATGCTCGACTATATTAACAAAATGCGTGCTTTATATGTAATTTTTTATAACGAAATGGAAGAATCTACAGGTACGCTACGGTCCTGTGCCCTAAGTAACAACTTTCCGGATATTTGCATTTTGTTTATTTTTGGCAAGTTTAAAGTTAATTAAAACTATTCCAAGCCAAAAATAAAAAAATTGGAATTGTAGATATAATTTAAAATAAACATATGACAGCCTCTTTAGGTCTTCTAGAAGAGAACCAGGAGAAGGTAGCCTCATTGCTTTGTTGGATCTTTTAGATTTGACCTGGCATTTTCTAGATCAAAAGGCTTAGCAGCAACATCAACAAAATAAATTTGCATAGTATTTTATGTAATAAAATATATACCCCACAATAAATTCAAATTTGGGAAAATAAATAAAAAAGAGCATTGTGTCTGTAGGTGCTGAACTACATCAAATTTTAATTTTCACATCGGAAGGTTCGTATTAAAATGCATCGCATACTTACGAAATTGCTTGGAAAATCAACTCATCACGAGGACTTAGGTGCGTTGCCATGAAATGAAACTTTTTATGATTCAAAACATTCGAAATAAAGCTACCTCTTGAAGGATGAAACTGAAAATAGATATATTTGGATATTAAAAATTTATTTACTTGTTGAGATAAGGGATTTTCACGAGTTCAAAATTCATGTAATAACTGGAAAATGAGTCATTCTTTCTTATCGATGATTACATTTATTTTCTGATATCAAAATGCATACAAAATACACAACATGAACTTGTACATAATATAAATAAATAGATCATAGTATAAAATTGTGCAGTAATAAAAATGTTAATAGAAGTAGGCGATCGTTTCTCAAACACACTATGATCTGTCTTTAGAGCAAGCAATCCAATTTTAGAGCAAGCAAACCAAATTTAGAACAAGCAAATCAAGTTTAGAACAAGCATACCAAATTTAGAGCAAGCGAACCAAGTTTAGAGCAATTAAACCAAATATTCCTTCCGATTTTTCTCAGTTAGATGTCACTACAGTGTGTTTTAAAAACATCACTAGACTAAATAACTTTTGAACGATTGGTCTCAAACCCATGGTTTGAATTCAATAAATGCTTCAAATAAAACAGTTTTTCTGACTAGGTCACTTGACACGTTTTAGCAAATAAATGGACTGTATAATTTTTACGTGTGCTCACTACAAAGTAAGTTCTAATTAGTAAGTTGCTCCTTATTCATTTAAAGATCTTTTGCAAAATAAATAAATAAATAAATAAATTTAAAAAAAAACCCTAGTTCTCTAATGTGCAGAATTAACCATGAAACAATTATCCAAGTTACTGGACTTAAACCATTTTGATCCGATTAAATGAAACGGCGAAAATAGAGGTTTCAGGGTATTGCACAATAATTCAACTTCGTTCAGTTTCGTACAAAATTTCCATTCGAAAACATGGTAATACAAGAATGCATGCTATTTTTGACAAATATTTTATAGAGTTCTCAATTATTCGTTGAAAACTTTCATTAATGATATTTCAAATACTTTTAATTGCACGACAACTTCTTTTTTGTTTGACTAATTGGTCTATAGAAAATATTTTTAAATTAAGAAATTTTTGTCTTGCAAGCAAGTGTAAAACGTTACACGTTTGCTAAACGGTGACACATGACCAAAATTTGCATTAGCCTACCTGAATTAAATCCTTTCTTCAATTAGAACCGTGGATCTACCACAGCTTGTTCACGACATATTTATCTATGAAACACATTGTACTGCATCTGTATTTCAGAAAGGACTTGGTAAGTTCCTTTTCGGTGTGTATCTCTTTATTATAGAAGAAAAATCTATAACATACGTTGGGAAAGATCGACTGATTTTTTAGATTTCATTTGCGCAGCATTTTGATTATTTTTATTTCCATTTATTAACACTTTACAACATAGTTGAAAAGTGTTTATGACTTTGTTCATTCTGTCTGTCTGTCTATGTGTCCGTTAGCACGATAACTGCCTTAAAAATGACTTTATCAAAATGAAATTTTAGTATGTTGTTCAGAGTGGGACCTATGGGAATATAAATGAATAATATCACCCGATGAATAATATCATAGTTTTGGATTGAACCCGGATTGAAAAAATGAAATACATTGAATTTTATGGGACCTAATTTTTCAAACATTTTGTAAGCGGATTTAAAATTCACAAATTCCTTCGAAAGTTTTAAGAAATATTCAAATTATCCCATAAAATATATTTAAAAAAATTCAGTAAAATATGTTCGATAGTTTTTTAATTAAAAATTAAAATATTAATTACACCTTTTATAAGAAGAGATCACGTGACTATTATATGAAGAGATCACGTGACCCACTTCAAAATAAAATATGGCATCCATCTTGTGTCGACATTGTGATTTTTAAAGTTCTTTTTAATTCATATTTAGTGTTGTATCCATCCTAAAACCGCTTTATTTTTGCTTAAATTATGTGCATCTATGTACTAAAACAACGGAATTACAATATATTTGAGTTTAAATGATCATCCAAATTTGATTATTTCTACAACGAAGCCTATTTTTCACTGATGGAAAATGTAAACAGCAAAATATGTAGAATGAGTTGTATAAGAATTGCAGCATTTCTTTAATGTAAAATTATTTAGCTCATGGAGTCTGCATAGTTGATATGAATGAAATATTCATTGATTTTACAGAGAGAAATACGATTATTTTCGATGAAGTTGTAAGCATAGAGTTTTATTACTTGTATCTCCATGGTCTTAATTTTCTAAATAAAATAAATTGTTATAGTATCATGATGAATGAAATGAATGGGAAAATGTTTATGAATGAAATGCTTCTTTTATAAAGAGAGCCAGGCGTGTTATATTTCGATGGCGTCATTTGAATAAATTTCAGTTGTTTTCGATGAAGTTTTCAAATATAATAAATTATTGTAGTATTGTGATAATTTTTAAAATATTAACGAGGAATGTGTCACATTTTAGAGATGGTTAAATGAAATTCCATTGAAGTTGAAAAGTGTTTCATGATCAATGCTTTATTCATGATTGATCTTTCTTGTTTAGATTTCATTTGAGCATTTTAATTATTTTTATTTCCATTTATTTTTTGCATATTGCTACATACGTCTATTTAGTACTTTGATGCACTTCAGTACTAAATAGTCTTTTTTATTTGCAGACAAATGATGTCTTATGACAAGCTACATATACGCCATATTATGTTTTATGAATTTCGGTCTCATGGAAATGCTGCAAAAGCCATTCAGAAGATTTGCCCAGTATATCCAACTGATATCAGTGAATGCCAATGCCAACGATGCATTAAAAAGTTTCGAGAGGGAAATGTAAATCTTGAGGATGAGACAAGATGTGGACGGCCCAGGTAAGTAGATAATGATTAATTGAGGATTATGATCTAGCCAAATCCACGTATCACACGTAGGAAAATAGCTGAGAGGCTTCATTGTTCAAATCAACAGCAATGGAACATTTGAAACGAAATGGCAGGTCTTGCCGTGCTGGTTTATAGGTTACACACGAACTTAGTTCAAAACCGTCAGCGCCGAGTACCACTTTACACTTCACTGGTCACACGAAAGGAAGTAGAGCCAATTTTGAGGCGAATTGTGACTGGCGATGAAAAGTGTATCCTTTATGTTAATGTTATACGAAAAAGGCAATGGTTGGTCTCAAAAGATTCCCACAGCAAAGCCAGGATTGCAACAAAGGGATGGAGTCAAAGCCAAAATAATTCTACAAAGCAGGAATTGAAAATTTGCTTGAGAGATGGGGAAATGTTATAGAAAATGATGGAGACCATAATGATTAATTTTATGCAGCAGTCAAGTTCTTTTTTCATTAGAAGTTGTCTATCGCAACCCTGCACAACTTTTCGATCAATCCAATATATTAAATATCTAAGGTCATAATTTCGGTGTTTATTTCAACGTATTTTCTGTCTCTTCAGGTGTATATAGCAGTTCAACTTATTATAGTCACGTACTACAAAGCCAAAGATTGATCAAAAAATTAAGGTCAAAATTGTAACTTATAATGTAAAGAAAACCGATGAACTGTCAGAAATATGAACGCATTTGCCCTTATTTATTGTATTCGAAAATCCAGCTATCCGGTTGTAAGCAAAAAGTTTTCTTATATATAAAGGATTTGAAAAATTTCTTTCGATTCATATATGTTTTAATTCTCGAGTTGAACAAAAATGGGTTAATTTGAAGCCTTTTTGTTCTTTTTAATCACATAAAACCTACATTTACAGGGAGCAATAATTTAAAGCGGATTCAGTAGTAATCTGATCATTTTTGTATCATCTTCTCCTCCCATACCCTGCATTTAAACCCCGATCCTATGCATATGGAGGAAATAGAGATAGTGAACTGTACAGCTAAACACGGGCTTTGCAGTGTACGTTATTTTGATTTATTCGTGATATGTCGCAAATAGTATATGAAACGTGCCGGCTGAATTCTTGCACTACTTTACTATACCTAAATTTCATTTTTAAGCTCATATAATATTTTTCCATTATGTATGCTATTATTACTTGCATTGTAAGGCGAGTAAAATTATTATTCAAGTATAATAAAAAAACATATATTCTCAAACATAATTATATATTTCTGGAATATATTATTATTTTTTTTCTAGACTTAACAAATATAATAGTGAGAATAAAATGATACTTATATTTTACCGACCTCTTAATATTTGTAGCGAAGTTGAAACATGACCAGTGAATTATGAAGTACGTGGCACTTTCAGTATGTGATATTATACGCTACGTGAAGTTACATGGTTAAAGAGACTACATTCCTTTTAATAAAGGTTTGAAATGCAAACAAAAGTATTTGAATTTAAATTATCGAAAGTCAATAGAGGGTTTTGAAATTTTAATATTCCAAAATAAACAAATACTTATTGCGATTTGAACTATTGAAAGGCAAAAGAAGTTTGAAAATTTAAATTATATAAAAGCAAACAATTTTTTAGAAATTCAAATTATCAAAAATAAGCAAGGGATTTGGAAAATTTAAATTAGTGAAAAAATGATTAAGTTTTAAAATTAAAAATTTTTATAATTTAAATTATCAAAAAATAAATAAACTATTTTTGAAATTCAAAACAATAAAGAGTATATAAAGTATTTTTTAATTCAAATTACTAAACAATGAACAATGACTTTGAATTAATAATAAGAAAGAGTAAACAAAA
The DNA here is from genome assembly GCA_951213105.1 of Amaurobius ferox. Classification (NCBI taxonomy): domain Eukaryota; kingdom Metazoa; phylum Arthropoda; class Arachnida; order Araneae; family Amaurobiidae; genus Amaurobius; species Amaurobius ferox. The sequence goes on from OX578135.1 coordinate 107,068,708, forward strand.
TGTTTTTGAAAATTTAGATTTTTTCATAGTTTCACTGTACTATTGGAATGAGTCAATTTTGGTATACAATTAATGTATTTAAACTTGTATTTCCACTGATTTGTGTTTTATTATTATATGCATTTTTTTTCATCACGTTATTTTGGCGACCATTGCTTTGAGATCGAAAGAAAGAAATCGTACTGATATGGCGGCAATTTTTGACGTTCGCTAACAGGGGTTTGTAAACTGCACAACTACCCCGAATATATCTAAAATGAGAGTAACTAAAAATGATCCTTTACTTCTTTATAATATTCATTAATTCTTGTTTGGTTTCTGTATACTTCGAAGACGCGGTTAATTACGTTCTCCTCTTCTTCCACCTGAAAAGAAAATTCAGTGTTATGATCACACTTTTCATTCAAGTGCCAAAATTCATGGAATAGCAGTATGCAAATTTACAAGTGGCGCTCGCATCGCGTTAAAAGGGTGTAAAGAGTCAGATGGCTGTTGATGTTGTCTGTTAGACTCTTGAATGTCTCGTGAAACGTTAAATAGCTTATTAAACAACTTAATAATGGCTACATAACTTAATAATGGATACATGACGAGAATTAACTGAGTTTGAATGTGGAATGCTAGTTGGAGCTCGAAGCATGGGGATATTTCGGAAATTGTTGAGACTATGAAGATTTTTTACTCGACAGTGTCAAGGGTTGCAAACCCAGACCGCTCGATTCACCTTTGGGTACGAGTAGCTATTTGAGCGTTCAGAATAGTGTCAAGAGTGTATTGAGAGTACCTCATGGAAGGTATTCCCTTCCACATGGGTCAGAGCAGTTGCTGGCCACGTCTGCTGAATGATCGAGACCAGCGGCGTCTGATCAGAAACGTCCGTGATAACAGACGAACAATACTGCGTCAACTGACTATCACATTCTATGAGGGACGCACTAGAAGCGTATCTGTGAGGTCTGCTCAGCGAAATTTGGCGTTGATGGGATATAGCAACAGAAGACCGACTCGAGTGCCTTTACTCACAGCACGTCATCGACTTCAGCGCTGATCCTGGGCTCACGAACACATGTAATGGACCCTAGATGACTGGAAGAAGGTAGCATGATCCGATGAGTCACGTTTCCACAGTTGGTACGAGCTGATGGTCGTGTTCGAGTGTGACAAAAACCCCATGAGGCTATGGATTCAAATTGCCAACATGGCACTGTGCAAGCTGGTGGTGGTTCCATAATGGTATGGGGAGTGTTTACTTGGCATGGATTGGGTCCTCTGGTCAAATTGAATGGGTCATTGGCAGGAAATCGCTACGATCAGCTGCTTGGTGACCATTTGCAGATGTTTATGGACTTCACGTACCCCAATAACGATGGTATGTTCTAGGATGTCGAATCTCCGTGTCACTGAGCCTAATTTGTTCGCAATTGGTTTGATGAGTATTAGAGTATTCTGGACAATTTCAGCACTTGGTTCGGTCACCTAGATCACAAGACATAAACCTCTTGGAACACATCTTGGATATCATCGAAAGAGCCATTATTGCCCAAATTCCAGCATGTACCACAACCACGCAATTATGGGCTACTATCGAAACATCATGGTTGAAAATTTCTCCTGGAGACTTCCGCTGACTAGTTGACTCTATGCCACGTCGAGTTGTGGCATTTCGACGAGCAGAAGGAGACTTACCACGATATTAGAGAGGTATCCCACGACTTTTGACACCTGAGCGTATATTAAAAAAATTCAAGAAATGTTATCAATTGTTATGTGAAGGGTCTTGAAAAGTTCTTCTTCCTGAAACTCATCAACTCATTAACTAAATAGTTCTGCCGGTCCTTTTATACATGCAGAGGGGAAGTATTGCGATGGGGTCGAAAATTGAAATTAGAGTTTTCGATTTTCGACGGTAGGGCACGTTTTAAGTATCCCTGAACTGGCATTGAACGTTTATAAAGTGATGGTTTTGTTTATGTGTAAGTTTGTGTCAGTTTGTGAATACGATATCTCATGATCCAGCTATTGAAGCGTTTTGAATGGAAATTTATGTTCCATTATTTCAATCAGTGACTATTGGAACCCTATTGATTTTGCACACAATCGAATGTTCGGAAGACCCACCAGTTCTCGAAAGAAATTTTGAAAAATTTATATGCAAATCAAAACCTTACAGCAATGTTACTAAAAAGACATATTTTATGTAATTTTTCATTAGACAACGAGTGACACATACTTTAGAGTGTGCTAGCAAAAACTGTTCTTGAGATATTGATTGTTTTTTAAATGCATTTATAAAAAATTACTTAAAATTACGAATGTATTAACTGCCGTAAAATATGTTCTTTTTGTATATGCGATATCAGTTTGCTCCATTCACGAAAAGGATTCTTTTTGTAGTAGTTTTTTATTTTGTCCTTCAACAATTCGTCAAAAGTCATTAATTTGTTTGTCTGTCCATCTATTACGATTGGAGATAAATTTGGCGACAATTTGACAAAACAGGGCCACATTGGCGAATTTTTTAAAATGCTGCGAAATTGACGAAAATGTTATCAAATTGGCAGAAATGACTAAAAACGACGCCAAATGCATGAATATTCAATACTTTGGAAAAGGAAGTTCAATTTATTTAATAATTCTTATTGCTTTGATGAAATTTAATATTCTTAATGTAAAATATGTCGAGTTTTGTAGTGTGCTAAATAGGTATGTATGTTTTGTTAGAGGGGGTGGGGGACTTGGGTTTCGTAAATTAATTGTGTTTATAGTGATATAGTAATTATCTTTTGATAGGGAGTTGTAAAAGAAAAAATACGGTATGATGGCCTTAACGTCCAGTTTATTGTACACGCATATTTAGCAATGATTGGGTGGTTGTTATAGTAACGAGATTCGCATTTTCCAAATTAAATAACGAAATGTTAAATACGATACTGACATATGAGAAACAAAGAACTGTAATTTTGAATTTTAGGTTGGTTGGTTGTTTGATTATGGTTTAATGGCACAAGATCCTAAGAGGATATGCTGCGCCAGACATATGGTACCAAGATACATAAATTGGTATGGATTAAAACACGTGTATAATCCAAAAGAGTGATAATGTGTGAAAAAACCACGACTATGGAACATGTACAACAATGAAAACGAGATGAAAAATGACTAAAAGGTTATAAAAAGTGAAGTTAAAAATGATGGAAAAAACCAATGTCCAGTAGGAATGGGAAAAGCTCTAAATGAGGATTTTCTCCAATCAATTCTGCCAAATGTAAAGTATAAGTCTTGAAATGCTTAAAACGGAACTGTTTATATTTCGAACACTCAATTAAAATATGTTTGATACTTGCTGACGTCTGACAACTATTACAAAAGGGTTCAATTTCTCCTAAAAGTAAGTGTCTATGGGTAAAACGAGTATGACCAATGCGCAAACGAGTTACTATAACATCAAGTTTCCTACACTGAAAACTAGTCCACTTTTGTATTAAAGGCTTTATCTCATACAATTTATTTTCAGTTTGCTGATTCCATGAATGTTGCCATTTATCATATAATAATTTACTAATAGTTTTTTTAATATCTGTCAAAGGAATGGGATGATTCATAATACGATTAGCTGTTTTTGCAGCGGTATCAGCCAATTCATTTCCCTTTATACCAACATGCCCTGGAACCCAACAAAATTGAATATGGTGTCCTCGTGCCTTCAGACGATGCACAAGTTGGAGGATATTGAATTTTAGGAATCTATTGATTGGAACCCAAGCTATCAGTTTTATATAATAAAATATAAATTTCTAATTATTACAATCGTTTAATATATGAACTATACTGCTGGACTATGCTGCTTAGCAACAGCTAGCTATATTTCTAATTACCATGTTAGATTTGCGCAAAATAAAAGTAAGGTTGTACTTCTAAATAGTTTTAAATGTTGTCACGCAGGAAAGCGCCCAATGTTAATGTACAATTCAATGCTAAAAACATTGTACCGTGGATATTGTGCATCTTGATTAAGCTATTAAAGAAGCAAAGACATTACACAATGTAGGGTAAAAATGTGCTGCTCAATTAAGATTATTTTTATTATTAAAAACTTTTATTTAAGTTGATCTGATGTTTGTTTCGCAGTGTGATTCAAATCTTTGAGGCAGTAAAGAATCAGGCTCCATAACGGGTGGGACAGCGGGGGGGGGGGGGCTCCATAATCAGGCTCCATAACGGGTGGGACGGGTGGGACGGGTGGGGCAGCTTACGGGTGGGACAGCGTCAATCCCAAACGAAGAACCTCTCAAAAAGGCTGGTATTTGACATCTTTTTACAGACATGGACGCCAATGTCTGCAAAGGGGGAGCGAAATGTTTGGGATAAGGTATGTCAAATACCTGTTTTTTTGTGAGGTTCTTCGTTTGGGATTGATATGCTGTTCCACTCGTAAGCAAAAGGCTAATGATACTAATAGGAAATTTGGTATATATTTTTCTTTCTTTTGTGGTACATTTCAGTTCTTTTCATTTTTAATCTTATCAGGCTAAGCCCGTTCTAAGTCCGCCATTGGAATGTACTCTTTTACTGAAAATAACTCGAGAACTGGGGAAGCTAGTGTAAGTTCAAACTTGGTAGGAGGTTGTCGTTTGTGGTATATTTTAATTACTTGGATTTTAAACTTTATCGGACTAGCCCGTCCTGGGGCCACCACAGGAATATACTCATTTTTGGGGAATAACTCAAGAACCGGAGCATCTAGAAAGTCCAAATTGGTTGTGTTTTTTGTTGTATATTTTAATTTTTTTCTAGATTTTGAAGTCTTGGTCTACAGTAATGTACTTGATTATTTTTGAATTTCGAAAACCAGAGCAGCTATAAAGTCCAAATTTGGTGTGCCGTTGTTGTATATTCTTATTCTCTGTATCATAATTCTTTTGGATTTTAAACTTTATGGGACTAAAAGTCCGTCCTCAGCTCACTAGTAATGTACTCGTTTTCAAGAATAACTCGAGATTCAGAGTTGCTAGAAAGCTCATATTTGACAAATCGTTGTCTTTCATGGTATATTTTAATTCTTTTTTCGATTCTGAATCACACCGGCTCAGACTGTTTCGCCATAAGAATATATCCGGTTTATTCTTTCGAATTTGGAGGGGGATAACTCGTAAATCGGAACAACTAGAAAGATCAAATTCGGTATGTCGTATTTTATACACTTAAGTGACATGCATATTATTAATGAATGCACGTTTCATACATTTAAGCTACATCCAAATAATAAAATGGGGTCTTTGAAAAACTACGATTTTTGCTTCTAGTTGTTATAAATACATAATATGATGTATGTGGTCAGTACAATACATTTAACGCAAGCTGTAAGAAATTCTGATGAATACAGAAAGTATAATTTATTTTTGCATATATATATATATATATATATATATATATATATATACCCATGGTCATAATTAACTTTGATATGTTCATTAAAATAATATTTTGAAAATATTTTTGAATATGCTTTATGCATGATACAGCACTGAAATATGCATTTATTTTTTATTTATTTGTTCGAATGTGAATTGTAAGGAACATTCCATTTGTAGATCGAAGTTGGCTTAAGATTCTCACCGGCAGAACCATGAGGTCTTTGATCGAAACTATCACCGTCAGATTCATAAAATTACATTTTATGCATTTAAAGAAATAAGGCGTGGAAAGATAGCTTCGAATATTCCAATTTGTAGATGTTGGCATAAATATGCTGTTTTATCCCTGTGCAAATTTTGGCGATTTGTGTAAATGCACGAACTTTAGAGTGTTTACAGCAATATATTCCTAACCTTTTTGATGTGAATCGTTTTAGGGGACAGAGTAAATCATGAAAGAAATGTGACAGAGATGATTCGGAAATATACAACGGCAGCGATATCATATTATTACGAATACCTAACAGAAAACCATTGTTATAAATTGAAAGACTGGGTCGCTTGACTTTGGCGACCAATTTAGTGGATTTGAGACGGATTTAATAAAATGTCGCCAATTTGGCTAGCTCTAAAATCTTCTTGTGTTGTTCTATTATATCGGCTACATCTATTACATCACGAGTTGCGTACTTTTCCAGAATTTTCCACAGAAGTAAGCTCGTCATCGTTGAGTTGATTTGCTGACGAATATGAGTAAAATTATCTGTCCAACTCAATACAGAATCTAATATGCATGCATAATTCTGCATCTGATTATATATATACCTTTTAAACAGTAAAAAATTCTGGCAGGAAAGTGTAAAAAAGTACTCAAATTTTCGATTAAAAATATCGAAGCCCTTTTAATAGGTACCTTATACCATCGTTACAGACAAAACACATTACCCTTTCCCATGAGAAATGTGTGAAAAATGTGATGTTTTACATCAATTCATAACGAGTAACAGAGTTACTCGATATTTCTATTGCTTTTGGGAACCTTTGTACGTCATTAAATCTCGCGAAACCCCTAATTGGTTAACATATTATTAGATTCGACAAGGATAAATTACAAAATAGACGTATAAAGCAGTGAAGTTCATGAATAATAGCTAACTAATACTTTTGAATGAAACACTTACATATTTTTATTGCCTATTTCTGTTTATAATTTACTATTAATAAGAAAAAAAAAACATTTTCGCTTTATATCTAAGTCACTAACAAACAATGTTTATATATTTTTGCAATGATTTTGTGTTAATATTATTCCTTTTTATAAAATTGTTAACAAAAATGAAGTTACATTTTATTGCTATGCACAAGCAAAGTGACGTCCACTCTCCATTCCTAATGAAGCGAAATCAACATTTACCTGAAATTTGCCTGAAACAATGTTTGCAACATTTGCCTGAAATCAACATTTGCCTGAAATAAACATTTGCACTTTTACTCGTAAACTACAATAGGTTGGAGATGAGAATTTGTATACATACGTGAAATTGCATTCAAATTTGTAGAATCACAATTTCAATTACTAAAAAAAACGAGCTGTAACAAGGCGAAACGACCATTTTTAAACTAGTAAATCATTTTTGTATCATTTTTAAACAAAACCATTAGTAAAACCACAAAAAAACAACTTTTAAACAGCTAATCAAAGAGTGTGATAATTTCAATTACTAAAAAAAACGAGCTGTAACAAGGCGAAACGACCATTTTTAAACTAGTAAATCATTTTTGTATCATTTTTAAACAAAACCATTAGTAAAACCACAAGAAAACAACGTTTAAACAGCTAATCAAAGAGTGTGATTTGCATGTCTTGAGCTTTAAATATATTCCTGTTTATTAAATACGTTTTTGCGATTTAAATGTGTTATATTAATTACCTTGTTTTCCTGTAATCTAACTTTCCTGTGTTTAATTTAATATTCAAATTCCGTAAATATATATGCTTTTTTGTATTTGGATACTCAAATATTGACATTAATTTTTCATATTTCTAATTTCATAATTACATATTAAATTTTATTTTGAAATCTTTCACAGCTTGCATACTTTATAGACATGAGTTCATTCAAAGTCCTGCTTTCTGCTAGTTTTATGACACATTCGCATTTACAGGTGATGTGTATAGTTTGGTATTTTTACTTTATATACAATAATAAATAAGGAAAGTATTGTGACTGGGTCCAAAATTCGAATACGAGTTTTCGACGGGAGAGCACGTTTCAAGCATCCCTGATCACGAATCAAAAATTTTTGAGGTGATGTGTGTGTGTGTGTGTGTGTGTGTGTGTGTTTGTGTGTGGAAACGATAACTGACGAACGAATGGACCGATTCGAACGAAATTTGGTATAAAAATTACAATCCGCGAATACTGGAAGCCTATTGTTTTTAACCGCAATCGAATGTTCAGAACCCCCTAAATTTTCGAGTGAAATTTTGAAAAAATCTTCAAAAAATCAAAACCTCTAATAAAGTTGTGCAAATAGACATTTCTTATGCAATTTTTCATTAGAAAACGATTGACATAAATTTTAGAACGCTAGCATGAACCGTTCTTGAGATATCGCACATTTTTCAAAAAAATTATCAAAATGTCATATAAAATAGAAAAAAAAATATTTCCTATTGAGAAACATGTTCACTTTTCATATATAATATCATGCGATAAATTGTGTGGCATCATTCTCGTGGATCTAGCTCGTTCCATTCATGAAAAAAGATACTTTGAGTAATACTTTTGTATTTGAACGCCAGTAGTCATTTATCTGCTGTACGAATAACTTATTTCTCCGTCCATAACGCTTGGCGAGATTTTTTAAATGTTGCAAAATTAACGAAAAACTCGACAAATGGATGAAAATGAGTCTAAATCAATGAAAATGACGACTCATTGACGAAAATTCAATATCTTGGAAAGAATATAAATATCTACTATAAGAATAATCTATTTTTTTTACTGTAAAAATAGTAAATGCATTGCATTATATAAGGAAAATCATGTGCTGCTCACATCTGACTTTTCTATTATTGTTTGGCTTTTTGTTTTTCAAATTTTTATCTGACAACCCTAAGAGCAGTTGGCGGAAGTGCTTGTAAAGTTCATTGCTGCAACTTTATTCGATGCAGCTACAAAAGTTCACTGCTTCAACAAAATTTATTTTCTCAAATAAAACTCTCGGTGCATAAATTTTATCTATCACGTAAATATCTCACCAAGTTAAATTTTCGAAATGCTCCACTGTTAATGGATCATATAAACTTTAATGAACTTAAATTTTTTGCTCTTTTACTCAATTACAATGTGGCAAGTTGCACTTTATTTTTGCAAGTATTTGCAAATTCTTGCGGAATATAGGGCTACCGCTTCAGGGTTAGGCGGGACCTTGATAGGGAATCCCTGTTTGAAGTGTCGCAAACCTTTAGAAAGAAGAGCGATAAGGAGAGGGCATTAGCTGACTTCACCTTTATTAAATTACTAGAAAGTATGCTCGTCACATGACGGGATGCAAAAACGTCGCAAAACATTACGTCGCAAATCCTATCCGCCCGCTGGCAGCTCTTGCGCTCCTACTGTCCATGGACACATGAAAGACATGCACCTCTACCAATGCATATTATTTTTTCCTATACATTTCCATATCGAAACGTACTTGCTATATCATCCCCTAACAAAACGCAAACTAGCAGGGATTATCAAATAAATTGACTTAGATATTGAATTTTCATCAATTAGGCGTCATTTTTAGTAATTTGGTGTCATTTATATCAATTTCGTGAAATTTTCATCAATTCGCAACATATAATAAATGTCGCACAGTTGTCGATATTCTTCCAAATTGGTAGTCTGACGGCCATACGGAGAAATGAGTTATTCCGATATTATTTTCAAGATTTTGAATTTTTGTCAATTAGCCTTATTTTTATTGATTTAGCGTCATTTTTATCAATTTGATAACATTTTCGTCCATTTGGCAACATTTGAAAATGTCGCCAAGTTCGCAATATCCCGCCAAATTCGTTGGCAGAATTTTCTCAAAGCGGTACGAAAGGACAAACGGAGAAATGGACTATTCTTAATATTCTTTTCATGATATTGACTTTTTATCAATTAAGCGTCATTTTAATTGATTTGGCGTTCTTTTTATCAATTGGCGACAGTTTTATAAATCTGACAACATTTTTGTCAATATGACAACGCTTATAAAAAAAAGTCGACTAGTGGATGTCTACCAAATTTGTCGTCAAATTTATCTCCAAGTGTTACAGTCTGACATACGGAGAAATGGGTTATTTTAAAAGTGGATTTTACACACAGTTTGTTAAAATAGTTCTGCATTACGATGTTATTTCAGAAGACAAATAAATATAAAGTCATATGCATAGACATACAGTTTATTTCCAATTGGTCAGACTTTTTACCCAATGTCGTTGCTTCACCTTTTCTTAAGAGTTCTTCGACCCCCTCTGTCTTGACGCCCCTAAATTTAATCGTTTATTCTGACCTTTGGGTTAGCGTGTTGTAAACTTTGGCGTCATAGAGACTGAAGGTATTGTCTGACGTTTCAGACACAATAAATAACGTAATACATAAAGCTGTCTCACAACAAATTGGTGAGAGATCGATTTCTGGTCTCACACTATGTGTGTTAGAATTATATTTCAAAGCTCAGTAGGATTTAAATATCTGAAGAAGATGATGTTTAAAACATAGATTCATAAGTAATGGCAGTATAAAATTAATATACTTGCCTCTTGCGTAAGTTTGGATTTCACTTTGCTCTCAATCCAGTCCTGATTTTGAATGAACATGATGGTTGCATTTTTATAGTCGCTGAATATGTCGTTGAGCTGAAAATATTTTAATTAATTTTCTTACAGAACTACATATATTTATTGTTGATAAAACAGTAAATACCATGAAATTATGATAATACTCCCTTTTGTTTTAAGCCCCCCCCCTTTCTGTAAAGTTGCGAGGACTAGTTGGATTTTTTAAAATATTTAGGGTTTGAGTGGAGAGTTACAATAGGAATTTTCGAACATTAAAAAGCAGAGATAGAGTTTAAGAGTTTGGGATAAAAGATTGATTTTCACTCTATGTTATGAAGCATTTCTATATTTTTTTATTACGTTTCTCTAGGAGGGAAAAGGGCAACTGTAATGTTGAAAATATTTTAATTAGTTTACTTACAGAACTACATACATTTATTGTTGATAAAACAGTAAATACCATAAAATTATGATAATACTCCCTTTTGTTTTAAGCCCCCCCCCCTTTCTGTAAAGTTGCGAGGACTAGTTGGATTTTTTAAAATATTTGGGATTTGAGTGGAGAGTTACAATAGGAATTTTCGAACATTAAAAAGCAGAGATACAGTTTAAGAGTTTGGGATAAAAGATTGATTTTCACTCTATGTTATGAAGCATTTCCATATTTTTTTAATACGTAACTCTGGGAGGGAAAAGGGCAACTGTAATGTACTTGAAATGTATATAATGGTTTTGTATTATGTATATAGCTATGCCTCTGCACAGACGAAATTGGGATTTTTGGCGTCTTTGGTTTGTATGCGCAGTTGACATGGGTTGTAAATAGTCAGAGAATTAATTGCAGCAAAATGTCAAAGTTGAGCTACAAATCTCTGAAAATTTATAGCCCTGTCAGGTGTGTCTCGCGTCGGGGTCCGGTCCTTGGACCACCCGGTTTGTAAAAGCCCTCCGGTTCGCGAATTTTAGTGGAGCGCATAAAAAATGAGCGTCTCTTCGCAAACCATTGGTGTGAGGCAAAATTGGACCGCCTTTTTTTATTGCGCTTGGGAAACAGCGAATGGGAATTGGGGGACTTCCTCCCTATTTTTTTCGTTTCCCTCGTTTCAAAATTTCTGGAAGTTTTTTAGTAAAATGTAAAAATTCAGATGCCTTTCTGATCTTGAGAGAATAGCACTCCAAGTGCGTGGCACTTGTGTTTTTTGTGAAGGCACGGTATCCGTGGCCCCTATCTAGGGCGGCCAATGCTTTCTGCTAGGATCCAGCGTCGTGTGTCCGGTGATGTATGGCGACTCGTAGCCAAACGAACTAGAGCCTAATTCAACGCGAGGGCGCAAATTCTTCGGGCGGTGGCGACCAGTGAAGTAAAGAAAATCATCATTCTTTTTGGTTTCGCAGTGCAACACAGCTCTCCCACTAAACGGCGTGGTGTGGGACCCTTTGCTCTCTTAGCTACATTCAAGCCGTGGCAAAATATAATATGCAGTTTTAATATTGTTAGTTAAAATACAAATTCTTACTATGTAATTACAAGGAGTTTAATGGTACAATCATTGGTAAATTAAATGAAACGATTGAAGTGAAAAATACATTATATTGCAGTACATGAAAATATATCAATACACAATCAGTCATCATCGGAGGTTTTCATTAATTTAAGCGTAGTCGCAGAGGATTTCTATGAGAGCGAATACAATGAAAATTGTAAATAAGGGGTTTACACTCGGAATTTTTATGAAATGCGAATTTGTTTCTAAATTTTCAGGATATAAATAATATTTTTGTGAAAGGATTCTATCGTAATTCGATGGAATAAAACATTGACTAAAAATAATAGATCCTATTTTATTCACACCAAACTACTGATGTGTTGAAACTTTGCACGAAGCAAAACTTTGTGTGCACAAAGCGGTTTCAGATCATTTTGTTACATTACATCCTATGAACTGGCTAGTGGACTTTTAGAATACAAGAAAATATTTCAAGATCTAGATAAATTCAGCTTTTTTAAGTGTTAAAGTGAAAAACCTTTAAATTCAGCAATAAGCATTAACAGGAATTAAATACAAATATGGATTTTATAACTATTTATTGAAGTCCTAAAACAATCGGTAGATATAATGAAACTGAAGTTGGATTTTTCTGTTTAATGAGAAGGAAATACAAAGGATTCACTAGCACAGATTTTCAAAGAAATGAATTTTATCTTGCAAAGATATTGAACTTTCCTCAATTAGGCGTCATTTTTATTAATTTAGTGGTATTTTTATCAATTTGGCGACATTTTCGTCAATTTGAAACATTTAAAAAAGTCGCAAAAATGGCGATATTCTGCCAACTTCGTCGGAGGCGTTACGGACGGCCACACGGTGAAAGGAGTTATTTTTATATTCTTTCCAAGAGATTGAATTTTCATTAATTAGGCATCAAAAAAAAAGAAGGAAATCGGAAAAACCAAATGCTGCATGTTAATTATGATATTTTCTGCTTCATTTCTCGAATTTTTTGAATTTTCTGAATTTACGCCAAGTTAGCTATACTTTATACAATTTGTCACCAAATGCATCCGGCCAACGTCGACTGAAATTTATTTTTCGGAAATGATAAACCGTTCGAGAGCTATATAAGTTATTTCTACTTTTGCTAATCCTAAACTCTCAGAAATTTAGACTGAAATCGTGCTCCCATTGCAGATAGTAGTATGCCTGAACCTGTTTTGTATATTTAAGTCATTTAAACAGACTAGTCAGTAACTAGGATGGTATAAAAATTTATGTGCTGCACTTTTGCGAACTTTTTTCATAACCGACAATGTGCCAATTAGGTTTTAAATATCAAGAAAAAGGAGCTCAAGCTGCTTTCATGGATAAATACGTTAGTCGACAGTTTTCGTTATCCTCAGCAGTCAGATAAATCCAAAAATACAGGGTTCAAACAAGATAGAATTGTAATAAGAAATCCTGGATATGAGATCTCTATAAATAAATACCTCATCTACAGCTTTTGTAGGCCACATATCTGGTACATAAAATAGCCCGAGGGCATACTTCATGTTTGTAGCTAGCCAGAAAATACAGAACTTCCATTTGTCGAGCTCCAGAATATAATCATCTCTGTCATAGGGTTCTAGAATAGAGTAAATTAAATTTTTGCGAATCGGAAAATTCATATACTTCAGATTGTTGATGAATACTCTTAATGCCATGTAGTGAGCAAGAGCCCTAAAAAGATAAAGTCTGTTTGATTTTGCAGCTAAGCAAGTAATACATGCAAATAATTAAAATAGGATACAAAAACTTTTTAGCTAGAAATGGATGTTCATTTATTATTAGAGATGATAAAATATAACTAATTTGTGCTTTATACACGATGTTAACAAAAGATATAAGAAATAGGATATTAATTTTACAAAATTGGTCAAAAAATATTTCGACTCTTCAACTCTCGAAAACAATGAAATTTGATAACTTTCACTTTAGTCCATAATTATCAAAAAAAAAAAAAAAAAAATTGTGATTTTTCAATTTCCCAGAAATGAAACCGTTCATTAATTTTCAATTTGGTCATATACTGACAGGTAATGTAATTTAGATTTTATCGCTGGTCCTTCATTAAAACTATTTATGTCTCATAGTACCAAATTCAATATGTCTGTTATGTAGTTCAAACTATCACACAAATTTTGATATGTGTCTCTCAATCCGTCAGAGACAGTTGTGCTAACAGATTTAAAGGCAAACATACATCATTCTAGAAAGACTTACATCTTGTTCAGGGATATCCAAAACGTGTAAATTAATAAAAAAAATTCCTGTGTCTGATTTTTTTTATAGCATCGCAACACTTTTCCTTTACGCACACTGTATAGGGTCAGCGGATATTTTTTTCAGAACCAATGGTTTAGAACACATAGTTACAGTTGCAAAAATGCGTAGGTGGTTCAAAAAGTAAGGTTACAAGAGTTCTCACGGGTGCACAAATTCGGCGGGCGAATTAAATTCTATCTCTAGATAAGGTGTCGTGTTGTTGCACGACAACTCCCAACCGCATACGGCCTCGGTTACAAGTGATTTGGTACAGCGTTTCCGATGGAACGTACTGGAACACCCACCCTACAGCCCGGAATTCGCACCAAGCGATTTTCATCTCTTCGCACCGTTGAAAAAGCACTTTGCAGGTCGCCATTTCACAACCGATGTCGAAGTTCAGGTAGCCGTCGTTGAGTGGCTCCGCGACCTGGACCCTGATTTCTTCTATGCCGGTTTCGATAGATTGGTTTACCGATGGAACAAATGTTTCGACAAGCATGGTGACTGTGTGGAAAAATAATGTGTACCAGTTCCTTGCTAACTTTGTGTATCTCTTTGATACAGTGAATAAATCTTTTCTCTCAGAGGACTTATTACCTTACTTTTTGAACCACCCTCGTATTTCAAAGTAGGAAGTTAAACAATAATAAATTAAATAATGAGTAATATTTTTGCAAAAAAAAAAATTAAATTTTTATACAGCTAATTTAGGATAAAACTGTTGCCCTTACTTCATTTAGTCAAACTTTCAAAATGTCTGATGTGGGGAGCCTACGATTTTTCTTGTATAATGTAATGACTTAACATCTTTTAATGCAAAATATGATGTAAAAGATCCACGGCACAGTGATTCTAACGTTGAAAATTACTCTAACATTTGGCGCTTTTCAGAATGAAAAAATATTTTGAGGTACCAAATTAACTTTTATTTAAACTTGAAAAATAGAAGTATCGCTAGCATCTGCTAAGTGATACAGTCCGTTATTTTAAAATATCTTAACTATTAATTCATCAGTATAGTCCCTTTTTCGTAAATTTAATGTCATTTTTGCCAATTTAGCGACATTTCGTCAATTTATCACCATATTAAAAAAGTCACCAAATTGGCAATATTTCGTCAAATTTTTCGCCGGGCCCGCCAAATTTACCACCAAGTGTTACATATTTGTTGCTAAGTATTATTTACTACACTGTTTAATTTTGTGCAATTTTTTACATTAATTTATTTGAAAAACATGTACATTTTCAAGAGCAGTTCAAACTAGCGTTCTAAAGTTCGTGTTATTCGTTGTATAAAAAAATTATTATTTTTTTTAACATTGTTGAATGTACTGATTTTATGTGATTTTTTTCAAAAATTTATTCAAAAATGGGGGAGGGGGTGTTTCGAACAATCGATCGCGTTTAAAATCAATAGAAGTCCAGTCACAGATCGAAAAAATTAATGTTCGAAACGTTCCATTTGTTCGTGAGAAATCGCTTCCACAGACATCAAAATAGCTTACCTGTGATTATATGTATTTATCACGTCGAAAATTTTTCCCATGTAGTGTTGATAATGGCAGGAGATGAGGACTCTTTCCGTTGAAAATCTTGATGTTAATTTTCCATTTCTAACAACAGACTCTAGCACTCTTAGTAACATATTCTAAAAAAAGAGAAACCAAGGCTATTTGTAAAAGAACTGACAGTCAAAACTTTCTACAGTAGAAACGCCATTTTTTTTCCTAAAATATATTTCAATATAGTTTTCACATAATGTAATTGAATGGTGAAATATTTGTTCATGAAATTAAAGTTTTTCGAAAATAATTATACAGGGTGTCCAGTGCTATTGGTGCCCAATGGCTATTTCCTCAACAGTTAGTCACAGATCTATACTTCTAATTGCAAAAATGTTTTAAATTTTAAAATCTATTACCTTAGGAACAGTTTAAATCAATAAATACATTTCTGAAAGAAATACGAAATATAAATTTTTATACGGTCCCCCGGTCCTACCAATTTAGGAAAATCATCCTCATACAATTTCATGCAAAATAAAAAAAAATCTTCCTTTTACGACTATAGGTTACTTTTGTCAATAGGTTATATTTTAGAATTTTCTCTGAAACATTATAGCGATCCTAGTAGGGAGGTTTTTCTGTAAGATTAATTTACGACATAACATCAGGAACCGTGGATGTGCGATCAGGATACAAGAATGAGTCCAAATTTCTGGATAAACAAACACGTTTATTCATAAGCACAATGTAAACAGAAATAAAACAACACTTAAATGCGCCACTGATTTCACAAAACAACTGATACTATTCTTAAAACATTGACAAATATCACAGTTTCATCTAGCTCGTATTACGTCAACAACTCTCCAACGGAGTGGTGACTCTTTTTATAGACTCTCTGTAGAAACTTCTAGAAATCTCTCGTCTCGTAGAATATTGGTTATTTCGAGGTATTTCTCGAACCTTAGAAAAGTCGCCAACTGTCACCAAATTGGCGATAAATCGTCAAATCTTGCAGCTCTCTTCCGAACTTCAGCATCTGGCAATCCTAGATGTATGTCTTAGAAAAGTTTATAAGGGTATATTCTATATCTGGTTTGCTAAAGAAAGGACCCCAGTGAGGGAATTATACACGTTCGCAATATTAGCAAATTTCAGGTCATAAGGGTAGTCTTACAAACGATGATCAGTTTACTCCTTTAATAAATCGAACAAACGAACCTAAAATATTGTCAGTTATATCCAGGTAGAAAGATATATTAAAATGTTATTGACATTGCATTAACATCATCCGGACTGAAATAAGGCACTTTTGGAAAATTTATTAGTAGTTTCGTTTGGCACTATTGCAAAAAGAGTTTTTAATTTTACATGACACTTTATACAAGGTGTCCCAAAAACATTGACCTCGGCTTTTATTCCTTAAATATTGATCTTAGACATATGTAATAAATTAAAAAGTTGCGTAAAAAAAGGTACAGAATTTTATGAAATCGATAAAAATTTTCAAAGGTTTAAATTTGAGGAAATACAAAGTTTAAAGTAATCATTGTTTTCTTTTGCAATTTGCGTATGATCCCTCAAACGTGATATGCCGAAATGATTTTTCCCCTCTGAAAACCCATGTCGATGCATCGAAAAGTGGTTAAAGTCAGCATCTTTGTCTTTCCATATCTCTAGGACATTTTATGATAAAATGCTGAAATTGTGTACATCAGCTTATTAGTGTACGGGGCACATTTTACTCATTCTAAATGTTCTGTGTATGGGAGCCGTATAAAAATTTAAATTTTGCATTTCTTAAAATTTAATTTCTTTGAAAATTTTAATCGATTTCATAAAATTCTGTACCTTTTTTTACGCAATTTTGTAATTTTTTATATATGTCTAGGATCACTATTTAAGGAATAAAAGCCGAGATCAATGTTTTTGAGACACCCTGTATTTATCCCAAAAATATGTTATTGTTGTTGTTGCTAATTCTTCGTTGTCTAGTGAAAGCTAGGCTAAGCCCATGTGTCCAGACATGCTTAGGAAGTCGTTCCGAAGAACATGAGACCGAAAAATATCCTCTCTGGTCAAATCAATGCAGGACATGAGATGCTCAGGAGTCAGGATACTATTTTTCAAAATTGCGCTTCAAAAACGTTGGAAAAATCGAAGTCCTTGAACAATGAAATGAAAAGTGCACTTGTATATCTATGGACAATTCTTGAGATGGCTGTTTGGTTTACATAATAATCTTCGTGGATTTATCGAAATGTAGGTGAAACACACCACACAGGATTGCTTTTAAGACAAAAATTTAAAATAAAATTCGGCATAAGAAAATATTGTTTGAAGAACGGGTTGTAAAACATCGAACATTTTTTAAGAACTGGCATTTAAGCAGACGCTCCAAACCCCAAAATGTTAGAAACGGCAGAATAAATTTTCTTATGAAATATAGACTTACAGTTTGGTGATATTTGATAGACGGTTTGACGCCAAACTTACATAACTTGTAAGTTTGTAAGTAGCTTGTAAGTTTGTAAGTTGCATAAGCTTTACAAGAAGTTCCACATTTCTATCAATTTTAACAACAAAGGTAAGAAATTTTAATACCGGTGTATAAATAAATATGTAGATTAAAATTTATTGTCTGCTTATGGTTGAAACCCAGACCGTCCGACCTACCAGAAAGGTGTAAGGTAACTGTTTGGACGGTCGGTGTCTGCTTATGGTGACACAGTTAATTTTAAGAAGCATTCAATCGGTGTATTAGTAAATTAATTGGGATCATTTGAAATATTTAGAAAAATACTCTAGTTACTTTGTCTGACTCGTCGTCTTCAGTGCCATTGGAGTAATAAACAGCCTCTTCGCCATCTCCCTCACACGTTATATTTGATTCATTGTAACTCTGTAAAGGAGACAGAAGAGAAAGTTAGAAATGTAAGAAGGCACCACAAAGAGTTGATTTATTATGATTTATGATTGTACCGAAATTAGAAAAATGTGCATAACTTGTACGATTGGGGGTATCTTGGAAACGTCAGGGAAAATATAAACACTGCTCGAAATGTAAACACTACCTAACGAATACTTGAAAACAAAGAACTCTTTAATAATACGTAAGCATAGAACAAAAAATTAAAAGTCCAAAATGGCTGAGCTTTTCCTGATAGCTTTTAACAAGCAATAGCTTTCTTGGAGTAGCTAATTCTTGGCCACGTATATGGCCGGTACGCGGACGTATGCGATTTACGTATGTTCGTAATCCGTATATGGAATCAGTGTACGCACGCTGCACGAGAGCACTGCCGATGCGCCCAATAGGTAAAATCAAAAGCTAATCCACATCCTTTCAATAATGATAAGTCCACTACGCAATCATCCCTGCGTAGACATAATGCGCCCTATACAAGGGCATAAATACACTTTTGCCATAAATAAGCGATTACTTATGCCAGCAGTTCTTGTATGTAATCTGGCCAAACTCTTGCTGGTGTTCTTTGTACATAAACGTAACCCGTTGTGGATTCACAAAATGAAACTCTTTCTATTATTCTGCATTTGAAAAATTTATCTAGCTAACACAGATCTGTGCTGTAAATTCGAAATTTCGCTGTAACGTCAATAATATATATAAGAAAAAATCTGATGTGGGCAACACATGACTTTCCTTATATAATGAAATGAATTTACTACTTTTACAGTAAAATAAATAGGTTTTTCTTCTTGTAGATACTAATATCCTTTCCAAGATCTTTTATCTTTACTTTTATCTTTACTTTTATCTTAGACCAATTATCTTTTTCATGAATGGAACGAGCTAGATCCACGAGAATGATGTCATCTAACTTATCGCATGGTATTACATATGAAAAGTGAACATGTTTCTCAATAGGAAATATTTTTTTTTATTTTATATGACTTTTTGATAATTTTTTTGAAAAATGCGCAATATCTCGAGAACGGTTCATGTTAGCGTCCTAAAATTGGCGTTCAAATGCAAAAGTATTACTCAAAGTATCTTTTTTCATGTATGGAACGAGCTAGATCCACGAGAATGATGTCACCCAATTTATCGCATGATATTATATATGAAAAGTGAACATGTTTCTCAATAGGAAATATTTTTTTTTTCTATTTTATATGACTTTTTGATAATTTTTTTGAAAAATGTGCAATATCTCGAGAACGGTTCATGTTAGCGTTCTAAAATTTATGTCAATCGTTTTCTAATGAAAAATTACATAAGAAATGTCTATTTACGTAAATTTATTATTGGTTTTGATTTTTTGACAATTTTTTCAAAATTTCATTCGAAAATTTAGGGAGGTTCTGAACATTCGATTGCGTATAAAAACAATAGGCTTCCAGTGTTTACAGATTGTGATTTTTGTACCAAATTTGGTTCGAATCGGTTCATTCGTTCGTCAGTTATCGTCTCCACAGACCCACTGACACACACACACACACACACACACACACACACACACACACACACACACACACACACACACATACACACACATAGACATCACTTCAAAAATGTTTGATTCGTGATCAGGGATGCTTGAAACGTGCTCTCCCGTCGAAAACTCGAATTCGAATTTTCGACCCCGTCACAATACTTTCCTTATACATTATGTATATAAGGAAAGTAAAAATAAACCAATATAACGAATAGGACAATTTAACGATCACGCAACTGACAACTTTTATACTCCACGATTTTAACCCGTTATAATAAATTATCGTCTATATTACTTACTTTTCAATTGACATTTGTACAAAACCCAACATCGACCTTGTCAAAATGATTTAATACAAATGTATGCAATCAAATGTTTTAAAATTTAGATCGGTAATAAGAGCTTGAGATTCCGTCCCAGTAGGGCAACGGTAGATTATCGGCTGGTCAATAAGAAGATTCGTGGTTGGATTCCCGGTTGGGGTAACAAGGTTTTTTTTAATGATGTTCGAACAAATAAACCCTATAGGTTAGTGCAAAGATGTCGGCGGTAGGAAAAGTGACCTTAGTACGACTTGCATGGATTCAGTGGACGCTGAGATGATGGGCATAGATTTCAAATAGGAAGGACAATGACCGCACATGAAGCTAACTTGGAGGATAAAAGCAGCGTCAGGAGGCTAACCTGAAGCGAAAATAGCAGGAGGTGGTAAGTCAGATTGTTAGTGCCATCCAATCTGACTTTAGAGGTAGGAGAATAAAGAGTTCAGATCGACAATAAGAGCTTGCAATTCCGTTTCAGTAGCTCAACGGCAGAGTCGGAAGGCCAGTACGAAAATTCGTGGTTCGATTCCCAGTTGGAACAGTAAGGTTCTTTACAATGGCGCTCGAACAAATCAATCCTGTAGGTTAATTAAAAAATATAGGAAGTCTGAAAGTGACCCTATAGTACAACTAGAAGGGATTCAATGGACTCTGAGATATTATTCCCGGTTGAGATAGCGATGTCCTTTACAATGTGTATGATCAAAATGTGTGCAATAAAGCTTGTCAAAATGAAATACTCTCCCATAAAGTGGATGGTTAGATACCAAAATGTCTATCCTTTACATAATCTCTAGTGAGGTAAGAATTGTGCGATTTGCATAATTTGGGGGAAAATAAACGTTTAGCTTAAGGAATTAAAATATAGTGATGTTATGAAATGAAATGAAATCGAAATTTATATAATTGATATCATTACTTATAATGAAAATTTAATCGGAACATCTCGTTCAAATCACCATGAATATACTTGCGATTCCCTTCTCCACAGTCATGAAATCTTCCCATGTGCTGTTTATGTCCTTATAATCCATGCCTGTGTGAAGAAGTATACCGATGACAATTTCTTTAAGATCGCTTATCTGCGAATCTTCGTGATAAGTTTGAATTTGGGGCGATACCTGAAAGTAAATTTTTACAGATAAAAAATGAGGAAATTTTAATTTTACATTAGTAGTTTACGCACATTATTTTACAGGTTATCTTTACGAGTATAGCATTAAATTAAATTATACATCACTCTCAAATTTTAAACGTTCACACATCTCCTGCAATCCCTAGATTTCTATTTATTTAGCGTACCTTTTTTCTGGGCATTAAGGGTGAGCGTCAGTAAATCTTCTGCCCTATCCGCGCTTTGTTAACTTTCGCGGCACACATTTTCGCCGAAATTCTGCTCAAACATTTGCGAAATATTTTCTGAAATATAAAATGCAATGCTTAGATTATATTAAAACTAAATTTAATACGCAATAAAACATAGAATATATTTTTTATTTTAATCCAAAATATTTTTGGTGCTGCCATCTGTTGTCGTAATTTAATTCATACCGACTATTTTTATTTTTTAATGAACATTTTAAAATATCTATTCCTTCTAATACAGTATTAAATACAACAACAGATCATATATAATAATGCCACAATCACGGAAAGGTAATTTCTCATTCTATAAATTTGATAAGGGGGATCTGAATGTACATCACTGAGGACTGCAGCTTTGTCTTCAAGTTGCTTCGTCTTCAAGTCCAAGTTCATTATGTTTTCGTGATTGTGGTATTATTATATATAATCTGTTGTTGTATTTAATAGCGTATTAAGAAGAATAGACATTTAAAAATATCCATTAAAAAATAAAAATAGTCGGTATGAATTAAATTACGACAACAGATGGAAGCACAAAAATATTTTGAATTAAAATAAATAATATATTTTATGTATTATTGGGTATTAAATTTAGTTTTAATATAATCTAAGCATTGCATTTTATTTATCAGAAAACATTTCGCAACTGATTGAGCAAAATTTCGGCGAAAAACGTGTGCCGCGAAAGTTAACAAAGCGCGGATAGGGCAGAAGATTTACTGACGCTCATCCTTAATCCTACTGTTACTTATTTTCAACAAGAATGTATTTTTGTTGAAAATAAGTGCACCAGTAGACTGATTGTTTATAAACCGCAGTCTAGAAAACACTATTCTACACATGCGGATGTTGCATCCATTTTTATTTTCAAATATAGTAAATTGACAGCACAACAATTATTTTATTTACCAATTTTCAACAGAACTGTTAGAGACTGTTTGCATTTTGGTGTTTTCGAAGAAAATCATAATTTCAATGTTTGAATGCTAACTTCAGGTACAACTTCAATTCTTGATGGTTCTAGAAATGTTCTTAGCACGTTAAGTGTCGCGTCAATCACCGGTAACTGGCGATATATAATTAAAAAAATTATATTCTTATATTAAAAATTAAATAGTATAAAGAAAATGATAAAACTGTATCTAAATGTTACTTCTTACTAGAAAAAATTATTTTAATGGATATTGTTGAAATACTAGATACATATAAATGGTGGTCCTGTGCAGGTTTCACAGGATGTTGTTTTGTTTTGTCAACTTTATGGCAATATCTCATCCGAATAGTGCTGCATTATCTTCGTAGCATCTTTTACAATATTTTTGATCTTTCGATGCTCTTCTAGTTTTTTGGCTGTAATTTGTGACGATATATTTGAAGTGTAATTACAATATTGCTACTTGGAATTTTTTCATTCCGACAATTTGAAAGATATACGGCCAATTTCTTTCGAAATTCTGTGATACTCATATTCTTTTTGGTTATATTTTTAAACAAAATGTGAGCATTTGGAACTGAGGTATTTAGTAGGATTCCAAGGATAGCCGGCATGTCCCGGCGTGAACGGAAAGGCAAAAACAGTAGGCTGGACGCTTAACATCTTAACTATACTCACAAATAAACGCTGAATATTATTTTTCTTTATTTGTTCTGTTATAAGTGAATAAACTAACCATGTTACAACAGAAAATTGGCACATATGATTTATTAAAACATTCCTAGATAATTATAAAAAATGAAGTCTAAAACAATGTCCTTTGCAGACTTTATTGTTGGGGATTCACTGCTAAGAATGCGAAATATTTAAATTTAATAATTAGCAACACACCTAAGGTTGTATAAATCTATACTTTTCATACAGATGTATTTTACTAATAGTTTACTTACAGTAAAGTTATATAAATTTGCGTTCCGCTCTTGTAAAAGCAATGATACATAAGAACGAACATTTGATACGTAGAAACAAACAAACACATATTCTTTAAAAAACCATAATACATTATATATTAGAATGTATTTTACTAATAGTTTACTTACCGAAAAGTTATATAAATCTGTGTTCCACTCTTGTAAAAGTAATGATACGTAAGAACGAACATTTGATACGTAAAAACGAACAAACACATATTCTTCAAAAGAAGCCAATTTTCCCAATGCTTCTTCCAAGGTTGGGTTTACAAATGTGAAATTTGAATCCAAATACGGCCAATTCGGTATCCCGATATGGCTTAGAAAGTCTTGCATGAATCGAACGGTTGTAATTTCCGAAGATTCTAAAAAGAAAAATTTAAATTATCTCTTTTAAAATCTGCAAATGATTACGTTATTATTTCTACTGTTATTTTTATTCAATTTTATTGTTATATCTGTGTATTTTCCTGTTGTTCTATGTAACTTCTCTTCAACATTTTGTTTGAGCTAGACGGCCTAGACAATAAATAAAAGAAATCTGATATGGGCAGCACATGACTTTCCTTATATAATGCAATGAATTTACTACTTTTACAGTTAAAAAAATGTTATTCTTATAGTAGATACTTATATTCTTTCTAAGATATTGAATTTTCTTCAATTAGGCGTCATTTTCATTGATTTAGCGTCATTTTTATCCATTTGGCGAGATTTTCGTTAATTTAGCAACATTTCAAAAACTTGCCAAGTTGGCGACATTCCGCCAAATCCGTCGCCAAAATCTCGTCAAACGTTATGGACGAAGAAATAAGTTATTCTTACAGCAGATAAATGACTATTGGCGTTCAAATACAAAAGTATTACACAAAGTATCTTTTTTCATGAATGGAACGAGCTAGATCCACGAGAATGACGTCAATTAATTTATCGCATGTATTACATATGAAAAGTGAATATGTTTCTCAATAGGAAATATTTTTTTTATTTTATATGACTTTTTGATATTTTTTTTGAAAAATGTGCAATATCTCAAGAACGGTTCATGTTAGCGTTCTAAAATTTATGTCAATCGTTTTCTAATGAAAAATTACATAAGAAATGTCAATTTTCGTAACTTTATTAGAGGTTTTGATTTTTTGACGATTTTTTCAAAATTTCATTCGAAAATTTAGGGGGTTCTGAACATTCGATTGCGTATAAAAACAATGGACTTCCAGTGTTTACGGATTGTGATTTTTGTACCAAATTTCATTTGAATTCGTCCATTCGTTTGTCAGTTATCGTCTCCACAGTCTCACTGACACACACACACACACACCACTTCAAAAATGTTTTATTCGTGATCAGGGATGCTTGAAACGTGCTCTCCCGTCGAAAACTCGAATTCGAATTTTCGACCCTGTCACAATACTTTCCTTATACATTCACACCTCACTCAATAAGTCTCCGCTCTGACTCATATATGGCAACACTGTTGACAGATTCATATGATTTCTAGATAGTACCAACTTTCAAACGACACGTGTCAAAATTGCATGACATTCTGACAATTAGTTTATAGGTTACAGTGGTTTTAGTGATCCCAGTTTTGTAATTTTCAAAATAATGGATAAAAAATAATTTCGTGTGTTGATTAAACATTGTTTTTTGATGGGGAAAAATACTGTTGAAGTCAGACAGTGGCTTGATAAGCGTTATGGAGACTCTGCACCAGGGAAATCAACTATTATTGACTGGTATGCTGAATTTAAACGCGGTCGTACAAACACCGATGATGGTGAACACTCTGGTCGCCCAAAATCGACAGTTGCTCCGGAAAACATAAAAAAAGTCCACAAAATAGTTTTGAAAGACCATAAAGTGAAGCTGCGTGAGATAGCTGACGCCTTAAAGATATCAGAAGGTAGTGTGTTTGCAATTTTACACGAAAATTTGAGCATGCGTAAATTGCTTTCGAAGTGAGTGCCGCGTTTGCTCACGCGGGAACAAAAACAACACATCGACGATTCAGTGCGCTGTTTGGAGCTGTTCAAGCGAGAGAAGGATTTCTTGCGTCGGTTCGACCACTTTGGCCCCCAGCGATTACTGGCTTTTTGCAAACATCAAAAAGATGCTTTAGGGAAATAAATTTGGCTCAAGTGAAGAAGTGATTGCCGAATCAGAGGCCTATTTTGAGCGAAAAGACAAATCGTTCTACAAAAAAGACATCGGAAAGTTAAAGGAGCGTTGGAATGAATGAATCACTCTTGAAGGAGAGTATGTTGATGAATAAAGTCGAATTTCTAAAAAAAAAATTGTTTTTCTTATTTAGACCGGAGATTTATTGAGTGATGTAGTATGTATATAAGGAAAGTATAATGGCCATCTTACAGTCATAGTTACGGTAACATCTCATAATTACATAGACATAAATCACTGTGCTTCAATAATGAATTTTCTGTGTTGGTTTTCATATAAATAAAACTAATTTTGTACGATTTTTTAAAATAGGATTTATGTCACTAACTAGAATTTATATTATTTAAGTAATAGCGATATTAATTATTTGTATTAATATTACTTTTAAGATACGCCATAATATTAGAGATATTTAATACTAACGAAGTAATCTTCATAGCTATCAACACAATTATTATTGATGAAAATTCAAAACCCGAGTGAGAGAAATGAAAATACAGCGAGGCAAATTGTAAGAAATATGCATCCATCTTTCCTGTAGGATTGAAAAAATCAATATATCCTATAGGAAGCCGAATGTTAAATATTGTTAAATAAATAATTTACGAGAAATCTTTAGTTCCCGCAGACATTTACCTTCGGTTGATGCTTGCAGATCTCGGATTCGATTGGAATGAATCTTTTGTCATCTAATTATGGTTATCTGCAGTTGCGGAAAATATGTTTATTTTCTGCACCACAAATTTATTCATCCTTTGTATTTCGTACATCGTTCTAGTACAGCAAATTAAAAGAAAAACCTATTTGATAAAGAATAACATTCTCTGCAAATGTAATAAGCATAATATTTGCATAATAGTTCGTCTGCATCAATAAGAAAAATACACTTTGTGAAAATGATAAGGAAAACTAGGGCACCATAAATAATACAATAAGTAACATACAGCTATTTCGAGGGACCCACTTCTTCAGTGCAAGACAACTAACAGGCCTGAAGTCCAAAAGAGGAATCCAAGAATCCAAGGCATTTTCATTTCGGGGCTCCTGTGAGAAAACTCGAGTATCCCCACATCGAAACTGTAGATATGTTGATTAGTTTGGGATTATTGTTAGATGTAAAGCATACAAAAGAGGAGTTATAAGGTTCCAAGGCATTTTCTTTTCGGAGTACCTGTGAGAAAACTCACGTATCCCCACATCGGACATATAAGTTCTTAGAATTGTTTTGTAATTGAAATTTGATGTGAAGCCATGTGACCATCCTTTTCTGGATGGATGCTTGAAAAGACTGACAGTCCTGATGGCTTAGACTGTGATCAAAAATTCCTTAGAAGATGGACCACCGATGTTGAGAGGTAGACAAAACAAAATTTGAAAAGGAGAGTAAACAGAGAGAAAACAGGTTCTCTGAAAGAAGATGGGATCCAAGTGAATGTCGCGGAACTCGTCGTAGTCAGTTTCAATTCAGTGGTCACGAGGTCAAAGGGTGAGACGATAAATGTAAACAACATTATCGTCTCAAGGTCAAAAAACTTTGCGTTACATAGTAGTTGGCAGTGCAGGCAAGTTAGGCAGCCGAGCTCTTTTAGCTCTGGGATCGTAAGTTCTTCTTGGGTCAGAGATGATGTGCTTGGGTCTGCGTTTTCTGCTAGCTGGTTTAAGATTGTAGTTGAGATCAGTATCTGCCATACAAGGTTTCTCAAAGTTTTTAATGTAGAAATTTTGGGTGATTAATATAACATGCTCTTCAATGCCAGAGACTTTAAGATCATGATGTATGACCTCGTTCTGGATAAACCAAGGCGAATTGGTTATCATACGCAAGATTTTATTTTGGATAACTTGCAGTTTCCCAATATATGACTTTGCAGCAGCTCCCCAAATGGGACATGCGTACAGAATCATTGGTGCAATGATTTGTTTGTAAAGGAGAAGCTTGTCCTCCAGGGAAAGGGGTGACCTCCTATAGAACATGGGATGAAGGAAAGTAATAATTTTGTTGACAGATTGGGTTTTTAAATAAATATGGGTGCTGAATGTCATGTGAGCGTCAAGTGTGACACCCAAGTATTTTACAGCGTGATTGAAAGGGATATTTTCATTAAAGATTTCGATTTGAAAATTATGAGAGATTGTTCTGTAGTGAGGTTTAAAAATAACTACGTTAGACTTGGAAGCGTTAATTTTGATTTTCCATTGCACGAGCCAGCGCTCAAGGCTGTGTGTGATGTAGTTTTTTAGTGTGCTGACCGTGTTGAGAGGAGAGCCAGCGCGGGCTATGATTGCGGTGTCATCTGCCAAAATGCAGAGTTTAACCTGTGGAATATGTGGTACATCATTGATGTATAGGTTGAAAAGCAGGGGCTGAGATTTCCTCCTTGAGGGACTCCTGCATTGATCGATCGGGGTGAAGAGAGGGAAGTACCAACTCGCACGCGGAAAGAACAATTATTGAGATACGAGTTGATGATAGTAAGTAAATGGGTTGATATGCCAAGCCGCAGCAACTTGGTAATTAAACCCGGGATCCAGCACTTGTTAAAGCTTTCATAATATCAATTAACACTATATCAGTGTACTGCCTGTTGCTAGAGTTGGTGTGTATAGTTTCTACTACACGCATAAGCTGGGTCGGAGTGGAATAAGCAGATCGGAAGCCGCGTTGATCAGAAATAAGAATTTGGTGGGATCTGCAGAAACTATACAATCTCTTGAGCAACACAAGTTCATAAATTTTAGACAAGCTGGAGAGAAGACTAATAGGACGATAACTCTCAGGAAGAGAGCTATCCTGATTTGGTTTTAGAAGAGGTATCACAGTGGTAGTTTTCCAGTTTTGGGGAAAGTAGCGGTGCTCTAGCATTTTGTTTACTAGAGCGGCGATCCAGCTTACAAAGGAAAGGGGAAGGTTTTTAAGGATGCGGTTGTTAATTCGATCAATACCAGGAGATTTCTTAATTTTGAGTTTGTGGATAATAGATAAGACTTCAGCCAGTGTTGTTTGTTGTAGGTCGTTTTGAGTTTTAGCATGTAGTGCAGTTGTATTGGTCAGCTGTGTTTCAGTTTCATATTGTGGGTAAAGGTAGCTGAAGTTAGGATCCGTGTGTGGGGAGAACTGGAGTTCCACGCTATATGCAATAGCATTAGCTTTTTCCTCCTCAGTCTGGGCGAGTCCGTATCGGCCATTATTGGGGGGTATGTGCTCTATTATTTTTTAATTGTTTAGCTTTTCACCAGAGACTGCCATCAGAAGTGTTGAGATCCTCAATGTGTGTTTTCCAGCGTTGCTGGTTGTGTGCACCAATGAGAGCCTAGATCTCGTTACTAAGTCTACGGCATAAAATAAATAAATAACTTGGCATCACGTCTGATGTTATAATAGTAAAACTTAAGCCCACATCCACAACAGAAGGTCTTTATTTTACTTCCTATAAGACGTACAAAAGTTTAAAAAAAGGCCAGAGCGCTTTAGAGCATAAGTACGCTCTTCATCAGTGGCTACACGGAAATAAAATTGAATCGTTCATATATAGACCAGATATAGCGACAAAATTTGCATAAATACAATTTACAAAAGTATCTACGTTTAAACAAGGATAAACCTTAAACTATATTTTTTGAGTTTCAAAAATTTCAGCAACGAAAGAA
Source organism: Amaurobius ferox (assembly GCA_951213105.1). Taxonomy (NCBI): domain Eukaryota; kingdom Metazoa; phylum Arthropoda; class Arachnida; order Araneae; family Amaurobiidae; genus Amaurobius; species Amaurobius ferox. The sequence continues at coordinate 107,098,137 of OX578135.1, forward strand.
CAGCATATTAAATTACAATTTAATTACAGAAATCGAAAAAAGGGGAGGGGGTGGCAATCAAGCATAATACCAAAGATGAAGACGTCAAAGATAACTTTGCAGAGACTTGAATTGCATGGAATCGAGAATGAGTCGCCAAGCGTAACTAAAATTCATAACAGGGTCAAAATTACAAACAGACTCATGGTAAATATAAATAAAAAGGGATTCAAACAGGAGAATATCACGAGGGTTACTATAACGCATCAAAAGGAAAGTCTTTTCAAAAAGAGACTGAAAATTATCTTTAACAACAAATTGAGCAAGAGCCGTAGAAAGTTTACTATCCCTGACATCCCGAGCATGTTCTGCTAAACGGATGCCAACGATGCGTTTAGTACTTCCAATATTAAATTTAAAATTACCATCGGTGGACAACAGGGGAACAACATACACCCCAGCAAAGCTTTTAAAGTCATCCTTATTACCCAGTTTATCAGACCGAATACGGTTAAATAAAGAAGGCATATTAGAATGTGCAGATCTGAAACCAAACTCAGAACAAAAATTGATAAAGGGGCGGAATATCCGAGGATTGTTTGGAAAACTAGACCTATAAGTCAACTACTCATTTGAATTTATTTATAAGGTTTTCAACCAAGTTCGCCGTAAATATACCCTTTTTGATAATAAACTTATTGCCTTAAAATATTGTTTGACTTATAAGTCGAGTTTAGATCGTTTGACTTATAGCTCTGTAAGAAAAGTATGCCAAAAAGTTACCAATCTTAAGGGTATTGCCATGTGGGAGATGGGTTTCACTAATACAAAAAATGTCAAAGTCATTATTAATAACAAAATCACGCATCTCATCGATATGTGGACGCAAACCATTAGCGTTCCAAATACCGATCTTGAGAGTCTGCCAGTTAAAGATCCTAGCCGAAAAAGCGAACGAAACAGAGAGGAGACCTATCCAGCGAGTCTATCGTAGTGCTCGTAGATGATCCAGATCATCTGTATACTCGAAGTCGCAGTTTTGAGTTCCTGTAAGGCTTCTTTAAAAGCCTCAAACAAAATTTCCCTATTTTGCGGATCTCTTATATTAATTAGTGTCGAAAGCACCGTGGTATAATCAATTTTGTTAGCCGAAGAATCTGCGAACTCTGGGACCACGGATTTTGATTTAGAAAAGCTTTGCTCTTTGGGTTTTCCAGTGACCATGGCTGAATATGATAAATTGTTAGTAACACTTGGATATCGAGCTGGTTGACTTTTCCCACTTCGGTATTGTGGGGGGGGGGGGCACCTATCTTGCCGGATTGGGAGTCCTTACGGCTCTTGAGTTTGGAAGTGTTGCCCGCATTTCTTGGGCAACCACGCCAGTTTTCTGCATGTTCGCCACTGCAATTTGAGTAGCGGAGGTATACAGCCTTGCAATCTCTGGATAAATGAGGCCCTGCACAGCGCACACATTTTTGTGGCATGGTACATGCATCGCTACTAGGGAAGTAGTTATTACAGCGATGACATTGAGGTGCCATGCCTTTGCGTCCTGTGTAGGGTTCAATTTTTACTTCCGTGCCCAAGAGTGAAGTTATATTATAAACTAACTCTGAGTTAGGTCCGGGTGCAATTTGCAAATAATAAAGGGGTAGAGGTGCCTTGCTACCTCTTTTAGTCATTCTGATGTTACTTATGACAGAATGTCTGGCTGCATTAACGTGATTAGTAATTTGCTCAATTTTGGTGGCTATTGGAAATCCACGGATCACGACTTTTAGGGGCCTGTCCTCCTTCAGGCTGAAGGTTTTAAATTGCACTCCTCGTGCTTTCATGAAATTGGTGCAGACCCTATATTGGTCCTCAGTATTTACAATAATCCTGAAGAAGTCTTTGTCTTGTCTACAACGTTGATCAGGGGCGTATCTCCTCAACATCGTAAGCACTGAGGGCCAATCGTCGTGTCTTACCAGTAGCGGAGGGATCCTAATAGTTGGCGGCTCTTTTGCCTTTTCAAGAGGGGTGTCAACCTTGCTCGAAGTCCCTGGCTGTGATTCTTGGGCGAGAGCGCCAAAGCGATTCCCGCTCAGGGTGGACATTTCAGGTTTAAGATTTCTATTCTTTTTACTTTTAGATCTTTCAACTTCCGTGAAACCTTCAGCGGTTAAGATTTCAGGGTCAATTGGCCGTTTTTTAGTGTTTTTGGAGTCAATTTCATTAATTTCAACATTGACTATTTTCTCCGTGACTTCGGAGAGTTTAGAATTATTATTTACAATATTTTGCATAGATGCAAGTAGTTTACTTTTAATTGATTTACTATTTGCTGTATGAACATTAGTTCCATCTTTAATATTTACAATTTGAGCATTTCTGCTTGTCGTTCTCGTTGATTTAGGCATGTCATTTACAGCATTACTGCTTTCAGAATTTAAGATATTAGTAATATTATTAAAATTATTATCAACAATATCATTATTTATAACATTTACAGAATTATCAACAGTATTATTATTTACATTTACTATAACATTGCCCATCACAGCCTTAGGATAGCAATCAAAATTAACTAGAGAATCAGAATAAAAAATATCTCTTTTCCACATGGTGGGTATATTTTCCAAAGCATTAAACGCAACATCAGGTTGATAACGCAGTTGCTTATATACCGCAAGATCTTCAGTAGTTTTTTCCGTTTTCAAGTCCAGAATCATAATCTTGTCGTTTATTATTCCAAACGATTCACGTACTTTATCCAGTTCAGTTAGAGTTAAATCTCCAGCGCTGATTTCATAGTCTTTTGCATTTTCAAGCACAGGATCTACGAGACCGGAGTGATCCATACTCCTGCCGTCTCTGACGCAGTTGTCAGCCGCTAGCTGGATATCGCTCTCCGCCGGGAGCGGAGCGTTCGCACAACCTATCACTGTCGCACTCATGACGTAACTCCAAAAGAGGAATGGGTCAAACCCGAAGTCCAAAAGAGGAATGGATGGGCTGAGAACAGAGAGAGTGCGCGTTGAGTAAATGTGAAGTGGGCGCCGAAAGAAGAAACAGGGGTATTATATACCCAAGACTTGGATTCAGAGAGAGCCAATCAAAAAGCAGCATGAAGAATAGTCTAGCCAAACTGAAACGAGAAGTAATAACATGAGATTAGCGTGCTCCGAAACACGACAGGTATATCCGGAAAAGACAAATTAATTCTGAACAAGAATAAATGAAACCCAACAAGACGAAAAGTAGGTTCAAGCTACACAGGAGAAACAAAGGACAAACAACAACAACAAAACACAAACAACACAAATGAAAACAAAACAAAACACGAAGAACAACAAGCGGCACAAAGGAATATAAAGAAGAAAGTGGAAAACATACAGGACAATCTGCCTGATCGCGGACAAAAAGGGAGTACTCGACAAACCATTATTTAAATTACTACCATTTTTCTGGATGTGGAATACTTCATAGTCAATATCATAGATCAGAGAAGTCAATATCATAGATTGACGTGCATTTTGCATAATCCTTGCTGAAGGAAACTTAAAATGGTGGTCAAATTGGTAGCAATGCCGAGCAATTGAAGATTTATTAAATTCCTATCATTTGACACAGTTTCATGTTCCCTCATACGAAAAATGGTACGTTCCCTAGTACGTTTAGTTTGACCAATATAAAACCAATATTTTTCTTTCGTTTCATATCGAATTGCGAACAAAATTTTGGATGACAACACTCAGTTTTGATGCCATAAACAAATGTAAAATCTCCAAAATCGTCTGAATTATTAGAATCTCTATGAAGTTCCTGTTATATATCCGGAGATATTGCGGTTTTAATATAGCTGTTTTAGGATGGATGCAGAACTAAATATAAATTTGAAAGAACTTTAAAAATCACGATTATTACATTAGGAAAAAGGATGGATGACATATTTTATTTTGAAGTGGGCCACGTGGGATCGCTTCATATAATAAAGGTGTAATTATTATTTTAATTTGTATTTAAAAAACTACCAAATATATTTTGCTCATTTTTTTATATATTTTACGGGATAAATTGAATATTTCCTAAAATTTTCGAAGCAATTTGTGAATTTTAACTTCGTTTAAAAATGTTCATTATAGTGAAATACATTTCCCATAGGGTTCAAGGTATTTCACCTTTTCAACCCGGGTTCAATCCAAAACTAATTAGGTGATTTTATTTATTTACATCCCCGTATGTCCCACAGACCGTCACAATGCCATACTAAAATTTCATTTTGATAAAGTCATTTTTACGGCAGTTATCGTGCGAACGGGCAGACAGAATGAGCAAAGTCATAAGCACTTCAACTATGTTGGAAAGTGTTAAAAATGAAACAAAATTTTTCAGACGAGCATACGTAATATAAAATAGTTGAAGACTTCTGAATTAAAAGCGCGTCATGAAATCAATTTGGCATACATGAGAATACTTGGAATGATTCTGCACAGAAAATTATATAGAAATATAAAATTATACCTGAAAGAAGTATTTTGTCTGATCCCATTTTGTATCTCATATCATAAACTATGTCTCTGTGCTTTCCATCACAGACTACAAGTATTTGTAAACTGTACTTAAAACACCGTTTTGACTTACAGGAACAATTTTACAGTTTAAAGTGCAATAGCACTCTCAGGCATCATAATGTCCATCATCAGCGGCAATGCTAAGAAATTGAGAGACATGAAATTTATACAACCCGAAATCGGAATACAAAATTTGCATATGGGTCATTTTCTCTAAACATGCTTTTTTATATTTCTTATTACAATATATATTTTTTTTATTTTTCAACCTGTTTTCCCGCATTATACTTTAACATACGTTGTTTAAACTGAAAAGAAAAAAAAAACAGTAGCAGTGATCATTTTGGGGAAATTAAATAGAGCATGCAAATTGTTATAGAGATTTTTATAAAATAGTCCTCTGGCTTCCCAATATCTGGAAGCATTAATAGCATCATGGGAGACTACGCAGAGACGCAGGTTCATTAGTATTCCATAGGTTCATTAGTATCACACAGCGGGCAGGCAACCTCAGTAAAAATGTCAATACGTAACAATTATGCAACAAGGCAGGTATGCCCAGTTAGCAGGTGAAAAACAGCCACTGTCTCCCGTCTCACCTCCGGAGAGTCCCACGTTTAAAGGTGGTGTATGGATCTTAGCTCCTTATATCTCTGGTCCTCTTAACTGGTAGTAAATGAATCTGTTGATAGTTCCCAGGAGTTCTCACTTGGACTCATGAAGCAGACCATTCCAGGTTGCAGGGAAGGGCTTTGGTCTAAATGTCCAGTCCTAAAATTCGTAGACGACTGGAGTCGATACTGAATGGTATCATCTTCCGGCTCCCGCCCGGTGAATGTTCCCCCCCGATCTCGCTCACCTGGTTGCGGTCTTGCTTGGTGACGGATGGAGAACCCCGTCGGCCCCCCTTCTCCCTCAGTATAAACTACTTGGTTGCCGGGGGGTGTTCGTCTCGAACCTGTCTCACTTCTTGGTTTGTCAAGTACATCCAGGAAACATCCTCTCCCATACTCGTTACCTATTTTGCTTTTCCATTCATGTTGGTACGTCCAGTTATAAATATAAAAACATGTAATATGAAAAATGCTTACCTGTGTCCATGCAAGAATCATAAACGGTTTTTAACTTTTGCGCAGCGCTATCATGAAACTCGGCCTCTGGGGACATTTCAATGAAATCTGAAAACATACATTATAATCAAATAGTTGTAAAATTCGCCAAGAAATGAACAAAGTTGAAAATAGATTTTTGAAGCTTAATATAAAATTTAAGAGTTTATGTAACAATGTAAGTATAGTGCAAAGTATTATCAGTAAGGTTCTCTTGCTGATGAGTAAAACACCAGTTCAGGCAACCTTTCTTATGATGTGAATCTAGGGTTACCAGATGCTGAAGTTCGGAAGAGGGTTGCCATATTTGACATTTTATCGACAATTTGGTGACATTTGGCGAGTTTTCGAAGGTATGAAAAGCACCTCGAAATAACCAATATTCTACGAGATATTTCTAGAAGTTTCTATAGAGAGTCTATAAAAAGAGTCATCACTCAGTTGGAGAGCAGTCGACGTAATGTTAACTACATTAAATTGTGATATTTGTCAATGTTTTGAGAATAGTAGCAGCTGTTTTTCTAAATAAAATACGTCAATGTTTCGAGAACAGTATAGGCTGTTTTGTGAAATTATTGGAGCATTTAAGCGCTATTTTACTGTGTATTGTTCCTGTTTACTCTGTGTCGTGAATACATGTGTAAGTTATCCCGAAATGTGGACTCATTCCTGTATCCTGAGAGCACAACTACGATTCCAGAGGATAAGTTATAACAATAGACAAGGCTGCGTTCACGCCAAACTAGGTCGTGTCTTACGGCCACAGAGTTGTGGGAGGTGGGTCATACGAGCAGCTGTAGTGAAAGACTTGTCTATAAGCTGATCACCGTTTAGTTAGGTACGAGTAAAACTGGATAATCAATATGCTATCGTTCTTAGAATATCATCTTCTGTTGTGTGAATTAAGTGAGCATTTAATTGGTTATTCTACCTGGCAGTTGCTTTGCTGGTCATAAAACAAGTCTATAATTTTAGATGTAGATTTTTTCAGTTTACGCTTACTGATGCTATTAATAAAACGTCAGTTTTTCAAAAATTCGGACTCGTCCTTGTATCATTTTTACTTTCCCTGCAATGCATGGTAATGTATAGGGAAAGTATTGGAATCATGCCGAAAATCGCAATTCGAGTTTTCGACGGATCTACTCGTTTCGAGACCTCTAGAATACGAAAAAACCACTTTTAGCGTGACGTCTGTGTGTGTGTCTGTGTGTCTGTCTGTGTGTCTGTGTGTAAGTCTGTGTGTCTGTGTGTCTGTGCAGATTTTGTATCCGCTCTAACTAAAAAACCAATCGACCGAATTTCACAAAATTTGGTAGGTAAGTCACTTGTGAGCGAGTCTGGTGCTGATTAGTTTTGGGTACGATTCGGAATAAAAGAACCCGCCTTTTTTTGCGAAATGGTAGCAAAAGTTTGTATCCACTCTAACTGAAAAATTAATGGACCGAATTTCACAAAATTCGGTAGATAAGTCACTTGTGGGTTACTCTGGTGCTGATTAGATTTTGATACGATTCGAAAAAAACAACCTGCCTTTTTTTGTAAAATGGCCCGCAAAAATCGTCAAAATCTAAACTGAAGAACTAGGTATACTCAAATATATCCATTAAATGCTCATTTAATGCGTAATTTGTAACGACGAAAATAATAAGACCAACCCCATTACACCAGGACTAGCCGTTTTCGAGATATTTTAGTTTTCCGTATTTTCTCTACGCCACCTTTGAAAATAAGTCCGGTTACCGAATGAGAACGAAAATTGAATTAAAAGTGAAATAAATTTAATTAAAATAAAGAGCACGGTAATATAAGTCTGCAGGGAAAGTCATGTGCTGCCCACATCAGATTTCTTTTCTTTCTACTCAGACTGTCCGACTGTATACCTTGGCCGTCCAAACAGATACCTTACAGTCAAAGGTGTAAGGTGTTTGGGCGATCGGGATAAGGCTAATCAATTTAGACGGGAATACTGTGGAACGACATCCACAGGGGCTGTACTATCCTTCCCTGCCACCAATATTTCGTAAAGACTTTTGGACCCACAGATTTATCGTGCTCGTACGCCGCATGAACAAAGGGATAGTTTGGGCAGAGCCGAGAATCGAATTCAGGTCCTCCTAGTGCAATCCCCGTGCTTTTACCACCGGGCTATCTTGACCTTGTCCTTGTATTCTGCAAATACATGCACGATTCCGGAAGACACTTAGAAACAATATGTATGTATGGTAGGGTAAGTGAAAATGATCCTTTATAGAGATGGCCGCGTGTTAGTCACATCGGATCTTTTATTCAATCCTCTGCGTTTCATTGACAAAGTGAGTTGCAGTCTGTCTGGTCTTTTGATATATGTAATTCACTTATGGCCTAAAATATATATAATTCATTTCTTACTACAAATGGCTTTACCAAGGAAGAAGGCAATTGTCAGAAAAATGTGAAATGTATATTCATACACCAGAAAATTTATCTTCGATTATTTTTTTTAATTACCTTTAAGTTTCCTATAAAGGTCATCTTTAAGGGTTTCTATTGTAGAGTAATTGCCCCCTTTGTTGAGTTTTTCAGCATAATTACCACAAGCGAAATCATAAAAATCTTGACACGGATCTGCACTTAGGTCCATGTTGTTTAGTATGTAGTTTGCTGTATGAAATAAAGGAAAAAAAGTTACACAAAACTTGCGTTCCACAAAACATTTAAAAATTTCTGATATAAGAGTAACGAATAAAATGCACTATTAAAATACATTATTTTTCACCGTTTCTGTCCAAACTGTACTAATGGAACATGACCTTGAAACGTATTCTGCAGATATATGTATTACAAAATGAAAGTTTGTGTTTTTTGTCAATGAAACACAAATTATTTCAAATCCAAGAAGGATCTTAATAAAATATTTTTGTGGAATAATTTTTCGGCGTTTCAGCGCTCTAGTCTATTGATTCAAAGCAACCGGGTTAACATTTTAGGTCTGAGAATGCGTGCATGATCCAAGTAGTTCCGAATCCACTTCTTGCACGCAAGTGGTTCTATTTCCACTTTTAGTACACACCAAGTGATTAGATATCCAATTTTAGCTTACACTATATGTTTCAGTTTCCCCTTTTAGTACACACCAAGTGATTAGCAATTCAAATCTAGAGCACATCAAATGGTTCAAAATTCACTTTTATCTCAAATCAAATGGTTCAGAATCCATCTACTTTTAGCACACACCAAGTGGTTTGAAATACACTTCTGGCGCACACCAAGTGGTTCGGAATACACTTATAGTACACTATGTGGTTCGAAACCGACTTCTAGCGCACACCAAGTTATTTGGAATCAGCTCTGGAATCTCCTTCTAGCACACAAGTGGTTCGAAATCCACTTATAGCACAGTATTCGAAACCCACCAATAGCACACAGTAAGTGGTTCGAAATCCACTTATAGAACACCAAGTGGTTCGAAACCCACGTCTAGCGCAAACCAAGTGGCTTGGAATCCATTATGGAATCCACTTTTAGCTCGCAACAAGTGGTTCGGAATCAACTTCTATCGCACTCCAGGCGGTTCGGAATCCTATCACAGCACACCAAGTGTTTTCAAATCCATTTTTAGCGCACACCATGAAATTTCGGATTCAACTTTACTCGGAGTGTCTGTGCCGGTCTATGAATTGTTGGTGTCGGTCAAAATAGCATTTATCAAATTAAGATGAACCGCAGAGTAAAAATATATTTTAATTCAGTCCATTTCGAGAACTGCAAGTCATTGACCTCATAAATTCTTCATTTGAATTCGTTTAGAAAATTTTTCTTCGCACTACAGGATAGCTGATGTTGTCTGTTTATATTTTACATAAAATGCTACTATGTCTGACAAAAAGTACGTTTGCCTTCTTAATCTAAAAAATCACCAGTTTATAATATGATAGCTAAGTGCAAGAAGATTGGGATTTGATATTTAAACTCTGCATGTGAATATTATAAACTCTAAGTACAATTGTTGGGGGGGGGGGGAAGAGAAAGGAACATTATGACTTTATGATATACTAAAAGCATTTCTAAATGATTCTAAACATTCTAAATTCCTGAAAGTTCTTACTCAAAGTTCTTAAAACCTAAATGTCATCTGAAAATAAATCTGAAAATGCTTCTAAAATACACTGAAATTTGTAAAGTTTATCTAACATAAATCTGAAAACACTGAAATACACTCTGAAAAGTTCTAAAGTTCCTCTGACCTGAAAACATTCTAAAAATAAACTGAATTCTTAAATAAACAGAAAGTGGACCTATTGACCAGTTTCCCTACGTGTACAAATATGTACTCCTGTAATTAAATGGAACTTTCCTAAAAATAAAAACATTAAAAGCAAAAGAAAGAACACAGATTTTAGGTTTTCAAAATCTAACGTTTATTAAAATTTAAACTTCATTTTTAAAAGAATTTTCAAAACTTTTTACATCTCATTAACTAACAAATCTAATAAACAACTTAAATAAATAAATAGAATGGCCGGTCGTATAGTGGTAGAAAAAAAACGTTAGAATAATAAATTTTAAAGTTAACAATATTAAACTTATTCAATTATTTATCAAAACTAGAATTTGGAATAAAAAGAACATAAGTTAGCCAAAAGGGAAATTTAGAACAAAAGTTAAAAAGATAACCACAGGATTCGCAACTTAAAATATATAAGTGAAAGGGGTCTTAGTCATGCCAATTTAATTTAACTTTAAATACTGCAAAAGAATAAAATTAATGAAAAGATATCACCCATAAACGGGAAAACGCTGAACGGCAGTATAAAGTCCCGAGGACGAAATTGATGTCAGTCATCATCAGCTTGGGTGCAGTCCCTTCCTGCTCCAGAAGAGGCCAAACGGAGAAGTACCTCCCGTAGGGCATCGGTACATCAAGTGAGTCCAACCATTCAAGTGGAATATGGTGTTCCAAAACTCCGCGAAAAGAACACTCCCAAGGCCTGATCTGCACAAAAACGGGCAGCTCCTTCACATCATAAAATTCTCAGCCGAGAGTAGCAGAGCGCCAGTGGACATCGCTCGGAACAAAAGAACAGACAGCTCCATCATCAAAACCGTGAAGTAAACAAATTGGAGGTCCGGTCCTAAGACTCGGAAAATTTAAACTACTCAGTTCACCATGAAAGAACAAATCCGACCTCCGGAACTAAACAATTATTCCAAAGGCGCCGACGATACTTCAGTAGACATCAATCACTTCGCTCGCAACGTTATTTCAAGTAAAAAAAACACTCTGATATCAGGATTCCACACACATTTACAGGCAGGCCGGGAAATAAGGCGTTCGTTCCTCAGAACGCATTTCGCTCGGCTCGCGCCGAGGCGCTGAAAACAACAACTCTATAAGACTACATTTTAGTTCCAATCAAAAGAGCAAAAGAGCAAAGAGCAAAGAGATCGAAAAAGTGCGCGATTTGCTTATATACTGCGAAACATCGCTGCCACAGATTGTAAACAAAATTATTGATGAACGATAAAATAATTAATGACAGACGATTTTAATATTACGGTCAACCAATTAAAAACTCGAAACTTTAAAGAAGAGAAATGGAATTTTAGAGCAGACGAAAATTAAAAAGAAATGAAGTGAAACGATTTGGAAAATACGAATTCGGCAATAATTTAAATATGGACGATTCTGAAATATTTAAAAAGCTGAAAATAGAATAAAACTGTAAAATTGCGATGAATTAACCAATTTTTAACCGAGGGTAATAAATTTGGAATCAAATTAAAGGGAATAAAAAGGGCAATAAATGGAATTGCAAATTAGCAAATTTAAATAAATTTAAATTGCTAAAACCTAAAAAGAACGAACTTTTGCCGTTTTTAACACAAAACCTATGGAATACAATATATTTGAACAGAAGAATATCAAAACCTAAACAATTGGAAAATGGATAACTAAAAGAGAATGGCTATGTAAATAAGACCCCTGAACACATTTAAACAAAAAGCAAAACTCCTAAATTAATTAAATATCCAAAAGTATAACCCAACAACTCCTTCGAACGTCCCAAAAAAATTTTTCATTTGAAAAATGAAAAATTTTAGCTAACACATGACAAAATTCCGCGAAACGAAGGAGAGAAAAAAAAATAAAAATTTCAACTACAGCTGTAACATGAGCCATAAAAATCACATGAAAATCAAATTCCTTATAAATAAAACAAAAATCAAATAATCACTTCACTGAACACTTTCATAATATCAATTATCATAAATTTTTCAACTCTAAAATAAACATGTAGATTCAACATTAAACTCTCTAACTTCATTATAACTCTATATTATGAAAATTCATTAACTCATTTTAAAATGCTCCAACAAATACGTCTTCAAAGAGAAGAAACAGAAAAATAATAAACAGATCTCCATATCATTAGCTGTCATGAATAAACATAAATTTTAACGAAAACTTTGGACCAGCCAAAGAATTCCAATAATCTAAACAATAAATTTTGAAATGGTACCTTCAACAATAACAACCAATACATACAAATCAACAAATTCATCATCAATCTCCTCCTCTACAAAGAAAACAATTATTCGAAGCATAATTTTCAATTTAAATAATAATATCAACGTTGGCTCAAGTTACAAACAAAAAAATTGTGGAATATTTACCCCCAAAATAACAAACTCAATTCCCTAACAATTTGGAACTGAACACAAATTTAATCGACTTGTTTACAAATTATACTATAAACTGATTACTTGGCAAATTAGATCGTTCAAAATACAAATATACACAAAAATGACCTTATGCATCATTTTACACCAATATCAATAAACGCGATTCTACTAATTATTGTGCAACATCTTGCACTCTCAACAACAATAAACTCAAATATCATAACTGCAACTCTGGAAATCTCAAAAAAATTCTCATAAAAATCAAAAAAAATTAAGACAAGGGGCCGAGGGTTGTGAGTCCTCTCAAAGGTTGTGAATCTTTTTTGAACCCAAAAAAATAGCACAAAAATATCCATCAAGTATAAGTAGTACATTTAAATTCACTAACAGCCAAGTGTATCACATTACTTTAACCAAAATACCAAAGAAAAATCAAATTACAAATCCCCATTTAAATTTCAAAACCAAAAGAACTCAAATTGCATTGCACAATTTTAAATATTCCACTTAAAAAAAATTTAATTCTCCTATAAATAAAATAAATTTTTCCACTTTAACGACCAAAAAATTTTAAAGACAGTATTAAAAATATCAGATTCAGAATTAAGAACAAACAAACTGATTTTATCACCACTCTATTTGAGTGTGAAAACCAAACAAATGATCAATATGAAGAACAAGATAACTCAAGATGACATTTATGTCACACTCATATTGGAGTGTAAAAAACACCTGCATTACCCAATTTTTCAATTAATCACCAGTATTTCATCATCTACATTCACATATCAGTGAGTATTTAAATCTCAATTCCAAATCAGAACATACAAAATTCTAAGTCGAAAAACTACTGCTTTAATTCTATATAATTTAACTTAATAAAAAAAAATATTCTCATTAAATTTACTCAATTAATTTCATTCTATTTTATCGAAACAAATTCTAAGTTGCTGGGAGCGTGGGTTACAAAAACAACAAAATAAAAAAAATTTGTTAATGAGATGGGATTAGAACAAAAAATGTAAATAATATAAAGTGCGTTCTTCAAATACTTATAATCTCTTAAATTTATGAATTAAATGCAATTTCACACTACTTCAAATAATAAAATTCAAATCAAATTAATTTACATTAAGGAATGCTTAAATAAAAATTCTAAATGAAAAAGTCAAATTCAAAAGTTTCCTCAAAAAATTCTAAATGAAAATATTTAAATTAATCCTAAAATTTTAATCAAAATATTAAAATAAATTCCTCTAATTTAAATCAAGAACATTCTAAAACATCATGCCTCAGTTTAAGAACATATTAACATTTCAACAGTAATCACTTTTAGAATAAACCGAAATTTCATTTTTAAGAACAAAAACTATTAAGAACATCTATTACAGTTAGCATGAATAAGCCCCTAGACTGGTCAAACGGCACCAATTGTTGGGGGGGGGGGGGAAAGAGAAACATTATGAAATACTAAAACAATTCTATCTCATTCTATCATTCAAAATATTCTAAGTTCTTGAAGCTCTTACTCAAGGTTCTTAAAACCTAAATGTCATCTGAAAATAAATCTGAAAATGCTTCTAAAATACACTGATATTTGTAAAGTTTATCTAACATAAATCTGAAAACACTGAAATACACTCTGAAAAGTTCTAAAGTTCCTCTGACCTGAAAACATTCTAAAAATAAACTGAATTCTTAAATAAACAGAAAGTGGACCTATTGACCAGTTTCCCTACGTGTACAAATATGTACTCCTGTAATTAAATGGAACTTTCCTAAAAATAAAAACATTAAAAGCAAAAGAAAGAACACAGATTTTAGGTTTTCAAAATCTAACGTTTATTAAAATTTAAACTTCATTTTTAAAAGAATTTTCAAAACTTTTTACATCTCATTAACTAACAAATCTAATAAACAACTTAAATAAATAAATAGAATGGCCGGTCGTATAGTGGTAGAAAAAAAACGTTAGAATAATAAATTTTAAAGTTAACAATATTAAACTTATTCAATTATTTATCAAAACTAGAATTTGGAATAAAAAGAACATAAGTTAGCCAAAAGGGAAATTTAGAACAAAAGTTAAAAAGATAACCACAGGATTCGCAACTTAAAATATATAAGTGAAAGGGGTCTTAGTCATGCCAATTTAATTTAACTTTAAATACTGCAAAAGAATAAAATTAATGAAAAGATATCACCCATAAACGGGAAAACGCTGAACGGCAGTATAAAGTCCCGAGGACGAAATTGATGTCAGTCATCATCAGCTTGGGTGCAGTCCCTTCCTGCTCCAGAAGAGGCCAAACGGAGAAGTACCTCCCGTAGGGCATCGGTACATCAAGTGAGTCCAACCATTCAAGTGGAATATGGTGTTCCAAAACTCCGCGAAAAGAACACTCCCAAGGCCTGATCTGCACAAAAACGGGCAGCTCCTTCACATCATAAAATTCTCAGCCGAGAGTAGCAGAGCGCCAGTGGACATCGCTCGGAACAAAAGAACAGACAGCTCCATCATCAAAACCGTGAAGTAAACAAATTGGAGGTCCGGTCCTAAGACTCGGAAAATTTAAACTACTCAGTTCACCATGAAAGAACAAATCCGACCTCCGGAACTAAACAATTATTCCAAAGGCGCCGACGATACTTCAGTAGACATCAATCACTTCGCTCGCAACGTTATTTCAAGTAAAAAAAACACTCTGATATCAGGATTCCACACACATTTACAGGCAGGCCGGGAAATAAGGCGTTCGTTCCTCAGAACGCATTTCGCTCGGCTCGCGCCGAGGCGCTGAAAACAACAACTCTATAAGACTACATTTTAGTTCCAATCAAAAGAGCAAAAGAGCAAAGAGCAAAGAGATCGAAAAAGTGCGCGATTTGCTTATATACTGCGAAACATCGCTGCCACAGATTGTAAACAAAATTATTGATGAACGATAAAATAATTAATGACAGACGATTTTAATATTACGGTCAACCAATTAAAAACTCGAAACTTTAAAGAAGAGAAATGGAATTTTAGAGCAGACGAAAATTAAAAAGAAATGAAGTGAAACGATTTGGAAAATACGAATTCGGCAATAATTTAAATATGGACGATTCTGAAATATTTAAAAAGCTGAAAATAGAATAAAACTGTAAAATTGCGATGAATTAACCAATTTTTAACCGAGGGTAATAAATTTGGAATCAAATTAAAGGGAATAAAAAGGGCAATAAATAGAATTGCAAATTAGCAAATTTAAATAAATTTAAATTGCTAAAACCTAAAAAGAACGAACTTTTGCCGTTTTTAACACAAAACCTATGGAATACAATATATTTGAACAGAAGAATATCAAAACCTAAACAATTGGAAAATGGATAACTAAAAGAGAATGGCTATGTAAATAAGACCCCTGAACACATTTAAACAAAAAGCAAAACTCCTAAATTAATTAAATATCCAAAAGTATAACCCAACACAAACAAAGATTCAAAATGTAAAGTATCTAAACCAAAATCGAGAAATCATTCAAAATTTAAATATTTAAGCAACTAAAAAGTAACAAAAGGATTTTTGAAATTGAAAATGGTAAAAAAAGTAATCAAAGTAGTCAAGATCCAAATATTTAAACTCTACATAATTTGCTCATAAATTCAAATTTGTTAAAAGGAGAAGAAAGCATAAAGTATATAAAGAAACAATGTTATTCGTTATGAGTGTTAAAATTTTGAAAAATAGGACATGCAGTTAAAATGCTATAATAAAATAAAAACATGAAATTTATGAAAGAGCCTTTATATGGCGCCAAATGGTGTACATAGATTTCATTTTTATCGGAACTATTTACATTCCATACACTACATAGGGAAAGTATAGGAATCGTGTCGAAAATTAGAGTGTTCGACAGAGCTACACATTTCGAGAACTATAGAACCCGAAAAATCTATCACCGAAAGCTCAAAAACTATTGAACCAAATTGCGTAAACTTTCGGAGCTAATCCGGTTACCCTAGTGCTGATTATATTTTGGTATGATTCAGAAAATGAATCTGATTTTTTATTAGAAATGGTCCGCAGAAATTGTCAAAATTTGAAATAAAAGACTAAATATGCTCAAATGTATTAGTTAAATGCTGGTTTTGCACGTACAATTAAACACGGCCACACATAAAATTGCCATAAGCCTTAGGGTTGGTCGTGTGGTCTGGCTCTTCAGCGTACAATTAGACGACGAAACGAATAAGATAAACTCCATTACTCTAGGAACAATCCTGCTGGAGATATTTCAGGTAATTTCATATTTTTGCAACGCCGCCCTTAAAAATGTGTCCAGTCGCCAAATGAAAGTGATAATGTAAGTAAAACTGCAAATTCTTTGCAACTTCAAATAATTCTCCGTCTTATTTTGTGTAATTAAACCCAATGAAATATGAGAGAAATAAAGAAAAACATTAATTTTGGTCTATAGGGAATGTCACGTGCTGTCCACATCAGATTTTGCCGTACAGTCATACGCATTTTTGCTGAAATCGGAAATGATATCTCCAGACTCCGAAGAGAAAAACTTTAGTGATGGCCTACCCTCTCTAAACATAGGCGGCGTCAGGCTTTCCCAATTGAGGTTGCTATGCATTAGGGGGTTCTATGCATTAGGGAGTGCTATGCAATTGGGGAGCTGATCTCAGAATACATAAATCAATAAATAAAATAACGACTTTAAAAAAAGAGAGAGAGAGAGAGAGAGGGAGAGGGAGAGAGAGACTGAAAAATTGCTGGAATAAGGGGCAGTTGTTAAGTAAAAAGAACTGTTTGCGCAATTTTTAATGGGAGTGCTGAAGCACCCCTAGCATCCGCCGTCTGCGCCGCCCATGTCTCTGAATTTGATGCTTAATCTACGTCAGTTATCATTTAAACTGTATTTGTAGCCAGTCCTGTTAAATGGATGTTTAAAGTAAAATGAAACTTTTTGAATCAGAGATGGTGATAAGAAAGCGAAAATTACCCTATCTCATTTGGAAATTTTATGCTGAATCTATATCAGCTGTTATCTAATCTGTACTTATAGTAGAGCCTGAGAAATATATGTTTGAAGAATACTTTTTAGTGAAAACGATTATATGACAAATGTTTGCAACCAATTAAACACAATAGGAAATGTTGTAAAACAAGAGGACATCTACTTTTTAACAAATAGATTAAATTCTAAACAAGATCAACTGGGCAACTCTAATTGCTCTTCCAGAAAAAGCGTTTATCGGTGAAAGTTTTATATGTATAGTGAACCAATGAAAAACAAGGGTTAACGAGTGCAACGAGCAGAGTACAGACAAACAATTTTTTTGAATTTTATTTCTTGCTCTGATTACTCATTTGAATAAATTTTAATAAATATCAACTCTAAAGAAAATATAATTTAAGGGAAGCTACAAGACTCAGAAAATAACTCATGTTTAGACTCTGATATAAAACAAGAAAAATCAATCAGGCATACAACATTAATTAGGAAACACTTTCCAACTGAAATGCAATTTTTTAAACATCTTTAAAATGCGATACATTCAGCGGTATTTTAAAAATTATTACAGTACAACAATGTATTTTACTTGGAAACTTCAAAAACGGCAATGCTATAAAGTCGTCTGGCTCTCTATGTAAAAGCAGTAAATATTTCATTCACACACGTTTATTCCATAACTCCAGAGTTAAATAATTTTGCGTGAAAACAATTAAGAAATTCTTATACAGCTCATTTTGCAATCACTTGTTTACATTCTGCATCCATTAAAATTAGGCTTCGTTGTAAAAATAATCAAAGTTTGATGATCATTTAAATTAAAAAATATTGCGTTGGCGCCGAATATAGATGCACAGGAAATACGCAAAAATAAAGCGATTTAAAGACGGATGCAACACCAAATATAAATTAAAAAGAACTTTAAAAATTAAGATTTTGACATAAGATGGATGCATATATCATTTTAAAGTGAGTCACATGATCTCTTCATATAATATGGGTGTCATTATTATTTAAATTTTTATTTAAAAAACTATCGAACATATTTTGCTGAAATTGTATATATTTTATGGGATTTTTGAATATTTTCTAAAATTTTCGAAGCAATTTGTGAATTTTAACTTCACATATAAAATGTTTGAAAAATTAGGTTCTATAGTGCTCAATGTATTTCATTTTTTCAACCTGGGTTCAATCCAAAACTAATTGGGTGATTTTATTCATTTACATTCCCGTATATGCCACAGACCATCTCAACAACATACTAAAACTCATTTTGATAAAGTCATTTTTATGTCAGTTATCGTGCGAACGGGCAGACAGACAGTAAGACAGAATGAATAAAGTCATAAACACTTTTCAACTGTGTTGCAAAATGTTAAAAACTACATTATATATTGAAAAAGCAGACCAATTTTATAGCAATCGGTACAAAACTAAATCTTCCAATTTGTCTAAAATGCGTTTTTGTTGGCTTAAAGGTGGGTAAAATTACGTATATTAGACAGCGAAGATCAATGGTTCAAATTTCCACTGAAACATAAGTTCTTTATTAGTCATTTATTTTACATTTCTTGTCCAGTTTTTTGCAGGTGAAAATTTACTCAGGTTAGCTGAAGAATGTGAGTTGTATAAATACATATAAGTTGAAACAAACTTATACAATAAAAGTAAACATTCCTCTCTACTTACAAATAGCTATGCATTCTTTCGTTGTGCATACATATTTGCATTTTTCGTCTTCCAGTTTTTCTGCTAAAAGTAAAAATATTAAATATGTGGCAATGCAATAAAATTTAAAAATAATATTAATTACCTATTGATAAAGTGGCTTTCGAAAATGAATGCGTCAATCTTCTTGATAATTGAGTTTTGCTAAACTTGCTGAATAACAGGTCCAGAAATTTTATAATCAAAAGGATGGCTCATATTTTTTATAAACCGTCTTCTTTTAAACCACCCTTCTTGCAATCATGGCAAATAAAAATCTATTGATTTTACAATTTAAAAGATGGTTTATATAACGGTTTGTGTTGTAGTTTTAGTAAACTGACTTCTTTGGAACCATCTTGTATACCGTTATTTTATAAACTGACTTCTAAACCGTTTTTTATGAACCGTCTTATACGATATTTTATAAAAACCGTCCTGACAGATTATCTGTAAGAAGTCATCAGAGTATACCACAAATCAGTGTAATATTTCACACCTAAGAAAGAAATCAATTAAAATTACTTTCATATCCAAAATTTTATCTAAAATTTATAATATTACTGCTGAAACATTTACTAAACTAATACATGGGATATGATTGATGTAAAATACTATGTGTTTTAACAGAATACTAAAAAATATCTGAAAGTGTCGGCGTTTTCGCTAGCAGGTTGGTTACGGAATATGCCAGTCTACAGGTCACCATTGTTCAAGGATCATGTTAATAATTAACATACAAATGAAACTACATTGTTTATTGGTCAGGAAATTGATGATAATAAGTAACAGTTAATCATAATTATTAAAAGAATAGTAATTTTTGTACTAGCCAATTCAGAAGAAAAGTAATAAGGGAAGAAATTTCTTCGACACTTCTTGGAGACTAACCAGTTATTGTTTTTGATTAATTTCCTAAAGCATATGGCATTTTGCCTTAAGCTAGAACTAAACATATCTCAAGAGCAAATGGGTTATCAGCAAACACCACTGAATTGAATCCAATCTTACTCGCTTGACGATATCCATGGTAACCAATATACAATACAATCTCGGCTTCCACAGATTCCTCAAAATGTATGAAATTAAGTTAGCGAAATGGTGGTAATAGAGGTTATTATTGTAAATTTCTAAACTGTTCATAATTATGTAGGAAGAGGATGCACCTCGTGAGTGTTTGCAAAGATATGTTCATCAAAATCTTTTTTGATGAACTTATCTATTAAAACTCTTCAATACATTATGCTAGCGTAAGTATAAAGTATAGGAGACACTTGTTGGATGGGCAAAAGTTGCAACTCAAATGTGAACCACTGCTGAAAAATTAGTTTTGAAACAATTGTAAAAATTTTATGGAAAAAATTTTTTATCTTTATAAAATACTCTCCTATACTTTATGTATACTGCCACAAATCACTAAATCGAAGAAAAATTTTTAGCAAGTTGCAATGTGATTTGTAGGTTGCAGATGAAAGCTGATTTGTCCCCGTAATGACCTTCTTTGCAAATTTTAAAATGTTGAGTTTGTGTAAAAGTAATAATAAAAATAAGAGCCCTTTTATGATTTGATTCTGAAATTCTATAAACCTCTAAAGTGACTATCATTCATCAGAATTTGAAAGCCCGATTTTGATTATAACACAATACTTTCGCCTTACTATGTATATTAAGCAAAGTAAAAATATGATAGTCAAGGATTTATAGCTGGTTAACGCATATACTTTTCTTTTTACCATATCATGAATAATGATCATCATAATTTAATGATTTGAACTTACCTGCTTGAATTCTGGATGCTCTTGAAAATCTTTCTTGATGATTATATCCATTTTCTGTGAAATAATCATAAAAAGGAACAGAACATAATAGTGGATAACATCATTGTTAATTTCAAATCCAATGAAGCTTAGATTCAATATCCTTATACACAAAATATTATACTATATAGCAAAAACATTTAAATCAGTTGCAACCAAAGTGCTTCAATGTAGATTATAATCAATTGGACATATTCAGATCTAAAACAGACAATTTGAATCAAAATGTATTTTGTGATTGAATAGATTGTTATACCTTACAATTGAATATCTCACAGAGCTGCTCATTTGAAACAACCTAAAGAATGATTGATGAGGAAATATCATAAAAAGGAAAACTACCATAAGGATATATACCAACATTATTATTTTTAAATCCAATATAGCTTAGTGAAATACATTTATCCATAGGTATATCATATTTCAAGATTAAAAGTATTTTAATATGTTGCAACTAAAACGGTTCATAGATTATATTTATTTGGACAGTTGGACAGAGTCAGTCATAAATTAGAAAATTCGAACTCGGAATTTATATATATATATGTATATATATATGTATATATATATATATATATATATACATATATATACTGCTCACAACTAAAATCGCAACACCATAACGTTGTAGGTGTAGCTTTATGTAAATTAGGCAATGGAAACAGCAAATTGAAATATGCAAATGATCACAGTTTCGTAACGTATAGTGACGTAATACTTTGACGAGCAGCTGAAAAGCGTCAGGTCAAGGAGAAGCGATATCATAGCTAAATAGTAGCGTCATTGGTTTCAGGTTGTGAAAATCATCACAGTACGCAAAGAGTACGTCGACGTACCGAATACGTTCAGCTGTCGTCAAAGGAACGGTAACAAATCATTATTTTACATGAGGTTGGATTGAGCCTTAAAAAGGATCGCTGAACTATTGGGTCGTGATGTGAGCGCAGTTCAACGGTGTGTGTTGCGGTTCGTGAGAGACAACGAAACGACACGAAGATCAAGTAGTGGAGTTTCCAGGTGTACCACACCACGTGAAGATTGTATGCTTCTGAGAAGCATTGCGCGGGAGCCGTTTACCACAGCAACTTGTTACAACGACATTTATTCCACACAATTGGTAACGTGGTTTCGACTCAAACTATTCGAAACGGTTTGCGTGAAGCAGGACTCCGGGGTAGACGACCTTTTCGACACCTACCGTTTCAACGTCTTCACCGGTTACGTCGCCTCCAGTGGCCTCCATTGGTCGAGCAGAATGGCGAAACATTCTGTTCACGGATGAATGGCGATTTTGTTTTGGCATACCCGATTGCCGTACTTGCGTATGGCGGCGCTTTCAACAACGCCAGCAGGAAGCTTTTTGTATCACTCGCCACACAGCTTCTCTAAGTGGTACTATGGTTTGGAGTGGTATAACATTTGGTGGACGAACACTTTTGGTCCACATTTCTGGCAGTATCACGGCACAACGATACGTCTCCGAGATTGTGAGACCTGTGGTATAGCCTATCTGTCAACCAGGCCCGGACTGCTTTTCTAGCAGGATAATGCCAAGCCACATACTGCACGGATAACTATGAATAGCCTACAAGGATTTTGATATCCTGCCTTGGACCAGCATATTCTCCGGCTTTATCGCCAATTGAGCATATCTGGGGCATCATGGGTCGCCGATTAAGAGAACTCCCAATTCTAGCAAACCATGTTCAGTTACAAGTCCAATTGCATGCTGTGTGCAATGCCATCCCTCAACACACCAGTGACCATCTAATTAACGGAATACTTCGTCGTATTTAGTCCTGCATATCCGCTCGGGGTGGGCCTATTCCATATTGATCTAATGTCAATAAAGTTCCATGCTTTCATTTTCCAGGTATGATTTTTTGATTATTTGCGTATCTCCATGTTACAATTATATTCCCTAAATTTAATAAGGATACAACAAATTCTTCATCGTGTTGCCATTTCAGTTGTGAGCAGTATATATATATATATATATATATATATATATATATATATATATATATATATATATATATATAATGTATGGTATAACTTGCACAATTGTACAATTTATAATATGTTTTGTACATTATGTAATCAATATTTAACGTTTTGCATTTAAAATTTCAATTTATGGCTGAACTACTAATTTATGGCGCTACTATTTTACTACTTCCTTGAAATAAAAGTTTCAGCTATTAGACATTTAGCAAGATATACTGCTCCGCTTTAATTTAGGTTTGCGGGAGATAGCCTAGTATTATAAATATAATACCTTGAGAAAAAATGTGATCTGGGCAGCACATGACTTTTGCTGCATCAAGAATATTAATTCCACACAAGCGAAAGGGGTTATCAAAGAAACTGAATTTCAATCTTCAAGATATTGTATTTTCATCGATTGCGCATCATTTTTTTAAATTAAACGTCAATTTTGCCCATTTGGTGACATTTAAGTCCTCAAGTTGGCAATATCTCCACGTTCATTGCCAAATTATTGCTAAATTTGCCGTCAAGCGTTACATATAGATGGATAGAATGAATTTTTATATCATATCAGCCGCTGGTTTGAGTTCTAATTAAAAGAATCTTCTCGCATGAATGAAACGAGCAAAATCCACGACAATGTTGTTAGTAAATTTTTCCATAATATAACACATGGAATAATAAACTATTTAGAAATACATATATTTTAATTTTCTGCAATTCTTTTATAAATCTATTTGAAAAATATGCAATATCTCGAAAATTTGCTAACGTTCTAAAATTTGTATCACTCATTTTTTAATGTAAAATTACGTATGAGAATATTATTTATTTATTATTTTTAAAGGACTTGATTTTTTTTTGATCTTTTCAAAATTCATTCGACGATTAGAGGGCGGTGGGTCTTCAAAACATGTGATCGCGTTAGGGTTCCAGTTTTCACCGATTGTAATAATAGTACCAAATTTATTTCGAAACGCTATATTCGCTCTTGAGATATCCCTCCCCACCCACACACATACCATCTCAAAAACGTTTGATTTGATCTCAGGGATGTCTGAAACGTGCTCTTCCTTCGAAATCTTTAATTCGAATTTTCGACTCCATCACTATACTTTCCCTATGCCTTATACTATATATGTAGGGAAAGTAAAATTTAAAAATAGCAATTTTAATTCAACTAGGGCACCAATGAGTATCATTCAAACTGCAGGTGATACTTTACTAAGTGGCCGTTTGATAGTGGCCGTTTTGATTACTTAAATAAATGGCCGTTTGATAGATGATGTTTTGTTCATGAAGTTGTAAATTGTGCTGGGGTAATTGGTGGTTTAGCCGTAGATATTTTACTTAATGAAGATGCGTATCAGAAAGGTCTGTAACGCAAAATATAAGTATCGTACGACCATAAAATTTCAGGACCCGAATGGTGCATATTGGCGTTCTTTTTTGTTCTCGAATTAGTTTTTTAGTTGTTTTATGTTTAAGCTGGATTTACAACGATTTTGGTGGATATCGGTTCTTTAGCGATTCTCTAAAATAGATCGATTCTCTAATGTCGATCTTCTGAAATATTATCACAGAGTTTCCATATTTACACCATATGAATGGAATCCAGAGGATTATTAGTCGATTTTTGGTGAATTTCTAAAAAAAATATATATATATACTTTACGAGCGTTTTAAATGATATATAGAAATCGATTTGCCATCTATTGTTCATTTATATATCAGCACTTGTGTATAATGTCACAGATTACTGTAGAAGGGAAAAGAATCGCATAAACATATCCGTTAATTAATTATAAATATTTATCCGAGGCTCGCATTTGATTTTTAAGGGAATAATGCAGGCACTGGGACCGCTCGGAATTTCTCCAAGGTCGAAGCTGAGGCACCATTCATTTCGTTAAATTAATATTACAAAATCTGATGCGGACAGTACATGATTTTCCCTATATTATGCGCGTAACTTACTTCCTTTACAGTGAAAAAATTATATATACGGTCCACGGCACAATGTTTTATTCATTGAATTGAACATTTGATGCTTTTCCGTTTGACAACATGTAAAACTATTTCGAAGCACTTATATTTCGCGCAATTCTAGATTGACAATTATCGATTTTGATAGCATCTGCAATATGTATTATAGCCCATATATTAAAAAAATTCAATAAGGTATTCATCAGCTTGTCTTGAATTCCTTTAATTTAGCGTCATTTTTGCAATTTTGACAGTATTTTCATCTATATCTGGCAACATATCGCCAAGTTGGCGAAATTTTGCTAAATGTGTCGCCGAGTTCGCCAAATTCATTGCAAAGTATTAGACTCAGACGGAGATGGGAGTATTTCCAGTATATAAATGATTATCTATGAATTGTTTGTCTTGAAATACTCTCTCGTGAATAGAACGAACTAGATCCACCAGAATGATGTTAATAAATTTGTTGCATAATATTGTATGAAAAGTGAACATATTTCACAATAGTTAATACTTTTTTAAATTTCATGTAATATTTTTGATAAATTTATTAGAAAAATATGCAATATCTTGAGAATGGTTTATGTTGGCGTTTTAAAGTGTGTGTCAGTCGTTTTACTAATGAATCGTTACATTGTGTATATAACGAACGCTATTGTGTATATAACGAAGGTTATTGTGTATATAACGAACATGTGTATATAAGAAAAAGGAATACGTATATGAAGAGTTTGTGCAATTCCTCAACATAAATTATCTTTCTAAATCTGTAATAATTAATGGTTGAAATAATAATGATATACATTTATATTATTATGTATTGCTCTTTAAAACGCATAATCAGGCATATAGTATTAGTAAATATTTAGTAATTCAGAGACTTACTGTGTTGAATGAGAGCATTAAGTATGAGTAAACTGCCGCAGACAAATATAGTGCCAACTAATATTGACCATAATACTGTGAATCTTTTCCAAATCATCTTTAAAAAATTATAAATGAAAAAGCAGTTTAGCAAAAGTATACAATAAATATGAAAATCAATATTTACATAAATAAAAAATAAGTGTTAGTTACTATGAAAAAAGTCACAGTGGTTTCAAGTTATTTATTGGAAGAGGTTATATTTATCAGATTATATAGAGTTAAATGTGGCCATGCTGCCATAGGGGGAGTCCATCTTCATAATATACCTTCAACGTGAACTTATGCCGTTGTAACAATATCGCAAGGAAAAGCTACGTTCTGATTTAAATCTTAATCTAAATGTGTTTTAACGCTGGGAATGATTTTACGACTATCAGATGTGGTGCATAATTCAATTCAGTTAAAAGCAAACTTAACTATGAACACCGGATAATATACAGAGGCAGTACAAATATTAATTTTATCTTAATTTTAAACACAATTGAGACTGCTTTAGCAGTGGTTTAGGTATAAATGAGAAATTTTATTAAAATAATAAATAGTAAATCTACTTTATTTTAACACACTGTGAAAACCAGTGTAATGCAACAATTTTAATTGAAATATAGTAGAATCCCCGTTATCTGAAAGGAACGAGATAATTTTTGGTGGATAAGAATTTTTGGATAACTAGGAGGACGTAAATTATGACCCTAGTCGCTAGATTTTGGAACAGCGTTTGGGCATATAGAAGCTTATTTGGTTTAAAATAGGGACACCAATGCAGTTTTAAAACATTTTTGAACGTGTTCAAGCGTCTGTCCAGGAAAATATCTGATATTGAGGTTTGGCTTGTTTCCAAACCTAATGAGTGGCACTTAACACTAAGCGTATCATGACCGGTCAAATCATCGGTTGCAAACTTTTGATTAGAAAACTCGCATATAATGTTATCGCTTTTTCTCACTTGACTGACTTTTTCTATTAAATGTATACAATCAATTTTTAATTTTTTTCTTCGTCTTGTGTTTATATAATAAAGATACATAGCCTACCATTATCTACCAAGACCGGTTATTTGTCCAGGAGAAAAATGCATCGCCTTATAAGGTTATTGGGTCAGAATATGTGATATACGAGTACATGCACATTTCAGATATTTTCATCAGTTCCCTGCACATTTCTGATTCTTCATAACTTCAAATTAAAACAGTGTATTAAAATTTCAATAAAAGGCATAAAATTTCTAGTTGCAAGAACAGGTAACAAAAACTAAAAAGTAATATTACAAAGTTTATATTTTGTTTTTACAGCGTTACTCCATTCCTAATCTTCACTCTGAAGAAATGTCGAAGCATTCAAGATGCACAAAGTTCATAGAAGAAATAAATAGCATAGGCGAAGAGCTTTTTGGAAATCGATGAAGGTGAACTTTCTGAAAGTGAAGATATATTATCTGAAAATGAAGATGATTTATTAGTCTCTCAGTGTGAGCCTTCAGATACCGAAGATGAAGAGGAGAATATCGTGATTATAATACGCAGAGGACGAAAAATAATGAGATTGATCTCAAGTTCTGAAGATGAGAATGAAAAAATGAGCAGTATATTTCGATTGGTGGCATACTGTTTAGTGTTAAAACAGATGCGGAAAAGTTACTGCAGTGAATGAAGGAGATGCTGCTGTTGACGAAGAGCCTGATGAGACAAAAAATACCAGCATTACGGATACTGAGATTACAAATATCCTGGATGAAGGACTTTGGATTTTCGGTATTTTGAAGTACAAAAATATGCAACAGTTTCTGATGTGCTGTTGTTTAAAAGGTGGCGTGAGAAGGAAACTTTAAAGCGATGCGAAATTGAACAACACGATAAAATGATAGTAAAATATGTAAAGTATAAAATTATTGTATACACATAATTTTAATGTAAGCAGCCTCTATATACATTTTTACTACGTTACGCACTATGCAACGCATATGCCTTTTTAAATCACTACTGTATCTCATATTAAAATGTCTCGCATTTACGTCAATCGGTTATTATCATCAATACAAGTCCAACAACTTTTCCGATATTAAAAAATATAAAACTAAATAAAAGTAGGTAAAATAATTAAGATCAAATTAAATTAATACGTAAAGTAAAAATCTGATGTAGTAGCACATGGCTTTTAATACAGACTCAAACACATTTCCGTATTTTTAACACTTTGCAACATAGTTGAAAAGTGTTTATGACTTTGTTCATTCTGTCTGTCTGTCTGTCCGTTAGCACGATAACTGCCGTAAAAATGACATTATCAAAATTAAATTTTAGTATGCTTTTCAGACGGTCTGTGGGACCTATGGGAATATAAATAAATAATATCACCCAATTAGTTTTTTATTGAACCCGGGTTGAAAAAATGAAATGCATTGAACCCTATGGGACCTAATATTTCAAATATTTTTAAGTGCATTTAAATTTCACAAATAGCTTCGAAATTTTTAGGAAATATTCATATTATACCATAAAATATAAAAAAAAAATTCAGTAAAATATGTTAGGTAGTTTTTTAATCAAAAAGTATTTAATATAGGGAGAAAAACGAATTCAATTAAATTCTGACTTTTGCGATATCCTCCAGAAAGAAAATATAGATATATTATATAATTAATATCTTTACAAGAATTTAATTATTTTGTATAAGAGAGAGGCTTCACATTTTAAAATAAATTTGGCAGATAACAATTTTTCAAATTTTTTTAAAATTTTATATAACTTTTCATGATATACTTATTTGATGGCGTTTTTAACGCACTTTCCTACGTCATAGAGAGTTAAAATTTGGTATATAGCTGAAATTTGTAGAACATTTTATTCTACAACAATTTGGTGGATCTTTAAATATAGATCCTACATTTTTTTCGAAATGGCCTGCAAATAATCTCCGTTCTCTTCTATAAATCATTGTTGTAATATTGTTAAAAATTCTGATGTGGACAGCACATGTCTTTCTCTGCAGACTCATATTCACGTTCTCTTTATTTCTTCAATAATAATTTGAGTTTATCTGCACAAAATAATATCCATAAGTATTTTAAATGACAATGAATTTGCACTTTAAACTTAAATTTGGTTCTCATTTGATAGGTGGACTTATTGTCAAAAGTGGCGTAGCGAAAACGCAAAAAAACTAAAATATCTCAAGAACGGCTAGTCCTAGAGTAATGGAGTTAGTCTTATTCTTTTTGTTGTCAAAAATTACGTATAAAATAGGAATTCAATTGATATAATGGAGCACACGTTTTTTGTTTTTATTTTTATATTTAATGATTTTTGCGGGCCATTTCGCAAAAACAGCCCATTCCTTTTTCCCGAATCGTACTATAGAATAACCTACAAGTGATTTATATATCAAATTTTGTTAAATTTGGTATATAAATCACTTGTAGGTTATTGAAATATTATACACCAAATTGTGTTAAATTTGGTCCATTAGTTTTTAGCTAAAGTGGATAAAGGCAATTTCTGCCGGCCATTTCGCAAAGAAGACAGATTCTTTTAATACGAATCGTTACTATAATCAAATGAACATCAGGGTTTCCCACAAAAAACTTACCTACCAAATTTTATTAAATTCGGTCCATTAGTGTTTCAGTTAGAGTGGATGCAATATCCTCACAGACACACAGAAACACACACAGATACACCCTTACACACACGGACGTCTTCCTAAAAATAGTTTTTTCGTGTTCTGGAAGTCCCAAAACGTGTAGATCCTTCGAAAATTCGAGTTCCGATCTTCGGCACGATTCCAATACTTTGAATATATACACACGCACACACATATATTATCTGAGTATTATATGTGTATCTAAATTCCGTGCCTATGCAATTACAGTAGTTGTGATTTTAAATGATCCCTAAACTTTTATTATTTCTTCAACGAAGCCTAATTTTAACTTATGCAGAATGCAAATATCTCAAGCGATTGTAAGGCGAGTTACATAAGAATTGCTGAATTTTTTTCGCACAAAATTATTTAGCTCTGGAGACTGGAATGCAAGTTATATGAATGAAATATTCATTGATTTTGCATAGAGAATCAGATGATTTATATTTCGATACAGTTTTAAATATTTAAGTATAATAAATTACCGTAGTACTGTGATAATGTAATAGCTATCACTATATATATATATATATATATATATATATATATATATATATATATATATATATATATATATATATATATACTGAATGTATCACATTTTAGAGATTTTTAAATGAAATTGCATTTCAGTTCGAAAGTGTTTCATAATCAATGCTTATGCATGATTGATATTTTTTTTATTGTGCTTACTCCAAAAAAGCAGAGTAGTCATTTCATTCATATCGTCAAATAAAACCATATTGATTGATATTGTAAATATTTAAATCATTACTACCCATTTTGGAGAGAGGGCTTGTTTATTTCATAATGCATTAAATTGAGTTTAATTGCAGAAAAAACATGGATACATTTCTGGTATTATATCAGATTTGCCATTTTAATGAATCTTTGTTGCATTTCGCAACTTAATGCACTTTAACATTTTGCTTACGGGTGGAACAACGTCCATCCCAAACGAAGAACCTCTAAAAAAGACAGGTATTTGACATACCCCATCCCAAACAGTTCGTCCCCCTCTGCAGACATTGGCGTCCATGGACGCCAATGTCTGCAAAGGGAGATCCATTCGGATACATTGGCGTTTGGATACATCCTTTCTCCGAAATATACAAAAAT
Source organism: Amaurobius ferox (assembly GCA_951213105.1). Taxonomy (NCBI): domain Eukaryota; kingdom Metazoa; phylum Arthropoda; class Arachnida; order Araneae; family Amaurobiidae; genus Amaurobius; species Amaurobius ferox. The sequence goes on from OX578135.1 coordinate 107,128,646, forward strand.
ATAATCAGTAGAAGTGTAACATACAATTGAGTTATCAACCAAAAGTAAATTAATAAACTTTTTAGCGCGAGTGGATACATAAAATTTTTGCGGGCCATTTCGTAAAAAAACGCAGGTTCCTTTTTCCGATTGGTATTAAAACCTAATCAGTACCAGGATAACCCAAAAGTGATTTACTTAAAAACTAATTGGGTAAATTTCGTGAAATTATTTAAGTTAGAGTGGTTACATATATTACGCACAAACAGACGTCGCACTAAAAATTGTTTTTTTTTATGTTCTAGGATACTCGAAACGTGTAGATCCGCCGAAAACTTGAGTTGCGATTTTGGATGACATTTCAATACTTTCACCCAAACGATGGCATTCATTGCTGCGAAAATAAATAAATTACAATAAGAGACTCTTTTTGTTAAGCCTATTTGCGGATAACCGGATTTCTATAAATGACACTCTAATGTATCCCTATTAATGTTTTAACTTTTCTTATTTATTACCTTCTTTATTTACTACCTTCTAACAGAACAGACATGAGACTACTAGGCAATACGCCAAGTCACACTTTTGTGTTCAGCGAACTGGGCAAGTAGATTATCACATTTTTGTAATGCAAACTGCGACACAGGTATTTATTCATATATGAAACAAAAGTCGGCTATTGATTTAAGGAACTAAAACGGTGTAAGGAACTAAAAGTGTGGGCAGCACATGACTTGCCCTACAGACTCAAATTAATTTTCCCTTTATGTCTTTAATAATTCATTGGATCGAGAGTAATTGCACAAAGTAACACTCATAAATATCTGAAAGTACAGTGAATTTGCACCGTTAGTTCAATTTTCCGTTTTATTTGGTAAATGGACGTATTTCTAAAGTCAGCCAGGCAAAAATGCGGAAAAACTGAAACATCTCGAGAACGGCTAGCCCTAGAGTAATGGGGTTGGTCTTTTTATTTTCATCGTCAAAAATTACGTATGAACCAAAAATTTGATATATTTCAGTATGCATAGTCTTATTTTAGATTTTGGAGATTTTCGCAAAAAGGTCAGATTTTATTTTCACCGAATTGTACTAAAATCTAATTAGAACAATGTAACCCACAAATGAATAATCTACCAATATTTGAGAAATTTTGGTCAAGTAGATTTTTAATTAAAGTAGATGAATCCGATTTTGCGTGCCATTTCGAAAAAATGGAACATTTAATTATCCCTTATCGTACCAAAATCTAATCAGCACCAAGGTAACCCACAAATTAATTACCTATAAAGTTTTATGAAATTTGATCAAGTGATTTTTGCTTTAGAGTGGATACATACATTGTACAGACAGACAGACAGACGTCACGTTAAAAATATTTTTTTAGTGTTCTAGAGATCCTCAAATTGTAGATCCTTTGACAACTAGATTTGCTATTTTCGACACTTTTCATATACTTTTCCTGTACATTACTATATACTGTAGAGAAAGTGATAAATAATGCGCCTGCTTATATTATGTGTTATCACAGCACTAATTCGCAGTCTTACTTGTATGAATTTTAGACGTCAGCATCGAAGTTGATGTTTGAAAAAAATATTAGAAATACTAATGTACCGGCCATTGAGTGATCCTCAACTTTTTAAACTATAATTTAACATTAAAATTATTACTATATTCACAGTTTACAAATGCAAACTTCTGCTTATCAGATAAAAGCTTATAGAATTTTTTTGATAAAGCACTGTAATTAGGCGACTACAATTGTTTCAGTTAGGTGACTACTACTACTTTGATAAAAATAAGCATGCGCCAATTAGGTGACTGTAATTGTTTGTTAGGTGACTACTACTTTCATGAAAGCAAGCATGTGTCAGTTAGGTGACTATTACTTCTTTGATGAAAGCAAGTATGTGTGAGTTAGGTGACTACAATTGCTTCGAGGGTTAGTTTAAACAGTTCGATCATAGCTGGTGTTAAGGGCGCATTCTGTTCTGCCTGTTCTCTTGGTCTGTAGAAAGGGGCTTATAAACAAACCTTCGAAACAATTGTAGTCACGTAACTTGCATAACTCCCTTGATGAAAGCAAGCATATGTAAGTGTTTACCATTGAAAATACCAGATTCTTTTCCAGGAATCCACAAAACACGGAAACCGCATTAAGTAATCTGGTTTTTTACTCCATCATAATGCTTTTTTTTTACTTTCCTTATATGCATAATGTACAAGGAAAGTTTTGTGACTGAGTCGAAAATCCGAATTCGAGTTTTCGACGGAAGAGCCCATCTTTCTTCGTTTTTAGAGATACAATTCTAAATTCCCGATAGTGGCACTGCAAACTTCCTCAACCAACAGCTCACAGTCGCTTTCCTATTAGCAGACCCTATTTTTGCAGTTCTAGAGCATATCAATCGAAAGTTAGAGATGTATAAAGACTTATGATTGACTGCCGTATAATAAATATATTTCTATCTATTAAACAAAAGTAGCTGACGCCGCCACTGTTAGTCATGCCCAGACTGTACTACGAACAAACTGCAAAACGTGCTGCCACAAAATTGTGCCATTTGTTCGTAATGTCTATATAAAAGTAGCTGATGCCGTCACTGTTGGTTAAGTCCCGACTGCATTACGAACAAAAGGGAAAACGTGCAGTTATGAAATTCTGCAGTTTGTTCATATAGTCTCTATATTAAAAATCTGATGTGGGCAGCACATGACTTTCCTTATATAATGCAATGAATTTACTACTTTTACAGTTAAAAAATGTTATTCTTATAGTAGATACTTATACTCTTTCCAAAATACTGAATTTTCTTCAATTAGTCGTCATTTTATTGATTTAGCGTCATTTTTTCCATTTGGCGAGTCTTTCGTTAATTTAGCAACATTTAGAAATGTCGCCAAGTTGGCTACATTCTGCCAAATTCGTCGCTCAAATATCGCCAAGCGTTATGGACGGAGAAATAAGGTATTCTTATAGCAGATAAATGACTATTGACTTTCAAATACAAAAGTATTACTCAAAGTATCTTTCTTCATAAATGGAACGAGCTAGTTCCACGAGAATGATGCCACCAAATTTATCGCATGGTATTACATATGAAAAGTGAACATGTTTCTCAATAGGAAATATATATTTTTTATTTTATATGACTTTTTAATAATTTTTTTGAAAAATGTGCAATATCTCGAGAACGGTTCATGTTAGCGTTTTAAAATTTATGTCAATCATTTTCTAACGAAAAATTGCATAAGAAATGTCTATTTGCGTAACTTTATTAGCGGTTTTGATTTTTTGACGATTTTTTCAAAATTTCACTCGAAAGTTTAGGGGGGGGGGTCTGAACATTCGATTGCGTATAAAAACAATAGACATCCAGTGTTTACGGATTGTGATTTTTGTACCAAATTTAGTTCGAATCGGTCCATTCGTTCGTCAGTTATCGTCTCCACAGATTCACTGACACACATCACTTCAAAAATGTTTGATTCGTGATCAGGGATGCTTGAAACGTGCTCTCCCGTCGAAAACTCGAATTTTCGACCCCGTCACAATACTTTCCTTATGCATTATGTATATAAGGAAAGTAAAAATGTAGCCGACACTGCAACTATTAATCAGGTGCTGGCTGTATTACGAGCAAACGGCAAGACATGCAGATAGGAAATTGTTGCCGTTTGTAATCTGTATATTAAAAAGTAGCTTACGCCTGCGCTGTTTGACAGATTTCTCGTTCCTAATGATTCTGATTTGTACAGCAAAAACTATAGCATACAAAAATATGAAATTTATTACACTTTGAGAAAGATTTGGAAGACGCTGCAGTAAACCATTTTTCAATATATATTGCTGTTTTAGAAATATTTAATATCAAATTCACTGACAAAATATTTGAGTCGAGAGTTCGCGTCCTAGAATAGACTAACACAAGTAAGACCTAATATTTGTAGCCAGATACCTACATAGTTTAATTTTTGCAGGACGGAGCTCTTTTTTAAATTTAAATATTGCTTACGATATATGTTACTTTTTATGCACTTTTGAAGTGAAAAATTTTCTTTCGTATCGGTAAGTATAGATTTTCTCTGCCTCATACCACAAAATCTATAGCATACAAAAATATGAAATTTAATACATTCATTATAGAGAAATAATATGGTAAGATGAAATTAACCATTTACCGATTTAAACTTTAGTTTGATTTGAAATGGTTCTCTAAGAGAGCTGCGAGCGCAGCGAAAAAGGGGGGGGGGGGGCAAACCCTCCCGACTCGCGAAGGCAGTTATGGGTATTGAAGCACAGCGAGCAAGGGGCAGAGCCCCCTAGTTATTTAAAGTGTAATATGAAATTTCTTACGTTTTAGTTATACAGAAACATTTAAAAGAATTAAATTTTTAAAAATAGTACGAATACAATAAAGAATATAACAGGACTTACCGTGTGATACTAAATATCTAAAATCTATCTAATATGTTCACATTTAAACAAAATCAAATGTTAATCTAGACTAATAGAAAAACTCCGTGCATTATCCGATATAGAATCTCAAAACAGCTTTAAAGCATTTTCGTTAATGAGTCCGAAATGAAAAAAACAAAAATCGATGCGAAAAACTTGATGTAGAACATCTGCTAAATAAATGATACTGTGGGCGTAGATATATTCAAAACTATCTCGAATTTCGTAAGCATCTCAAATAGGAAAATTGATTTTGATCCGTTTTTGTTTACAGATTGTTATTCCAATCAGATTCCATTTTGGAAGCTTTGATTTGTAACTTAACAGTATTTTGTTGAAATAAGATCCCCAAGTATTTTAAACATTTTTCAGATTGTTAAAAGAATACAATCTTCTAGACTGTTAAAGGCATAAAATCTTTGACTTGAAAGCATAAAAATCGGTGAATCTTCTTTAAATGAAATAGGACAAATATGGAAAGGCATTTACCGGTATTGGGAGCAAATTAGAGCACCTTTCGGGAGAAATTTAATTGCCAGATATTTTATCGCTTTTACTGCTTGCGACGCAGCGAGATAAATTCGGTTGCGATTGCTCTAGAATGACTTTCGTATCACTTATTTGGAGAATGAGAATGCCTTGGTTTTGCCCGTGATACTAGTAAATTTTTTGAATTGTATCTTAAGCAGTTACTATAGCCGAGTATTTTAATTTGTATATTTAGAACATGTATTAAAACAAAAGTAAATAAGGAAAATATACAACGTAATACAAATTAAAAAAATATGATGTGGGCAGCACATGACTTTCCTTATATAATGCAATGAATTTACTACTTTTACAGTAAAAAAATAGATTTTTACAGTAGTTATTTATAATCTTTCCAAGATATTGAATTTTCGTCAATGAGTCGTCATTGATTTGGTGTCATTTTTATCCATTTGGCGAGTTTTTCGTTAATTTAGCAACGTTTTAAAAGTCTCCAAGTTGGCGACATTCCACCAAATTCGTCGCCAAAATCTCGCCAAGCGTTATGGACGAAGAAATAAATTCTTATAGCAGATAAATGACCGTTGGCGTTCGAATACAAAAGCATTACTCAAAGTATCCTTTTTCATGAATGGAATGAGCTAGATCCATGAGAATGATATCAACATATTCATCGCATGTCATTACATACGAAAAGTGACACATTTCTCAATAGGAAATTTGTTTATTTTGATACTTTGATAATTTTTTTGAAAAATGTACCATATTTCTCGAGAACGGTTCATTTTAGCGTTCTAAAATTTATGTCAATCGGTTTCTAATAAAAAAATTACATAAGGAATGTATTTGCGCAACTTTTAGCGGTTTTGATTTTGACGATTTTTCAAAATTTCACTCGGAAAATTTAGGGGTCTGAACATTCGATTACGTATAAAAACAATAGGCTTCATGTCAAATCAGTCCATTCGTTCATCAGTTATAGTCTCCACAGTCTGACACACACACGCATCACTTCAAAAATGTTTGATTCGTGATCAGGGATGCTTGAAACGTGCTCTCCCGTCGAAAATTTGAATTCGAAATTTCGACCCCGTCACAATACTTTCCTTATACATTATGTATATAAGGAAGTAATAAAACGCTACATGCAGCCTCTTTGAGAATGAGTTAGACCCTCAATGTCTGTGCTAAAATTTACCAACGGAATCAAAGATAAAAACTTTGAAAAACAATGAATGATCTATTAGTGTTTTGGATTCGGTACATTTTTTTTTACAATTGAACCAAATGTGGGAAAACTCTTGAGAAATTGCATTTTAACTATGGCCAGTGTTTAACATTTTCGACAACAAATTACCAATTTTACGTTTTTTCAAAACCATATCCTACTCATATTTCGCCAATGTTCCATTTATCATTTTGGAAAACTAATGGTTTATTCGTAATTTGGCAGTATATATCTTTAAAACGATTCTCATTTTTCTTCCCGATAGTTATTCCTTTAAAAAAATGCTGAATAAACACTCATACATCTTTAACAGCGGCACATTCAACAATTTTCAAAACGAAAAGTCAATTCATCTTTAGTCAAAAGTTGTTTTCACAAATGTTGAATTGGCCCATCAATTACTTTTTTGAAAATAAATGACCCATTTTTTTGATAATGAACATTTAGTTTTGATATACGGCTTTCAAATACAAGAAAAACGGCGCAACTGGGATGTCATATGATTGGAAGCAGAACTACGGGGTCCAGACGGATGTCAGTCCTTTGAATGCTGGCCAACTAAATTTTGCTAAAAGTATAAATGTGGACAATTTTTAGGTTGAAGCCTCATAGTGACTACCCTGTATCAATGTTGTCCAGATTAGAATGGTTGAGATTTCAATGATCGAATGAGTATCGAGACATGCAAGAGAACTCTAATATGAGAAGATAAAATGACCGTTCCGTGTATGAAAGAAAAAATTCCAGGTCTCTTAACGATTTAAAATCAATGTATTGACGAGTCCTCTGGATAACATGTTTGGCGATTTATAACGCTCCAACAATGAAGCCAGGTAAAATCTACTGGTTGAGGATAATCCGCGTTATATCACGAGTCATATCGCCACTCTTAAAAAATTGGTTCTATAAATTAGTTTTTTCGGAAATTTTATAATGCATCTGAATTTTGGATAGGTTTGAAAATATCTTTCCATGTCTATAAAATAATGCATTTCTCTTTCAGCAAATTTTCGGTAGTAGTTGCATTTAGAAATTTATAAGATGATTATTAGTCTCGTATTTAAGACTTTGGGATTAAATATAGGAAATTAAATTTTACCAATTTTAGTAGCAAATCCTACTGCCATATTCCATTTATACTAAAATCCAACGAGCACCAACGTAACGCATTACTGACTGAAGTACAAAGTTCAACGAAATTTGGTCCAATTGTTGTTACTTCGAACAAATTGGCAGACACCACGCTGCAAAATTTAATGTTATATGGATTTATGGTTTGATCCCTAGAAATTAGTCTAGATAAAAATTTCTCCGTTGTATTTAGTAAAATCCATTTAACTGCTGTCTGAATTGGCAATAAAACATGTTGATTTGAAGTAGCTACCGACTTCGGAGGTAAAGCAGAATCAGATTTTTCTGGATATACTAAACAAGCGAACCAGAAACGGAATTGCATTTGGAACAGCCAGCTGGAGAGATTTGTTCTTGCCTTTACAGATTCAGTTAGTCTTGGGGAAACTTATCAAAGGGGAAACTAATTTTCGGATAAGATACTTTGGATCTATTTGTGGCATTACTATCCATGTCTTCATTGCATAGTAGTTCCACGTTTGACCGAGCTACAAAAGATTTTAAAGTAAATTTTAAATCTTCAGAGACTGCATTTGATTTTGTAATACAAATACCGAAAAGAAAATATTAGAAAGGTGAATGCTTTCATTTACACGTTTTGGACATTAGATCACAAGTTTTATATACAATTTCGCTAAAAATTGCAGCAAAGTATTAAATAGTTAAATTTTTTTATATTGCAAGAATAGTAGAGAGTTCCCGAATTTCAAAAAATGTTCGAATTCAAGATTGACGGATAAGTAACTTTAGACTCAAACAAATATAGAACAATTTAGGAAATATGTCAAACTTTGTGAGAGTCTAGAGAAAGGGGGGCGTTCAGAGGGGTAGTTAAAACTAATGTGAAAACTATAAATTTAACTACTGAGAATTGCTTACGTTTAAGAAATTATCTGATCTGACCAGGTTTAAAACATTTGATAGAGACAATGCCAAATTTGCTACATACTGTGCTCCGAGACTGGTAGATATTTAAAAACAATTCGAATGTTGAGATAATTTTCATGAAGCTACGTATTTTGACCAAGTCAAATTTGACCGTGAACATTCCCTTTACATATATCATGATTTGCAGTTAAAATCTGGTGTTCAAAAATATTGTTAAGATTAAAATTCTCCGAATCTAAATGTTTTACCGTTGCTTATTACGAGGCAGAGTAAATGCCAGTTTTAAATTAATTTTGAAGAGACTGAACGTTAAGCATTTGCAAGTACTAAGAATTGCACTGCATTAGATTTTTCCAGAGTTCTTTGCCATACAATACATACGCTACCTGACTGAAAAGATTAATGTGCTTGAAGTGTTACCAGCGGTACAAAAACCCATTTGAATTCGCTACTCATCCAAATGGCCCCTTTCAAAACGAGAAAAGGTTTTCCCTCCCTCAAACCGAGTAGTAAACGGCATTATGAACTGAAGGTTTTACTTTGTTAGTCTGGCAATACTTTGTTTTAACAACCTTTCGATGACACAGCTATGACATTAAAAATTAACATACTTTATATTAAGCAAGGAAAGTCAACGTAGAAACCCTCTAATAAAATCTTCAGCGATTGAAGGGGACGTCCTCCTCTGGATTCCATCAAGAATTTACAATAGTTTCACATAATTTATAAAATAATTTATTAGTAAATAAGTTTACATATCAACATCATACACAGGTTAATGACAATTGCTTGAGGCAACAAGGTACTTCTACACTAAATGCTCTGCAAAAGTAGATTATGAAGTTCTCTTTTACACGGGTTGGATACGCGTTTCTTGTATTTCTATATGTGGTGGCGATTGCAGGATATAGACAACTGCATCTGCGATGTCTTTGGGTGTTAAATGATTGTTATCTTTGAACACAATATCTGCCATTTCGGAGCCCCAGCATTTTTCCACAAAATGCGTTTTCACCAATCCTGGGCAGATGCTCTAAAATTACAAAGATAAATTAGTGAAATTTGCATTTAAGAGAAGCGATGACGGTATAGAAATTTTTAAAATTAAATTACTAGCGACTGTACTTTCTATGGTACGCCACACTTCATACCATGCACCCTTTATGCCCCTTACGCCATGTGTATACATATATTATCTTAGATCAAAAGCTGCAACTATTATATTGTAAAATATCTTTAAGTATTAAAAGCGATGAAATCTCCAATACGTGTATAGTAATTTACAACGAAATTGTTACTCGTAAATTGGTCATTTGTATAGTAATTTACCTGTCGGTGCACTAGGAGTTCCAAATAGTGAAACAGAGATCGCAAGTTCATCCTTTGATCACAATATTGATTTTCACCCAGGTTTTACCTTCCTTCTAATTAGCATTAAGGGTATTTTCCTGCATTTGTTGGGAAATGTAAATCTGAAGATTTACAGATACTTTTTCCCACCCCCCCCCATTCGCCTCCGTGAATGCAGAATTCAAAAACCAGACCAGACTTATAAATTACTTTAAAAATCTAATGATTTTATAACCCTCTACTGATAACAAATATTTTTGCATTGTATTCATTAAAAGTAAAATTTGTTTTTACTGCTATCAAGTAATCATTAAAAAAAAGCCTTTTGAGTTTCAGACGTACTGCACCTTATTGTATTCCATTCCAATATTTTATTAATTTTCCTATTTTAACAATTTAGAAATAACAGAAATTTGGCATTTCCTAGCCCTCCTACAGACTGCAAAAAATTGGAACTTTATAGATGTAATCTACGTAGGTGACCGTTTGTATATTCCACTATATTTTAGTTATTTTAACTTTGAACCCGCCAATTGTTAATTATCCCAACTTTCATTTTCCAATGAACCTAGAAAAATTTCATTTTCTTTCATTTGTGTTAGGATGAGGCAATTTATAATTTGGATTATCCTTTCTAACTTAAGTATTCTTTCATTAAGTAAATTCCCCCCCAAAATAGAAAATTTAGTTTTAATTGCCCTTTTTCTCCAGTAAAGGCAAAATGAGAAATTTGAGATATTCATTGTCCCGATCAGCCATAACCTTTGCACTTCAATCAAGATTTTATTTTAATTTGTACCTACAACGTTTTAGTAACATCCCTCTTTTCCCATATCAACTTGGCATTCAAGAGATTGCTGCATTTGGGTTTAAATATGCTGGCTAACATTTTACACAAATTTGAATTAGCTTTTTAGCAGCAAAGAAACTCATTTACCGCATTTCTTATAAACGCAAATTTTATCTTAGGAAAGTAATTTTTAACATTGTTAACGCCTGGTAAGGCAGAGTTCTGCATGAATATGTTTCAACAACATTGATTATACAGAATCAATGTTGCATTGTATCATGGTAATATACGTTCTGAAATACAGTAGCGCCAGTCTTGAAAGATCTTAACACTTATACCAACCACTTCTATTTATACGAACCGGATCGCCGTAGGTTGTAAAAATCTAATGCAATTTGAGCAAATGACCGTTACACTATTTGAATGCTCGTTAAATGCAGAGACTTTTAAGGGGAAATCAAATCGTTTAATATAACCAAATGTTCACAATTCTCTTGTTAATGCCGGAATATCGAAATGCGGATTCTTTATACAATGGTTGCAAGAGTGGAGAAAAGTATTAAATTTTTTTGCACGTAAATCTTGCATTTCAACGTTCCTGAAAGCTACATTTTAATATAATTGAAAAGAAAGTCAAAATGAAAGTAAATGCCACTTACAGATACTCTAATATTGGGATTCACTTCCATCTGTAGACCTTTGGTGATTGATGTAACCATAGCCTTTGTACCACAGAAGAAGTGCATATCTGAAGAATTTTCGGGAATTTCGCGATCACAAAGGCTGAAAAATAAATTTCCGTTAAAATATGAAAATTGAGTTGCCGAATTATCTCGATCACCTTAGATGAGGTTAATGTATCAAACTAACTTTCCGTATTTATAGAGTTAAACAGTCATAGTTTATAGAGTCTTAAACAATTTGAAATGCTACATTTAGTGGTTTACAAAATAATTGTTAAAATTTCTGTAAATCTATGGCTACCTACCATTTTCCGAAATTAATTTTATGCATCACTAATATTTAGTCCTCTCACAAGTGTATAGAAAAGTATACAGTTACACATTAATATTACGACAGTTTTAAGTAAATTTATGATCGAACTCATTTGGAATATCGTTTGAAATGAGAGTGCTTGTGTGCGCGATTGAGGGACAAGATATTATGGAGAGTATCTCCCATCATAACATTTGTACAGATTCAATTGAAACTAGATATACATTTATCTGAAGTTACTAGAACTCGTAAATATTTGACTTTAAAGTGTTAATTTGAAAACAATTTAATTGAAGATTGCGTTAATTATAACGTAAAAATATAGCTCTAACTTCCATCTTTTACAAACTTATAAGAAATTTAAAACTTCAAAACCCTGATACAAAATTTAACTTTCATTACCATGAGGGAAGTAGCAGCATAAAGCCATAAGTCCGAAACTATTTTATTGGATCAACACAGGACTTCCTTTGAATAAGAATCAACCATGCATTAGCAAGCCCCGGCTTGGTTACGATATATTTCTATTAAATTGCAATCCAAGAACTTAGGACCCCATTGATTTGTGGGTGAACGGATCACGGGAAGGAATGAGTTTCCAAAACATTTTCCGATAAGTTAAAAATGCGACGAAAAATTCTTTAATGCGTACTTTTTAATTAAAAGCGAATGGATTCATTTTAACTCAACCGCCGTTCTCCAACTTTTGATGTTTGCAAAAACAAAGCAGGTGTATTACATTTGAGTTTCTTGTCCAACACAGTTTTTGAATTCGAATGATACTGTATTTTGAGGAAGTTAGAAAATTACCATACTTTTATTCTTTGGCAGCAGTTTCAGCTGCACTTATTCCCATAACTTATAACCTTGCTTAACAAGTACTACGATTCATTATATATAGGCTATCCGTGAATTACTGAATGCACTAAATAAAAATCAAGTACAATTCTGCTCACGTAAAAACACTAAACTAAAAAATAGAAATATTCCACATGAAATGTGAAGTTCATGTGCATCAGCGAAGCAAAGATTTTAATTTGCACCTTTAAAAAAATTGATATCCAAATGTAATCTGGCTTTTACTTCAAGAGTTAATTAACTTCAAGAGTTAATTTAGGTTGATCGATGTTTTGAGATCAGTAAAGAAAGTAATTTGTATTTTTCGCAATAAATCTAAATTAACGAAACTTAAATTTTCATTTGGTAACTAAACGTTTTTTCAAAGACTGCGTAGCAAAAATGCTAATTAATATATCGAGAAATCCCGAATGGTTTTATTCTTTTTATTATCAAACCCGACGTATAAGTGAAATTTATAATTTTTTTGCTGGTCATTCCTAAAAAAATTTTAGACATATCCGAATTTTACCAAAATGTAATCAGAAGCAGGGTAAACACGACTTATGAAAATGGTGGTGGAAACTTTCATTGCAGACCGAAAGAAACATCACGCCAACTGATTCTAAAGATTGTTCTAGCGGTTCCAAAATACTCAGATCTGTCTAAAACTCTAGTTACGATCTTAGACGCTATTCCAATAATTTCGCTAAACATTGTAGTGTATTGTAGAAGAGCAAGATAACATTTGAATTTTCTCGGGACATTAAAATATATAAAAATTATTTGGAAAACTTCCCGATTCAGCTTGTTGCAACTCAATTTTAAATCATTTACTCCCTCCCATTACCCAATCCATCCAAATGCTCAGACCGATTCAATCTGCAAACTAGTAAAATTTTTATTTAGAAGTAAGCAATCCGAAAACTCAATTCCTATCAGCTTCACGATTGTTGCAGAGACTACCCGACCATATACAAACATATCCAAAAAATGTAGATAAAATGCAAATTATAATTTCATAATTTTAGTATTTCAAATAGTTAATTCAGACATTTAGCATATGCAGCTCTTCATAAAATATAAGAGTTATATTTACTTGATTTCAAAACTAAATGTTTCTATATATGGTATACAATCAAATTTAAAGGCATATAACACCTGTATAACTACATTATATGATTTTATATTACGTATTCCGTGGTGATGTGGGATAAAAATCTGTTAATGTCTTCCACATGTTGCTAACTTTATATTAGATAATCGGGATAACAATTACATTGAGCGATTGAAGTTTCATTTCAAGGGACTGCTCCTGGTGTTGATTTCTTGTCAATCTGCTTAAGGAGCGAATACAAGACAATATGTAATGGAGAGTACTTCAGAAGATTAGAAATACTAACCGTTGGTCACTTCATATTTTACTTGTAGCAAACAAAAGTAATGGTGTATCTATTATTCAAACAAGCCATGTCATGAAAATGTTTAAAAAGCCATATTTAATTTAGGACCATGCCACATTTGTGGAGCAATAGACCTACTGCTCTTATACTTCGAACTATCACAATTAGCCGAGTGCGCATGGTAAATTTTTTATCAGTTCCATTAAATTGAAGTTTATCCCTTGTACCTATTTTAAGAAAACATTTTGGCATCCGAACGAAAACTACAGCTTTTAACATTCAGATTCCAATGATGCAGGAACTTTAATATAATTAACAATAACGTTATAAAGTAGATTTTATTCTCGTACTCCAAGATGATTGCAAGATTTATGATATTCCCCCCCCCACAACTATTTTCTGCCCTTGCAGTCGCAATAAGCTCGTGTAAGTATTTTTCATTGCTTTCATCTTTATACAATTTAAATACACCATTGCAATGCATAGAATATATTTAAACAAATTTTACACTACAAAGGTAGCATGATTTTCAAAGTTTAGTTTATTCAAGGACTACGCATTCTATTAAAATATTTCTTCTTAAATATCCTTTATACATCAATATAGGTAGTATTGGTCAAATGACTGAAGGCCCCCCCCCCCTTCATACAGTAAAGTCTGTCTACACAAACTGAATTCAAGGAAGTAATCTTTTAAAAGTTCCAAGTTTTAAATATAGAACCAAATGCTAATAAATTAAAAGATTGAAATATACCTGCTGATGTTGATAATTTGACCCTCGGCGTTTTCTTCTTTTCCCATTAACTTAACTGCTTCACGAGTACATATGCAAGGTGCGAGAACATTAACCTAAAAAGAATGAACAATTTCACAACTTTAAGAACATTTTTAAAATGGATGACTTCCCCGCAACCTCCCACATATATACAGTCTTACAGTGACCAGAGATTCAATCGGCAGGGTTTGATTCCAGATCCAAAATGCCCAAACAATTTCTCAACAGCTATGGCAAATTCTCATACACCAATTATAGGCAAATTAAGAATTTCTAAAGATGCACGTTCAGTTAAGGACAACAACTCGTGATCACAAGAAAACGCATATGTGAGCCGGGGTTCAAAAGCGGAGTATAATTATGATAATATCATCTGGAAATAAACTGAATCTACTATAACCTTGTGTGTAAATTTAAACGGATGTTGCATTTAAATTTAATGGCGAAGTTTTAAGTTTAGAGGGTCTGGCCCTAAACAAAATGTTACAATATATTTATATACCAAAGGGGACACATTGATTTATAAAGTAATCAAATGCTTAGTTTATTCCAAATATAAGTTTTCTGAACTTGTAATGTTTTCAGATGGTTTGTGGAGGGATATGTGCAGCACCCTGAAACCGCTTTCCGAAAGCATGAAGATTTAAGGAATAGAGTTATGAAAACGTACGCATTACATTAAGTACATTATAAAACTGAATGGCAGAATTTAAATACTTATTTTTAGTGGAAAATATTAAACTTCAGTCCAAAATAAAATTTTAAATTAATGCCCTCTTTCTGCCAATTGTAATTCAACAATTGGCTTGTTTAAAACACTCATTTGACCGACAACTATAAATTTGTTACATTGCATTATTCTTAATCTGAATACATTTCAAAAAGTTATTCTAGAAACTTGCAGAGTTTAATACAGTATCGTTAATGAATATTCTTTTAATATTTAGTCATTGATGCCTAGATTCCGTTCGTGAGTGACGCGAGAAGATGTCTCACGTCCCAGATTGCTAAACATACGAGCAATCAACATACCTCAAACATGCTTCTCCATTCTTCAGTTCGTCCCTCAAGAAGAGACGTTCTTGCCATATTTATACCTGCATTGTTGATGCAAATGTCAATGCGCCCGTAATCGTTCGAAATTTTTTTGAACATGGAGAGGATATCAGCTTCTCGAGACAAGTCGCATCTAGGAACGAGAAAATACAATATAGTGAACAGAATGTATAATGAATATGTTTGGAAAGTTATTAAAATGCATCAAATTGCGTCGCGTAAAATTTACGGCATCTAATTTAATCCTTCATATAATGTCTTTATCATACCCCCCCTCCCAAGACATTTCATTTATAGTTTTCACTGCAGTTAAAATTTTGAATATTCTTTAAAATTAACGTCGTAAGTTATTCCAATTGTCATCCAAGATCTGCATTTTTAGAAATTTTACAGAGTATCTGAAAACGGTTATCCCATTTCAAACTTTAATCAGTTCCTTTAAAAATGAATGCGTATCTCACTTCCATGTTGCATAACCTGGTATTATGCAAGGTTAATAAACAAATTTTTCCTTATACTTACAATACATGGCAATATGAATGCTTGAATATATTTTCACGGATCTACGCGTTTTTAACCCCATAGGAAAATTTTTTAGCATGCGAGAGAGTCGAATTCTAGATCAAAACTATAGGCAGTTGTCACTCGAGGGACACCCTGGTGCAGATTAAAATTTGGTTCGATTAGTAAAAGCTGCCTTTAAGAAATGGGCCGCAAATAGTCAAAATTACACGACTAAATACGTCGAAATGAAATTCAATGCTAAAGACAAAGTGAAGAATGCATCCTATTACTTTATATATCGGATGGTCTGTCCATCTTAATAGTTTTAGGAATTTTGAAGCAGACAATACGGCAATTTCAGACTAAAGTAGTTACAAATATCAGATTGAGGCAGCATCTTTTCCTATACCCTTATTTGCTTTTTCATGATCTATTGTATTGAGTTTAATTGTCCAAAATGATACATTTGATATTATAACCCAATTTGAAAACCCCCTAGATCCAATTTACGTAGTTATCACGAGAACTGTTTACCTTGGGGTAATGGGATAAATTTGACAGATATGAATAAAATCTATCAAGCATATTTAGTATTTTATTTCAGATTTGGAGATTTCCGCGGAAACGAGATATTTCGCAAAGAGGCCGGTTCCGTTTTCCCTGAATCGTACCAAATAAACCCACGCATGACTTCATACCAATAAGAAAGTTGATCGAATAGTTTTTAACTGCAGTGTGAAAATGGTCAGGTTATCAACATTCAAACCTTTAATATCGCGAGACTAACTATTGGATTAATCAGGTTGCCTTTGATTATTTTGTCATTAAAATTAAATTACGAAAAACAAACATTTGATTAGCCTTATTCTCACTCAGCAGCATGTATATTATACATTGCTGCAATCCCTTTAGAAAACCAGAGTTGTGCAATCAAAATGCCTTTAATAAAACCATTACGTATATAAAATTACATTCTTAGCGATTTCTGACATTGCGGCAGTCATGAGTGGCAAAGTAAATTTGTTTTGCCACTGAAGGACGTAATGTACGAAAGCGCTCTGGCCGCGTGGGCTTATGAATGTCATTCATGACGTTAACATTGAAAATAAGGACAACCAAAGTTGGTCAAAATTTACTAAATCGTTGAGTCCCCCCCCCCATACAATTGTGCTTCAATCAGGCTAAAACTAAAAAGGTATGAAGTTGGAATAAGATATAGAAGTAATAAAATAAAAATATATGATTAAAAGTCCTATACGAAACAATATTAGCAATACAGTTTCATTAAAATAAGTAATTTACGAAATTTCTACAGAGTTTAAAACATAGCATTTAGTGTGAAGGAAATTGTCCACATTTCCCTCCTTGCAATAGAAAAACCCAGAGTTAGATGCGAAGGTAAAAAATGTAAAGTGAGAAATAACCAAGGACAATGTACTGTGCAAGTAGATGAATAGAAAAGCTTCTCATTAAATTTTTCAACTTAGTTTTGCTATCCACAACTGAGCCCAATTTACTTGGAAACCATCTGAATATTTTACACTCATCTGTATACATAATGAAAAAATTTAAGCGGGCAAATTTACTCGACAGTAAAACAGCGAAAGACAAATTAGATGTACGGACGGAAGAATTTGCATGGCTGTATTGCAAAAATAGAAATAAGATGCAAATTGTTTTTACAACAGACCAGAAAAGATTTTTAGAAAACTGCCACTGGCCATATTTTACTGAACCGACAACCAAGTTGTCTCAAACGGCCCATTTTTAATGCAGGGTAGCAATTAAGACTCATTAAATGCATTTAGAAAGTGGGTTTAAATTCAGTATAAAAAATAAGACCAATGTTACCAATAAAGTAATTCTACAGAGTTTAAGATAGATTTTACAAAAACTGGGAAATAACCTTAAGATCTTGTAAATCCGAACAACCAGGCTATCTGTACACGAAAAATGCATTTTTAGAGTACTTGTGAATAAAGACTTGAAATTATTTGCCATATTTTTATCATATCCACCCCAACTTTGAGCTATTCTACGGCATCACATCGAGACATTTGTGCGAACGTCTTCAGACGTTCTCCCTGGAAGTGTCGGCTCGTATCGTAGACAACACCTTCGGATAAAAAAGGGCTACGAGATTCCCTAAACCAAATACCATCTAGTTTCACACCTAGATCTGCAATGTCCCAATATAATGGAACGCATTTTTGTCTATATGAAAAATGAACCAAAGTAATATCCAATAGCTTAGTACAAATAAGTTACCCAATGGAGTACAGCTTTCCTGGATGTTTGACAACTTCTTCGTGTTTTGCCAATTCCTCTATCTTGTCCACACTTCTGGCACATCCTATAATATTTATTCCATGTTGTACAAGAGTCTTGCAGATTTCTGCACCAATTCCAGAAGAAGCACCCGTGACGAGAGCAAAACGACCGTTCCAACGATCCATTCTGCAAAAATTTAAAACAATTACAGCAGGAAATTCAATGTGTAATAAAATAAAGGTGCACGAAATAAAGGAGGCATAAAGAAACACCTGAAAGTCGTCAGTACGAAAATAAAGAATCACCGAGTGGAGGTTTGTTACATTTCAATTTCATACTTAAATCTTAGAAATTTCTATATTGTGAAAATAGGTTATAGCGAGTGAAAACGTTGATCTAAAAACTGTAGGATATGAAAAAGTGCCAGTGTTATACACAATGGGCGTAAAAGCAATTTTAGACAGATTTTCGGAAGACGTATAGGAGCGAGGAAGTTAACTGGCTAAAAGTTTTACATTTTAATTATGACATATTTGAAAACACGAAGATTCCCTCACAGACCATTAATATACAGTTAGATACGAATAGTAGCGACATGCATGTACGCAAGGGTCAACTCCTCTCCCAGTAATTACACTTGTGAAATATGAAAGTATATAAGGAGTTGTAATCAAAGCTTTCAAACTGGCACAATAAAATATAGTACGTTGGACGTTCTTATCTTTCAAAGCACTACCTTCTTGTAAACTAACGGCTCATTTACTTAAATCAAGATCATCCCAAAATCTAGCAACAGAAATACCAGATAATTGGCTTGAGACCGAAAACTAAGCTCGATAGTCTAATATTAAACGAAACCAATCTACTAAAGATGGATTTGCCAAAATGTCTCGAAAGGGCCTGCAAGGGCAACTATAGTTTCACAGATGAAACAACTGCAATCAAGTTTAAAGAATTGAAAGGTATACTTTACTAATATTAGAGGTAAAAATGGGGATCCTTAAGCTTTACCGATTTATTATAACAATTACAATATCTTAAATTTTAATCGTATGAAACTCCGCAATTCCATCAATTTGAAACAGACATCAGATTATATTATAGTATGAAAATATAAAACTCAACATCTAATTTATAAAAATGATGGGTACAATATATTTTTCGATCTGCATAATAATAGCATCCCATCACCACACACTATAAAAAAAAACTAACTTACCTGACAGACCTTATAAGAATTACCACCACAATTATTTTCAGTACTTATCTGATTGTTTCGTTTGATTAACTTGAAACCTCGAGTTAAACGAAAGGAGAAAAAAATAAGGTGTGCGAAGTGTTTAAATAAGTAAATGCCGCGCCTTTCTGCGACTGTTCAGAATATTTAATGAGCTTTCGTTTCTTCTTCTTCTTAACTGTATCGCGTAACTACCTCTTCTTCTTAACTACATCGAGTACGAATTCTCTTTTTAGAAAATATTTATTTTTCCTAACGATTTTCCCTTTCAATAGGGAACTCCGCTCCCCTGCTAGCTCCTCCCGCCAACATCCGTAACTCTTGCTGAGCTCACTTCGCGACCATTTTAGTGCTAGCTGCTACCCAAGTGTAATGCACCCTTTGAGGCAGACGTAATACGCCCGTTGGGCTACACCCACTACTTGCTACGCTTTTCAAAACCCGTAATTCGCTTTGTAAGCCGGGAGGCTTCCTCTTCGATTCACTAACTCTCGCTGAACTCACTTTGCGAGCATTTTAGTGCCACCTGCTACGTAGGAGTAATGCACCCTTTGGGGACCGTCACTTATAGATGAGTTTCATGTGACGTCGCGTTCGCGATTCCACTGCACAGCGACCATGTTCTTTGTAACATCGATCTATCCGTAGTATTGAAGAATGGGAGATTAAGATAACAATTATGCTACATAATAAAATAATAACGTTCATATTACTTCACAACTTTATTTCCTCATAATACTCATATATTACATTGAAATATACAGAATTAAAATGTACTTTACTTGTGAAATAGATAAAAGAGAATTGTTAGGACTTGTGAAATAGATAAAAGAGAATTTAAGGTGATAAGAATATCAACACACCCAAACGAATATAAATTTTTATAGATTTTCAATGTTAAACATCAAATAGTTAGCCTTATTATCTACCAAATAAATAATATGAACTTATTATTTCGCAAATTAGTTAGTTTATTTAATTATAATAAATATATTGAGATTTGCAAACTATTGCATTAAAATAAATTAATTAAATAAATTGCATTAAAATAAATTCAATAAGCATCAAAAGTACCTTGACTTCTTGTTTTGTAGCCTGACTTGGAGTAACTGTAAAATATAGCGCATTACATCAGACCATTTGACGGATGGTATCAGAACAGGCGATCGAGAAAAACTTTGTATTGGAATAACATATGGATCGTCAGATAAAAACCCGTAATAATTAATTTTTCTCTATACCTCTGTTGGCTTTCTTAAGGCAATTTCTCGACGTAATCAGATAATTTCATACTGTAAACTTATCTATATTAAGAAAAAATCGCTACACTATGTTAACAACTAACACTTTAACATTGAAAAAATACAGTGATGGCGGACGGCGTCTACAAAGAGTACGGTTGTCACACAGGAAAGTCATGTGCACCAATATGTCACACAGCTTTAGTGTGACGACGGAAAATACGTATAGTGGAATCACGGTGCCAAGCACCAATCTGTCACGCCGGAAAAATAGGGTGGCACGCACCCATAAATGTTGAAACCCAGGTTCTATTTCGAAGTTCTCTCGTCCAGGAATAAATCCCTGGATGACCTGCAGTGCAATAAATACAAAGATGCAATAAACCCTTACCTTGTAAGACGTCCAATCCTGAAAACACAGATGCATAATTTCAAGAGACAAAGATGTTAAATAACCACACAGGTTTAAATATAAATCACTTTCTTTATTCAATATTGTAATTAAGAAGATCAGAAGTTAAAATTATAACTGAATCATTATCAGGAAGCACAACGCTAAGTAACTGTGACAGTGACACTGGACTCAGGATTCCTACTAATATATTTGCTGCCACGGAAGTAATTCAATGATAATAATATGATCAACGATATAAATAAAGTGGCACAGCAACATTTAAGTATATAATAAACAACATGATTTAAGTGGTATGGTCTCAAGCAACAGGAGAAAACTCGCACTCAGAGAAATTTAGGACTGATAATTAAACAAGTTGAAATAATTTAGGAAATTTATGCTTCCTTGAGACAGGCGTAGATGCAGAGAGCAGTCAAACCGTACCTCCCCAGTCGGAGTTGTAAAAGGGTCCGAACATTATACCATACCCATATTTCGACCTGGCACATAGACCTCGGGCCCCATCGTACCTTCCTCGTCGCAGCTCTCTCAGCTAGACGTCGGGCTCTCCATCGATGTTCTTCGGCGATGTAGGCGTCTTCGGCTTTTCTCCCCATGCCCACAAGAGGCCAGAAGTCGACTTGGGGCCGACTGCCGCACTCCGTGGTGGGCAACATTGAAAAATGGTCCAGGCCGACCTAAGAGCGTCGACGGCTGGACAGGAAGAAAAAGCCACGAATATTCTTTGCAACAGCTTTTATGTATTCAGACGGATTCAGGCCCAAGAAGCATTCGGACCTGGCAGAAGACTATTTACGGCCTTTTGACCAATAGAAAACTTCACAGGCATAGCCTCGCCAGCCCAGGACGGGGTCTCAAAAATGAATATGCTGACACATCAGACCCTCGCCACAAGGTCTCAAATTCATCCAGAAGTTTATCTCCAAATCTATTCTGCAGAAAAGTGCATGCCTTGCACTAACATTACCAGGCCTCGAGCAAGCCATCTGCTCTGCCCGGGAATAAAGACCTTGACTTTAACGGTCAAATAATAACGAAACTTCTCGCTGAATGCGGTTTTCACAGATTAATAAAATGGCTAAAAGCTTTCCTTTCAGTATAGAATATTTTGTATAATACATATTTCAAAGACAAGAGGGATAATTAAATCAGGGTTTAAAATAATGTAAAAATATAGAATCTTGATAATTAATATATAATTTGCGATTTTTACAAGGGTTTGGCGAGATTATGAAATCTCGTCACAACACGGTCATGGAGTTAGAAAAGAGGAGATAAAACTCCTACGGATAAAACGCTTGAAAATTCCATAATGCTTTGAGAATTATATCTAGGTGTCGCTAGTGTTTGTAAAGTAGTTGCTATTATTAGTTGACACTATAGAAAGGCGTAGTATTTAGTATATGTATTTTTAATAATTTTTAAATTAAGGATTCCTTAATTATGAGTATAATTAACCAGTATTTTTTCATAGTTGTGGGATAGAGTACAGAATAAGTGGAGATAAAAATGAATTGGAAAGTAAAATACTTTTGAATACGTAGAAATATTCTTTATTGCTTCAGTTATTCTTTGCGTTGTACTAATAATTAATTTTTACAAAATTGACAGTTTAAATAAATATTTTAGGTTTTTCGCCATAGAAGCGCATACAATACAGGACTACTTATCTTATCCCAGCGCCACCTGAATGATTGTCTCAAATGATATTGGCGTTTTCTTAATATGAAGATTTAACTCCTTACTTTTACCTCCATGAGTATGGCGATGAATGTAACGTCGGTGCAACTCATCTATTAATTGACGTTGACCAGTCCTGGAACTCGCTGCGAGTATTTCAATCCGGACTGCTCACACGACCTCCTACGTGTCCTGTGCTCGCTGACGATATACCCCTTGCTCACTACGCTCGCCAGCACCCATGACTCGCTTAGTGAATCGGTAGGATTCACCTCCTACTCGCTAACGCTAACTTTGCGCGAACTTTAGTGCCATCGTTTACGCAAGTGTAATATACCCATTGTGTTCCACCACCTGCTACGCATGCGTAATACGGAAGTTGGGGAAGGCGTAATATGCCCGTTGAGATTCGTCCTGCTCGTTACGTTTGCTTCGCGAGAAATTTGTGCCACCTGCTGCGCAGGCGTAATACGTCCGTTGGGGACCGTCCCTTATTAACTGATATTTATTGTTGTAAGGCAAAATTCATATAATTACCATACTACCACTTACCATAGTGTCCCCCAGTTGACTCAGTGATCCTATAGGTGCAGTCTGAAATATTAAGTACATTTCGTTGATCTCAAAAAATCAGATAGTTATGTGGCCACTAACACTTTTATTATATATATCAATTAAGAAAACACTTTAAAAATACACAAACATTATACATTAAAACTTACCCCACTTGACCTTGGGGTTTACTAAGTTGTACGGTAATTTTAATTAAAATTATGTTTATTTAAATCTCGAACTGGTATAGCAATGGGTTTTCCCAAGCTCAGAACTTGTATCGATGCAATTACAGTTAGAGTGAAATATGCATATATTAATTAGCATTACAATTAAAATAAAAAACACAATACCTCCAAAACTGCTCTAATGATTGGTTTATTCAAAATAAGAACTACCAAATGTTCATATGGTTAGGGGGCCGAGATTGGTCAGGAAACACATGACACACTGGCATATGGTTTCATTAGATTTTTATGGGGAATATGGGGTCCATCAGGGCTTGTTATTATAAGGTCCACTAGGTGCTCCACCGTTCATATACCGGTAGGTTCTCTAGGATGCACTTTTGGGAGGAGAGGCCCGACGGCCGATGCCGGTTGGTTCAGTGCTGGTTCGAGGTCCTGGGAACGTGAATGAAGCCAATGCAGGTCAAAGTAGTATCCCGATAGAAAGGTTACGGTAGCATGCATCGTCCTCATTGTAAGCCGATGACAGTGGTATCACCCAGATAAAACGTGTTACATGCTGCGTAAAGGTCCAGGATGTGTACCTCACAACACTCCGTCAGTGCGTAATCGTTCGTGTGTGGTGGCATAGCCACTGCGCTATCAAAATGCCATCTATCGTGTAGTCCACACTGTCACGGCTTAGCTATAGCTTATAGTGTCCAAAAGAATATCTCAATACTACGCCGTCTATTTCCAGAGTTGTGTGGCCCTGCTTGGTGAAAGAGGTGAAGTCCTCGCTGCTCCGATGACCGCCACTGCCCGATAAATTTTGTAAATATAATTCTGGTTCAGCTTTAGCTCGATTTCGCTTAGAGTGGCCATAGGACTTCATTGCTTAATATCCGCATATGGATATGGGCTACATTTGAATATATGTGCTCGCATCAGGGTATCAAATACTCCAGTTCCTTCTTGTACGGCATAGGGCTACGACTAAGGAATAACAATGGATACCGGTTCCCAAACATGTGTCGAAATGCATTTATAGATCGGGCTTCGATCAAGCACTTAGACAGTTTCAGAGACATTCTCTGCAGAGATCAAAATGGAGTCTGACTTAGCTTTCTAAAATCGGATCCCTTCGCATTTCTGGTGGGTGGAACAAAAATTGGGAGCTAAATTTCCTTGTCCGCTTATTCGTTACAGCACTAGTGCGCGAGAATGGGTGGGACGAAACTCCGAACTATGTATTAAATTACGGAATAACGCTTATTTTGTATGCATTCTAATAAACTCCGATGACTTGCGGGTTCCCGGCAGCCGGGACGTCTTGTACGAGCCCCGGAATGACTTAGCACTTGACAGGGACAATAATTTTCAAGAGATTTGTCGTTTCAATTTAGACATTTACTTCGACATCTCATACTTGAAAATTTGCGACTTTAGTTTCATGATATTCATACCTTGGCGTTGAACTGTTCCATCGTGTCTGTGAGGAGGCATTGTGTTAGCCTTGAAACTGATCGTACACTTTACCTACTTTGAGTAATTGCATCCCCCGTATATTTATGGGTTGAGCCCGGTGAGCATGAGTAGTGTTTGCACATTGTGTAAAACATTATATTATGCTTCATAACATTTATCAGCTTTGAAAGTCGTTTCGCGAGCTATTTCAACCCAGCCGGCTCATACGACCTCCTACGTGTCCTGTGCTAGCTGTCGCCTTCACCCCTTGGTCGCTACGTTCGCTAGCACCCGCGACGGTCCCAAAACCGTGACTTGCCAGCACCTTCGCCTCCTACTCACTAACGTTCACTAAGTTCGCTTAGTGCCGCCTGCTATGCAGGCAATAAGCCTGTTAGGAACCGTTCCTCGTTAACTGACAGTCCCCAGCTCTGGATCTCGCTTTCTGGACTCTTTCACGCCGGCTGGGCCACACGACCGCGTACGTGTCTTGTGCTCGCCGACGCTCGTAAAATTCTAAGATTCCACCTTCCATTCCTGCTGTTCATTAATAGGTAATAGCTGCAGGCGTGATGCATCCGTTGATATTCCGTTACCTTATTAGCCGATATTCACTTGAACTCGTTTTGCGAACAACTTTATCAAACTTCAGCTCTTAGGTTGCTAAGCTCGCCAATCCCGAAACTCGTTTCGTAAGTTGAGAGGCTTCGTCTCCTACTTCCTGGCACTCACTGAGCTTGCATTGCAATCTATGTCGGTCCACCTGCTTTTGAGAATGATTGCTTACTGTATTACGAACAAAAGGCAAAATTTCATAACTGTATGTTTTGTCGTTGGTTCGTAATACAGTGTCAAAATATCGTGTGACGCTTTCAGCATAGAGAGATTTACAACATTGATACATATAATTGTAAAACATAACAATTAAATTGTAATGTTCATGACAACAACAGTTTCAAAATTTTCACCCGTAAAGAAGAAAATTTTGCACGAAAAAGTTTATAAAAAATTCAATAACTCATTAACTGAATGGACATTTTAAAAAAGATTCTGTCCTGCAAAAATTCAGCTATATAGATACAGGCCACCGAAATTTCGAGTTCTTACTATTGCTAGTTTGTCCAGGACGCGAACTCTCAGCTTAAAAACTCTAACTTTGACTCTAAATTGAAAAACGGCGTGTTACCCGAAATGTGACAAATTTCATATGTTTGTATACTATAGATTTTGCGCTACGTGACAGAGAAACTTGAGAAATGCGAAATTTGTCAAACAGCAGTATCGGCGACTAATTTTTTAACACCTTACAACATAGTGGAAAAGTGTTTATGACTTTGTTCATTCTATCTGTCTGCCTGTCCGTCAACTGCCGTAAAAATGATTTTATTAAAATGAAATTTTACTATGTTATTCAGACTGTTTGTGGGACATTTGGGAATATAAATGAATAATATCACCCAATTAGTTTTGGACTGAACCCGGAATGAAAAAATGAAATACATTGAATCCTATGGGACCTAATTTTTCAACCATTTTTAAAGAAAATTTAAATTTCACAAATTGCTTCGAAAATTTAAGGAAATATTCAAATTATCTCATAAAATATATAAAGAAAATTTCAGCAAAATATGTTCGGTAGTTTTTTAAATAAAAATTAAAATATTAATTGAACCCATATTATTTGAAAAGATCACGTGATCTGCTTCAAAATAAAATATGGCATCCATCTTGAGTTCAAAATCGTACTTTTTAATATTCTTTTACATTTATATTTAGTGTTGCATCCGTCGTCCTAAAATCGCTTTATTTTTCATTTTTTTCTGTGCATCTATATACTGCGCCAACGCAATTACAATATTTTGTAGTTTAAATGAACATCAAACTTTGATCATTTCTACAACGAAGCCTTCAGCTTTTCAGGTATTTTATTAAGAAAAACCAAACTTAGGAATATTTTATTTTAGTAAACTTGTGTGTTTAGTAAATCTTATGTTTTAGTAAACTTGTGATATTTCTTGATAAATTATATTATAAACATGTATCTTCCACCTAAAGCGGGAAGAAAAACTTAAGGGAACATATATATTTTATTAAGAAAATTCAAACTTAGGAATGTTTTAGGTATTATAAATCAATTTTTTTAGCTAATTATTAAACATCTCGGAAACAAAATTCAGGGAACTTTATTTCATAGGTAAATTATATTTCTAAAATATATCAAACCCGCTAAAAAAAAATTTGCCTCTCTCAGTGGAGAATATAATAGCACAAACGCTTACATCCCAACTCGAACAAGATTCTCATGTGCCCCCGGCATTCCCGCCCTAACAAGACATTCATTTTCACGGGTGTTTACAATAGGACAAGTTTCCTCATCCTACCAAGGCATTCTTTTTTCGACCAAGTCCAGTACAACAACATGATGCCTGAGGTTATGTGAATTGAAGATCATTTTACGACTTTTCTCAGAACTGTACATATGCAAAAGTTACCCGGGAGAAGCAGCCCGTGCAGATAAGCGACCCTTCCTCAGGCGGGTTCACCCCTGTTAAAATGATTAAGTATTCTGCATTGATACTTTTAAGGGATGTGTGAGATCTCAATACTCGAGGGTGGAAGTGCTCTTTTGCACAAATTTAAGAAAATGGGGTTTCTCATCCAAATGGTTTTTTCTCTGATTTCATTTAAAAAATGTCTAAGGCCTCTTTGATAATGATGGGATTTAAAAATATATTCTTTAGAGAAATAAGATGCATTGAATGAAATTCAAAACACGGATTTACTATTTTTTTGTTAATTCAAGTGGTTTAAAACACGTTTTTATTAGTTTTTGTGAAAGTTTACATTATTTATTTTTTAAAATAAGTATATTCTCTGCAGTTTTTCCGAAATTTAAAACTAAGATGAATGTAGGATTAGTAGAACCTACAGACTCCCACAGGCTCCCACAGGGCCCCAGAGGCCCCTGACCCTACTCGATATACACATTCCCGAGAGTCTCGGGCTTCAGGTGGTTTAAAACATACGTTGTTTTGTTAATTTGTGTTAAAATTTTGTTACTTAAAAACATATTTTGTGAATTCAAGTGGTTCAAAATACGTTTTTTGCGAATTTTTGTAAAAAATTTGTACACGTGCGAAAACACACGTTAATTTCCATAGGCAAATTAACCCATGTGTGATTTTTAACAAGTAAAAAACTTGCATTTACTAGATCAAGAGGATTAAAACACGTATATGTTATTTTCTGAAAGAAAAAAACACATTTCTGCTAAATTTACAAGTTCGAAATTCACATTTGCGAAATTTAAACACTTCAAAACATATATTTGGGAAATCCAAAACACATACATTCCACTGTATGTAATTTTAAACTCTGGATGCTAGAACTTTTTTCAGAAAAAATTTCCAAGTTCCAACCTTTAACTATTTAAAATTAGAACAATGTATCGCATTGGATATTTCAAGCTTGGGTAGTCCCCCTTCCCTTGTGGCGCTGAGGTATGCATATACCACATCCTCTGCTACATCTTCTGGCACATCTTCTACCATAGAAATCTTAACGTTAAACACAATAAATTCCCTCGTATCACCTTTCAATATTCAATACTTAGAAAAAATTTCGAAATTCCAACCTGATTAGTACCCCTTTCACCCACTAGGGGGCGTGAGCGTTAGGGGTACTGCTCCGCCACTGCCTCAGAATCCCAGTCGTTGCCACCCCCAAAACGTGTCAATCCGCAAGCGTTGCTATAGCAACTCGAATGTTAAACTAAAAATGTCTAAATATCCTCTTGAGTAGCTCCGCTTTCCGCCACTAGAGGACGCTGAGGGTAGTGCTCCGCCAGTGCCGCAGAATCCCAGACGTTGCCACTCTCCAAAAAGTTTCTATCCCCAAACGTTGCTATAGCAACTTAGCAACTCGAATGTTAAACAAAAAATGTTTTTAGTTCCATCTTGAATAGTTCCCCTTTCTGCCACTAGGGGTGCTGTGGGTACTGCTACGCCACTGCCACAGAATTTAACTCGTTGCCACACACTAAAAAGTTTCTATTTCATCTCGTCCTTTATCTCATTAAGAATTCACTCAACCCAAAACAATACCCTCGTACAAAACTACAATGCTGTTGCCACGGCAAAAATGTTTCTGAACTATAAAAACACATAAAAGATTTCCATTTTGAAAAAATACCCCGTCCAAGATAACGAAATTCCCTTCCGGAGGCGATTTTGCTCCTTGCTCCGTATTGCTGCCCCACTGCCGCAGAACCGCCCTATTTTGACTACTCGCGTACGAGCCATAGGCTCATCGAATCAGCTACATGCATCGGTGAAATGGAAGACTTAATAATTATTCTACAATATATCTACAATTTACCATCTACAATTTACCATTTACATATATCTACAATTTACCATATATCTACATCTACAATTGATCATATATCTACAATTTACGATTAACAATTAAGCCAGATTTTAATAAAATCTATACAGTGTCAGAAAAATGAATCAAAATAGTTATCGCACAACCAGCATACCAAAATCAGTTCCGTAAATTAGTATTTTCTGGAATTTAATGATTTTAAAATCTAAATTTTGGATAGGTTTAAAAATAAATTTATGAAAAAATTATTTTTTAGACTTAACTGCCGCTACTGAAAATTTTCTGAAAGGCAAATGAGATAACCTTCAGAATTTTACAAAATGATATTCGCCTATGTCGTTTCAAAGCATTTAAATCTTTGGAATTAAACATGGGGAATAAAATTACTGTTCATCAATTTTACTAGCACATCCCAATGATTGCATTGTCACATTTCAATTATACCAAAATTTAACGAGCACCGAGGTAACGCATTGCGGATACTACCAAAGTAAAATAAAAAAAAATCTGATATGGACAGCACATGACTTTTCTTATATAATGCAATGAATTTACTACGTTCACAGAAAAAAAATAGGTAATTCTATAGTAGATATTATATTCTTTCCAAGATATTAAATTTTTGTCAATGAGTCTTCATTTTCATTGATTTAGCGTCATTTTTATCCATTTAGCGATATTTTCGTTAATTTGCCAACATTTAAAAAAGTCGCCAAGTTGGCGACATTCCGTCAAATTTGTCGCCAAAATCTCGCCAAGCGTTATGGACGGAGAAATAAGTTATTATAGCAGATAAATGAATATTGGAGTTCAAATACAAAAGTATTACTCAAAGTATCTTTTCTTATGAATGGAACGAACTAGATCCACGAGACTGGTGTCACCAAATTTATCGCATGATATTACATATGAAAAGTGAACATGTTGCTCAACAGCTAATATTTTTTTTTAATTTATGGAAATTTTTGATAAATTTATTTGAAAAATTTGCAGTATCTCGAGAACGGTTTATGCTAGCATTTTAAAGTTTATGTCAATCGTTTTCTAGGGAAAAATTACATACGAAATGCCTATTTGAATTTCATTAAAGGTTTTAATATTTTGTTGATTTTTTCATAATTTCACACGAAAATTTAGAGGAGTTCTGAACATTCAATAGCGTTTAAAAACAATAAGCTTCCAGTATTCACAGATTACAATTTTTGTACCAAATTTCGTTCGAATCGGTTCATTCATTCGTCAGTTATCGTCTCCACAGCCTCACTGACACACACACAGACATACATACTTTCACATACACCCATACACACACTCACACATAGACATACATAATTTCACATACACCCATACACACACACATACTTTCACATGTACCCCCCACCATACACATACTTTCACATACACCTCCCCCCCACACACACATACTTTCACATACATCCACATGCACCATCTCAAAAACGTCTGATTCGTGTTTAGGGATGCTTGAAACGTGCTCTCCCGTCGAAAACTCGAATACCGAATTTTCGACCCCGTCACAATACTTTCTTTATACATTATATGTATATAAGTAAAGTAATTGTCTTTACTTATATACATATACTTTTTTTGCTACCTAAAATTTCTGCACATGTGTTACAGGATGCGTTTGTAAAACATTGGACATTTCAAACTTTTTCTGAGTATCGAAAAAATTCTTTTGAATTGTAAAATTTATTTATATTAGAGTTGTTTAACAAGTATTCGAAAAGTATTTTTTTTTTTGTTTCGGATTATGTCGTGTCTCTCCAATGTCTTAAATGTGTATGATTATGTTTTACTTAATCAAATTAAAATATTGATTTCAAATATTGAAAAAAAAAGTATTCTAAGTTGTAAAATTTATTATACTGATGATTTTAAGCAATTTTTAGGATCTGATTGTAAAATAATAAAAAAAAATGCAATCGGTTATATGATTTGGAGTGTGAATGCAAAATTTGGAGTGCGAATGCAAAGTTTCACATGTACACAGTACGATTATGCAGTGAAATTTTTGAACAAGCTGTATTTTCATGTTTGTAAAATACTTTTGAGTACTGGCATTGTCATACATATTGTTCTTTCATGCGTATAAAATATAAATGGTAAAATTTCTTAATAAATGGTAAAATGATTTTTAAAAATTGTTGGTACAGTTCTAGTTTCTAGTATTAATAAAATTGTAAAAGAATGTGTTTATGTGAGGTGATGTATGATACAAAATATTTATGGTATACCTGCAAGGTGCTGCTGCACTAAAATTTTCGATAGGCTTCGAAAATATTTATTGAGTTATAAAGAGTATTAGGTTTGGTAGTTTTTTCCCGATTTTCCTGACAAAGCAGTTCTATATTGCATATGTGTGATAGACATATGGAGGTTTTTACGTTGTATGAAACATAAAAATCGGAGTTAAAGTTTTCATATCATAACATTTTTTTTATTTGTTTGTGAAAGTATTTAAAAATATTTTCATAAAACTGCTTGCTATGATCTTACTGTGTAAGATATTACTTATATTGTGCTACTTATATTGTGTAATAAAAGGTGTAATAAGATGTTACTTATATTGTGTAATAAAATGTGTTATGATTATAACAATATTAAGTGTTGTTGATGAGACCCAGACCGTCCGACCTACCAGAAAGGTGTAAGGTAACTGTTTGGACGGCCAGGAAGTGTCACCCAATTTAGACCGGAACCCAGTGGGGGAGGCATCCACAGGGACCGTACCCTCCTTCCCCTACCACCAACCTCTCGGAAGGACTTACGGACCCACATGTTTAACGTGATCGTACTCCGCGTGAACACGGCGGCAGTTATGGCAGCGGTTGGAATCGAACCCGGGCCTACCGAGTGCAACTCCAGCGCGCTAACCAACATTATTAAGTGTGCATTGTGAAAGTGATAAAAATATAAATAGATGCATTTCACAATATAATTTTAGTCAAATAGTATTTTCCAGTATAGTAGTGCATATGGAAGGTGAAAGTGAAGGATTATGTACTGGTTGAGTTAGTAAACCAGGGTTAAATTTCCTTTTATCATTATATTTCCTTTCAGGGAATTCTTTGAAGAATTTTGTACACTATTTATCATGTACATGTTTTTTAAATATATTTATTTAACGTCTTCATATTGTTTTAAGAATGATACAAAAATTTCTGTATGTATCGGTTTTAAAAGTTAAAATTTCTTTGATTGGATAGTTATTTATATAAATACATCTATTAATCCCCATGTATCTTAACGAAGTGACAAATGAAGTTGGAACAGTGAGCAAAACGTAGAACAACGTTCAATGAGACTCTAGCTAAACCTGTTACGACTCTTGTATGTGTGGGACATTGAAGATGCAAGTTAAATGTAACTTTGTTTATCTTTGCTGCAATTTTTTTCTTTACTGCAAGTTTCATTCTTAAATTTTCATTCTTCACGTCAAAAATAAATAGTCTGCAAATTTTAATACAATTAATGGTTTGCACAAATCAAAGTATGTGTATAAAGTGTGTTTTGAAGGGTTCAAATTGTATTTAGATAATAATGATGTGTTTATTTAAAATATAAATAATTGGGTTTATTGAAGTAGGTTCCATTTTAGAACAAAAAAGGAATTTCTATAGTCTCAATTCAAATATTTACCGTGTCATGATAATAATACTGCTTTATCTATATTGTAAATGTATTTGACATTGATTTGTTGTTATAAAACAACTCACCATCTAAATGCACTTCGTTATTAAAAAGAAAGATCAATCATGCTTAAAGAATTGCTTAAGAAACACTTTCCAACTTCAATGCAATTTTATTTAAACATGTCAAAATGCAATACATTCCTCGTTAATATTTTAAAATTTATCACAATATTACATTAATTTATTATATTTGAAAACTTAAACCTTCATCGAAAAAAATGAACTTCATTCAAATGACTGCATTTAAATATAAATTGCCTGGTCTGAAATGTGATACATTCCTCGGTAATAATTTTAGAATTATAATACTACGATAATTTATTATATTTGACACTCCATCGAAAACAACTGAAATGCATTCAAATGACGTCGTAGAAAAAATAACACGCCTGAATCTCTCTATAAAAACAGCATTTCATTCATAAATTATTATAATATTGAATATAAATTATGTCTTCTTTGTTAATAGTAAATATATCAATTATGGTATATAAAACGTGTAGATGTTAATTTAAAGAAATCTCGAACATTACATTTTGCACCAATCAAAACGTGGCTGTAATGGCAGGTCAAATTGTGAAAATTTCTAACAAAAATACTGTGCAGCTATGAATTTGTTAACTTATCGCTTGTTTCTTCGTTTTAAATAGATTAATTGTGGTGTTTGAAAAGAACATGTTTACATTTAAAAATATCTCAAAAGCTTCACGTTGTACCAATGAGAACGAGGCGAAAATAGCTCGTTAAAATAGAGAGAAATTATTTTTCTTATTCCCATATACACTAACTAGCAGTCGACGGGACTCAGAAAGATAATAGTCACGTGGTTTATAGACCAGTATTTTCGCTGACATTCTTGTAAAACTAGAAACGCAGTCGGATATGACGTCGTGCTAGCTCTGTAATCCCTTCTCGATGTTGCCCCCCTCCCATAAGATTTTGTCTGAATTGCATATTTTTTCTTGTTGGTCATAAATTATATCAGACTTGATGTCACTTAGGTGCCGTGTTGCCTGACCTCTATTCTTAACCACTCGCTAGTAGTGTCAATATAATTGTTCCAATTTATCATCGATATTGAGCACATTATTTGCGCCACATTCTGCCCTCTACCAAATTTTGCAAAAGCGAATCGCTACCACTCGCTCCCCTACTGACATTTTAAATGTTCAAAATTATGATCGCTTTTTCGTCTCACAATAACCACCTCATTATTATTAACTTAACAAAAATTTAAGCATGAGTACTAGACAATATAACCGAACCAGAACGGGAAACAGCATTGGGAAATGGCCTGCAGGACGGACGTTTTTGACTTTACCGAAGCAGATACTCAGTTTAGTTATTGAAGGGGGGAACCTAAATTTTCGGATAAGATACTTTTGATCTATTTCATACCGTTACTATCCAAGTATTTTCATTTCATAACAGTTACATTTTTGTCTAAGCTACAAATTGATTTGAAAGCCAATTTAAAATCTTCAAAGACTAAATTATTTAAATTTTACTTTCTTTAGAAATACATTGAAAAAGCATTAGCATTATATAGATGATGAAAATGTGAATAAACGGTTTCGTTAAGTTCACACATTTTGGACACCGGAAGACACGATATGAGCATAACTCTGAGAAAACTGCTAAATCTTGACCAAAGAAGAAATAATGTATCGTAGAAATGATCTTTGATCTTTAAGAAAGTGATCGGCCTTAAATCATCAGGTGTAGAGAAGGCCGAATTTGTTAGATGGTGCGCAGAAACTGGCATATATATTGAAAAAATCGTATTTGGATATTTTTTAACGTCTTCCTGAAAATTTAAAAATTCAATTTGACCATGTCTGAATAATGCATCTTTTCATATACCATGGATTGTAAAAAATGATAGTTTATGTGTTCAAAAATATATGACAATTCTCGGAATCGAAAACCTTTTAAGGAAAAATCCCTGTAGCAGATTGCAATTTTGAAAAATATGCATTGACTAAGACTAAAGTAACTTTTAGACAATTTTGTCATTTCTTTATAAAATGCTTTTTTCCGAGGCCTATTGAAAG
This sequence comes from Amaurobius ferox, assembly GCA_951213105.1. Lineage (NCBI taxonomy): Eukaryota > Metazoa > Arthropoda > Arachnida > Araneae > Amaurobiidae > Amaurobius > Amaurobius ferox. The sequence goes on from OX578135.1 coordinate 107,163,717, forward strand.
CAAATGCCAGTTATGACTTTTAAGAACTTTATAACTTCAATCAATTGCACTTCAATTAAGTACATCAGAATTGTAGTGTAGTACATTTTCCCAGAAGTTCTTGCTTATAACTTTTTTACGCCAGGTAGTACATGAAAAATTTGTTAGTAGCAGATCAAATAAAATTATTTAAATCCACTACTAACGCCAAAGTTCCCCTACAAACAGAGATTTTTTTTCCTCCTAAAGCTGAGCAGTATTAAACGGCACCTTGAACAGAGGGTTTTTACTTAGTTCGTCTGGCAATGCTGGTTTTAAATGTTGCTACTTGGGAAGAATAATTCTTATAAAATGAGATGGCAGAAAAGGCATAAATGACCTATAGCAAATAAGTTTTACGCCCCAAAAATTCAAAAAATACTCCCAAGTTAAACACAAGAACCTAAAAGATGTAAATGTCATAGACCCTAAATTTTGATAAAACTGAACTATGACATTCAAAATTAACATTCTATATAGTAAGCAAAAATCCAACATAGAAGCCCTTGAATAAAGGTTTTAGAGATTGTAGGGAGGTTTCCTCCGGCAGATTACATCAAGAATATGCAATACAGAGTTTCATATATATTGTATAAAATGATTTATTGGTAAATAATGTACACATATTATCATCTGAACACCATACACAAGTTAATGACACGATTACTAGAGGTAACAATACTCGTACACTAAATGTTCCGTAAAAAGTAGCTGTTTATGAAGTTTTCTTCTCCACAGCTTGGATACGTATCTCTGGTAATTTTGGATGTGGTGGTGGTGATTGCAACATATAGACAACTGCTTCTGCGATGTCTTTACCGTTAAATAATTGTTATCTCTGCACACAGTATTGGCCATTTCGGAGCCCCAACATGTTTCTACAAAATCTATTTTTACCAATCCTGAACAGATGCCCTAAAAATTAAAAAAATTAATTAGTTTAATTTGCATTCAAGATGTTTTCATTTAAACAATTACCATACGTTATCAAATCAATGGCGGTTGTACGGTCTATAGCACTACACTTTAACGTGCATATCGTATTTTCGCCATGTGCATACGTATATTATCCTTATTTAGATTTACAGATAATCGAGATATTATATAATATAGTTACAGGGGTTCAAGTTCATATTAAATACGATTAGATTACGATTTAAACTGTTATATACTTACTATTTTACAAGTGTCAGTCAGTCCAGTATGCCTTTTACAATCGCCTGCTAAATGAATTGTTTGGATGCCGGGTAATTTCCCATCCATACTTGGTATTTTAATTCTTATGCTCAAATATCGCATTACACTTTCTAATCAGCATTAAGCGTCAGTGTTATTTTCCTGTATTGGGAATGAGCGATGTAAATTTTAGATACTCCTCCTCTCCACTCATCTTCGTGATGGCAGAATTCAAAACTAGAAATTAGTCTTTATGAATCCCTTTACCACTCGTTTTAAAACCTACCGATTCACCGATAAAAATTTTTATATAGCATTAAGTAAAATTTACTTTGTTATCCTGTAATCAAAATTAAAAATTATTTTTAGTTCCAGAGCTGTAATGCACCCAGTTTCGTTATACTCCATTCTAAAAATCTATTGAAGATTTATTTTCCCGTAATAAGATTACGATTAAGATAAAACATCAATAAAGAGATATATTGTTACATATTGTTACATACTACTGAAAGATAATAGTAAAACCCGATCTTAAAAGACCTACCGATTGTAAAATTAAAACATGCAGATTTAGTCTATGCATGTCAGCGTTTGGATATCGCACTACATTTATACAGTTTATTTAAATTTTGTATCCACCATTTATTTGCGGTCCCTAATATGCAAAGATATATAGCTCTTCATAAAATAAACATGGGTTTGTTTGCACGGTTACAAAGTTAAAATGTTTTGACATATGGTGAAATTCACAAAGCCTTAGCGATGTACGACTGCATATAACACCTGTATAACCACATTATATGCTTTCATGTTATGTACTTTTATGATATGGGATAAATAATGTTAATACCTTCCACATGTTGCTAACGTTATACTAGATAAAAAGGATAACAGTGAAATTGAGCGATTGAAATTGCATTTCAAGTATTTTTTTATTGCATTCATTCGTTTGCAATTTACATAAACACTTTTTGAAAGAAATGTATATAATATATTTAAACAAATTTTGCATTACATAAGCAGCATGATTCGAAAAGTTATAGAAATAGCATAGTTTCTTCAAGGACTATTATTTGGAGCCATTAACATTTTCGTCTCCATATCCTTTATGCATCAATATAGGTAGTTTTAATCAGATGACCGAAGTAAATGTTATCTGCAGAATCAAACTGAATTTAGGCAAAAATTCGTCAGCAAAAATTTCAAGTTCTCATTACAAGTTATATTAAATGTTGAACTAAAAAGTGGCAATAAATTAAAGATATTTAAAATATACCTGCTTACGTTGGTAATTTGACCTTCATCTGTTTCATATTTTCCCAATAACTTAACTGCTTCACGAGTACAGATGCAAGAACATTAGCATAAATATATTATAGAAGGTGCAATTGTATAATCTGCAGAAGAAAATTGTCTGAATGCATGATGTCGTTGCAACCTCCATTTACAGCCCTACAATGATGACTAGAGCATTTCAATCGACAAGGGTTGATTCCAGAACCAAAATACCGTAAGATAGTATTCTACAGTTGAAATAAAAATGTGCATCAAGACAATTAGGGCTCTCTACAGTACTGGCTTTTCCAGTCAGATTGCCCATTAATTAAACTTCCCAGGAGGTATGGTAAATTTTGTTACTGTAAAAATAACAGGCAAATGGATGGAAATTGAAAATTAGAAAGGCTCAGGGCAATGATGTGCAATCTCAAGACCACGAACATGTGAACCGGAGGTACGAAACCAGGGCGTAAGAGAATGTGTTAAACGCATATGGAGAGAATGTACGTAATAGGGTCCGTTTAAATTTACACAAGGTTTATCATTTATATTAAATGATTTTATTTTCGAAGGACTGACCCTAAACAGAATGTCACATTATCCCTATATACCAAACGGGCGTCGTATAAAAATTCACCAAATGTTTAGTTTCTTATTTCTTCCAAATATAGAATCTCCGGACTTTTCACATTTTTTCCCGATGAGTTCCTGGAAGGTGGGGAAAAGAACAACAGCCCGATACAGCCTTGGAAATATGACAGACCCCAAAGGATTGAAGATATATGGAATAACTGAGTTACGAATACGAACGCATTATTTTGCGTGCATGATAATATTATCAATGGCAGAATTTGAATATAAATATCTATAATTTGAAAATCTTAACTTATGTTAAAAATAAAATTTAATGTACATTAATGCCCCATTTTCTTTCTGTATAATTTAACAATTACCTTGTTTAAAATACCCATTTGACCGATAACATGTATAATGTTACATTGCATTATTCTTAATCTAAATATATATTTCAATAAAATGTTATTCTAGAAACTTCAAGTCAAATATAATACTTTTAATAAATAATCTTAACAAATGTAGTCATGGATGCCAAATCTGTTTCTTGGCATATGTATGTTATGTGCAAAAATGCGATACTAGCATCTGTTTCACTTACAAGATTGTAAAATAAATATACGTTCGATTTCAACATACCTCAAACATGCTTCTCCACTCTTCAGTTCGTCCGTCAAGAAGAGTACTGTCCGTCAAGAAGAGTACAAGATTTATACCTGCATTGCTGATGCAAATGTCAATGCTGTCGTAATCGTTCGAAAATTTTTTTTGAACATTGAGAGGATGTCGGATTCTTGAGAAAAGTCACATCTAGGAACAGGAAAATAATTCAGAAATGTAGAAATATGTCCAAAATATGGGGCCAATATGTCGACATGGATGAATTTTGTCTTGGCTGAAGACGATTTTAGGATTCGGTAAACACTGTTTATTCTTCCGTTGATGACGTTTCTTTAAGGTTATAATATCTTCTTTCATCGCTTCTTGTCCGGCTTTCATCGCCGCTTTAACGACTTTCATAGCTTTTTGTCAGACTTTCATCTCGACTTGTACGGCCTTCATTGCTTCTTTCATCTCGTTTTCCCATTACTCTTTTCGACTTCTGACACCAGAGCAATCTTTCCGACTGCTTCAAAAGAGAAGTGACGCAACGGACTAACTAAATATAGAATCGACACCAGCAACTAGTTCCTCATTAAACAAGTTCCTAGAAGACTCCCTCTGCCAAAGAAAGAGGAAGTAAATGAGCTATTAAAAACATGTTGGAAAGCGGCGTGATCGAGCCAATCGATCAAGTCCTTGAACCTCGTCAATCGTCTTGGTGAAAAAGAAAGACGGTTCTATGAGATTCTGTATTGATTATAGAAGCCTCAACTCTGTGACAGAAAGACAAGCTATCCAGTGCCAAGAATTGACCATACTTTAGATACTCTCTCTGAGAGCAAGTGGTTTTCTACTCTTGATCTTAAGAGAGGCTGCTGGCAAGGAGATCCATCCTGACGATAGAGAAAAATCAGCTTTTACCACAGGACAAGGACTCTGGCAGTTTAATGTGATGCCTTTTGAACTTTGTAATGCACCCGCAACTTTAGAACGTCTGATAAAGACCGTGCTAAAAGGACTCTTGTGAATTCTGCCTCGTCTATTTGGATCACATAATCATTGCTGGATGGTCAGTTGATAAATTTCTACAAAACCATAGGCGGGTATTTGAAAAATTAAAGAATGCTAAATTAAAACTAAATGCTTCAAAATGCAAACTATTCTAGAGGAAGTCGCATATTTGAGATATACCATTTCTCAATAGGTGTAAGGACCGATCCTGACAAAATCAATGCAGCGAAAATATGGTGCAGACTGCAAGATGTCCGTCAACTAAGGAGTTTTCTCAGTCTGTGTACCAAGTACCGTCGTTTCATAAAGAACTTCTCAAATATTGCATCGGTTAAAGGATAGAGATAAGAAATTTGAATACACTGCGGAATGTGAAGACTCCTTTAATTGGCTCAAGGAAATGCTTGTTTTGCCCCCATTTTGTCATATCCTCAACCAACAGCGAGCTTTATACTTCATGCCGATGCTAGTAAAGAAGAAATAGGGACAGTTCTGTCAGGAATTAGGAGGGAAAGAACGTGTCATCGCATTCTTTAGCAAGTGCTTGTCGAAGCCCGAAAGAAATTACCGCGTAACACGAAAAGAACTGTTGGTGATTGTTAAATCCGTAGATTATTTCTATCATTACCTCTGCAAAAGGAAATTTCTGTTGCGGACAGATAAGGTTGCTCGGAACTGGCTTCTTAATTAAAAAAAACCCTGAGGATCCAGGCCGTCCAGCTCAGTTGAGAGTATGGAGCAGTTGAATGAAAGGCCGGGAGAGTTTTAAGAACCTTAAAGAACAGGTCGCAAGATGGATTCAGCGACATCAAGAATACGACATGGCTATTCGACACTGAAAGGGATCGTCTCATGGAAACGTTGACGCGCTCTAGAGGATACCCTGTCCTTTCAACTGTGCTCATTGCTCTCGTGCTTAAATGAAATTTAGAAACAAGATTTCAGCAACCGTCCGGTAAGTTATAACTGATCATAATTCAATTTTACCACCAGACCCCTGGAGTGATGAAGAAATTTCTCAAATCCAAAGAGATGACTGCGATATCGAGCCAATCACAATTTGCGAAAAACTTGCTAATGAGGCAAGAAATTTCCCGTTTCTTATCTGAAACAAAACAATACTGGGCACTGTGGGATTATCTGCACTTGGGTAACAGGGTAGTATACCGTAAATGGAAGGGCGACGACGGAGAGAGCATCAAATGGCAGTTGCTGTTCCCTCATTCCAGAGTGTCCAGCTCATTAAACGAGTTACATGACAGCTCTACTGGAGGACGATATGGCATCAGCAAAACGCTGAACAAAGTCAGTCAACGTTTCTTTGGGTGCAGTAAGAGATCCGACGTTAAGCGCTTGTGCATAGATTGCACAACATGCGGCGCTCGGAAGAGACAGAAGTCGGACAACGTCGTAGCTCCTTTCGAGAGAATTGCACTCGACATTTTGGAGCCACTACCACGAACATTAGACAATGACAAATACATACTAGTAGTAATGGACTACTTCACAAAGTGGCCAGAGGCTTACGCAATCCCTGACCAAGAATCTACAACCATCAGTGAAGTTCTAAAGCGGAAGTGGATATGTCGTTATGGGGGTTCCCTCACTCATACATTCTGACCAGGAAAAGAATTTTATAATTCTGGCATTTTCACGGGACTGTGCAAACACTCTTAAAGGACAAAACTAGAACTACTACTTTTCATTCTCAATCAGACGGCAGAGTGGATTTAACAGGACAGCACTTAATCATTTCTCCATATTCGTATCAAGAAACTAGGAAGGCTGGAACCGTCACCTACTGTTGTTCCTGTCAGCTCACCCAAGTGCTGTCCATGAATCGACCGATTATTCTTCATCAAAAATGCTATCTGGCCGGGATCTACGACTACCATGAGACCTAATGTTTGAAAGACCATATGATGCACATTGTGCAAAATCTGCAGTCATTGTTGGAGGAGGTTCGTCGTTTCGTTCATGAGAGGATCAACATTGCTACAGATAGGATGAAGACACGGTACGATACCAAATCTAATGAAGTATGATTCCTGGAAGGTGACAAACTATTTAACCCTCGCCGACAACCAGGATTGTTGCTAAACTTCAGCACAACTTTGAAGGACTTTATGTCAAGGAAATAATAAACAGCGTCGTTTACCGAATCCAGAAACAGTCTTCAGCCAAGCCAAAAGTCGTCCATGTCGACTGATTGGTCCCATATTTTAGACCACAGTGGAATGATACTGCCCGGGACGTACAGTCATAAGGAAGGGCAGTGTTGAGTAGGTGTAATATTCTCTTTCTTTCTGAAACTATTTACCCCATCCATTTCTCTCTCGAAGACAGACCAGAAGGAGAAAACAAGGGACGGTCTTTCCCATAATGCGAGTTTGACATGCTTTTTGGGTTGCCATAATTTCCAAGTCGAAGGAGGTTTGCCAGATTTGGTGATTTATCGCCAATTTGGAAACATTTTGCGAGTTCCTGAATCTTCGAGAAACTCCACGAAATAAATATTAGTCTAGGCGATATGAAGAGACTTCCAGAAGTTTCTATATAGAAACTATAAAAGACGTCATCACTCCGTTGGAGTTTAGTTCACAGGTTGACAAGATACGAGCTACAGTGAACTGTGACTTTTGCCAATGTTTTGAGAATAGTAGTCACTGTTTTGTTCACATATATTCGTCAAATATATTCGTCAGTACTTTGAGAATATAGATTAGTTTGAAAGTAGTGAAACATTAAAGTGTTTGATTGTATATTGTTCCAGTTTACTTTGGTCTTGTGAATGTTTTAGTTATCCAGAAATCTGGACTCATTTTTGTGTCCTGCATGCACAGATTCCTAGGGATACTTTCGTAACACACTTAAGAGTCGATATAGCCGTTAGATAAGTATACAAATTTATATCACCTGTAAAATGATTTGTAAGTGGGATGTTATGTGGCTGAAGACGAGACGTTTAAGGGGTCAAGAGCAGAGTTAGGCAATATCGAAATTACATGTATTTGGAATAAACTTTCAAAATGCATATGTATTTTATACTTTTAACTGATAAAACTAAAGTATTTTGGTAATGTATCGAAAATGCATTTTCAGAGTATTTTGTATGTTCAAAATACTGAAAATACATTCCTCAAATTTCAAAGCATTGTGTTTAAACGATTCGCAAAGGACAGATCAACTAATTTGTATTTAGTCTAACTAATAGAAACTATTTCAACGACTAATCTAAACTTTTTAACTCTGTGCTGATAAAGATGTTAATGGGATATTTTGTATCTGTGGCGGTCTTTGAAATAAAGAGTTTATAACAAACTTTGTTTATATTGGAATTATATAATAATGTTTGATAGATAGCTCCTTCAGTTCTATGTATGTAAGGAAAGGAAGCAAGAGAGCTTGAAGTTGTATTCTTAGTGAAAACAAAAGTATAGGCAATCTAAGCCCTACTGTACATTGCATCTATTTTTGAAGTAAATTAATGAGATGTAATGCAGTTACTTATTGCAAAGAAATGAGGAAATATTGAAGATGCTGCTGCTTTGGATGTAAATGTATTTTGAGAAGTATTAGATGGAAAATCTATTAAAGTGATAATGGGGTAGTAAGACGATATGTGGATTATGCAAATCAAAATGTGCGGTTATAAATGGAATTTTCGAAGCCACAACACATTTTAAAACGCATTAAAAAGGTAAGATATTAGTTTTATGTAGGTGTACTTCGATGTAAAAAATATGTATGCTAGTCCGTTGGCATTTGTTTAATCGAGGTAGCGCTATATTATGCAAGTTTTAATGGTCGCAAAAAATTGAAATCCTTTAGTTTTTCGGTAAAACATTTCTTTGACATCCATTTCTCAGTGTTTGCTATAGAGCTCAGAAGACGACGGATTTGAAGTTAGCTTATACTTCCTAGGGGTTGATGGTTCGGTATGGATTTTCACTTCCGGTTCTTTTTCCTTTCCGGTTCAAAAATTGTCATTTACTTGAGACGTCTATACCTTATAGTTGGCTATTGTTAAGAGCTTAGATGATAACTAATGATATGGACTGATCAAATTCCAGAGGAGGCAGTGTGGTTAATTAAAAACTTACTTCCGGCTTCTTTTACACATTTGGTTCAAAAATTTTTTCTTTAAATACATTTCCGAGAATTGTCTATAGATATGGATTCAGCAGCAAATTCCAGGGCGGTTCGGGGTTTACTTAGAATTCTCACATCCAGTTCTTTTTCATTTCCGGTTAAAAAAATTTTTGAAACTTATTTCTCAAGATTGACTATAGTGCTGAGAAGATATCGGATATGAATTTAGTATAAAATATATAAAGATGTTTAGGCGCTCATTAAATATTTCCAATTCTGGCTCAAAAAAGTCTTTTAAACATCAATGTCTGAAGATTGTCTATTGATAGAACTTGCATGATATGGAACAAATATGGATTGAGAATTGAATTCTAGAGGGGGATAAGGAGAATCACTTAAAATTATATCACTGTTTACATAAAGTATTATAAAGTATTCTCATTTATTTTCACTTATTAACTTCCGACATTTAAAATGTCAAAGAGTTCCGTCTTTTCATATTATGTCTATATTTAGCCATGTTTTTGGTGCATTTTAATCCTTTTAAATTTTCAATATTTAACAAATATGAAGGTTTGTTTAATAAAGTATATAGACAATTGTTAATTTTTATTAAAATTCAATCCGCTCCAATAAACACCAAAGTTTAATTATTTTAAATGCATTTTCAAAATGCATGCATTCTGTATTCAGAATATTTTAAATTTCAAAAGTATTTTATGCCCCCAAAACATGTCTTTAGTATAGACAATACATTTTCAATGTATTTTGTCCAACTCTGGCCCAGAGTATATTTGTCTTCGCGCGCTAGCCAAACAAATTATGCTAGAAGTAGTAAGTGTGGACAACTGTTTTTAGATACCGTGTATATGAGGATGGAGTCTCTTAGTGACCGCTTTGTATAATCGATAGGAATGTTTGAGATTCTGATAAAAATATTGGTGACAAGGAAGTAGAACTTTGACATGTTTGGCAATCTTAGAAAGAATGTATTGAGACGCCAAGAGAACTTTGACACGACAGGGTAACAAAGTGCTCGAGTATCCAGTAAGAAAGAAAATGCAATTATGTATATGTATTCAAATATACCTCAAACCAATTTGGAAATATAATTTACTATCAACAATGAAGCCAGATTTTAAATACAATCTATACAGATTATGGTATGGCATTCATCATCCTCAGTCATTGCACAACCTTAAAAAAATAGTTTTCTAAACTAATGTTTTCGGAAATTTTAGGATTTTAAAAACTAATTTTGGATAGGTTTGAAAAGAAATTTATGAAAAGTAAATATTTTAGCCATAATTCCTTTGCTTTTTAGCAAATTTTCTGCAACAGCCGTTAACTTTCAGAAATTCACACGTTGGTTTATTAATCTTATTTGTAACTATGCATTTAAATTTTTGGGATTAAATTTAGGAAATTGAATTGATTTTCAATTCTACCGACATATCCCTATGCTTTTATCTTCACATTCCAATTATAAAATCTAATGAGAACCTAGATATCACCTTACCGACTTAACAACCAAATTCAAATAATTTGGTCCAACATTTTTTGCTGGTTCGCACAAATCGGCACACTAGAAATAAATTTACAATTTTTGCCATGAGTTCAAACCATAAATCCATGAAATGGGGAAATGATTAGAATACTTCATTCAATACATTAGCGTTTTACCAAATATGGTACAAGTTATTGTTTGAATCTGCTATAACCGTACCAATATAAAAGATAGATTTAAAGTAGCCACCGTTTTCGGAAGCAAAGCACAATCTGATTTTTCAGAATAGCGAAAACAACCAAACTAGGAAGCGAAAACAGAATTAGGAAATAGCCTGCAGTACAGATTAGCTTTCACCGATTTTCTTATCAATGGGGAACTGAAAATTTCGAATAGATACTCGGGTCCTAACGATATAAAAAAATGGTAAAGCATTTTCATTGCATAACAATTCCACTTTTGACCAAGCTGCAAAATATTTTAAAGTTAATTTAAAATCTTCAGAGATGGAACTTTGCATTTTCTATAACAGCAATACATAGAGGTATTTGATAAGTGACGAAATTTCGAATAAGTTTTAGTTGGATTTACACATTTTGGACACCAGAAAACCACTATTTTATCGCAATATGGGCATGCGTCTTGGAAAGAGCCTTTTACTAGACGAAATAATCAGTTTTATATTAATGTATAAAAGCATTAAATTTCATGCAGTAGTATGAAATAAAATTGAGTTTAAAAAGGAATGTTTAATTTCGAATTTGACAGATATGCGTTAAGATAACATTTAGAACACTTTGGGAAAAATATTCTTTCAAAGTGTTGGGGAGGGGGATTGCTTTAAAACGGATGCGAAAACTAAAACTAGATAGAAGCAAGCACTTGTCATTAAGAGTTACATTTTAGAAAGGATCTTTGTCGGATCTCTTCGAAACTGACTAGACTTAACTAATTTGATGGGAAAAGCGCCAAATTTGTTAGATACTGTGCATATATACTGGTAAGGATATTCAAAAATTCGTATTCGGGAAAACTTCAAAATGTAATCTGCTGGGGGGGGGGGCACAATTTTGAAAAATGCATGTTACTTTAATCTTGGTCCATAAAATGCATTTTTCCCGAGGGCTAGTGAAAGCAAATGCCAGTTATAAAGGATTTAATGGTCTGAACTTCAATTGCAAGTACATTAGACTTTGTGGAGTAGTTATAGCCCCCCCCCCCTCCCAGAAGTTCTTGGATATAACTTCCGTGCCAGATAGTACACTGCAAGGTTTGAAATATCAACAGCAGTACAATTAAAATTATTTGACCCATTAACTCTAAATATCTTTCAAACATGCCCAGTATATATTCTTTTTTCTTAAAAATCTAGTAGTAATGAACAGCATCTTGAACAGCTGGTTTTTGTTTAGTTGTCTGGCAAGGCTTGTCTGGCAGTTGCAACTTTGAAAAATCATTCTAAAAGAAGATGGCAGAAAAGCAAAAGTGACTTAAAGCAAATAAGATTTAAAAAATTCGCTCAAAATTCGATAAATACCCCAAGCTAAGCACAAGCCCAAAAATTTAAATGCCACATGCCCAACAGTTTGATGATACTGAACTTTATAGAAGTTTAGTTTTAATGTGTAAGCAAAAAATCAACATGGAAGCCCAAGAACAAACGTTTCAGCGATTGCAGAAGGCTCCCTATATCGGATTCCATCAATAAATTTGCAATACAAAGTTTCACATATATAATGTATAAAATAATTTATTAGTAAATAAAGTATACATATTAACATCTGAACACAGGTTAACGACAATTGCTTGAGGCAACAAGATTATACTCTAAATGCTCCGCAAAAAGTAGATGCCTATGACATATCCTTTTGATATGGTTGGATACGTATCTCCGATATTTCTACATGTGGTGGTGATTTCAGGATATAGACAGCTGCATCTACAATGTCATTGGGTGATAAGAAATTGTTCTCTTTATACACGGCAGTGTACGTTTCGAGGTCCCAAAATGTTTTCACAAAATCTGTTTTCACCAGTCCTGGACAGATGCACTAAAAATTTCAGAAATAAATTAACAGAATTTGCATTTTAATAGAAGTTCCAATTCAAACAAACACAATAAGTTATCAAACCCGTGGCAATTGTACGTTCTATGCCACCCTACACTTTAAGGCATATGTACATATACACATGGTGAATATACGACATTAATATTTTTTACAGATAAAGATTTTATAATAGTTGCAGGGGTTTAAATTTATATTAATCGCGATTAGATTAATATAAACTATAGTTGAAGCATTGACTGCTAATTTTAAAATAAACTATCTTCGTAGCATTTTTTCAGTAAAGTTGAACTGTCGACAGTCGTCCAGTTACGTCATTTGTGACAACATTTGAGGTGTATTTACAATATTGCTACTTTGAAGTTCTTTGTCGACAATTTGAAAGATATCGCAGAATTTCGAAAGAAATTTGTATATTTTGAAATAAAATGAGAGCATTTAGAACAGAGGTATTTAATTGGAGCTCAAAGGTGAGCTGGCATATCGCGGCGTGAACGGAAAGAAAAACAGTTGGTTTGGCGTTGTTAAACGTGTTAATGAGTGGGCCAGTTAGACACTACTGCATTTGTATTTCTGAACGTTGATTACTATGATGAAAATCAATACAGCAAATATAAATGAGATTATATTAATCTCGATTAGATAGTCATTTAAAATACATTCAAATCCATCGTATGTATTCAAAACCATTGGAAATCCATTAAAAACATCTGTATAGACTAATTTACAAAAGACTGTCCGTTCACTACGCGTTTTTATAATCACACACCAAATAAAGTCTTGAACCTGGGATTACTGGTTAAACTTTTGTTCACATTAAAACATTTTCACTCACACGTCTTATTATCCAGTTTCCCTATCAACATTAAGAGTCTTGGTTAGTCGCCATTCGGGTTGGGCGGTGTAAACAAATTTTAGATACTTTTTATGTCACCCACATGATTGCAGAGAGAGAGAATCAAATGGTTTATTCAAATTGGATTAAGGTCCCTGCATTGTATCAACTCTCTACCAATGTATGGATAAACATTTTTACATTGTATCAATTAAAAAATTTTACTTTTAATGAATACAAAGTAATCGTTAAAACAATTTCGTTTCCAGATGTAATGCACCTCATTATGTTATACTATGTATACTATGTATTTTTGTCAATTTGTTTTCCCCATAAGTTTACGATGATGCATCCCTGAGAAGTTGTGTACATTTTAGAAATCAAGATAAGAATTGTGATCCTAATAGACTTCTTGCAGACTGCAAAACTGAAAAAATTTAGATTTAATCTATGCATATTTCTCTATTTTTTAAAGATTTAATATTTGAATCCGCCAATTGTTTACGATCCTAACACTCATTTGCCAATTTTCCTAGAATAGTCTCGTTATTGTTCTTGCATCTGTGATATGAAAATCTTCAGTTTTGTCATTTTTCTCCAATAAAGGCGAAATTGGAAAATTTGGAGAAATTCAATGTCGATCAGCCAGAATAATTTAATCCTAATTAAGATTTTCATTTCGTACCTCAACATTTTAGTAGCCGCCCCTCTTTTCCCGTTATATCAACTTGGCCTCCAAGCTATTGCTGCATTTGGGTATAAAATGATATATTTGACAATTTTGACTGCGAATTATTTGATTATTAGTTTTTAGCAGCAAATGTCCAATTTATCTGGAGCTTTCATAGTCTGGATCTGATCTTGGGGAAAGTAATCATAACTTTATTACGGCCATTATAGGTGCGTTCCGCAAGAATGTCATAGCAACAGCATTGATTCTACAGATTTCATTATGGTAATTTGCGTTCAGAAATGTAGTTTCACCAGTATATAACCGAGCCACTAACCTGTTCATTAATACGTAACGCGTTCAACAAAGCCGGAATATTTTGTTTTCCCTTTTAGTCACGCCGCCATATATGCTCAAATTTTATTTAGAAAAATAACCAAAGATAATAAGTATCGCAGAATTTCTAAAGAAATTACTCGTCCATCTTAAATTGTCGGGATGAAGAAATTCCAAGTAGCAATATTGTAAATACATCCAATATATTGTCACAAATCCGAAACTAGAGCATCGAAAGGGCATCGAAATCAGAAACTGGTGTATCTATAAATTAAAAAATGCTACAAAGATAAGCAGCGCGATTCGGAAGAGATTGTTAAAATGTTGACAAAAGTAACGTTCTGTAAATCCTGCACAGAACACATTTGTATATCCAGTGTTTCAACAATACCCAATAGAATAATTTTAAGTAATATTTAGTTTGGAAGATTATAAAAATACTTTTGCAGGAACTATCCGCAATATATTTTTAGTTCAACAGCGGTTATAGTTGAAGACTTGTTATTTATGTACTTTCTGACTTGTGCAGGGTGAGGGTACATTTCTCAGGGCATATACAAAGCTAACATCTTATGAGACTTAACACTTCTATTTAACTAGCATCAGTATTTCAGTAAATTGTCTTCTGCTCCAATTTTATTTATACAAAGTTATGCTACTTATATGCTCATTAAATCGGGAGAGTTGCTAAAAGAGGGAATTTAGTACGGTCATCCCTCTTATAACCAGATTCATTAGCACACAGTCATATGGATACTGCGTTATACAAAACTGAATAATTCGTTCAGCTTTATATGGGAACCGTATTAGTGAAATTAAAAAAATCGGTCAGATTCGCTCTACGTTATATAAAACTGCATTTTTAGAGCACCATGTTATGATTAATACGGTTATGAAATATTAAGTTTATGGATGCAAAAAGCTATATGTTTACGTATTTCAAATTTTTATTGAATTTAAGACTTCTTATAAGAAAGTTAAAAAGCAATGTGAAATACAAACTGAATAACTTTTCCCAACAAAATTCGTATTAACACTCATCGCTACCAAATATTAGTGGTCCAATTCTTTTAATGTCATTTTTTTTGCATATCTTTATTTTAAAATATAGTTTTATTTTTAACTACCAAAATCTCTCCAAGGAGTCAAGCAATTTTAAACTTTTCACCGTTTAAGGATCATTTTCAGTAAAGTAATTTTCTAATTGCTTATCCAAATCTAGTCCGCTCTTCACATCATGTGAATTGAAATTCGCAACCTATTCTTTACCCATATTTTTGTTTAACAACGCATTTGAAGAGACTTATTTTTTTACAGGGGATTTCCCAGATAACTGAAATTGACAAATGAATGGATAACGTGGATGAAAAACAGAGCAATTCCCCATTAATTTCGACATAAAAGTGCAATAGAAAAATTTATGCTATAGAGAGACTGCTTAAGTATTGTAGAGAAACCACGTTTTGCATTATAGAGAAACACAGTTATGCCAGAGCTGTCATGTGGAAACCGTATTATGAGAGTACCGCGTTATAGGAGGATTGGTTAGTTTATAATCTAACAAAAGTTTGCAATTCCCTCGTTAATACGGAAATGCCACTAAATATGGACTCTTTATACAGGTTAAAGAGTGGAGATAATTATTTATAAATACAATTTTAACGTTGCTTTAAAAATACATTTACAAATTTAATTGATAAAGAAAGTCAAATCGAAAGTAAATGTCACTTACAGCTACTCTAATATTGGACTTAATTTCTCGCTGTAGACTTTTGCTGAGCGCTGAAACCATAGACTTTGTACTATAGAAGAAGTGCATATCTGAAGAATCCTTGGGAATTTCGCGATCCCAAACGCTAAAAAATAAATTAACATTAAAATATAAAAATTGTGTTGCCATATTCTCTCAATCACATTAGACTATGGTCATGGGTGCAACTTTATACTCTAAAAATACGGAAAGTCTAAGAATATTGAGATCAATTTATATAAATACATTTAGTGTTTTACAAAATAAATTTGTAAAGATATCCTAGAGTAAAAACTATGGCTATCTTCCAGTTTGAAATAAATTTTATGCAACACCAATATGAACTTTCTCGTACCAGTGTATAGAAATTTGCTTTCAAGAATTCGAGATTATGACAGTTTTAGGGCCGCATTAATTCATTTGGAACACCGTTTGAAATGCGCGCATGTGGAATAAGATATTTCAAGGCGAATACTTCCACCATTATAACATTTGTACATATACAATGAAAACTAGATAGTTGATTGCAATCATGATTAGATCTCTATCTGTGGCTTGGAAGTTTTATATACGATGGTGAAACGAGTTTTTGAAAACTATTTCATGAAGATTGTGCTACTTATAACGTACACAAATGTAGTCCAAAATTTATCGGCTTTTACAAACTCCATTTAAGAAATATTTGTTAAGATATCTTCGAAAAATTTGACAAAAATCTAGATAAAAATTTAACTTTATTATGAGGGAAGTTAGAATATAGTAAAAGTCCTATCCTCTATTTTAATGGATCCACACAAAGAACCTTTGGATAAGAATAATAGATTTCTTGCACGATGTTCGGACTCCGTTATGATATACTTCTTAAAAAAGCAAGAAAATTTGATGGTGAATTTTCAATCAGCCAACGTCGGTGGCCTATTGAGTTATGGGGGTGAACGGATCAAGGGAAGGAACTGAAGTTTGCAAATATTTTTCCAAAAACCAGTTACAGAAATGTTACGAAAAGCCTTTAATACATACATTTAATTAAAAGCGAATGAAATAGTTTTAAAACTATCGCCGTTCTCTAGCTTTGATAATTGTAAAAACAAAGAAGGCAGGGCTATCAAGTTTGAGCTTGTCCAAGGCTATTTTAGCCTTGGAAACCAGACGATAGTATTAATTTGCATTTTATGCGGCTCTTTACGAAATTACCATAATTTTATTCTTCGACAGCAGTTTCAGCTGTACTTAAATATATCGCATTTAGAATCTTGCTTAACAAGTGCCTCGATTCATTCTCGAGATAAAGACTATCCGTGAATTATTGAATTCACTAAACAAAATTTAAGTACACATGTGCTCACGTAGAAAACACTAAATAGAAATATTTTACACAAAATGTGTTGAGCCAACGGCCCTACCGTGCCGATAACACCGGTTCTCGTTAGATCACCGACGTCAAGCAGCATCGGGCGCGGTTAGTACTTGGGTGGGTGACCACCTGGGAACACCGCGTGCTGGTGGTACATTTCGGGCGCGGTAGAGCGGTGGCTTACGCGCTGGATTTGCACGCTGCCACAACTGCCGTGGTGTTCATGCGGAGAACGATCACGTTAAACATGTGGGTTCGTAAGTTCTTCCGAGAGGTTGGCGGTAGGGGAATGAGGGTACGGTCCCTGTGGATGCCTCCCCTACTGTGGTCCGGTCTAAATTGGGTGGCACTTCTTGGCAGTCCAAACAGTTACCTTACACCTTTCTGGTAGGTCGGACGGTCTGGGTCTCAACA
This sequence comes from Amaurobius ferox, assembly GCA_951213105.1. Taxonomy (NCBI): domain Eukaryota; kingdom Metazoa; phylum Arthropoda; class Arachnida; order Araneae; family Amaurobiidae; genus Amaurobius; species Amaurobius ferox. The sequence continues at coordinate 107,181,400 of OX578135.1, forward strand.
CGCAAAATGTGTTCCGGCCACATATAGCTGCAGTAAGCCTTTGGGTCTGCAGTGCGGTCTGGGTTTTCCCACACAAAATGTCTCGGGGTACGGTAGTCCAGTGGATTTGAGCGCGAAAATTGCACTCTGCCGGCCCGGGTTCGATTTCCTCCGCTGCTAAAATTTCGCAGTGTTCACGCGGAGTACGATCACGTTAAACATGTAGGTCCGTAAGTCGTTCAGAGAGGTTGGTGGTAGGGTACGGTCCCTGTTGATGCCTTTTCCACTAGGTTCCGGTCAAAACTGGGTGGGTCTTCCGGGCCGTCCAACAGTTACCTTACACCTTTCTGGTAGGTCGGACGGTCCAACACAAAACATTGTCATTATGTGCATCCGCGAATCAAAAATTTTAATGCATCTGTAAAACATAATATCCCATATGTAACCTGGCTTTTAAATTCAAGGGGTTAATGAACAGCAATAGGCTGATCATTTAGTAAAGAAATAAATTTGTATTTCTTTCAAAAATTACAAATTAACTAAAATGAATTCTGTTTTTATTTGGCAACAAGCATTTTCAGGGGCGACGTAGCAAAAATGCCAAAAACCAAAATACCCCAAGAACGGTTAGATTTAAGAGATATTTGAATATTCTTTTAGTTTTATTTTTAGTTTTCAAAAATTACGTACTATAAAACTAGCATTTAATTGATAAATTGGGTATACATAATCTTATTTGACTTTTTTGCGGACTATTCCGTTAAATACGATCTGTTTTTTTGAATCGTACCAAAACCTAATCAGCACCAGGATAACCAATAAGCGACTTATCTTAAAAGTTTAAGATATCTAGCCAACTAATTTGAGTGGATGCATTGCAGGTCACGCTAAAAATAGATTGTTCTAGAGGTTCCAAAACATGTAGATCGAAAACTGGAGTTGCGATTTTTGACATGATTCCAATCTATATATATTAATTGCCAAGTGTCCGTCGGTCACGCTTTTTTTGGCACTTCCCGAATAGATAAGAGGTTTGCAATCAGATCGATCGTTTGATGATCGATCGTTGGGTCGATCGTTTGATGAAACTCCCTGAAAAAATAGAGTGAAATGATAGAAAGCATGCTTTACGATAAGAGAAACTTCAAATTTGGTGTATGGGTAAATCGTTCGAAATTAAGAACGTGTCAATTTCAGATTTTCGACTTAAGAAGGTACCGAACACCGAAATGCTCGATTTGCCGAATAAATGAGAAACGGCTCCTTTGAAAATTTGATAGGCTTGAAATTTGGTATATAGGCAAATAATTTGGTGGATAGCTGGAATTGGTCCTCTTGGAGGTCTGATTGGATCCCGAGCCCGGAATCTGTGCTTTGCAATTAAAAGGCGAATGTTGGAAAATTCGGCGCACACTCTCCCGACTGACATCTTGAACGAAGCTCACGCTGAGTTCGAGGTTCGACTCCCAGATCGAATAACCGTAGCTCGTGGGTTGGAGAATGTGGCCACAACTGGAACTTGCCGACTGCTGGATCCTGAGGTGGACTTGAGCTGGTCAGAGCATGTGAATGATACCGGCAAATACTGAAACCCTACCAGATATTGCGTGTGCCGTCATACTTTTGCGGAACTGGGAATAAATTCTCCCCGTGGGCGTTAGCGGTTGATGCTTTGCTACGTCTCTTCAGTGACCTCTCCTGAACGGAGGCAAGACTTTGAAAGTCCTATTTCTGCAGTAGACCGGGCATGAGTGAATAAACAGTTGTCAGACTGTGATACCTCTTCGGCACATCTCTAAATTTAATATATTATTACTACTATAATTCTAAAATAACCTTTGATTATGTTTAATTTATCTAGAGTTGGATTCCTCAAGTGGTGTTTCCCCTGTTTGACCATATCAATATTTGATCTAAAATAGTAATTTATGATCTTGTTATATTGAATATTTGTTACGGCTGAGCCGACTGAAATTGAGTAATTTTGGGATCCTGTGTCATCTTGTAGGCTGATAATTTATCAATCTAGCTGAATCTAACTCCATTCTCAATTTTGGCAACTTAAATAAAAGAGTAATTAAACTTGTGTGATTATTCAGAGTATCCTGTGTCTCTTGAAATAGTATTAAATGTGTTTTCAGAGCTGAAGATATTTCCTTACAAGGTAAGGGTTTTTTTATGCTTTGGAGGGGCGATAGGGTACAGGTCATATGTGGGTTTCACTCACAGACGGGAGGTATTTTTGAACCTGGGTAATAAATTAGAGAAAGTTGAGATTTCTCTGGTCTGTCATGTCAACCGGAAATACCGGTATGACACTTCTTTTAAATGTGATAAAGACTTTATATATTTGGCATATGGGCCAATCATCCGATAAAAACCCAAGACTAGCAGTTTTTTTTAAATGTTCATTTATGGGTGTGCTCCACCGAAAAGCGTTCGAAAGGTGAAGTGATAAAATAGCATGCTTCGGGGTTAGACTAATTTGGTACACGAGTAGATATTTCGAAAGGAATCCGTGCGCAATTTAAGTTTTCCAATATTTTCTTTAATGGGTTATGCACACCAAAATATTCGATTAGCCGAATAAATGTGAAACTGAAATTATTCAAAAAATTTACCGTATTCGGTTTCTTATTGAGAGACCGTTGATTTTCAAAATGGTATTTGGCTAGTACTTACCCTATACCTTTGAATTTTCAGTACATTCACTAGTCTTTAACATTTTAAACTTTCACGATTCTGCTTATTGCACTCGAATGAAATCCCCCACACCCCCATTAACTAATCCATCTAAACGCCCCGACTGATTCAATCTGCGAACTAGCAGAATATTGCAGTTAAAAGTAAACTATCTGAAAAAGAATTCCAATCATATATTCTTATATTTGTTTTAGAGATTACTTCACTACTTGGAAACAAAAAATAATTGTAAATATACAAGCTATAATTTAGCTATTATAGTCCCTAGTTCAGGGCTTCCCCCCCCCCCCCCCCCCCCATCGATACAGTGTTCTGCGATCGATGGCGATAAAACTTCGCCATTCTCGAGGATAAAATACTTTTAGAAAACCTACCGTTTGGGCCGGTTTTTGTAAGTAGCTAATGTAAAGTCTATTCTAGCATTTGGGAAGTATCCAAAGATCTGTAGCCCGTCATAAAATAAACATGAGTTTATATTTACAGTGCTTATATATTTCCATGCTTTCAAAATTTCGATGTTTTGACGCATGGTACATATTCACAAAACCTTAGCGATGTCCGACTGCATGCAACACCTTTATAATCGCATATGCCTTTAAGTTAAGCACTTTAATGACCTGGCATAAAAAGGTAAATTCCTTCCACATGTTTGCCAACCAAATTTATCCGGCAGAAGGCATTATACCAGATAACTAGGATAGCAATGAAATTGAGATTTAAGCGACATTTCATGCCACCTAGCGCTCGATGTTAATTTCTCGTCATCTGCTTTCTGCTCCTCAACAAATCCTAGGCAATATGCAAAAGGAAGTACTTCATAAGATTAGAAATGCAAGCTTTATACCGCATCACTTCGTATACTTTTCTCCATTACTTTTATTTACTAGAAGATAATGATGAAAAATGACATGTTTGAATAAGTAAGAAATAGCCATGATTAAAATGGGGCATTTCCTCATTTGTGGAGCCGTAGGCAGAGGCATACAGCTCCCATACTTCGAACTGTCCTTATGCATTTGGTATGAAAAATGGTATATATTATCAAAATTATCGGAACATTGTAACAGCTTTATGAAACCGATAAACTAGATAAAGGGATAAGCTTGAATATTTAAGAAAACAAAAGGGTGAATGAACAGTACAAAGCTTTTTTCATTCCGATAAATGATATAAATTTAGTTTTAATATAGAGGGTGTCCAGTACTATCGGTGCACAATAGCCGTTTCCTCAACCGTTAGTCAGAAACACACTTCCAATTGCAAACTGTTTAAAATTTTAAAATTAAAACTGGACATTTTTATGCGTGGAAAAGAGACTTAAGTCAAAGTTTAATGTTTCATAACTCTGAATTTTGGTCAAAGATTTATTATTTTGCATGAAATTGTATGAGGATGATTTTCCTAAATATAATTGGTAGGACCGGGGGACCGTATAAAAATTTATATTTCGTATTTCTTTCAGAAATGTATTTATTGATTTAAACTGTTTCTAAGAAGATTTAAAAATTTAAAACATTTTTGCAATTTGAAGTACAGGATGATTATAATTAAGGTTGCGATTTTAAAACGCTGTAAAGTAAGAACCACTGGTCAGAATGACCTGAAATTTGACATTAGTATACGTGAAGCAATGGAATTTTGTTGTGACGAAGGAAAAAAAAATACTTGAAAAATGTACCAATAGACTGCGCTGTATTCTTCAAACATGGGGTGTTAGCCGAAAGAAACCAATAGTCAAAAGAAACCGACAATTTAATCAACATCACTTAATTTAATAATTGATTGAAACATCATGAAAACATGAAACAAACACCTAATACGCTAGAAATGTTACGTCCTCGGCTGCGAGTTGGAAGCGCAAAACAGCATGTTCCACAACACATCAGAGTGTATCAGAGGTGATGCTGTAGATGTGGTGCGTAATGCTTGCTTTTGTGGTGCGTAATGCTTGCTTTTAAGTCAGCTAAGTTCGTCGAACCTCATGAGAACAGTTAACGCAGTCGCCGTTCTGGTAGAAAAGTTTTGCGAGCAAAGCACGATCCTTCAGTGACAGTCATGACAAGGCACTCAATGAGAATTGCATGTACTCCTCGTTTTAATCACAACTGTAATGTGCGGTACGCATGCCTAGTCTTAATTAGCATACCTCCATATTAGAGGTGTACTTCCACGCGCGACCTAGCGGCCAATTTTTTAGTTTTTCGTCAAGCAAATTCAATGTTGGATTCATACATTGCCATGTTTTGTTACATTTCTGAAGTAATTTTTTTTGCCAAACAAAATTCCATTGCTTCATGTATACTCGGATCAAATTCCAGGTCATTCTGACCAGTAGTTCTTGCTTTACAGCGTTTTAAAATCGCAACTTTAATTATAATTACCCTGTATATCTCTGACTAACGGTTGAGGAAATAGCCATTGGGCACCGATAGAACTGGACACCCTGTATAATAAACAATGAAATAGAGTTTATCCTTATTCTAAAGATATTTGCAAGCATTTCTGGGAAAATTCCCCAACTCTACTTTTGGTTTTTGCAATCGCAATAAGTCTTAGGATATCGTATTTCGTCCAACACTTTGCAATTTACATAAACGCTTGTTCAATGTATAAAATATATTTTAAAAATTTTATACAACATAAGCAGCATCATTTCGAAAAGTTTTAGAAATAGCATAGTTTCTTCAATGGACTATTTTGAGTTCCATTTTAAATTTTTAAATATACATGATATATATTTTTTCCTTTATGCATTAATATTGGTAGCATTTGTTAAATGACTGAAGAGGCTATCTAGCAAGAACAAACTACAGTTAAACTAGAATTAAGGAAGTCTTCAGCAATAATTCTAAATTTTATCATTAAAAGTTGTATTAAATATTGGACTAAAAAGTGCTAATAAATTAAAGTATACCTGCTGATGTTGATAATTTGACCCTCGCAAAAATCTGTTCCCATTAACTTAACTGCTTCACGAGTACAGATGCAAAGTGCGAGAACATTCACCTAAAGATTATAGAAAGAACAATTTTACAATATGTAGAAGTATTGTTAAAATGCATGATCTCATTCCTCCCACATTTAAGTTTACTATCCTACAATAACCAGAATGCTTAAATCGGCAGGTGTTGATTCCTGAGCCAAATAGCAGCAAGAGAGTATTTTACAGTTGAAATAAAGATGTGCATCTGAAGGCAATAGGGATCGCTACAGTACTCGTCTTTCCTGTCAGATTGATAATCCATAAATACCCCGAGCCATGCGCATTTTTTAATGAAAAAATGCCATGAAAATTGTCGGAAATAGAGGATTAGAAATGCCACTTGTTCGGTTAAGCGAAATAATGCGTGATCACAAGACCACGAACATGTAAACCGGGGTTTTGAAAGCTGGACTTATATAAGACAATTTGTTAAACGGACATAGCCAGAATCTACTTAAACTTTAAAAACACATCCTATTAGCATTTTTATTAAATGGCGAGTATTTAATTTTCGAGGACCGGGTTGGTCCTAAACGAAATGTTGCACAATATCCCTACACTAAAACATTTGCAATCAAAAACTGAAAGTTACAGGGCAATCATCTGTCGGTAATTTAGAGCAAGGTTCAATATAGTAAAATACAAAAATGCTTTGGTAGACTAATGAACCGAATATTTCAGAAGTAAAGCTGGAATTTTAATGATCGCTTGTAATTTTAGCTTTTCAGATTGTTTGCCAAAATTAACAAAGTAACTGCTGTGCACATTAATAGATTTTAAAAAATTAAAGTTAAAAATGAACTTCGCATTTTTAACATAAACATTGTGATTTAGGAACATATGGTTAATTATTAAATTCCTTACAACAATTAACATAATTTTGCTTGAGTTGAAAGATCAACAGATATGATGAGCACATAACAGATATATAGGGTATAATATGTGTATAAACTTGTGTGCACAAGACTTTACGAGTTACAGCAGAACTATGATAAACTTCCAGCAAAGAAAAATGCCAGTTAGAGTTGACAGTGACACGAACTTGAGTAGTTTGTGTGTCGACCGGAGGCCAGAAATAAATGCGAAACCAGGAATATGCTAGACAGTTTTATGTTCCAACATTTAATATGGGTTGTAATGCTTAACAATGGCATCACCTTGACCTCCTAGGTTTATGGTGTATTTGACCTGGTCAGGTGCCATAAAATTTGAAACTTAAGTTCGATACCATTGTTAAACATTACAGCCCCAATAAATATTGAACATGAAACTATCACGTGTATTCCTGGTCTCGCAGTATCTAAAAAAATGAGCAACAGTTTCAGAACGTTTTACAATGCATTTACAACACGGAAGCCGTATAAAAGTAACCAAATGTTTAGTTTCCTATTTCTGCCAAATATAATTTCTACGAAATTTTAACATGTTTTTCTATGAGTTCTAGAAGGGGGGGGGATAGGTGCAACACCCCGAAACCTCCTTTGCAATGCCACCGTCCTCAAAGGAACGAAGATTTATGGAATAATTAAGTTACGAATATATTACATTACGTGTATAATCTCAATGGCAGAATTTAAATACAAATATCTATAACTTTTGATGGGAACAATTAAACTTTTACCAAAAATAAATTATTTTTTGTAATTTCATGAAGAGACATTGTATCCAATTACCGCTAAAATAGCCATTTGACCAACTGTAAGTTTAATGATACATTGCTTTATTCTTAAATATATTTCAACAAGAAAGATCAATCATGCTTAAAGCACTAAATATGAAACACTTCCAACTTCAATGCAATTTTATTTAAACAAGTCTAAAATGCAATACATTCCTCGGTAAAATTTTAAAACTTATCACAATACTACATTAATTTATTATATTTGAAAACTTAAACCTACTTCGAAAAAAATGAACTTCATTCAAATGACTGCATTGAAATATAAATTGCGTAGTTTAAACATCTCTAAAATACAATACATTCCTCGGGATTATTTTTAAAACTCATAATACTACGATAATTTATATTTGAAAATTTCATCGAAAACAACCGAAATTCATTCAAATGACGTCATAGAAAAATAACACGCCTGGATCTCTAAAAACAACATTTCTTTCATAACAATTTCCCATTCAATTCATTCATCACAATACCATAATTTATTTTATTTAAAAATAAAGACCATGGAGCTACAAGCAATTAAACTACGCTTAAAACTTCATCTAAAAAAATCGTCCTTCTCTTTGTAAAATCAATGAATATTTCATTCATATCAGCTATACAGACTCCATGGGCTAAATAATTTTGTGTTGAGGAAATACAGCAATTCTAATACAACTCATTCTACATATTTTGCCGTTTACATTTTACATAAGTGAACAATAGGCTTCGTTGTAGAAATAATCAAATTTGGATGATCATTTAAACTCAAATATATTGCAATTGCATTGTTTCAGTATGTAGATGCACAGAATTTAAGCGAAAATAAAGTAGTTTTAGGACGGATACAACACTCAATATGAATTAAAAAGAACTTAAAAAATCACGATTTTGAGACAAGATGGATGCCATATATCATTTTGAAGTGGGTCATGTGATTTTTTCATATCATAGTCGCGTGATCGCTTCATATAAGGTGAAATTATTTTTTTTTATTCTAAACTACTGAATATTTCGCTCAATTTCTTTTTATATATTTTATGGAACAATTTGAATATTACCTAAAATTTTCGAAGCAATTTTAACTTTAAATCCACTTAATAAATGTTTGAAAAATTAGGTCCTATAGGGTTCAATGTATTTCATTTTTTCAACCCCGGTTCAATCCAAAACTTATAGGAATATAAATTTGTGATATCACCCAATAGGTCCTACAGACCGTTTGAACAACATACTAAAATTTCATTTCGATTAAGTCATTTTTACGGCAGTTATCGTGCTAGCGGACAGACAGACGGAATGATCAGAGTCATAAGCACTTTTCAACTTTGTTGTAAAGTGTTAATAAAATGTTATTCTAGGAACGTCAAAGTTTTATATAATATCGTTAATGAATATTCTTTTAACATTTAGTCATTGATACCAAATCTTAGTTTCGCATGGGAGTCACTTGAGATGGTGCCGCATTTCAAAGATTGTTAATAAATATACGAGCAATCAACATACCTGAAACATTTTATTCCACTCTGCAGTTCGTCCACAAGTAAGAGTAGCGCCTGGGAGATTTACACCTGCATTGTTGATGCAAATGTCAACGCGGCCGAAATTGTTCGAAATGTGTTCAAACATCTGGAGGATATCAGATTCTATTGACAAGTCGCATCTAGAAACGGGAAAAGAATGCAAAAATTTATTTATTGCAGCAACACTTTATACTAATTCACTGGTGTACAAATACACAACACCAAAAATACAGGAGTAAAACTATTGCAAGAAGCAAGAAGCATATATGAATGCAAAAATAGTACTTTTCAAACATATGCATTGCAGCTTCTGTTCACAAAGTTATTAAAATGAGCTACGTGATCTAATTAAGACTGAATATTTTATGTATAATTATAAAGCTTAACCACTCTTATTTATGTTAAATACCTATTTGCAAGGTTAAACAAATCACTTATGTTTGCAAATACATGGCAATTTGAATAGTTGAAAATCTGGAATTTGACTGATTAACACGTTTTGAATCCCATAATCAAAAATCTGATGTGGGCAACACATAACTCTCCTTACATAATGCAATGCATTTACTACTTTTACAGTAAAAAATGGGTTATTCTTATAGTAGATACATTTAAAATATTAAATTTTCGTCAATTAGAAGTCATTTTCATTGATTTGATCATTTTTATCCATTTGGTGAGATGGTAGTTAATTTGGCAACATTAAACAGTCACCAAGTTGGTGATATCCCGCCAAACATTATGGACAGAGAAATAAGTTAATCTTATAGCAGATAAATGACTCTTGGCGTTCAAATACAAAAGTATTACTCAAAGTATATTTTCTCATGAATGGAATGAGCTCGATCCACGAGAATGACGTCAACAAATTTATCGAATAACATTACATATGAAAAGAGAACATGCTTTCCTTTTTTAATTTATGGGATTTGATAAATTAGCAATACCTCGAAAACGGGTCATGCTAGCGTTCTAAAGTTTACGTCAATCGTTTTCTAAGGAAAAATTACATGAGAAATGTCCATTTGATTAACTTTATTAAAGACTGATATTTTGATTTTTTCAAAATTTAACTTGCAAATTTAGGGGAGGGGGGGGAGGTCTAAACTTTCGATTGTGTTTAAAACTGGGCTTCCAGTATTCACGGATTGGGATTTTTGAACTAAATTTTTTTTCGAATCTGCATTCGTTCGTGAGATATAGTCTCCACATACTCACCGACACAAACTTGTATGTTCGATTCGTGATAAGGGATGCTTTAAACATGGTATTCCGTCGAAAACTCTAAATTCGAGAACCCGTCACAATACTTTTCTTATACTATATAAGGAAAGTAATTGTATCCAACACTGGCCAATTCTAGGGCTGAACTATTGGCAGATGCCACTTGAGGGATATCCTGCTGCCGATTAAAACGTGGTTAGATTTATAAAAGTAATAAGCTGCCTTGATCCGTAAAAATAGACGAAATCCAAAATTACAAGACTGAATATGCAGAAATAAAATTAAATGCTTTTCCTATACACAATTTTTAACGACAACCCCCCCCCCCCCTCCCCATTTCTAGAGGATGGATCATCCGTAATATAGGTTTCATGAATTTTGAAATGCTTGCGAAAGTCGTTACAGATATAAAACTTCGGCAACACTTCTCTATATAGTAAAATGTACAGTTTCATGATCAATTTCATTGAATTTAATTGTCCAAAATGATACATTGGATATCGTACCCAATATGCAGTTCTGAAACGTCGTCAGCCTCTGAAAGACCCAATTTACTCAATCACGAGAACTGTTTATCTTCGAGTAATGTGGATTGATCTTATTTATCTCGTCAAAAATGAGGTTTAGATTAAGCGTATTTAGCATTTTATTTCAGATTCGGAATTTTGCTGCAAATTGAAGATTCATTTCGCCAAAAAAAACTGTTCAGTTTTTCTGATTCGCACCAAGGAAAACCAAACGACTTTCATAGCAACGTTAAAAGAAATCGGTCGAGTAGTTCTTAACTGCAGTGTAAACATATTAACACCATTGAAATTAAATCTAAAATCATATCGATAATGGCTTATTCTAGATTGAGTCATATTTTGTCACATTCCACATTTGATTAGTCTCAATCTCACCCAGCAGAATGCATGTTAGATACTGTATATGTTGCATGTTACAGATACTGTATATGTTTCCATAACTTGAAAATTAAGTGCAACCGAAGTTGAATCAAAATGACTTTCATAAAAATAATAATTTGCATAAAATTACACAGCCACAGGGCTTTCGGGCATTACGAACTTCAGTACCCTCCCAGCAAAGGCCGTTACATGCGACAGTGACGTAGTCACGCGACACCTGGGTCACACTGACATTTGTGACTTCTATGCGACGTTACGCATTAGCAACTTCATCGTGACCATATTCCGTGACGTTTCCACAATTTAATTAACACGTAGCAATGTTACGACATTACAATGTGACGTCACAAACAAGTTAATATACGACGTCACAAACGACCTGAAAATGACTTCGCTGTGACCTCAATGACATTTCAGAGACGTCCCAAAGTCAGTGTGACGTAAATCTTACGTCACTGGAAAAAATGCCGTTTGGGTAGCAATGCAAGGTGCTTTTATCCCCGATAAAGGATGCAACGTCCGAAAGCGCTCCGAGTGGGTGGATTTGCGTCATTTATGGAAGAGTTTATTAAAAATATTTTGAACTTTTAGTCTATTTTTATTAAAGGATTTTCATTCTCCCCCCCCCCATTTTTATTGAGTGACTTTATAAAGTTTTAATAAAATATACTTTTATTTTTTGTAGAGACCCATGGTCATTGGGATTAGAATTAAGATGCATAAGTAATGCAATAAAAAAATCTAGGATTCAAAAACCCTAGAAGTGACAAAAAGTAGCAGTGATATAGAATACCATACAGTCATTACTCTATGACAGTCATTGCCCTTTGTGGTAATATGCAACACAGTTCCGTTAGAAACGTTGTAAATTCTGCAAAGTTTGACCCAACCTTGTTTTCAGTATTTTAGTTGCTCAAATATCTTCAATTGCCGACCTTATACGTTTACATTTTCTTGTAGTCAGCTTAAGATACGGAAGTAACTGCATAAAAATGTTTTCTAGGATTCAAAAATTCCTACATGAAAAAGTTAGCAGCGATATACATCTACATTAAAATGAAAACTACGGTTTAAATTTACAAAATTTCCACCTGAATTAAAAACCATATTGCTTTGCTAGAAATTATGAAAATGTTCATTAGTCTGAAGATATTTCGACACATTTTTTATCGCTTAACCGAAAAATTCAAAGTTAGAAGCAAAGGTGCCAAATGTTAAGTGAAAAATAACCAAGGGCAATTTTCTTCTGGATAAGTAGTAGATAGCTAAAAGATTTTAAAGCAACTTTTCTGTTTATCTACAAATGGGCCCCCATTAATTTGGAAACATTTGAGGATTTTGCACTCGTCTATATACATGAAGTTAATATTTCTTGCAATATTTTCATTGACCTAGTATGTAAGCTAAAGACTAAATTTTTTGAACTGAGGAATTTGTCTTTATTGGGAAAATAGCAATAAAATGTAAACTACTATTATAGAAAACTTAAAACTGGAAAAATTCCAATGCACAAAACTTTTATTTAAGTGAAAAGTAAAGTAAATTCATCAGAAAAGTGCATATATATATTTAAACCGACAAATTAATCATCTGAAACTGGTGATTTTCAATGCATGGTAGAAATTAAGCTTTTCATATTAACAAATGCGCTTTCAGAGTGGCAAATTAAGCATATAAATTTGATTAGCGTCATCAATATTTAAATAATTCTACAGAGTTTAATGTGGGTTTTACAAAAAGGGAGAACTCATCCTAATTATGTTTTATACAATTTTGACTGCAACACTTAAACCCCTTATCTGTACACTAAAATAACTATGATTTGCTTCTGTGGTACATATTGCCGATTTTGGCAACTAAAGACTGGAAATAACCGTTCATCTTTTGACAATATACCCCCTCCTCTCTTCGCTCTTTTCTGAAACTTAGACGTTTGTGCGATCGCCTTCAGGCGTTCTCACTTGTAACATCAGTCAGCTCATTGTATCGTAGACAGCACTATCGGATGAAAAATACCATGAGATGCCCTAAGGCAATATCATCTATTTATCTCAAGCTTGGATCTATCGTGTCTAACATTCAGCATAATGGAACGTATTTATTTTGCCTATATGGAAAATAAACCCTGTTGAACCAAAGTTATTTACAATAGTTTAGTACAACCAACTTACCTGACGGGGTATAGTTTTCCTGGAGCGTTAACCACATCCTTGTTTTTTGCCAACTCCTCAATATTCTCCACACTTCTGGCACAGCCTATAACATTTATTCCTTCTCGTACAAGAGTCCTGCAGAGTTCTTCCCCAATTCCAGCAGAAGCACCCGTGACGAGGGCAAAACGACCTTTCCAACGCATCATTCTGCAAAAACAAAGGGAACAATGCCAGCAGAAATTACGATAAAAAATTTTATGTGGAATAAATAAAACGTGGAGGCATATAAAACTTTGAAAGACGGTAGTACGGAAATAAAGATTGGTTCCTGAAAGCTAAAATATCAAAATGAGTTTTTTTGTACATTCCAATTTCATACATATATTGAACACAGGTCAATAAATGTAAAATGTAAAAAGAATCAATGAAAGAGAGGACTCTGTACAAGAAAATGCGCCATCAATGTACCAAAATCCAGCATTTTAATTAAATTATATGAATGTTATTTCCGAAGCACAGAAGGGAACCCTTTATGCGTGCAATAGTGAACTAGGATTTGACATCAAAAGCTAGCTCCGTAAAGTTTATGCAAAAGAATACCTCAATTCACTTATAAAATGATTTTATAGAGCTTGAAATACTTCTAATATCCAATGACTGTAGGATATGAAGAGCCAATGTTATACTCAATAAGGGTAAAAACAGTATTAGATTTCCCGAAGATGTGTAAAAGCGATGAACCTTAACTAAATGGGCTTAAATGCGTCATAATTAAAGAGTCTTTACATTTTAATTATGACACATTTGTACTTAACACGAAGTTTCATTTGCGGAACATTAGTATACAGGTAGGGGAGTACATGCAAGTTTCACCACCATCCGTCGAGTGTTAACTTACCTACCCCCAGTAATTGCATTTGTGAAATTACAAAATGTACATTTGTATATGTTATTGAGTTCAATTAAAGCTTTAAAACTGGCACAATTAAATTCGCTACTTTTAAAAAGTTATCCTTAACTGCACTACATTCTCGCAAACTGACGACTGATTTGCATAATTAAAATCCCAGGTAAAATCAACCAAAAGAAGTACTCGATCCGCTTGCTTAGGACCGAAAACTTATGTCGACTCGATAGTCCGAAGTATAAACAATAGATTACAGATAGACATGTCAAAACGTCTCGAAAGTAGGTGCCAATGGTCGTATCACAAGGGCAACACAACTTCTTGCGAAGTTTAAAGAATTTTTAGAAGAATACTTTGCAAATATTAGAGGTAAAAAATAATCCTTAAGCTTTTAGGATCCATTAAACCTGATTACAATATTTTAAAAGTTAATCGCAAAAACTTCGCGCAAGTTCATCAATTTGAAAAGGGCATCCGATTATGTTACATAGTATAAAAAGGTAACACTCGACAAATGATGGGTACAATACGTTTTTCAATCTGCATAACAATCGCATTCTCACACACAAAAAAAATATATATCATACCTGATAGATTTTATGAGAACTCACGCAATTCCGTTCAGCACTTGCCTACGCGTTTCGTCCGATCAACTTGAAACCTCGAGTTATCACGTAATGGAAAGAATAGGATGCATGAAGTGTTTAAATAAGTAAACGTTGTGTCTATCTACGATTGCGAATTATATTTAACGAACTTTCATTTCTTCTTCTTCTTCTTCTTCTTAACTGTATCGCAATGGATTCTCATTTTAGAAAACATTTCTTTTCTCTCACAATGTCTCCTTCTGTTCCGTATGATCCGTCAATACAGAAGTGCTTCTTTAACAACAAAGATATCTATTTTTAACACTTTACAATATAGTTGAAAAGTGTTTATGACTTTGTTCATTCTGTCTGTCTGTCCGTTCGCACGACAACTGCCTTGACTTTATCAAAATGATATTTTAGTATGTTATTGAGACGGTCTCTGGAATATGCGGGAATGTAAATGAATAATATCAACCAATTAGTTTTGCATCGAACCCGTGTTGAAAAAGTGAAATACATTGAACCCTATGGGACCTAATTCTTCAAACATTTTTTTAAGCAAAGTTAAAATTAATAAATTCCATCGAAAATTTTAGGAAATATGCAAATTATCCCATAAAAAAATATAAAGATAATTTCAGCTAAATATGTTCGGTAGTTTTTTAAATAAAAATTTAAATAATAATTACACCTATATTATATGAAGAAATTACGTGACCCACTTCAAAATAAAGTATGACATCCACCCTCTTTACCAGTATAAAAATCGTGATTTTTATAGTTCTTTTAAATTTATTCTGAATGTTGCATCCGTCCTAAAACCGCTTTATATTTGCATATTTTCTGTGCATCTATATCCCCCGCCAACGCAATTACAATATTATTGAGTTTAAATGATCATCAAACTTTAACTATTTCAGCAACGAAGCCTAATTTTAATGGGTGCAGAATGTAAACAAGTGATTGTAAGATGAGTTTTATAAGAATTGCTGAATTTTTTTTTACCCAAAATTATTTAGCTCTAGAGTCCAGAATGAAAGTAATATGAATGAAATATTTATTGCTTTTACATAGAGAGCCAGACAATTTATATTTCGATGACGTCATTTGAATAAATTTCATTTCCTTCGATGTAGTTTTAAGTTTTTAAATGTAATAAATTATTGAAGTACTCTGATAAGTTAAAATATGTTAGCGCTGACTGTATCGCACTTTAGAGATGTATAAATAAAATTGCATTTCAGTTGGAAAGTGTTTCATAATCAATGCTTTATGCGTGAATGATCTTTCATGTTTAATTTATAGTAATGGCATTTTTCCACGGTCTGTTTTAATACGTTCTGTGCTCTTGCTAAATGACAGCGAAACTGGAGACCATAGACCTTGTTCTAACTGCACTGCTCAATAGAGGAGATAGGCGAAGTCTCTGTATCTCTATGTTGTTGTTGTTGAGACCCAGACCGTCCGACCTACCACAAAGGTCTGTATGTCTATATGGATGATTCTCTATAAAGAACTATTTTCTTTACTTTCCCTACGATATGTGAAGAGAAAATATTGTGGGTGTCAGAAATCTGTAGGTCGGATGGTTTGGGTCGAAAAAAAGAAATTATGTACGTCTCAGTGTATCTAGCTACAGCAAATGACACTCGGTAACATTATTTCAATTAACATAAGGCATTAGATGCCTATTAATTTTCAACGTAAATTTATCGAAGAAAGTATCTCAATCTTGACAAATTTGAATTCGATTTTGATTTTTCGATGGAAGAGCACGTTTCAGGAATCCCTGAATACGAATCGATCGGTTTTGATGTTATAACTGTGTGTAAATCTATAAATATGTGTGGAACTGTGTGGATGGAAGACTGTGGAGACCGTGAGACTGTGAAGACGATATAATACGAATGAAAAGAGCGTTTTGAACGAAATTTGGTATAAAAATTACAATTTTTGAATCCTGGAAGTTTGTTGAGTTTAGATGCAATCGAATGTTCTAAGGAACCCCAAATTTTCGATGAAAATTTCGAAAGAATCAAAATTTTTAATGGTGTTACGTAAATAATAATTTCTTATGTAATTTTTCATTAGAAAACAATTGACACAGATTTTAGAAAACTAGCATAAACCGTTTTTGAGATATTGAACATTTTAATATATTTTAAAAAAATCACAAAACTCAAAAGTATATTGTGAAATATGTTCACTTTTCTTGCAATATTATGAGTCAAATTTGTTAACAACATTCGCGTGGATCAAGTTCGTTCCGTTCCTAGTAGAAGATATGTTATGTAATAGTTTTGTATTTTGCTGCCTAACAATTCGCCAACAGTCTTTCATATACACGAAATGATTTCCACCCCCATCTGATTGCAATGTTTGGCGGTCAATTTGGCGAACTCTGCATCTAATTTAGGAAAATATCGCCAACTTGCCGATATATTGCCCTAGATTGAGGAAAAGATTCTTAAAACTGTAAAAATGAGGCTAAGGTAAAGAAAATGACGCCAAATTGAGGAAATTAGTATTAAAACATTTTTATATGTGGTCGATATTGCTTATTGTGGATGCTATTAACATTAACAGTTTCACATGCTGTCATCCGGAAAAATGCCAAATGCACAAGCCAGCATTAAAATCATCGTATAGTAGATTTCGTACGCAATATTTTCTCTGTAAAAAAAGTAAATTCATTGCAGTATATAAGGAAAGTCATGTGCTGCCCACATCAGATTTTTTTAAAAGGAATTTAAGCACAGAATAATTCCTATCCGTTTTTTGACACAACAAATGCCCTCATGTTTTACTTTTTCCTTGTTTATTATCTTCTTAATTTTAACTACATTGTGGATTCAATGTATCCTCAAAACCGATGCATGCTGTATTTTATTTCAATTTACATTAATTTATGCTTATTTATGTAGTATGTTTATTTTTATGTTTATTTAATAGTGCTTTCCCACTTTTTGATTCAATCCTTCGTAACAATTAATTTCATTAGAAATCTAATTTAAATTAATTTGGAATTATCCCTTTCGGAGTAAAATCTATATATGTGGTACAAAAATGGCGGACAAATGATGCAAAGCAATAATTATTGTACTGCATCATTTGTCTGCATGCTGTACTTTATTTCAATTTACATTAATTTATGCTTATAGCATGTTTATTTTTAACACAAAGTTTAAAAGTGTTTATGACTTCGTTCATTCTGTCTGTCTGTCCGTTAGCACGATAACTGCCGTAAAAATGACTTAATCAAAATGAAATTTTAGTATGTTGTTCAGACGGTCTGTAGGACCTATGGGAATATAAATCATTAATATCACCCAATCAGTTTTGGATTGAACCCGGGTTGAAAAAATGAAATACATTGAGCCCTATGGGACCTAATTTTTCAAACATTTTTCAAGCGGATTTAAAATTCACAAATGGTTCGAAAATTTTAGGTAATATTCAAATTGTTCCATAAAACATATAAAATCAAATTTAGCGAAATATATTCAGTAGTTTTTTAAATAAAAATCAAAATAATAATAACACCTCTTATATGAAGCGATCACGTGACAATGATATGAAAATATCACGGGATCCACTTCAAAATGATATATGGCATCCATCTTGTCTGAAAATCGTGATTTTTAAAGTTCTTTTTAATTCATATTGAGGGTTGTATCCGTCCTAAAATCACTTTATTTTTGCATAAATTCTGTGCATCTACATACTGAAACAACGCAATTGCAATATATTTGAGTTTAAATGCTCATCCAAATTTGATTATTTCTACAACGAAGCCTATTGTTCACCTATGTAAAATGTAAACAGCAAAATATGTAGAATGAGTTGTATTAGAATTGCTGTATATCTTTAACACAAAATCATTTAGTTCATGGAGTCTGCATAGCTGATATGAATCAAATATTCATTGATTTTACAAACAGAAGGACAATTTTTTTCGATGAAGTTTTACGCATAAAGTTTAATTACGTGTAGCTCCATGGTCTTAATTTTTAAATAAAAAAAATTATTATAGTATTCTGATGAATGACATGAATGGGAAAATGTCATGAATGAAATGCTGTTTTTATAGAGAGATCAAGGCGTGTTATTTTTTCTATGACGTCATTTGAATGAATTTCAGTTGTTTTCGATGAAGTTTTCAAATATAATAAATTATCGTAGTATTATGATAGTTTTAAAAATATTTCCGAGGAATGTATCGCATTTTAGAGATGTTTAAACCCGGCAATTTTTAATTCAATGACGTTATTTTAATGAAGTTCATTTTCTTCGATGAAGGTTTAAGTTTTCAAATATAAATAATTAATGTTGTATTGTGATAAGTTTAAAATATTACCGAGGAATGTATTGCATTTTAGATATGTTTCAATAAAATTGCATTAAAGTTGGAAAGTGTTTCATAATCAATGATTTAAGCATGATTGATCTTTCTTGTTATGTTTATTTAATAGTGCTTTCCGTCTTTTGATTCAAACTTTCGTTAGAATTAATTTCGTTAGAAATCTAATTTAAATTAATTTGGAATTATTCTTTTCGGAGTAAAAACTATATATGTGGTACAAAAATGGAAGACAAATGATGCAGTACAATAATTATTGTACTGCATTTGTCTGCAAGCTGTATTTTATCTCAATTTGTATTAATTTATGCTTATTTATGTAGCGTATTTATTTTTATGTTTATGTAACAGTGCTTTCCCATTTTGTGATTCAATATTTCGTTAGAATTAATTTCGTTAGGAATCTAATTTAAATTGATTTGGAATTATCCTTTTCGGAGTAAAAACTATATATGTGGTACAAAAATGGCAGACAAATGATGCAGTGCAACAATTATTGTACTGCATCATTTGTCTGCATGCTGTACTTTATTTCAATTTACATTAATTTATGCTTATAGCATGTTTATTTTTATGTTTATTTAATAGTGCTTTCCGACTTTTTGATTCAAACTTTCGTTAGAATTAATTTCGTTAGAAATCTAATTTAAATTAATTTGGAATTATCCTTTTCGGAGTAAAAACTATATATGTGGTACAAAAATGGAAGACAAATGATGCAGTGCAATAATTATTGTCCTGCGTCATTTGTCTGCATGCTGTATTTTATTTCAAATTACATTAATTTATGCTTATAGAATGTTTATTTATATGTTTATTTAATAGTGCTTTCCGACTTTTTGATTCAAACTTCCGTTAGAATTAATTTTGTTAGAAATCTAATTTAAATTAAATTTTGGAAATATCCTTTACGGAGTAAAAACTATATATGTGGTACAAAAATGGCAGACAAATGATGCAGTGCAATAATTATTGCACTGCATCATTTGTCTGCATGCTGTATTTTATTTCAATTTACACTAATTTATGCTTATAGCATGTTTATTTTTATGTTTATTTAATAGTGCTTTCCGACTTTTTGATTCAAACTTTCGTGAGAAATCTAATTTAAATTAATTTGAAATTATCCTTTTCGGAGTAAAACTATATATGTGGTACAAAAATGGAAGACAAATGATGCAGTACAATAATTATTGTACTGCATTTGTCTGCATGCTGTATTTTATCTTAATTTACATTAATTTATGCTAATTTATGTAGCATGTTTATTTTTATGTTTATGTAATAGTGCTTTCCCACTTTTTGATTCAATCTTTCGTTAGAATTAATTTTGTTAGGACACTAATTTCAATTAATTTGGAATTATCCTTTCGGAGTAAAACCATACATGTGGTACAAAAATGGCAGATAAATGATGCAGTGCAATAAGTATTGTACTGCATCATTTGGTTGCATGCTGTATTTTATCTCATTTTACATTTATTTATGTTTATTTATGTAGCATGTTTATTTTTATGTTTATATAATAGTGCTTTTCCACATTTTGATTCAATCTTTCGTTAGAAATAATTTTGTTAGGAATCTAATTTAAATTAATTTGGAATTTATCCTTTTCGGAATAAAAACTATACATGTGGTACAAAAATGTCAGACAAATGACTCAGTACAATAATTATCCCTTTCCGTCGATATATAATTATCAAATGCATATATTACGGGTAAAGCCCGTAATTGGATAAACTTAGGTTTATTCGGGTAAAGCCTGTATCCAAAAAGACTGGGTAAACCTAGGTTTATCCAACGCTGCCTGGTTAAACCTAGGTTTAACCAGTCTTGCTTGGATAAAATTAATTTTGCAGATAGGATAAACATTTACATTATTATAATGTGTGTAACTATGTCATATGTTATTTTCTTGCATGCGATTTCGAATTATATACTCTTATAATAAGCCGTCATCGCAAGATTTTAGTAACGAACGTAAGTAGTCAGATTACCATGAAATATACTAAGCATTGTGTACGATTTACATAAATCAATGGTGGCCGTCAACTAACCTTTACTACAGTATTTGAGAAAATGTGATAACGGATCATTTGTGAATTGTACGGCAAAATTACATTAGTTGATGGTGGTCATAAAGCGCCTTTATTTACACTTTTGGGAAAAGGAAATAAAATAGGCTAGGATCCTACGAACGGAATGTATAGCAGTTGTATACTCAATACTTACCATCAACTGACCGTCCCTACTATGTGTTAAACAATGTATTTGGGTCAGTTTGTGTAGTGTATATCAGTGTCCTGAGGTACTATAAGTTAATAGTAGCCATGAACTAACTTTTTCAACACTTTTTAAAAGCACGGACTAGGATTCTACTTATTGGATGCGTAAAAATATCCTCAGATAGATATAATTCAACAATGGCTATTAACCAATTTTCCCTCCACTTTTAGAAAAAATGTCGCACTAGATCATTTGTGTGTATTAATGTCTCGAGGTAGTATAACTTAATAGTGGTTATGAACAGACTATAGGGAAATTTAAAACAATTTTAAATTCCATCATAAATATTTAGATCGTAAATGGCAGAGATATTCACATTCTTAACTGAAATTTTGATTGTTTATTACCAAATGTGTTTTACTGAGAACTTTCAAAACCGCGATTTCATTCATCGACAACACTTGCGCTCCTGCTTTCCACAAACACATGCCAGCCATGAACCTTTCCCAATCAATATTATTATTTTCTGTAAAACTCTATCAAAACATACATAAATTATATTATCCCCTAACAAACGCAATTCATTTACGACCCCTTCATGAAAACGTATCTCTCCACCGAACAGTGAAACTCTCTTGAATTTGAAGCAAATATATTAAATTAATAATTGTCACAAAGCGACATGGATGATCAAGGATATTTAACTTTCAAAATAAAGTATTGGATTGCAAAATATTTTCATTCATTTAGTGTAATTTTATCAAGTTTGCGGCATTTTCGTTAATCTGGCGATATTTTGATCAATTTGGCGACATTAAAAAATCGCTAAATGTGTCGCCAAGTAGAGCAATAGACCTGCCTGACAGGTCCTACCGAAACATTATTACGAACTATCTCATAACAAAACACGACTTATTTCATTGAGTAAGCGTCAGTTTGAACAATTTGGAAATATTTTCATCGATTTGGCGATATTTTCAACAATATGGCGTCTTTTAAAAAACGTTGTCAAGTTGACGATACTCCAGCAATTTTTCGGCAAGCTTTGTAATAAAACACGAATCTCCGTATCCTGACCAGCCGACGCGCTACCGTTGAGCTACTGGGACAGTATTTGCAAGCTCTTATTGTTGAGGTGGACACTGTTATCCAACCTCTAATGCCAGGTTGATGTACAACTAACAATCTGGCTGACCATCCTCTGTTAACTTTACATCAGGTTAGCCTCCTAATGTCATTTTTATTCACCAGGTAAACTCGCCGTTATCTTCCTGATTTGAAATCGGCGTTCTATATCCCAGAGAACACTGAATCTGTGTTAGTCATACTAGGGTCACGTTTAGGGACATATTTGCAACAACCTACAGGGTTTATTTGTTCCGCCACCATTGTAAAGAACATTGTAAAGGGAATCGAACCACGGATCCTCATACTAGTCAGCTGGCGCTATATCGTTGAGCTACTAAGACGCAATTACAAGGTCTTATCGTCGAGGAGGACTCTATAGCATTACGGACGGAGATATATGTTTATTTAATTGCTAAATATTAAATTTTCGTCAATTAGGCGTCATTTTTATCAATTTGGCGATATTTTCTTTAATTTGGCAACACTTAAAGTCGCTAGATTGGCGATATCCCACCAATTTCATCGCCAAAATATTTCTCGCCAGAGTTAATATTTCTCGCCAGATGGAGAAATGGATTATTCTTATGGTGAATAACCAGCAGTTAGCTGAGGGAACCGCTGCTAGTTTTATATTAAGTTTTCAATTTTACTCCAATATTTCTATCAAATTTTTAAATGAATTTTATAGAACCTAAGAACATAACATTTTATTTATAACGTATGTAAAACATTAGAAGTAATAAAATTGTATACTACATTAACAAAATGCAAAATTAAGAAATTTGTGGTGGATACTAGGACTGCAAAAACTCACGGTATATTTCTCATCACATATAAAAGCTATGAGTTTATTGAAGCAATCAATTATTTAAAACTTTTATTAAAATGCTCTTTAGTGCACGCATGATTCTTTTTCCGCATCCATTATTAACAATTAATTAGCTGCGAGTAGTGATAATTGGTATCTCGTTCAGTCGGTCCCGTGCTTGTGACACGCGCCAAAACCATGCAAACGCACAGAGCATGTGCAGAACCTTTTGCGTGATCAAATTACAGCCTTATCCAGACACATGCGGGTAATCCGCGGTTTATCCGGATAAAGCTAACCCGAAATTAATGCAATTTCAGTTTCATTTCGGGCATTACCCACAGCGTCTGGGTAAAGCTAGGTTTATTCGGGAAAACCTACGTTTATCTTCATTTCGAGCTTTATCCGTAACATATACATACTATGTAAAAACAGCAAGACATTCAATACTAAATAGCGAACCCTTTACAACTTTGTTATTGAAAAATTTCCCCTATCTTGATTCGTTTTCTAGTTAGGAGTTCTAACTTCTTCCATTCACCGCTAGAGGCGCTGCAATGATAATGTGCACTTATAGAGCTTTCAAAGTGTTGAAATTCTTGTTTATTTTTCATAGCAAGCACTTTTAGTTTTTGAGGTATTAGCAATAAAACGGAAAATTTTCAGTTTTATTCAACGTGAGAAGACGATTATCCGAAAACTATATGAACATTTTACAAAATACATGTATAGATAAAAATAAGTATAAATATCGAAATTAGATTTCCTAATACACATTTGTGTTGCCTACTATTCATATCTGCCTTTTATGGTTTCTAAGATATTTTTAGTGAAATTTAGAAAAATGAAAAGAAACTATATATCCCTGTTTTTATTTTTTTTAAGTTTTTCGAAAAAAGTTCACATTATTAAAATATTGAAATTCTTGTACCTTATTTCCAACAAAATGGGAAAAAGTGTTTACATATTCATTTTATTCGGAGATATAAGCGTTCCATGTGTTTACCTTTTTCGAAACGCTCAGATTTTTGCCACAGATACCTCAAGCATAGATGTTATTTATATAGTATAATATTCAACTACTTCCATTTATTTGTATATTATGTGGTTTTAACATTCGATGTTTACGACTTTTTGATCAAATTGCAGTATATATAGCATTGTGTTATCAATTTAATTATACTTTTCAACTGGAAGTGGCATAGGTATATATAGAAATATTTGTGATAGTTGTGACGAAGTGGAAATTTGGAAATCGAATTTCAGACACTGCAACAAATTTTTCTTTCTTTATCAGCCACTAAAATCCGTAACTCCGTTTTAAGAGAGGGTGGTAAATGTCAAAACACAGACTTAAAATTTATTGAAGTAGACTTCCTGTGAATTAGATCAGCGTAAGGCAACTTAAGATAAATGAATTTATAGGCAATAAAAAGTGAAAATTTGTCAATGTCGTTTCAGTCTCTCATATTTTATATTTACTTAGGATAGAACTTTATTACCCTGGAATCTGCCACGTATCGCTTTTAAAGACAGGCTTTACAGGCGATTATATCAGAAATAGAAGGACAATATAAATTTTATGAACTTTAGATGGTCGTTTACTAGAAGAGGAGATTTAAGTGTAAACTATTTCAACGAATCTAATATTTTAAATTTTGCAGCATTCTTTACAATTGCCGAAGTATTTATATAGGACACAATCATAATCCATTTCAGCTTCAACTGCCGTATTTTAGAGCTGCAAAAGCAAGTTCTAATAATAGGAAAGGGATACTGAGTTATCGATTAAGAGAATTTTGCAGCGCTTTTCGCGGCGAATTGGTGAAGTTAAAATTATTATCTCAAAAACGATGCCAAGTTGACGAAAATGTTCAATTACGAGGTTGTGGAAGTTCTCAATTTTGTATGGAAAGACGTGCGGTTTTCGCATAGCATGTGCTATAGACGGTAATAAATTATGTTAAGAAAAAGGGATGATTATTGTACTGCCTCATATGTTTGCCATTTCTATATAACATTTATTTTTTAGTGAAAAAATGATAATCCTAAAAAAATTAAAATTAGTTTTCTACGTGGATTATTATTTTTTAACCATTTCCTTCAGAAGTACTTCAGTATAACAAGATATTTGCATAATTATCTCTTTTCATTGACTCATTCTTTATCTTCTTTGTCGACCCAGATCGTCCGATCTACCCAAAAGTGTAAGCTATCTGTTTGGACGGCCGGGAAGTCCCACCCACTTTAGACCAGAACCCAGTGGAGTCGGCAATCGCAGGGACCGTACTCTCCTTCCCCAACCATCAATCTCTCGGAAGGACTTACGGACCCGCATATTTAACGTGCTCGTAATCTATGTGAACACGGGATTGGTTTGGACAGAGGCGGAAAATCGAACTCGGGGCGTCCGAGTGCAATCCCCGCCGCTAACCACTGGGGTTTCCCACCCCTGGTCTCATTTTTTATCGCCTGTATACGCAATAGGTGCAAACCCCATACACCTATTTACACTCCCCCACACAGCATATTTATACTGTAGGTCTATTTACACTAAACAGAGCACATTTATACTATGCGCCTATTTATACCATACGCTTATATATACTATACGGCTATTTATACTATACGCCTATTTATACTAAACTCTACAACTAAAAAAATGTTTGCCTATTGTAATTTCAAATGTTTGCCTATTTTGCTTTGTTTTTGAGAAAGTATTTCTTCAATTAGCCGTTAGATGCGTTGCAAACTTAATCTATGGCGTACAGACGCTATCCCCTTAATAGACCTGCTATTGGAGCTCTAGAACATTGAAGCTCTAGAACGTAAATGCATTGAAAGGCTTATGTTTCAATAATACTGAAATAGAAACTACTTGGACCGTCTGATTTATAACTGCAGTTGAGTATATTACTATAGGTCGCACATGACATTTGACTACTTTTAAAACGTACGTCAATTAAATTAAAGACCTTATTGTGAAAGCTGTTGAAACGTAATGATACACTTAAAGAATTTCATCAACTCAAAGATAAAATATCTCATAAATAATAAATAATTTGGCATCACGTCTGATGTTAAAATAGTAAAATTAAACACACATCCATAACAGAAGGTCTTTATTTCACTTCCTTAAGACGTACAAAAGTTTAAAACAGGCCATAGCGCTTTCGAGCGTAAGTATTCTCTTCATCAGTGGCTACACGGAAATAAAGTTTGAATCGTTCATATATAGACCAGATATAGCGACAAAATTTGCATAAATACAATCCACAAAAGAATCTACGTCTAGATAAGGATAAACCGTAAACAATTTTTCAAAAATATTTTAGCAACAAAGGAACAGCATATTAAATTACAATTTAATTACAGAAACCGAAAAAGGGAGGGGGGTGGCAATCAAGCATAATCCCAATGAGGAAGACGTCAAAGATAACCTTGCAGAGACTTGAATTGCATGGAGTCGAGAATGAGTCGCCAAGCGTAACTCAAATTCATAACAGGGTCAAAATTACAAACGGACTCACGGTAAATATAAATAAAAAGGGATTCAAAAAGGAGAATATCACGAGGGTTATTACAACGAATCAAAAGGAAAGTCTTTTCAAAAAGGAGAATATACGAGGGTTATTACAACGAATCAAAAGGAAAGTCTTTTCAAAAAGAGGCTGAAAATTATCTTTAACAACAAATTGAGCAAGAGCCGTAGAAAGTTTACTATCCCTGACATCCCGAGCATGTTCTGCTAAACGGATGCCAACGGTGCGTTTAGTACTTCCAATATAAAATTTAAAATTACTATCGGTGGACAACAGGGGAACAACATACACCCCAGCAAAGCTTTTAAAGTCATCCCTATCACCCAGTTTATCAGATCGAATACGGTTAAATAAAGAAGAAATATTAGAATGTGCAGGTCTGAAACCAAACTCAGAACAAAATTAGATAAAGGGGCGGAAAATCGTAGGATTGTATGGAAAACTAGACCTATAAGTCAAACGGTCTTTTAAGGCAATAAGTTTAGGCAATAAACCTGTGGTGTCCCTATGGGTAGCCCTTTATCTGGTATTTTGGCCGAGGCGGTTTTGCAGGAACTCGAGAATGAGATTTTGCCTTTTTTATCCAAACCCCCCTCTCTTTGGTGCCATTTTGTGGATGATGTGTTTATTGTTTGGGATAGTGATTTAGAAGACCTTTCTTTTCTTTTGTCTAAAGTTAATGATTTTTACCCTTCTATCAATTTTACTGTCGAACATGAAGCTAAAGGTTCTTTGCCTTTTCTTGATGAACTGGTCACCCGTTCTGCTAATGGTTTTCAAACCTCGGTTTTTCGTAAATCTTCTTTTACTAATTCTTGTATTCCTGCTAATTCTTACCATCCTCTTTCCTCTGAAAAAGCTTCTTTTTATGCTTCTTTTAATCGCGCTTTTACTGTTTGTTCATCTATCTCTGCTTTAAGTGATGAAATCGAATTTATTTTTGGCCTTGGTCGTGAGGCTGGCTACTCCTTTGAGTTTATTTATAAGGTTTTCTGCCAAGTTCGCCGTAAATATACCCTTTTTGATGCTAAACTTATTGCCTTAAAAGACCGTTTGACTTATAGGTCTAGTTTTCCATACAATCCTACGATTTTCCGCCCCTTTATCCAATTTTGTTCTGTGTTTGGTTTCAGACCTGCACATTCTAATATTTCTTCTTTATTTAACCGTATTCGATCTGATAAGCTGGGTGATAGGGATGACTTTAAAAGCTTTGCTGGGGTGTATGTTGTTCCCCTGTTGTTCACCGATGGTAATTTTAAATTTTATATTGGAAGTACTAAACGCACCGTTGGCATCCGTTTAGCAGAACATGCTCGGGATGTCAGAGATAGTAAACTTTCTACGGCTCTTGCTCAATTTGTTGTTAAAGATAATTTTCAGCCTCTTTTTGAAAAAACTTTCCTTTTGATTCGTTGTAATAACCCTCGTGATATTCTCCTTTTTGAAAAGACTTTCCTTTTGATTCGTTGTAATAACCCTCGTGATATTCTCCTTTTTGAATCCCTTTTTATTTATATTTACCGTGAGTCCATTTGTAATTTTGACCCTGTTATGAATTTGAGTTACGCTTGGCGACTCATTCTCGACTCCATGCAATTCAAGTCTCTGCAAAGTTATCTTTGACGTCTTCCTCTTTGGTATTATGCTTGGTTGCCCCCCCCCTTTTTCGGTTTCTGTTATTAAATTGTAATTTAAAATGCTGTTCTTTTGTTGTTAAAAATTTTTGAAAAATTGTTTACGGTTTATCCTTATCTAGACGTAGATTCTTTTGTGGATTGTATTTATGCAAATTTTGTCGCTATATCTGGTCTATATATGAACGATTCAAACTTTATTTCCGTGTAGCCACTGATGAAGAGCATACTTATGCTCGAAAGCGCTATGGCCTGTTTTAAACTTTTGTACGTCTTAAGGAAGTGAAATAAAGACCTTCTGTTATGGATGTGTGTTTAATTTTGCTATAAAATATCTCCCTTGAATCATAGATGCACTTTTTGTTTGATGTTATTGAAATTTAAATGTCTACAATTCGATTGCTCGGAAACTACTTTCGGTATTTTCGTAAGATAGTTGTAGTAACGAGCAGAGGATTTTAATATTATTTGAAACAATTTTTTGAGAACGCATTGCGGCAACTGAGATGCGAGCAATATTCCTGACATATTGACTAACGTATGGGTAATCCATCTCCTTAAAGTACAAGTGATTATTCTATGTGTAATATACCTTCATAAAATATCACTGACATATGGGTAAGATTCGTAATACTGTGGCAACTAACATATGACATTGTGACAAGTGATACTCACAAAAATCATCCAATTTTGAATCGCCGACTTGTAAATATTTCTCCCTAGATTGACTTGAAATATTCTTAAAATTATAACAAGAAATATCAGTCATGCTAAAAGCATTGATTATGAAAACCTTTCCATCTTCAATGCAATTTTGTTCAAACATCTCTAAAATGCAATACATTCCTAAGTAATACTTTAAAACTTATCACAATACTACATTAATTTATTATATTTGAAAGCTTAAATCTTCATAAAAAAAAATGAACTTCATTCAAATGACGGCATTGAAATATAAATTGTCTAGTTTAAACATCTCTAAAATGCGATACATTCCTCGGTAATATTTTTAAAATCATCATAATACTACAATAATTTATTATATTTGAAAACTTCATCGAAAACAATTGACATTCATTCAAATGGCGTCATAGAAAAAATAACATGCCTGGTTCTCACTATAAAAGCAGCATTTCATTCATAACATTTTCCCAATCATTTCATTCATCACAGTACTAAAATAATTTATTTTATTTAAAAACTTAAGACCATGGAGCTACAAATAATTAAACTCTGTGCTTAAAACTTCATCGAAAAAAATCGTCCCTCTCTGTAAAATCAATGAATATTTCATTCATATCAGCTATGCAGACTCCATGAACTAAATACTTTTGCGTTCAAAAAATACAGCAATTCTTATACAACTCATCCTACACATTTTGCTGTTTACATTTTACATAAGTGAAAAATAGGCTTCGTTGTAGAAGTAAGCAAATTTGGATGATCATTTAAACTCAAATATATTGTCACTGCGTTGTTTCACTATGTAGATGCACAGAATTTAAGCAAAAATAAAGTGGTTTTAGGAGGAATACAACAATCAATATGAATTAAAAAGAACGTTAAAAATCACGATTTTGATATGATGAATGCCGTATTATATTTTGAAGTGGGTCACGTGATCTTTTCATATCATGGGCACGTGATCGCTTCATATAAGAGGTGTAATTATTAATTTAATTTTTATTTAAAAACTATTGAATATATTTTGCTGAAATTTTTTTATATATTTTATGGAATAATTTGAATATTACCTAAAATTTTTGAACCAATTTGTGAATTTTATATCCGCTTAAAAATGTTTGAAAAATTAGGTCCCATAGGGTTCAATGTATTTCATCTTTTCAACCCGGATTCAATCCAAAACTAATTGGGTGATATTATTCATTTATATTCCCATAGGTCCTACAGATCGTCCGCACAACATAGTAAAATTTCATTTTGATAAAGTCATTTTTACGGCAGTTATCATGCAGACGAACAGACAGACAGACAGAATGAACAAAGTCATAAACACTACTTTGTTGTAAAGTGTTAAAAATGACTAATTTAACGAAAATGACGCTAAATTGATGAATTAATTTTAAAAAAATTTTAAGGTATGCTATAAATATTTATAATTATTAATCTAGAGCTGGAAATGCAAGTCAATTGGATACTTCGAAATAATTTTCTATGTTGTCGTCCGAAAGAGTTGGAAGTTGGAAACCCAGAGCACACGACAGACCCGAAAGTTTACTGTAGCTAAGTGTGTGGCCGGGAACTTTATTTTAGATTCAAGTAATTACAACACAAATTAAAATTGAATCACAACACAAGAAGTTACAACAAGACAAGCAAAGATACAAAAAACACAAAAGCATAAAAGAACACATAAGAGAAACAACAGGCAAAAAGTAACTGTGAAAATTTTAAAGTACAAAGCAATAAGACTACACAGGTTTACCAAAGAGACCCTAGAGGGATTTTTAAATATTTTTAAATTTACATAAAAAAAAAATTAAAAAAAAATAAAACATAAATAAAATAAAATAAATGAATAAAAGGAGGGGACAAAGAGAGAGCAGGGCGCATAAAAGAGCAAAAATAGGGTTACATAATGCCAGCCAGGACAATAATGCTGGTCAAATATAATATAGACATTGAAGGATATTTAAATAACAGAAATATAAATTATCTGCTAAACATTTTACATTTCCATATATAAGTCGCTTATTCACATTGTTTGGCAGGTTTGTATAACAGGAAGTCTAAACAAGAGTATACCGTTTTCAGTTGGAGACGAGACAGTTAACACAACGATAAAAACAGCAAAGCACAAAAACAAAACAAAGGGGAACCCAGGAACAGCAGGGGGGGGGGGATTGATCACCAGAGACACGGGGACAGTAGGTATTCAAAAGCTTCTCAGCGAACACGGTTCGAAATATCACGGGCGACGAGAACACAGTTCTTGAGTTTATTAAGTAATGTCGGATGTCGGCAAACCCCGGAGAACCAAGCTGCACGGGAAGCGGGGACAGGTTTAATTAAATGGTATTCTTTAGTAAAGGGGCAAGAGAATAAATAATGGTCTGCATCACCATATGCGCTGCAAGGGCAGTTGGAGGATGATTTATGTTTAAAAAATTTAAGGTAATCTAAGAAAGGGCCATGGCCGGTTATAAAATATATGAGGTATTTATTAAAGATTTGAATTTCGGGGTTAACAATAGGTAGAAATAGAGAAATACGTGAAGGGTCATGAGTTCGGGGTGAGACGTAGTTGTTTAGAAGAAGTTGCCAGGAATTCAAAAGGGCGGATTTGCAGAATGAAGTAAGTAGGGAATAAGGGAAAGGGACGGAAAGAGGGGTACCAGAAAGGGTAGCATCTTTGGCAAATTTGTCTGCAGTTTCGTTTCCAAGGTTGCCGGAATGGGCTTTAATCCATTGAATGTTAATTAAATTTAAATTTTTTGCAGAAAGTGCCAAAAGTTGTGTTTCACAAAGGAAATGAGATTTGTTTTTAATTGATTTGAAAGCCAGAATTGAGGATAAGCTATCAGAGTATATATTGACTTTAGTTGAGTTATTTAATGCCCATTTGAT
This sequence comes from Amaurobius ferox, assembly GCA_951213105.1. Taxonomy (NCBI): domain Eukaryota; kingdom Metazoa; phylum Arthropoda; class Arachnida; order Araneae; family Amaurobiidae; genus Amaurobius; species Amaurobius ferox. The sequence goes on from OX578135.1 coordinate 107,213,319, forward strand.
TGCAAGTTTAATTGCTGAAAGTTCTGCTTGAAAAACTGTGTTCTCATCACCGAGCTTATACATGAAAGTCTCAGCCAGGCGTTCACCTCTAAAAATGCAGATAGAAAAGCCTGTGTGATTATCTAGTTTTGAGCCATCTGTATAAATGGAGATGTCAAAAAGGATGAAGGGTTAGCAATCGGAAGGGAAACTATACGATTAGAGGGAGGGATATTGGAGAGGGGACAGTTGTGATCAAAAAGGGAAGGGGGAGGGAGGGAGGAATCAGGGAAGAGGTTGGTTTTTAGATACCTGAAATTAAATTTTTTGTATAGGTTTTGTGCTACTAAATGAACAGGGGAGATGCCAGTAATTGAGTAAAGAGAAATGCTCGAAGTTGTTCTAAAACCGGTTGAAATTTTTAAAAGGAAAATCCGTTGCAAAGATGTTAGTTTAGCGATATAATTTCCGGTAAGACGTTTTCCCCAAATTCCAGACCCGTAAGTAATTATTTTTTCGATAACAGTGAGATACCATATTTTAAGAAAAGATTTATTAACTCCCCAGTTATTACCCGAGATTTTCCTGAACGTAGAAGAGAGCTTAAAGCATTTCTCTTTTAAATAGAAGACATGGGGGCTCCATGTCAGGTTGTCGTCGATTATAATGCCTAAGAAGTTAAGATGACGGGTAATTTTGATGCTTTTGTTGAGAATTTTAACAGGTGGGGTATATCTGCGTTTAGCTTTAGTTCGATTAAAAATAATACATTTGGACTTTTCAGCGGAGACCGAAAGGGAAAGGGAAGAGAGGGAGGAAGTAACGGAGGAAAGGTTAGAAGTAGTTTTACGGGAGATGAGGGGAAGGGAACTTCCAGAAGTCACCACCGCCAGATCATCTGCGAAGGCCTGTATGTAAAGATCGTCACTATTTAGTTGTAAAATTTTATTGAAATATATGCTCCACAGGATAGGGGATATAACCGAACCCTGTGGAGCCCCAATTGATAATGTTTTTTTAGTTGAGTAAATGCCATCTGAATAGGTTATTGATCGGGAGTGAAGATAAGAGTAAATAAATGTTTTATATTCTATTGGAAGATGTATATTATCTAGGGTAGAAGGCAGAATGTTCCAGTTCAGATTGTCAAATGCCCCGCAGACGTCCACGGTGGCGAGAGATACGTACTGGCCGGGCCTGAGACCCTCAATGTTAGAGATAAGCCTGTGAGTAGCTATTTCACAACTGGTCAATTCTCTGAAGCCAAATTGCAGTGGATGAAGAGCCTCCGAGGAGGAGAGCCAGAAATTTAGTTTTTTAACAAAGAGTTTTTCAAGAATTTTGCCGAAAGTGGGGAGAAGGCAGATGGGGCGGTAAGAGGTAACGTGGGCGGGATCTTTACCAGGTTTGTTTAAGAATAGAACTTTTGCAGTTTTAAGACAGGTAGGAAAGTAACAGAATTTAAAATAGAGATTGAAAATTTTTGAAAAAAGGAAAGGAAAGGAAGAAAAGAGAGATTGCCAAATCTTAAAGTCTATGTTATCAGGGCCAGGTGCCTTACCAGAGGGGAGACAGTTAAAAACAGAGGAAAGCTCTTCATCAGAAATTTGGCCCAGACCAATGGGGGGGGGGGGGCGGGAGACCAAGGGAAATCAGTGAATGAAGGGTCGTTTTTAAAATAGTGGTCCAAAAGACGTTGTATCTTAGAGTCATAGTCTAAATTAGGTTCATCCGAAAATTGTAATGATATGTTACTAAATTTATTGTGCTTTTGGAAGGCAAATTTAAACTGAGTGCCGAATTTTGAAGAACAGTTAGTACAGAAATTATTCCAGGATTCAAGTTTAGCTTTGTTTATTAATTTTTTGTATTTGGCACGATTCAGTTTGTATTTAATTTTGGCCTCGGAAATAATGTCCGAGGGGGCAGAAGTTCTCTCAAGTGATTTAATGCGTTTGTAAAGGGCGGTGACAAAATTACGGAAAGTGGCAAGATTTTTGTTCCACCAATTAAATTTAGAGCGGGAGGTAGATTTTTTCTTTCTAATATGGGTAAAAGCGCAATTTTGAGTTATTTTAATAAAGTTTTCAATAAAATTATTAAGCATGGAAGGAGTTTCTATCTGGTCCAGAAGGAGAGAGGGTTTTTTTATGTTGGATCTAAAATTATAAATGAATTTACCAAGGCTATATTTAGTTTTAAGAAAAATGGAGTAGTCAATAAGGGGATCTACATTAAGAGAGATTTTAATAAAATGGTGGTCACTAAAAGAATCACTTGGGAGAATTTCCCAATTTTGAATACAGTCGTAAAAGCCAAAGGAAACAAGTGAGAGATCTGGGAATCCTTTACCAGAATGAGAACTGAATGTTGGACCACAAGCGGGATCGTTGAGTACTATTAAATTCTTGTCAAGACAAAGGTCAATAACATCGTATCCACGGTGATCAATAAAATCATATCCCCACATCTGTGCCCTGGCATTAAAGTCGCCAAGGACCAAAAAGTCAGAATGAAGAAAGTCGAGGACAGAAAGCTCAGCCAAGAGGAGAGGCAGAGGATCACGAGGAGGAAAGTAAAGAGAGACGATATTAAGGGGGGCATGAGAGGGGAGGAGAATTTCGATAATAACAAAAGAGTTTGAAGTTTAAGTGTGGATTTAATATCAGGGTTAATAATTAAAATGGTAGCTTTATTAGAAGTGGAACAGTATTGTTTAATGCCAAAAGGGGGAGAAAGAATGTTTTCACACACCGGAGACGTAAGACTCCTGTACGCAGATCAAATCGTATGAATTTTCTATGCCAAATTGTAAAAGGTTATTGTGGGCTGCCAGAGAGTGGTTGGCGTTAATTTGAAGAATATTGAGAACCATGAGTGCAAGAAAATGCCAGGACACAAAGTGGGGGAAAAGGGCTAAAATAAAAATACAAGAAAAATACAAAAAGTACTTAAAAAGCATTAAATACATAAAAATACAACAGCAAGGAAAAATAGTGAAAAAGGTATCAAAGGGAGCGCTGGAGGTCCCGAATTCTGCTTAGTTCTTGTTTCCAAGCACTACAAGAGTCTCTATCACGTGAGTTATGATTAGACTTCCACTTAAGAGTGGGATTGTCTTTGTTAGCTTGTGCACAGTTGATACAGGTAGGGTTGGTGACCTTACAGTTTTTATAGTTATGTCCACTTTTAGTACAGTTACTACAATTCCCGGATGTCCAGGGGCAGTAATTAGCGGTATGTCCGAAAGAGTGACAAATGTACAATGATATATTAGAAACATTGTGTCATAGACCTTATACATCATTTTATCACTGTGAAATAAGTAGATTTATTGCATCATATGTATGGAATTTTTTTTGCAGAGAATGATCAGTAGTTTTTTGAATGTGACATCATGAAATTGCCTAGAAGTGTGTAAATGGTAATTGAACAAAATGGTCAATCAATTAAAGTTATTTCTTTGTATAAAAAATAGTTTTTATTTTAATGAAGATAAAAACCCGAATATTGTTTCCGACCAACCCAATATTTTATACCGTGAAAATTCTAAATCAATAAAAACATGTTGAATTTAAATGTTAACATATTTTGCTATGCATCATATTCTACTTCTTTTATATTAATTAAACAAAGCGAATTCAAACTTCAAAAGGGAATCTGAGGTGTAACACATGACTTTCGTTAAAACTTAACAAATCTGGATATTTCAGAAATCTAAAATATCAATTAAAGCTTCCTTATAATTTGAATGCGCCCAAAATCCGTAAAGATTTTGGTGTTGCCAATTAAAATCAGCATACTAAATTTCCCTAATTTCGTCTGATTATTTCAAAAGATATCCCCTTCAGCGTGTAAATGTAAAATTTCTAATATCTTGAGAACGGCCCTTGATAACTATTAAACAATGGTATCTATTTATGTATGATTACGCGTACTTTCAAATTATTTACAAATTTCATAATAGTGAATACATATTGATTCCTTTATGAATATTTCACATTGGATAAAAAATGTGCAACATCTGGAGAACAGCGCACGTTAATATTCTGTAAAGCATATCATGCGCTTTTAAATTATTAATAAAATACTTTTAAATTGACTATTTTTGAAGCAAAGTTTAATATATTTGCTTTTCTGTACTTGTTTGAGTTTCGAAGGAAGTTATTGGAAAATTGATTGCCAATCTCTAGTCCAAAGAGCCTGAAAAATGATAAGATACTAATATGCATCTGTTCTCATATTCTTATCGAATTTCGCAAGATTAATTGTTTTATCTTAATTATCTTAATATCTTAATTTGGGTGATAATTATCTTAATTTATCTGAGAGATGTGGTTTCCATAGCCTCTCAGACAGACACACGCATCAATAAAAAAATTGTTGATTTGTATTCGGGGATGTGGGAAATGTGTAGATGCATAAAAATCTCGGAATCGGATTTTTGACACCCTTCATAATACTTTCCTATTTTATTATGAATATGAAAGCAAAGTCCATTCTCCTATCCTTACAAAGCGAAATAAATATTTGCCTGAATTTTGTGATACCTTTTACACAAAACCTTCAATAGGCAGGAAGATAAAAATTTGCACATATACGCAAAATTGCACACATATGAGCAGAATCACAATTTTAGTAATTAGAGCGGACTGTGACCATGTGAAATGCTCATTTTTAAACAGCACATGCTCGCTACGCTTCATACAAATAACAAGTAAACAACTTTTAAACAGCTAATCAAAGTTTGTGTTCTTGCGTGCATTGTGATTTAAATGTGCCCCTGTACATAAAATACGTTTTTGTGATTTAAATATGCTACTTTGATTTCATTGTATAATCAAAGCATGCGTGCACTTTGATTTAAACTTGCTCCTGTACATTAAATACGTTTTTGGGATTTAGATGTGCTACTTTGCATTCATTGTTTTCCTGTATTTTAATGTGTTTAATTTAAAATTCAAATTCTATAAAACTTATAGACTCTTTGGTATTATGATTCTCAAATATTAACATTAATTTTTTATATTTCTAATTTCATAATTATTTGTTAAAATGAGTTTTAATTTGAAATCTTTCACAGCTCCACATATTTCCTATGTCCTATATCCTTCGTCCTATATCCTTCCTATATCTTTCGTTCTATATCCTTCCTATATCTTTCGTCCTATATCCTTCCTATATCTTTCGTCCATTCGAAGCCCGGTTTTTTGCTTGTAATATTTATTAAAAAGCAAAAATAGCACGTTTGCCATGCTTACAAAGGCAATAGTGTATGTCAAATGCTTCCTTAAAAATTAAATTTTCTTCAACTATTCTCTATACAAAATGTAATTTTTCGATTTCATGAAATAATTAATCGCTTTAATATTCCATTTGAAAGGCTGGAGAGAACTTAATGATAAGCGCCAAAATTTAAAAAAAAATAATTACCTTACTTCACTATACATACCGCTAATTTATTTATTTATATTTATTTATTTATTTATTTTTGTAATTGATGCATAACCCGTCAAGTCCAAGTACAATGATCATAATACAGGGAATCGCATCAAAATAAATATATCAAACATGCATGTTTAGAAAAATTTATACATTCTAAAAGAATGTAAAAACGCAAATTAAAACATTTGCGCTAATAAAAATATATAAAGTTAATTAAGAAGATAGCGCATTGAAATTCATTCTTGCTTTATTTTTTATAGGATACGAATATCATAATCGGTAATTGTAATCAAAATAAGGAAAATTAATCGCCATTAGAATACTAAAACAGTTAAAAGATCATTATGCAGTTCAAGGGAAACTTAATTTCAGAATTACTTTTTCTAGTAGTAGTATTGTAATTTCGAATTCAGAAACAGTAGAGGACGTTTTCGCTCCGCTATAAAACGCTAATCACGCCTTATACAATTTCTGGATTCAAAGTTGCAATTTTTTTAACCAGAAAAATTCTAAAATCATTGCTTATAAGAATTTTCTGCATGCTTGTCATCTCATGGGTGGTGATAAATGATTAGTTGAATACTCTTTTTGATAGTAATAGCGCCATTGTATAAACCTTATGTTAAACATGTTTAATACAAAATCTCAAAAAATAAATAAATAAATAAATAAAAGCAGAATAAAACGTTTTATGATAATACACTAAGATCGACAAGAATAATTTACATTATATCTGTATACAACTGTAAATTCCAGCAATACCGAATTTTTTAAATAAATATAGCATTTTTAGCGAATTTCGTAAATGAAAAGAAAATGCTCGTTCATGACTGAGCGCTGAAGCTTAACATATATGCCTTTTAATAGTATGAAATATATTAAAATATCGGTTGATTATACTGAAATTTCATTTTCTTCACATACATTTATTAAAAGCAAAGGTGTTTTCAATTGATGTATGTATAATACAATATGCGCTTTAACAGAAATTTGAGATTTAGACAGAAATATCTATTTAAATAAGGAGTCCGATACGGATTGAAACAGGCCGCCTACTTAGTAATTGTATTCAAGTTGAATAGTATATCAGGGGGGGTTTTGATTCATGATATTTTATCCCATATTATGATTAAAAAAATAAGATTCTCTATTAAGTTTATTTCCTGTGTAAAAAGGCGAATAAATAGTGTCATAATAAATCATTGCAGCAGTTTAAGCGAGAAGTAGGTCATTTATTGAGTAAAATTATTTTCAAATTATCTTGTCAAGCCGATGTTATAAATGACTAGGAATTTTCTCTTAAGAGGCAAAAAATATACAGTCATTTTTTCTGTTCATTTAAGAAAATTAACTGACATCCTTTTTCTGTTTAGTCTATGTTAGCAATTAGTCTTTTTTTTTGTTTCTTTTTTTAACATTTATGATATCATCGTACATTTTTATCTGTGGCATTATTTTAACTTTGTATTATCAATTTTCAGCTCGTTGTATTTTGTATCGAGTTAAATAAATATTACTCGCACGTAAATCTTTTTCGTATTTCTCTGATTAAATACAAAAATATTTAAATAAAATTTTATATAAAAAATGCACACATTTGTTAGTATAATTATTAGATTGTCTACTGTTGTTATTCATAATAAGATATAAGAATAGAAGAATATGGCACAATATATTACGATTAGTGTTAAGGATAACAACAGTAATAATAACTTTGCCGTGCTTCTAATTGGAGGTTTTATTTCAAAAGTTCATAACTGGGAGTTATTCAACGGTACGACACCATATTCAGCATGGAGACGATACAATGTAATATTATTTGGAACAAAACGTCCATGACTTCCGAAAATAGCCATTAGATTGACACAGGGTACTGCTCAGGGTACTGCAAACTAATTCAGAAGGTCACAAAATTTGCTATACACACGTCATGTGGTGTAGTTACACAAAAACTTATTCGATATGATGTCTTCGGCTGTCGAAAACGTTTTGCAATCACAAAGTCACTTGCTCAACGACAGACCGTTGTTGTTGTTGAGACCCAGATAGTCCGACCTCCCAGAAAGGTGTTGTTGTTGAAACCCAGACCGTCCGACCTACCAGAAAGGTGTAAGGTAACTGTTTGGACGGTCGGGAAGTGCTACCCAATTTAGACCGGAACCCAGTGGGGGAGGCATCCACAGGGACCGTACCCTCCTTCCCCTACCACCAACCTCTCGGAAGGACTTTCGGACCCACATGTTTAACGTGATCGTACTCCGCATGAACACGGCGGCAGTTTTGGCAGTGGCTGGAATCGAACCCGGGCCTACCGAGTGCAACTCCAGCGCGCTAACCAATGGGCTACCGCGCCCTTCCCAGAAAGGTGTAAGGTAACTGTTTGGACAGCCGGGAGGAGCCACCCAATTTAGACCGGAACCCAGTTCGAGAAGCATCCACAGGTACCGTACCCTCTTTCCCGTAGCACCAACCTCTCGGAAGGATTTATGGACCCACATGTTTAACGTGACTGTACTCCGCTTGAACATGGCGGCAGTTTTGGTTGCGGAGGGAATCGAACCCGGGCCAACCGAGTGCAATTCCCGCGCGCTAACCACTGGGTTACCGCGCCCTACAGACCGTAGAGTTTCACTAAAAATGTTGTGGATATGGCGTGTAAAGCATGTTCGGTGATAAGTTGTCTATGTATCCAAGATAAACAGCATCATTGTGTTGTTCCCATTCCAGGTCCCGGATTAGTCCAACTGGGACCCAGGACAGCCATTCATCCGGGGTCTCTTTTTCCCTGTTGACATACATGAAATAAAAATAAAATATTTTTGCCAAAACGTAATTGCATTCTAGAAAAAGATATACAAAATGTGGCTCTGACATATTTCAGTAGAATTTATATTATTGGCAACTTTCTTATCATAGCCGAGATGCCAACATGCTAAATGAATGCGGTTAATCCCTATATATCCCCAAAATGAATCTATCCGCTGGGCAAACCTAGTCCAATGGTATACATTTCTTATAGGAAACAACCGTTAATTTTCGAGGATGTAATTGTTTAATTTGGGGCCCTTGTAGTGCAGGGCCCCAAATTAAACAATTACATCCTCGAAAATACAGCAGCTACCCGCATGTCCCTGCTTTATTCGGTGCCCTGAGGATTTCCGAAATAGCAAGCTCTCTAACAGAGCTGCACGAAAATTGTGGCTGATAATTCTTTCATCGGAAAACGTGTCAGAAGCAATTGATTGGCAGCGAATGGTGAAGTGAAATGGGGCGCTCTTCTGCGTAAAAATTGTTGAATCCAGATACCAAACGCTATTGAAGTGTTGGATATCATGGAGTTAGTAAGAAGGATATAAAACTCCTATAGATGAAGCCATTGAAAATGCCATAATGCTTTGAGAATTATAACCAGGTGTGGCTAGTGTTAGTAAAGTAGCTCTATTGTTAGTTTACATAACAAAAACGTGTAGTAAGTAGTATATGCATTTTTGAGTATTTCAAAATTAAGGGTTTCCTAATTATGAGTATTATTAACCAGTATTTTACAAAGTTGTAGGATAGAGTACAGAATATATGGAGATAAAAATAAATTGAAAAATAAAATAATTTTGAATACTTAGGAATATTTTTATTACATTAGTTCTACTTTACATTGAGCTCATAAATTAGTTTTGCAAAATTGACAATTTAAATAAATATTTTTGGCTTTTCGCCATAGAAATGCATACAACACAGAGCTACTTATCTTATCCCAGCGCCACCTGAATTATTCTATCAAGCGGTATTGGCGTTTTCTTAATATTAAATTTTAACTCCTTACTTTTAATTCCATGTTTGGAAGCATATTATTGGCTAAAACAGATCAATATCGCTTACCATAGTGTACCATAGTTTACCATCGCTTTGACTTCTCATGTTATGGATTTGTGACATGAGATGCACATGTAATGGATCAGTGAACTTCTGTTGTCGTGAGAGTAATACATTAGTATGAAGTCTGCTCGAAGAATGCGTGATTGGCATGCGGTAAAAACATTGCAAAATTATTGTGCATTCTTAGTTTACTGTTTTTGTATATATTAGAAAATAGTGAACAAATATGTTCAGCTGGCAGAAAGAGGAAGCGGAAAAGTAAACCGTAGCCCATTTTTTTCAAATTTTTTAATAACAATTTTAGCAAAACATTCATTAGTAACATTTTGTTTAATTTCTTTACCACAAAACAATTAAAGATGATAAAACTATTAATAATATTGCAAAATAAAAAATAAATAAAAAATAAACACGACACGAATCTGCGCCATTTAACACCAGACAGTAAATTGCCACTATATGAGTATGTCATATATCAATAACAGATGAGTTCAGCTCGGCAAATGATTCTCAAGATTAACAATTAATGAATATGTGAAAACTTGTAAGGATAACAGCGCAGAATTTGTGTTACAACCCTGTGCAGCGTGCTTATAGGTTAGTCTTAAGATCATGCAGTGACGCCATACGTTACACTTCCTCACTATATTGCACGATATATATACATATACGTTGAAAAAATCCTTTAAAAGATCACAACCTTCAATACTACGAGGGTCACACTGAAATATTTGAAACAAATATAATTTAATATATCATTTTATATTTAGTAATTAATACTTTTCTACTAGTACATATAAATATTCTGTAGGAAATTCAGGTAAGTATGAATATAGATATTTTGGTACCAGATTTTTTTTTTGTACATGCCTTAATATTCTAATTAATAGACTTTTTGCTTTTCTACTTCTAAAAAAATATCCATATAATAATATCTCTGATTCAAATTATTTGTGAATGTTTATTGTCAAAAGTACATTCCACACATACGTTAAATAGAATGTTTTAAGAAATAAAAATTAAAATAATTAATGCTTGTGCCCAGAGCTGCAATTAGAAATTTAGTATATACAGCTAAAAGAATTTCGGTGCCCTTTTTCAAATATATTTATTTTGTATAGAAAAATAGTTTCTACTTTCAATTTATGTTTATTAAAATCCATTGTCACATTGAATTATATGAAAATAATTGAAATTATTAAGACATTTTAATTTTGTTGTATGCATTTTGTCTTGTTATTATTATTTATTGTAACGATTTGGGACACTTCTGATTTCTTTTCAATTTCTTGTTCTGAAAACATAGCGAAATTAAGAAACAAGGGCAATGGGACCATCTACTAGAGATGAAGGGAAATTATCTCATTACCATAAGATGTCAAATATGTTTGACCGTGTGGACAAAATACACTTCAAACACAATTCTGAGAATCAACATATGTGACAAACATTCACTGATCATTTGTAGACACCTTTACCAACTCTTAGGAGTGTTCAAAGTACTCCCCTCCAACATCAATGCTCTTTTGTAGGAGGATTTCCCAAAGATTAAATGCTTCAAGCTATCCATTCCTTGGAATCGATGAAAAATATGCTTTTATAACCTCATGAATCTCATCTTCGGAATGAAAACAATGCCCACGTAATTTTTTTTTAGATTAAAAAATAGTCAAAAGTCACACATAGCAAAATGAAGAAAATAAGGTGGATGTTCTATCACTTTGGTGTTTTTTTGTTCAAGAAATTCAACTGTCATTCTTGCTGAATGAGAAGATGCATTGTCATGGTGAAGCATGAGTCCCCTAACATTCACTTCCTGAAGAATTTCTAGAAGACACTTAGTGGTATATCAGTTAGCTGTAATTGTCTTATGTCCCTCTAGCTCTATGGCTTTAACCAAATCTGTACTTCTGAAGACCACGGCATACATCACTTTCTTCACTGCTCGTTGTCTTTTCACCATTGTTGGTTTGGGGTCATCTTCGAAGACCCATACTTCACTTTTTTGACGTGTTGGAACGTCAAACAACGGTATGTATATTTCATCAGCAGTTATGATTTTAGAAATAATGCGGTGTGCACCATCATTAAGTAATTTTAGGGTTTCTTTACTGATTCTGATACGCTCCGCTTTTTGGTGTTCTGTTAAATTATGGGGGATTCAATGAGAAACTAATTTTTTTACATGTAGTTCTTCATGAATGATTTTATGTATAGCTGCGGAACCAATGCTAAGTTCCTTCTGTATCATTTGGTAGTACAGCGATTATCATCGATTAGCAGTTTTCGAATGGTCAACACATTTTCTGGGACTACGGCTGACAAAGGTATTCCTGTGTGTTTATCATCCAGGAGAAAATTTTGACTTCTTTTAAACTTTGTAAACCATCTGAATACAGTGACATGAGATGAAGCATCATTTCCATATGCTAACTGTAGACGTTGAAGACACTCTTCTTGATTTAGCCCCTCTTTCACATCATAGAAAATCATAGTTGGATAATGCTCTCGTGTCAACTCCATTTTCTTTTCTTTTAAAATTTATTCTACGATAGCTAAATTGTAATTGGTGCCACAAATTTTCGTCTGCGAACATAAAAGAGTTCAAATTTAAATATCCGACCAATATTTTTTTTCTATCGCATATCGTCTGCCCCTGTCTCAAAAATTTCAGTATGTTACATAAATAATTATTTCTTATTTAAATTTTCATAATAAAACGAATGACATACCTCAGAACGTAGTATAAACCGTCCTAGTATTCCAAACAAGTGCAAACCGTTCTCGAAATATTGCATGTTTTTGAAATAAATTTATCAAAACTATTTAGATAAAATTGAAGAGTATCGTGAACTATGTTCGACTTCCATATACAATATTATGCGACAAATTTGTAAACATCATACGCATGGATATAGCTAGTCATTTCACGACAGAAGATACCTTGTGAAATAGATTTGTATTTCGATATTTCATGGACGAATGAAACTTTTCAAACGAAATTTGCTACTATTGTTACAACCACTGAATACTAAAATTTTATTGAATTTAAAAGGAAATTTAAAATAAAGTTTGAAAGCACCCTAATTTTCGAATAAAATTTCAAAACAATCATAAAAAGTCTGAATATTTAAAATTGTTATATAAAATATAATATTTTATATAATTTTTCATTGGAGAACGAATGACACAAACTTTAAACTGCAATTGAGATCCGTTTTCGAGATATTGCACGTTTTTTGAATGAATTTATAATATATATATATATATAAAATTAAAAAGTTGTTGGAATTGTGAAGTCGTTATCTTTACAATGTTATGCTACAAATTGGTGAACATTTTTCTGGTAGATCTAGTTCGTTCCGATCACGAGAGAAGATATTTTTAGTTATAGTTTTGTATTTTGATACCAACAATTCACCAAATTCATTTCTATGTTTATCTGTTCTGCAATTCTTAATGATAAATTTGACGGTGATTTGAAAAATATCGCTATGTCGCCAAAGTGGTTTGCAACTTTTTAAAAATGTCTCCGAATTTGAAGAAAAGGTTGCCATATTAGCAGAAATGACACTAAACTAATGAAAGTTACACGAAATTGATGAATATCTAATATCTTGGGAAATGAAGATCAATTTATATAGAATTCTTCTTGTTATGGAGATTAAAAATTTTGATTCACAATAGTAAGTTTAACCATTTTTGGTAGAGATACATTTTATTAGAGAATCTAGTTAGGATGTCGTAAATTAATTGTGCGATATTATTTTTCGATAGGGAGGTGGTAAAAGAATTAATTATTGTGTTGGGCGTAATGTCTAGGGATTTTATATGCCCATTTAGCGTTGATTGGATGGTTGATATAGTAATGAGATTCGCTTTTCTAAATTAAACAACGAAATGTTAAATATAATATTTCCGTATGAAAAACATAGTTATAATTTTTCAGTTTAGGAAACTATAGATAAAAACGCAAACCATCAGTTTTATATAACAAAGTATTACATTTTAATTATTGTAATCGTTTAAATTATTAACTATATTGCTTAGCGGATGTTAACTACATTTCTAATTGTCATGTAAATAATTTCGCAAAATAAAAGTTAATTTGGCACTTCGAAATAGTTTTAGTTGTTGTCCACCAAAAATGCGTCCAATTAATGTACTATTTATTCAACATTAAAAACTTTGTGCCGTGTTAATTGTTCATCCTAATTAAGATGTGGCAGAAGCAAGGTCATTTGATTGTGCGGGGAAAATCATGTGCTGCCCATATCAATTTTTTATATATAAAAAACCCCTTCAATACGTCTGTATATAATGATTTAGAGAAAATATTGTTAAGGATGTGATAGAAGATCCCTGCTGTGACGAGAAAGTGGACAACGAGCAAATTTCGGCTCAGATACTCCCATCAGTTTAAAATGCTACATATGGCGTGATTCATGAATGACCATAGGTACTGGGGTTTCCTGTCAGGTTGAAAATAGTACTCCAACCGTAACGAAAATATTGCGACGAAAATATTGCTAAAATTTTTTAAATGTCGCCTAAGGAAAGGGACACCACATTGATGAATTAAAATTAAATATTTCAATATATGAACTATATTGTTTATATTGCGGATGCTATTAATATTGATTTGTCAATTTATATTTGCATGAAATATAAGTTAATAGGGATGGTTGAAATAGTTTTATATGTTATCATTCAGAAAATATACCAAATGTGTTCAATTTAACTCTAAAAACACTCTGCCGTGGATCTTGTACATCATGCCTTCTCTGTGAAGTAAATTCATTAAATTATCTAGAGAAAGCCAGGTGTTGTCCACATCAGGTTTTTCGTAAGTCACATAATATCTTAAAAGAAGCACGGGTCTTTATTACTGTTGAGTCAAATGTAAGTAGAGCATGTCAGGGTGCATATTATATTGTCTCACATCATACATCGTATGGGCAGTAGATGAGAAATAAACATCAGCTGGTCACAGTAATATGATCTATCTATATAAATGATTCATAGACATTTACAACATATTTAATTTTGATTGTTACAATAAACTCCCGATTATCCGCGGAATTGGGTGGCGCGATAACCACGGTTAAGCGAATTTCGCGGATAATCCGCAAAATAGCTGGAAAAGGACAAAAATCCACACACAAATGCATTTAAACCATTTTTAAGAATCATAATATAGTAGCACATACTCACACACATAGAGTTGTGACTTCATAAACGGTATCCTTAAGTTTTTACAAAAAAGTCGGTTAATTGTTTTTGTTTTTTCGTTTCGATGTTCCTCTTCTTTATTTGCGATTGAAGTTTTTTTAACAGCATCTTGTCGCAAAGTGATGAATCGTCCTGCTCCTCTATGTATTTAATGATTCCTTCAATGTGAGTTAGCGCTTCATCATGGCTCATTTTCTTCTGCATCCCTTCTCCCTCATCTTCTTCATCGTTCTCAACCGAAACCACACCTTTTTTTCTCCGGCTATGATTTCTTCATCGGTAAGATGTTCGAAGCCTGGATCGTTTGCGTCACAATTGATCCACTCAACGATGCTATTTTTATCCACGTTACTTCCTCCAGGAACATATTTTGCAAAATTTGCCAAATCAGATGCAGTAACTTCCTCGTCTTCTTCTTCCTGTGGAGACTCTAACGTTTTTTCCACATTTGGCAAAATTTTTCTCCAAGACTTTACTAAAGTCGTTATCTTGACCGCATTCCAAGCTGTGTTGATGTCATAAATGCTGTCAAGAATCGTGTAGTCCTTGCAGAAGCCCTGGAGATCGCCCCCCTCTTCAATCCGTTTTTTCAATAAGTTGGTCCGATACCTTTTCTTCATAGAAGCAATAACTCCTCAGTCCATGGGCTGGATAAGTGCCGTGACGTTAGGTGCTAAAAACTTGACGAAAAAATTTCCATCTTCTGATTTCAGAACACTTTCTCCTGGGTGACCCGAGGCGTTGTCAAGCAACAATATGGCTTTTTCGGGTAGGTTTTTAGACTTGAGATGCTCTCGCACTTGGGGAATGAATTTTTTTTCGAACCATTCCTGAAATATTTCTTGAATCATCCAGGCTTTTTTTTGGTTAAAGTAATGAACTGGAAGGTTTCCAGCTCCTGTACCTTTAAAGGATCTAGGTTTTCTTACTTTCCCAATCACTACTAGTCTTAGTTTGTGTGTTCCCGTGACATTGCTGCAAGACATTATCGTCAATCGTTCTTTACTGGTTTTATGTCCTGATGCTTGACGCTCTCTTTCAAACAGCAGTGTTCGCATCGGCAAACATTCCCAATACAGTCCAGATTCGTCAGCGTTGTATACCTGTTCATATGAAAGTACTTCTGATTTTAAAAATTCCTAAAAATCATTTTTAAAGTCCTCTGCTGCCTGATTACCGCAACTTAATTTGTCACCGTGAAGTCCGATTTCTTTAATTCCATGGCGTTGTTTGAATCTAGTTAACCAGCCTGATGACGCATCAAAAGTCCCTTCTATTCCAAGCTTTTCGAAAAATTGCTTAGCTTTTGCAGCAATAATCGGTCCTGAAATGGGTGTATCCTCACTTCTTACTTGACTCACTCATTTTAATAATGCCGCGTCCAATTCTTCGTAGGTGCTGGTTTTCATGGTTTTCCTCTTCTTCATGGACGATGAGTTGTCCGATGCAGAAGCAAATTGCATTAGTTTATCTTTTTGCTTCATATAATGTCTCTAACTGTAGACTCTCCAATGCCGTACTTCAAGCTCATTTGTCTTTTCGATGAACCATTTTCAATTTTTTTATCAACTCTAACTTATCTTAGATGGATAAGACAACTTTTTTTCTCTTTTCGCTCATCGCTAAAATTACAAGTTTAAACAGACGCGAGCAGATCGTGCACACAGATTGACCGCAACGTACTAAAGTGATGTGGTGTCAATTCTGACTTGAAATGGTAAGCGTAAAGGAATGCGGAGGTACGGAAAATGACCTCGGCCAATTCGCCCCAACCTTCAATCTGGTCCGTAACCTGACAAACGGCATATTCGTCCATTGTACAGGTTTCGGTGACCTTGGGGGGGGGGGGGTAGGGGTAGAAAGGAATACGAACAATCCGATTGTTGCTCTAAAAATAGATTTTGCATTTGTTGATCATGAAAGGCGTGTTGCGTGTTTATTTCTCTACATTTCGTAAATGATCGTCGCAAAAAAAAAAAAAAAAATCGCGGAAGACCACACGGATAATCGGGAGTTTACTGTAGTAAATATCAACTCGGTTAGAATAGAATGGTTCATGGGTAATTCAGGAAACCATGAAGTCTTCCGGTAATGTGTATATATTTAAATATTCAAATTTCTGTTGTTGTTGTTACTAATCTTCTACCTTGGTCCAGCCAATAGGTTAGACCAGGTCCATGAGACCAAAAACACTCAAAATGTCCAAGACGAGAAGGGGACTCAGTGTCAAATCCTTCTTGCCTGGCCTCAGGCAGGACAGAAGATGATCTGGGGTGGAGTGATTGATGTTACATTTCCCACAAATGGGGAAGATCTTATTGCCCTGATCAAATTTAAGGCATAAGGAATCTGAAATCTGATCTCAAATTTCTAAAAATTAGTAACTAGTCTTTGTTGTTAACATTCATGACTTAATTTCATTGTTGAAAAGATAATATTCCAACAATATATAATAACGTGATGAGCGATAATTAAATAGAAAATGTCTAAAATTATAACAATGCTGAAGTTTTCATTAATTACAAGAAGTAAAATAAACCCTTAAATCAAAATCAACTCTTTTAAGCCATGAAATATTAATTACACCGTAAGGTCTAACGGATATATTATTATCGGTATGTAAATTGTTTTTTAAACAGCAGTTTAGTAAGCATAATAATACAGGCAAATTGGAAAATAGAATGTTTATAATAAAATGAAAAGCTGCGAAAAAGAATTCAGAAAAATTTTTGAGACAGAATCTTGGAATTATTTCTTGGAACTATCAGATTCTACCTTGCATACAGACGATGGCTGCACCTTCGACATCCATAAAGTTATATTAGCAAACAGTAGTGATTACTTTCGCAAGTTGTTTTGTGGTACTGATAGAACGGAGAAGGAGTTTCGGATACCGAATATTAGCGGCGAATGTTTAAGTACAATTTTGAGCTACATTTACACAGGTAATATTGCTTTAACTGAAAATTGTTTTGAATATATCTTTTCCGCAGCACATTACTTTGAGCTAATCGATCTTAGCAAGCAAACTAAAGAAAATGTAATCAAATTTGTAAGTTTCAACAACTGTATAAAAATTTACAATTCTGTTCAGAAAACTGACCCAGCCATTAGCCAAGAAATTTTCAGATTCATTGTTCTGAATTTTGAAGATGTCTCGCTTCATAGTAATCATGAACTTATCGAACTGTCAGTAGACGTTTTGAGCGGATTTATTCGCAGCACAAGTCTTAGAGTGTGCAGCGAAAGAACTGTATGGTTAACGATTCTGGCATGGGTGCAGAAAGACTTTGACAACAGGCAAATTCATGTTTCTTACCTATTGAATCATTTGGCAATAGAAGACATAGATGAAAATCTAGCATCCGATATATTGAATCATCAAATTGTGGGAAAAATCTATTGTTGTCGGATATTAAATTCCATGAAATCAAGACATAAGTTGTCTAGCAATCTGGAAATTATGCAATCTTATTTAATGAAGCATTCCAGCTCCTCAATAAGCTTGATATACCGAATGCCTCCAAGAGTACATTTATTTTACAAACATTTCTGTCAAAATAGCGAAGTGCATCATGAGATTTACGCCACTTATGATGAACATTTGTATATGTGGCGTAAAATAGCGGAGATCGACATCTCGCCTGATTATTTAATAAACGTCGGCCAATATCTTTATGCAATATATACACTAGGAAGAAGATTCATCAAATTTGATTTGAGTGAAAAAGTATGGATTCCGATTATGATTCCTGGAGATGGATATGTTTATTGTGCTGTGAAAGTTGAACGATCTATTTACTTTTTTGTTCGTCGTCATTCTCTTTGGAATAGAACTCTAATCTATTTTAGGGTAGGATTATATTTTATCGATGTCGAAGTTTACAATTGTGACACTAACACATGGTCAACTCAGATGGTCCGTCCAATATTTAGTATCACTCGTTATCCTTTAATATCAACCGTGGCCATTGCAAAAAGAATTTATCTAGTTGGGTTTCCGTTTGATCATAGAACTATGGAAGCTCAAGTATACAATACAACCACCCACAGTTTGAAACTTCTACCAACACCCAATACCAGCACACTTTTTTCAAATATAGACTTCATTTCATACTTGTGCTTATCACATAAACTTGACTCAGTTGCTTACAATGAACGTCTCTACTTGTTTGCACCTAAAAGTGGAAGTAGCAATCAGTACAGAGCAGAAATGTTTGATCCAAGAACTAACTTATGGAGTCAATTACCAGATCTTCCGAATACATTCGATTGCATTAAAGCCATCGTTTTGAATGATCAACTAGTTGTTTATAGTAGATGCTGCGAACAAGATCAACAACATAATTATCGTTGGAATGATGCAGGAGAACATTGGGAAAAAATTGATGAAATACCCATTTTAAAACTTTACAATCTGAGTAAATTTTGCACTTTAGAAGACCCAGAAATTCTAAGAGTCATCGCAAATGAAAACAAGAATCCTAGCACAAAATTTGAATCAGTGTATAACCTTTAGCCATTGGAAAATATTACACACTGAATTCTGAACTATCTTTAGAGAAACAAGAATCAAGTATTAGAATTTCAAGCTGTTTTTCTTGAACGATTTTTTCAGAATCTATGTTCTGCAAGCAGATATTTGTAAGTTTTCACTGATTTGCAATATATACATATTAGGACAACTATCGTTGAGTGTTATTAATAAGTGTGTTGTTGAGCCCCAGATCGTCCGACTTACCAGAAAGGTTTAAGGTAACTGTTTGGAAGCCCGGAACCCAGTGGGGGGAGGCATCCACAGTGACCGTACCCTCCTCCCCCTACCACCAATCTCTCGGAATGACTTACGAACCCACATGTTTAACGTGATCGTACTCCTCGTGAACACGGCGGTGGTTTGGGCAGCGGAGGGAATCAAACAAGGGTCTACCGAGTGCAATTATACCGCGCGCTAACCACTGGGCTACCGCGCTTTATTAATAAGTGTGTTGAAGACCCAGACTGTCCGACTCATCCAAAGGACTCAAGTAACTGCTTGGACGGCCGGGAAAGGGAGAAAGCGGGGCCCAACTCCCTATTAATAAGTGTGCGTAGCTTTTGTGAAAATATATATGACTAATTCGTAACAAAATCAGAAATCCTTATTAATTATCCTCATCCGAATTTAGCTTAATAAAACTGTAAGAATATGATGTGAGCAACAAATACATTTCCCTAGGGACTAAAATTCATTTTCATCTTTACTTCATTAATACTTCATTAAATTGAATTTTTTTTTAATCGCACTAAATAACAATCATAATTATCTGAAAGTACAATAAAATTACACTTTCACTACAATTTTCGTTTTCATTTGGTAACAGGACGTATTTTCAAATCCGGTGTAGCAAAAATGCAAAAGAAAAAAAAACTTATCTCGAGAAAGGTTACTCCTAAAGTAATGGGGTTGGATTTATTCTTTTTATCATAAAAAATTACGCACAAAACAAGCATTTAATGAATATATTTAAGCATACGTAATCCTTCATTTTAAATTTTGACGATTTTTGCCGGCCATTTCGCAAAAAAGGCAGGTTCTTTTTTACTAAATAGTACCAAAATCCAATCATCACCAGAGTAAACCACAAGTGACTTACCGGTAAAATTGCATGAAATTTGGTATATTAGGTTTTCAGTTAGAGTGAATACATCCATCGAACACACACATACACACACACACACACACATACTTGGGTGGTTGACCACCTGGGAACACCGCGTGCTGTTGGCACATTTCGGGAGCGGTAGCCCGATGGTTTGCGCGCTGGATTTGTACGCTGCCGCAACTGCCGCCGTGTTCATGTACGAACATGTTAAACATGTGGGTCCGTAAGTCCTTCCTAGAGGTTGGTGGTAGGGGAAGGAGGATAAGGAGCATGTGGATGTCTCCCCAACTTTGATCTGGTCTAAATTGGGTGGCACTTTCCGGCCGTCCAAACGGTTACCTTACACCTTACTGGTAGGTCGGACGGTCTGGTTCTCAACAACAACAACATAATATTTGCACGCTGCCACAACTGCCGCCGTGTTCATGCGGAGTACGATCACGTTAAACATGTGGATCCGTAAGTCCTTCCGAGAAGTTGGTGGTAGGGGAAGGAGGGTACGCTTCCTGTGGATGCCTCCCCCACTGGATTCCGATCGAAATTGGGTGGAACTTCCCGGCCATCCAAAAAGCTACCTTACACCTTTCTGGTAGGTCGTACGGTCTGGGTCTCAACAACAACACCAACAACATAACATGTGACATAACAAGTACACGTAAGTATCCACGTGGTCATATGCATCAGCAACTTGCCGACTTATTGTAAATACTAGATCTTACTGTCATCCGTACCCCGCCAATTAATTAATTAATTATTATTATAATTTTATCCCTGCCCATATCTTTAAACTATAATAAGTTAGTATGTAATTTTTACTACACCAATATTAACTGTTCCTAGGGTTATATATTTTAATTTTTACAGTTTTCTTTTAATATGAAATGACGCTTCCAATATCTTTGTATTACTCACTGAATTGTAGCTAGGCGCATATGTAGATTTTGCACTATTCCAAAATATGACATACATTATTAGACAATGTTAGGTTGTTTCAGAAGTTATGGCATAATTATTTAAATCTTTTGGTTTGGTAGCATGATATAAATATTTTATATGTCTCCCATTTCTGCATATTTTAACATTGTTACTTTCCTTATATACATAATGTATAAGAAAAGTATTGTAACAGGGTCGAAAATTCGAATTCGAGTTTTCAACGGGAGAGCACGTTTCAAGCATCTCTGATCCCGAATCAAACATTTTTGAAGTGATGTATGTGTGTGTGTGTGTGTGTCTGTGTAGGTGGGTGCGAAAGTATGTGTGTGTGTGTGTGTGTGTGTCTGTGTAGGTGGGTGCGAAAGTATGTGTGTGTGTGTGTCTGTGTGGGTGGGTGCGAAAGTATGTGTGTGTGTGTGTGTGTGTCAGTGTGGGTGGGTGCGAAAGTATGTGTGTGTGTGTGTTTCAGTGAGCCTGTGGGGACGATAACTGACGAACGAATGGACCGATTCGAACGAAATATGGAACAAAAATCACAATCCAAAAACACTGGAAGTCTATTGTTTTTATACGCAATTGAATGTTCAGAATCTCCCTAAATTTTCGAGTGAAATATTGAAAAAATCGTCAAAAAATCAAAACCGCAAATAAAGTTGCGCAAATACATATTTCTTATGTAATTTTTCATTAGAAAGCGATTGACATAAATTTTAGAACGCTAATATGAACCGTTCTCGAGATATTGCTCATTTTTCAAAAAAATTATCAAAAAGTTATATAAACTAAAAAAAATATTTTCTATTGAGAAACATATTCACTTTTCATATGTAATACCATGCGATAAATTGGGTGACATCATTTTCGTGGATCTAGCTCGTTCCATTCATGAAAAAAAATACTTCGAGTAATACTTTTGTATTTGAAGGCCAATAGTCATTTTCCTGCTGTAAGAATAACTTATTTCTCCATCCATAACGCTTGGCGAGACTTCGAAGTCGAATTTGGCGGAATGTTGCCAACTTATCGACTTTTTTTAAATGTTGCCAAATTAACGAAAATCTCGCCATATTGATAAAAAAAACTACTAAATGAAGAAAATTCAATATCTTGGAAAGAATATAAGTATCTACTATAAGAATAACAGTTTTTTAACTGTAAAAGTTGTAAATTCATTGCATTATATAAGGAAAGTTATGTGTTGCCCACATCAGATTTTTACATTTTGTACTCAAGATAGCGCGATTATTTGTGCATTTCCATCGTAGCATTCAATATCGGTCCAATATTGTATATATTGGCATTACATTGAAGTTATTTCCAACGTGATCCCAATATTGGGGTTACATTGGCCTCACTATTAGCTAAACACTTTCATTATAATATTACATCTATATTGGCGTTACATTGAAAATATTTCCAGTGAAACGCCAATATTGGCGTTACATTGGAAATATTTCCAATGAAACGCCGATATTGGCATGATATTCCCAAGCTAATATTGGGGCAATTCCATCAAAATGTCCACTTTTTCATATCGTGGGTGGTTGACCATCTGGGAACACCGCTTTCTGTTGGCACAGGGCGCGGTTGCCCTGTGGTTTGCGAGCTGGATTTGCACGCTGCCACAAACTGCCGCCGTGTTCATGCGGAGAACGTTCACGTTAAACATGTGGGTCCGTAATTCCTTCCGAGAGGTTGGAGGTAGGGGAATGAGGGTACGGTCCCTGTGGATGCCTCCACCACTGGGTTCCGGTCTAAATTGGGGGACACTTCCCGACCGTCTAAATAGTTACCTTACACCTTTCTGGTAGGTTGGATGGTCTGGGTTTCAACTTTTTCATATCGGTCCGATATTTCTAATATTAACTGCCAATAATGCAGAAATATTAGATTGCTACTAGGGTTGCTTCCAAAAGGATGATTCTAAATAGAAAAAATCTGATGTGAGCAACACATGACTTTCCTTATATAATGCAATGAATTTACTACTTTTACAGTTAAAAAAAATGTTATTCTTATAGTAGATACTTATATTCTTTCCCAGATATTGAATTTTCTTCAATGGGTAGTCATTTTCATTGATTTAGCGTCATTTTTATCCATTTGGCGAGATTTTTGTTAATTTCGCAACAATTAAAAATATCGCCAAGTTGGCGACATTTCGCCAAATTCGTCGTCAAAATCTCGCCAAGCGTTATGGACGGAGAAATAGGTTATTCTTAAAGCAAATAAATGACTCTAGGCGTTCAAATACAAATGTATTACTCAAGATATCTGTTTTCATGAATGGAACGAGCTAGATCCACGAAAATGATGTCACCCAATTTATCGTAGGGTATTACATATGAAAAGTGAACATGTTTTTCAATAGGAAATATTTTTATTTTTATTTTATATGATTTTTTATTAATTTTTTTAATAAAATGTGCAATATCCCGAGAATGTTCATGTTAGCATATAAGAATTTATGTCAATCGTTTTCTAATGAAAAATTACATAGGAAATGTCTATTTGCGTAACTTTATTAGCGGTTTTGATTTTTTAACGATTTTTTCAAAATTTCACTCGAGAATTAAAGGGGGTTCTGAACATTCGATTACGTATAAAAACAATAGGCTTCCAGTGTTTATAGATTGTGATTTTTGTACCAAATTTCGTTGGAATCGGTCCATTCGTTCACCCGTTATCGTCTCCACAGTCACACTGACACGCACACACACACTCACACACAGATATCACTTCAAAAATGTTTGATTCGTGATCAGGGATGCTTGAAACGTGCTCTCCCGTCGAAAATTCGAATTCGAATTTTCAACTCCGATACAATACTTTCCTTATACATTATGTATATAAAGAAAGTATTTATTTTCCGAAATGGTTCATTACAGCTACACATAGGCATTTGATAAGACTTCAGTAGTGATAATCTTTTATAAGAAAATAAACATTAGAATCAGAAACTTCAAATGCCAGAAAAAGTAAGTATAATTTATGTAATACAATTTTTTGAAAAATCGTAAAGGTAACAAAAATAAAATTACTGCAATACTATTTGCTGTTAAATATTTGATTTCAACACAGAAAACTTGCACAGAAATTTTACTTTATTTTTGCAATGAATTATATTAATGTTATCGATTGTATTATTTTAATCATTGGGGCATAATTATTAATAATTCAGAAAGACAGAAAATACATTCGCAAATTAGTTGGAGACCATTTTAAATTTTTGCAAGTTTTCTTTGTAGGAAATAAGATCCTATCATTAAGGCCATGATTATTACGAAAATTGGAAATTTCAGACATCATTTTTAATATTTTACAACAAAGTTGAAAAGTGTTTATGACTTTGTTCCCTTTGTCTGTCTGTGAGTGTGTCTGTCTGTTAGCACGATAATTGTGAGTAAAAATGTCTTTATCAAAATGAAATTTTAATATGTTGTTCAGACGTTCTGTGGGACCTATAGGAATATAAATGAATAATATCACCCAATTAGTTTTGAATTGAACCCGGGTTGAAAAAATGAAATACATTGAATCCGGGACCTAATTTGTCACACATTTTTTAAGCGGATTTAAAATTCACAAATTACTTCAAAAGTTTTAGGAAATATTCAAATTATCCCATAAAATATATAAAAAAAATTTCAGCGAAATATATCCAGTAGTTTTTAAAATAAAAATTAAAATAATAATTACACCTCTTATATGAAGCCATCACATGACCATTATATGAAGAGATCACGTGACCCAATTCAAAATAAAATATGGCATCCATCTTGTGTCAAAATTGTGATTTTTAAAGTTCTTTTTAATTCATATTTAATGTTATGTCTGTTTTAAAACTACTTTATTTTTGCTTAAATTCTGTGCGTCTACATACAGAAACAACGCAATGACAATATATTTGAGTTTAAATGATGATCCAAATTTGATTATTTCTACAACGAAGCATATTTTTCACTTATGGAAAACGTAAACAGTAAAATATGTAGAATGAGTTGTATAAGAATTGCTGTATTTCTTTAACGCAAAATTATTTAGCTCATGGAGTCTGCATAGCTGATATGAATGAAATATTCATTGATTTTACAGAGAGAAGGACGATTTTTTCGATGAAGTTTTAAGCATAGAGTTAAATTACTTGTTCTTCTATGGTCTTAAGTATTTAAATAAAATAAATTATTATAGAGAGAGTATTGTGATGAATGAAATGAATGAGAAATTGTTTATGAATGAAATGCTGCTTTTATAGAGAGAGAGCCAGGCTTGTTATATTTCGATGGCGTCATTTGAATTAATTTTAATTGTTTTCGATGAAGTTTTTGAATATAATAATTTATTGTAGAATAATGATAATTTTAAAAACAATACCGAGGAATGTATCGTATTTTAGAGATGTTAAACCAATCAATTTACATTTCAATGCCGTCATTTGAATGAAGTTCATTTTTTTCGATGAAGTTTTAAGTTTTCAAATATAATAAATTAATGTAGCATTGTGATAATTTTTAAAATATTACAGAGGAATGTATTGCATTTTAGAGATGTTTAAATGAAATTGCATTGATGTTGGAAAGGGTTTCATAATCAATGCTTTAAGCATGATTGATCTTTCTTGTTATTTTTATCCTTTTTCCTGTGCAGTATTTTATTTATGTCAATCCTTAATTTTTTTCGGATCATTTTAACAGTTAATCACTTCAAGATTTATCATGCATATTTCATGAGGTATTATGTTAGCCAGTTTTTAATATATTTTAATTGATGCCATAATAGGAAAATATAGCAGCTACTTAAATATTTCCTTGCACGTGCTGTTTTTAAAATAAAAAAATAAAATACCTACACTTCTGGAATATGTACCGTGTAATTACACTTTAGAAATTAATACTAACATCTCAATTACTCTATGGACAAAGTATCAAGTGATCAATTGTTTGAATCTTGATTTAGATAAGATTTGTTTACAAAGACTTTCATCAATTAACCATGTAGGTAAGATGCAGTAGGTCGCTAAGACCTTAGAAATACAGTGTTTATATTCTTTTAATCTTTTGCTGACGGGTGGGACAGCATCAATCACAAACAAAGAACTTCTCAAAAAGGCATGTATTTGACATACCCTATCCCAAACAGTTCGATCCCCCTTTGCAGACATTGGCGTCCATGGACTCCAATATTTGCCTTTTGAGATTGACTTTTGAGAGGGTCCTGTCTTTTTGAGAAGTTCTTCGTTTGCGATTGAGTGTCCCAACCGTAAGCAAAAGGTTAAGTATTCTATGATTTATAGCGGTAATTTTCCATTCGCAAATATTATTAGAAACAGCATGCTATCCGGTATAAGGAAAACCGACCTCTGAAAGGCCATACAGATATAATACTACATCCTTTTAGGAATTCTGCAAGAGATAAACATAGGATCAATTTTAACTTTAGATGGAAAAACTAGATTCTCTAATAATGAACATGATCACAATTTATGATGTGGGCGCGGTAGACCATTGGTTAGTGCACTGGAGTTGCACTCGGTAGGCCCGGGTTCGATTCCAGCCACTGCCAAAACTGCCGCCGTGTTCATGCGGAGTACGATCACGTTAAACATGTGGGTCCGAAAGTCCTTCCGAGAGGTTGGTGGTAGGGGAAGGAGGATACGGTCCCTGTGGATGCCTCCCCCACTGGGTTCCGGTCTAAATTTGGTGGCACTTCCCGACCGTCTAAACAGTTACCTTACACCTTTCTGGTAGATCGGACGGTCTGGGTTTCAACAACAACAGATAAACGTACATTTATCAGCGTGATTAAGCTGTTGCTAATTTAAAAAATCTGATGTGGGCAGCACATGACTTTCCTTATATAATGCAATGGATTTACTTCTTTTACAGTAAAAGAAGATGGGTTATTCTTATAGTGGATAACTATATTCCTTCCAATATTTTGACATTTCGTCAATTAGTCGTCACTTTCATTGATTTAGAGCCATTTTTATCCATTTGGCGAGATTTTTGTTAATTTGGCAATATTTAAGAAAAGCGCCAAATTAATCAAAATGTCAATAATCAATTAATCAAAATGTCTTAACTAAAATTGAAAAGTGCAAAAATATAGAACGTGTGTGAAGATGTTGTCTTCCAGCTACCTTTATGTGGTGGTTTTTATGCTATGTCGTTATGATAATTTATTGCAAAAATACTCGTAAGTAGTTATAAAAGGGGCTTTCACCGGCGGATCGGGGAGGCGCAGCAGGAGGAGGGTCCCTCTTTGAGAGGATCCTCTTTGGAGTGTCTTCCCTCTTTGGAGTGGACCCTCCTCTCAGAGGGTCTTGAGACCCCCAGGAGGGAGGATGCCCCCCTCCCCTCTTTTGGAAGTTTAGTGAGGTGGTGCAGCACCGGATGCCTCTTTCGGAAGAGGGCAATTGCGAAAGTCTTTCACGGAGTGAGTTTCACTCTTGAGAGGGAATGTCACAATCGCTGACCTGAGGAAGTGGTTTCAAGCGATGTCGCAATCGCTGACCGACCCTTGACCTGAGGAAGAAGTTTCAAGGGATGTCGCAATCGATGACTGAGCATCACACAATCTGGAAATGACGTGTGGCAATCAGCGATTGATAACCTTAGAAGTGACCTTTGACAAGAACACACGTCCTCTCTCTCTGCTGGTCAGCGACAGACTGAAAGATCTTATCAGCGTGAAGTAGTTAAAGCGCCCTCTGGCGAATTTTGATGAAGTGCTGCCATCTATCGGCATTTTTTTTTTCCAAAAGAAATTAATGTTTCACTTGTCAGGAGCTGGATTCGATCTTGGGTCCAACTGATTAGAAGCCGCGCGTCTTACCATCGTGCCAAAGCACTCGTGCTTTATAGGCAGTTAACTTCGAAGTGTACCTTATCAGTGGAAGTTAGATTATTTTTCAAAGTTCATTCGAATCGCTCGGTGAATAGCGATGCACTTTATAAAGGGTGCGTTTTAAAACAGAATGCTACGGAGTGAATATGAATCTGTGTATTATAACATTATGATTATTTTTCAAAGTTCATTCGAATCGCTCGGTGAATAGCGATGCACTTTATAAAGGGTGCGTTTTAAAACAGAATGCTACGGAGTGAATATAAATCTGTGTATTATAACATTATGATTTTTTTTAAAAACAAATGTATACACAAACTTTAAAAACACGAATGTAATAATTAGCTAAAATTGTGTTCAGTGGACATGAAACTTGTATTCAGTGAATACCATTCGACCATTCTGAGTGTTGTGTATCTAAAAACAAATGTATACACAAACTTTAAAAACACGAATGTAATAATTAGCTAAAATTGTATTCAGTGGATTTTTTTTTTTTTTTAAATAAATCAATACGATTTTTATAATAATAACGAAATGATTTCGAATGTTTAAAAACAAATTGATTACAGATTTTCAATGAACACACAAATTGTGTTCCGTGGACACAAAAATGGTGTTACATGAATACGATTCAACCCTTTATGTGTTGTGTATCTAAAAACAAATGTATACACAAACTTTAAAAACATGAATGTAATACATAGCTGAAATTATGTTTTGTGAACAGGATTCGACCCTTTCAAGTGTTGTGTATCTATAATCAAATGTATACACAAACTTTAAAATAGCGCATTTAATTAAAATGAAGTGAACAAGATTTCACCATTCTAAGTGTGTGTGTATAGCAATGTGGATTTTTTTTTAAAGATAAATCTAACTATCAATACGATTTTTATAATAATAACGAAATGATTTCAAATGTTTAAAAATATAATAGATTATGGATTTCCAATGAACACACAAAAATTGTGTTCAGTGGACACACAAATGGTGTTACATGAATAGGATTCAACCCTTTTATGTGTTGTGTATCTAAAAACAAATGTATACATTATATATTTCTAAGTTTTAAAATTTAAACGCATTAGATAAAATTGTGTTAAGTCAACAAGATTGATCCCTTGTAATGGTTTAAAAATTAATGTATTACTACATTGTACTTAGGCATTTAAAAAAAAAATGATGCGACAAGCTACTCGCAATCTGAAAAGAAAGTTTCCATTAGAAAATATGTGTTATTAAGAACTGTTACATATTATATAAGAGAAAAGTGTTAGAAAAAGTGGGAAAATGTTAGTAGAAGAAGAAGAAAAAGTTTGTGTGATTCCAACAGTCCCATGAGGTGTCACACCCTGTCACTACGCTCTTTAAGGGCAGCGTTCCCCACCAGTCTGAAATGGTTTTTTTATTAATTTAAATTGTAATTTTATTTTACAAGTTTCATAAAGAATTTTAATCTTTATTGTTTTTAAAAACATTTTAAAATAAGTAAAGTTAAATTCAGATACTTGTAATTTTACAAGATAAAGTTTTATAAAGAATTTTAAAATAAATCTGAATTTTTAAATTCAGATACTTGTAATTTTACAAGATAAAATTTTATAAAGAATTTTAATCTTTATTGTTTTTTTTAAAAACATTTTAAAATAAGTAAAGTTAAATTCAGATACTTGTAATTTTACAAGACAAAGTTTTATAAAGAATTTTAAAATAAATCTGAATTTTTAAATTCAGATACTTGTAATTTTACAAGATAAAGAATTTTAAAATAAATCTGAATTTTTAAACTCAGATACATGTAATTTTACAAGACAAAGTTTTTAAAAAAATAAATCTGAATTTTTAAATTCAGATATTTGTAATGTTACAAGATAAAGTTTTAAAAATTAAATCTGAATTTTTAAATTCAGAAATTTATATTTTCTACTTTACAAGATAAAGTTTCATAAAGAATTTAAACTTAGCTGTTTTTAAACAGTGAAAAATTAATTTTAAATGTAAAGTAGTACACTTTCAAACTGGCAGGCCTATTTCCCAAACATAAAAATGTTTTAACATAAAAAAATGTTATATCAATGGAAAAAAATCTTTCCACAGTACATAGATTTTTTTTTTCTTTCCATTTTTTTTTTTTTTTTTTTTTTTTTCCAATGCAGTTGGATTTTTTTTTTTTCCATATATATATATTTTTTTTTCATTTTTTTTTTTTTTCAATTTTTACTTTTTTTTTCTATTTTTTTTTTTTCCATATCTCTATATCTTGCTTTGGTCTTCATCTTTCTTTCTTTGCTCTTCTCTTTTAATTTTGTGGTGGCCGTAAGCATAAGTATGCACGCCATCGTCCATTATGTAGCGTTTATCATCGTATGGAGAGAGTGACACCTTACACTGTTTTAGAGTGTATAATTTGTGACACTCACTCCCGATGCGATACTGAACGTGACGTGCAACTTTTTTATCAGTAAGACAACTTTTGTACATTTCATGTCTCAGTTGCTTACTGATAACTGATCGGGAGACCCCCTTTGCTGTCTTTTTTGTACTACTAACTGCCAGTAGTGAGTACATTTTAGACCTGAGCCCCACAAACTCAAGTCCCGGCTGCGCGTTCAGTTCATCCTTGAAACAACCAATCTTCTTTTTATTAACACCACTGAATGCCGGATGGTTCACGGGGAAATCAGAGGTGTCAAAGAGATGGCTGTTTTTCTGCATGTCCTGATAAAAATCACGACACTGCACCTCATAGGTTAAAGAATCAGTGTCAGTGAATAGTAACACAGCCTTTGCTCCATAGTACTTTTTCATGTAGCCATAATGAAATGTGTACATATGGAGTTTGCTCAGCTCCAGAATGGTGAATCCAACGTAAATCGGTCTATTAAAGACAATGCAGTTCTTCACCCGCTCAACCCCAACCAAGTCTTCATCAAAAATTTTGAAGCGCTTGAATGTAGGCGCCGCCACGAGCTTTTCACCCCGCCGCGTGTCGGTGACCAAATCTACATTAACTCTGTTACGCAGATTTTCCATTGATTTTCCGTATACGGCGTTGTTCATGAGCTTGAAGAAGTCCTTCTCAAACCCCGATTGAGACCTCTTCCTCTGCTCGGTGTTGAAATCGATGTACGATCTCAACCAGGGCCGCTGATGGAAGCGAAGGACTTGTGCACAGATGTTACGTGCAGCCCCAGTTCCAGGTACATTTTCAAGCATCTATAATGTACCACATAATTTTTCTTGTTGCAGAGATTTGGGACAAGTTTTTCTTGCTCTTGGAACTGGGGAACTCCAAGCTCCTCCATGATCTTTACCGTATACGGCGAGACATCTTCCTCTCGAATCAACATTCTTTCTGGCGCAACAGGGTAATCATTATGGAGATAGTGAAGTTCTGGCGGGTACTCCAAGTCGACCTCCAAAATGTAGCCAACCGATGCATGGTCGGGGCAAGACAGGATCCAATCCTCTGTCGCAATCGTGGGTGACACCCACTCAAACTTTCCATATGGAAGGGGCTGAGACATAGCCCACCCGTACAAGTTGTTAGCATCCAGATACATAATATACTGGGTGGGCTGTGCAGGGTCATACTTCGCCATGTAAGGATTATTTGCATGTGCCAAACGCTTCGTAATGACAGACACGCCACCCCTGATACCACGCTCAATGAAGAGATGCTGGTCAATCTCTGTCATTAGATCGAGGGGCTGCTTGCACATCTTGAGAGCAGCCTGCCATGCCAAGCCGGGTGCTGTCATCAGGTGGACACAATCCAACCCATAGTACTCCCTGCACAGGTGTCGAAACTGCTGAAATACGTCGGCCAACAGAAGAACATCACTTTTAACGTAGAGGTCGTGGTACTCCCCTAATGTTTTCAAGTTGAATGTTCTCCATACATTCTGAGCATGAGCATAATCGTCAGCGGTGGGGGTCTCATCCGTCAGAGTGCTATAAAAAGCCGAGAGTGGAGGTAATACCTGCTCATCGAATTTCGCCAACGAATTCATGTACTCGTAAGGGTACACTCCCTTGCGAAGCAGCAGCTCAAAATGGATGGGGATGTTTGCCTTCATGATCTTGAATTTATCAGCTGGTAAATTGGCCACTAACTTCTCCAAGGAAGCATTCATGAATTGGAGGCTATCGATGAATTGCAGCCTCACACTCTCCTTTCCCTCATACAGGGAGATGGAGATATATCTCTCCATATTTTGTGGAATGACCTCTAAGCTGTGGTCTTTCAGCTTTCCAAGCCCCGACATTAAGAGGTGCGAATCATAGTTTTTCAAATTGTGAAACACTACAGGGACACTCTTGCGTAACTTGTATCTAAGATTACAATTCGAGTGTGCTGCACCCCTATAGTTTCCAACAATGTGACAATGATCGCGAACCTTCATAATGTACCGGTCACCGTCCTTTGCAAAGGCCCTCTTACACAGATAGCAGTGGGATGCGCTGTTGAAGGCCAGTGCTTCACTCCTGGTAAGACGCATAGGTGCTATGCTATTAAAACGAACGGCCAGTTCGTCTCTTTCCAAGAGCATCCTCTGCAGAAAATGGGTTACGGCGTCAGAGCCCCGATAGCAATACACGGGCTTGTGTGATTCGCCTTGGGGTCCCACGACGACGTATGCGTAGCCGCAAGCCTCATGATGGGCTACCTTTTCTACAAAGGACCGACTATCGCTAGGCTGTGCGCTGGGCACTTCTACCAAAAGCGACTCAAAGTCGGCATATATCACGAACGGGACCGGGTGTTGATACTCCAAATTGGAGAATTTTAAACAACTTTTCTCGAAGCTTGGCATCTCAACACGTTGCGGTGCATGCTCTTTGCAGTAGGGAGTGTGTGCCACGAGTAAATCTTCTCGGGAGAAGCGGTGGAGGCACCGATAGCATATGTGAGAAGCAGCATGATGATTAGCTAAATCCCCCAGAAGTCTCGACATACTGCGGATCAGGCAGTAATGTTGTTGTGTATCCTGACTTATGAGGAGAAGGTTAATGCAGTCTGCATCGTCTCTTGCAGATACGTGCAGAGGAAACACTTCTTCATCCTCATAGCCGAAAACATTAATCCGGCAGTTATTCAGCTTCTCTAGGGTACTAACCTTACTCACGGGTACCGGGCACTCCACATTCCCCAGGTTTATCTCATGCTCCCTAGGCAAATAATGAGCTATACGTTCGGGTTTTTCAGACCAATGCAAATTGAGTCTGTGAGCGAGAAGGCACCACACAAAACACTTCTGGTCACTGTTTTCAATATTTAAGAGTGCTTTTTTGGCCGCAAGTTTGGGGGGCAGGGGCAGATAGCTTGCGGGGCGAAGAGGCCTGTATTTGCCCACGCAAACATCCATCTTCATCACATGATCCAAAGACCACCCCGACCCCAACTGTTGGTAGTCCTCGAAAGCACTCTGAATCTTCAGGTACCCCTCACTCACATGTTGCTCAATCGTGTGAGAAATCAGGTCAATTCCACATCTACTATGAAAGTAGGCCGTCGTGCTCTCTTCCTCCCCCTCAGAATTCAGTCGGACCATCTTTGCGTAGAGGACCAGGTACCATTTAATCTGATTGGCCGAGAGTTCTTCACTCAACAAGGCAATCAGTGGTACACGCATCTCTTCTAACGCCAGTGTTAGATCCTGTCGATTCTCCTCGGTGGGCTCCAAAGTGTGGGTCGTGAAAACGCCCAAAGCTCGCTGTGTGCGACGAAGAGCTCTCATCGCCTGGGTGTTTCGCCTCTTTGTTATTCTATCAACGTCGGCCGTCTTGCGTTTCACGCCCTTGGAGGAAGGGTGAGGGTGAGCACGGCGAATATGCTGTAACAGCACGTCGCGTCGTGTGAATGCTTCATCACACAGTTCGCACTTGTGCTGTACAGTATTGTGGTGTCGCCTCGTGTGGCGAAGGAGGTCCATTCGGGACAAAAACGCTTCACCACACACACCACATTTTAAACTTGCTTCATGCATTTTGGCATGTCGTACCATATCGCTTTTTCGAGTGAAACTCGACTGACATTCTTCACATACAAAGGGTTTTACCCCTGTGTGGGTCTTCATATGCTGCGTCAAATTCCGCTTCTGCGTAAAAGACTTGTGGCAGGTGGGACATATCTATAAAATAGATAAAATGTCCATATTAATTTTTTCTATAAAATTCCTAAAAGTACACTATAAAATCGCGAGTCAGCTGTTCCTTAAAATTATTAATTGCACTTCCTCTAAAAGAAATAACAGTTTCTGTAATAGAATACGATACAATCCTATACTCCCAGAAACAGCCGATTTTCCCTATCTCCACCAAAAGGTGAAATAAAATAACTTACGTGAATACCACTAGGTCCAGCCTTTCCCACCACGGTCGGTGCTGCCACAGGCAATGCAGCAGGCAATACACCAGCTTCCACAACTGTTGGTGCCACAGACAATGCAGCAGCTTCCACAGTCATATCCTAAATATTAAAAACACAGAACATGTAAAAGAGTGAAATGTGTATGAAGCTAATTTTTGTGTTGTACATTTTAAAAGTTCTTGTGTTATGAATGATAACAGAATTTATTGTGTTATGAATTTTTAAAAATGTATCTTTATTTTTAATTCGAAAACATTTTGAACTCACTTTTGAAACAACCATCATTGTGGTAAATTCGTTTGTCGATATTTTAATAGAGAGGAGCAAATTAAAAGGACGTCTTTCCTAGCGCAAGTCTCGAGTCAAAGTGAGCTCCAGGTAGCATGTATAGTGGGCGGAAACCTTATCTGGTTTGTCACGTGATTCCATACGTGGAACCTTGTGATTCGCTAACAAGATGTCACGTGATACATCACGTGATACGATAAGGAATATCATGTGACATGATGCGATAAGGAATATCATGTGACATGATGCGATAAGGAATATCATGTGACACGATGCGATAAGAAATATCATGTGATTTACAGATATGATGTGTCATGTGATACGATAAGAAATATCACGTGACATGTTACGATAAGGAATATTATTTAGATAAGAGTTCATTCGTTCAACGTTTGTTCTCCTAGAAGGTTGTCGTTGCTTATTTTTAAAAATGTCTATCTTTTTTAAACGCGAGAAGTTGAATGTAGAATATGTTCGCGAATTTTATTCAGTAAATGTAGCCGATTTAATTTTTCAAGAGTTGAAAAGTCTGCCCTTTCAACAATCACAAGGGGTGGTGCATGGTCATCCATACCATCCATACCAATCCATACCTCAAAAAGTATATGCATTTGGAGACGCTGGAAACAGTTCTGAGGGATGGACACCTCTCTTATCGGAGATAAAATCACGTGTGGAAGAACATATGGGATACAGCTACAATTTTGTGTTAGTAAACCACTATGTGGATGGACATGTTAAAATAGGACAACACAAGGACAATGAATCCTCCCTATGCTCTAAAACACCTATAGCGACTCTCAGTTTCGGTGCTACAAGATCTATCATTTTCGAAAGAAAAGGACAATCTCCTCTAAGTATTCCAATTCAACACGGATCGCTTTATGCGATGCATGTGCCAACCAACAAATTCTATTCTCATGGAATTGCTGCGGAACCCGAAGTCTCAGAAGCTAGAATAAGTCTAACATTTAGAAAAATTCTACCTAAAACGCCTGTACAGAAACGCAAGTGCGAGTTTCCAATGTATGTCCCGCCTGCAGCGCTTTCGCCTATACCTGAAATCGATTGGAGCCATATGCATACTCCATCTATACCTGCTACAGATTCGCAAAGTGATTTGGTGTCGTCGGCTCTGAACTATGCTACTTCTCAAAATGGATCGGTTTCGATAGAATTATCCTCATCTGAAAAGTTCCGTTACCATTTGGGCTGTAACATTTACGTTACCGTGCAACATTTTCGAGGAAATGTGAAAGTACACTTTCGTGTCTACAGGATGAATGCTTCTGATGTTATCGTGCCTACCCCTCATGGAGTAACACTCACACCTAATACGTGGAGTGTATTTTTAAAACGCATTTCAAATATGGACAGTGAAAATTCATCTTTCACAATTAATAACGAACTCTTAGTTTGTGTGTGTGAAAGCAATCTATATTTACAACAATTACCACCTTGCACTGGACAGTTAAAAAAGAAATTAATCTTATTAAATCAGGATAATTTTCATACTCTTCAGTACATTAGTCAAGATGTTACTAAATGTGTTTTGGATCAGTTACTGACAAATATCCTACCCAATTGTATTGTGAAGTATCAAAAACCTGTCGAAGCACTACCGACTTTGCCACCCTATGAATTAAAACGTACTTTAATGCAATGTGTACATAAAAATTTATGTGGAGAGTTGTATAAATTATATCAACGCGAAACATGCAAAAATCACGGGTGTACCGATTTGAAACACAAGTGCTGCACGCTATCCACTCATATGCAATTTGTGGATTATGAACTAGTCGATCACGAACTTTTAATGATAAACATTCAAGAAATTGCGCGAGAGTTTTGTGAAACAAATGAAAACAATGTTTCACCTGAATTTTTTAAAAGTCTCACCGCAAAGGACTATTATACAGCGATGATTGCGCTGTTCCATATGTGAAATACAAGTTAGTAGAATATTACTTTTGTAAAAATCTATGTATTATTAAAAATGTTTTTTCTTTAAAGGTTGCTTCATTCTTAGTTTTATTTTAAGTTATGTGTTAAACTCATTATTTATTTAAATTTAAAAGTGTTATTAAAACCACATACTAAAATGTTGATATAAAAAAAAAAATTATAGTTGAAAGGTATAATTTTTGGAAGCCCACACAAATCTATCATTAAAAAAAAAAAAAAAAAAAAAAAAGATTCCACTCCGATGGAAATAACGTTATATTTTTCAAAGTACAATTAAACTGAATGGTTCAATATGTGAAACATTAAAAAATATGTGTGGGTGTTATTAAATGTTTTAATAAAGTCAGCGGTGGCTTCGCTCAGATGGAGCGTAAATGTTTATATTTTTCATGGTTTAATTCAATTGTTGTGTTTAATTTCAAACTGTATTGAACAATATTTTCACAAATGCGTAAAATTAAAACAAATACATTTTTCAATTAAAAAAATTATTAAAATAACTCACCTGATTTATATCGTCTTTGGTCGTGGGATTGTTTGCACAAATTAAATCCATCTCCTCAACTGGGATGCCGAAGTCGAACTGAAAATCCATAAAAAAAAAATAATTAATATAAAATTCAAGTGCTAATCGTCATATATAATAAATCATAAAATGTCATATATAATAAATCATAAAATAATGAAAATCAAAATTTTACTTACTTCAAATGCACGGGATGAAGACATCTTATCAAAATAGTTTCGGTGATAATTACTTGCTGTAATCTAAAAGAAAGAGCAGTTGACCATAGCTCGATAAGAACCGCATTTTATACCCTTTTCCGAGGGGACCTTTGCTTTGTGCTAAACAAACAGCGTCCTCCGAAAAGTCAAAAGTACATGATTTCCGATAAGCTGGAACATTCGATGAGGTTCTAGAAATGGCTAGAATTTGAATAGTTTTATTTTCGAACATAATTCATATCTACTTCTCTGATGTGTTTTATTTACATATATTCTCAATCTTTGGGTCGCCATTGCAATTTTAACTAATTATGTGTATTATTTAATGCAGTTAATTAAATATTAGTGATTAAATATTAGTATATATGTAACAGTTCGAAATAACATATATTTTCTAGTGAAAACTTTCTTTTCAGATTGTGAGTAGCTTGTCGCACCATTTTTGAAAATGCCTAAGTACAATGTAGTAATACATTAATTTTTAGATACACAACACACAAAGGGTTGAATGCTATTCATTGAACACAATTTGTGTGTCCACTGAACACAATTTTTATGTGTTCATTTGAAATCCGTAATCAATTTGTTTTTAAACATTCGAAATCATTTCGTTGTTATTATAAAAATCGTATTGATAGTTAGATTTATTTTAAAAAAAAAAATCCACATTGCTATACACACACACTTAGAATGGTCGAATCCTATTCACTGAATACAAGTTTCGTGTCCACTGAACACAATTTTAGCTAATTATTACATTCGTGTTTTTAAAGTTTGTGTATACATTTGATTATAGATACACAACACTTGAAAGGGTCGAATCCTGTTCACAAAACATAATTTCAGCTATGTATTACATTCATGTTTTTAAAGTTTGTGTATACATTTGTTTTTAGATACACAACACATAAAGGGTTGTATCGTATTCATGTAACACCATTTTTGTGTCCACGGAACACAATTTGTGTGTTCATTGAAAATCTGTAATCAATTTGTTTTTAAACATTCGAAATCATTTCGCTATTATTATAAAAATCGTATTGATTTATTTAAAAAAAAAAAAATCCACTGAATACAATTTTAGCTAATTATTACATTCGTGTTTTTAAAGTTTGTGTATACATTTGTTTTTAGATACACAACACTCAGAATGATCGAATGGTATTCACTGAATACAAGTTTCATGTCCACTGAACACAATTTTAGCTAATTATTACATTCGTGTTTTTAAAGTTTGTGTATACATTTGTTTTTAAAAAAAAATCATAATGTTATAATACACAGATTTATATTCACTCCGTAGCATTCTGTTTTAAAACGCACCCTTTATAAAGTGCATCGCTATTCACCGAGCGATTCGAATGAACTTTGAAAAATAATCATAATGTTATAATAAACAGATTTATATTCACTCCGTAGCATTCTGTTTTAAAACGCACCCTTTATAAAGTGCATCGCTATTCACCGAGCGATTCGAATGAACTTTGAAAAATAATCTAACTTCCACTGATAAGGTACACTTCGAAGTTAACTGCCTATAAAGCACGGGTGCTTTGGCACGATGGTAAGACGCGCGGCTTCTAATCAGTTGGACCCAAGATCGAATCCAGCTCCTGACAAGTGAAACATTAATTTCTTTTGGGAAAAAAAAATGCCGATAGATGGCAGCACTTCATCAAAATTCGCCAGAGGGCGCTTTAACTACTTCACGCTGATAAGATCTTTCGGTCTGTCGCTGACCAGCAGAGAGGGAGGACGTGTGTTCTTGTCAAAGGTCACTTCTAAGGTTATCAATCGCTGATTGCCACACGTCATTTCCAGATTGTGTGATGCTCAGTCATTGATTGCGACATCCCTTGAAACTTCTTCCTCAGGTCAAGGGTCGGTCAGCGATTGCGACATCGCTTGAAACCACTTCCTCAGGTCAGTCAGCGATTGTGACATTCCCTCTCAAGACTCTGAGTGAAACTCACTCCGTGAAAGACTTTCGCAATACTAGGAAAGAGGCATCCTCCCAAGAGAGGCATCCGGTGCTGCGCCTCACCAAACTTCCAAAAGAGGGGAGGGGGGCATCCTCCCTCCTGGGGGTCTCAAGACCCTCTGAGAGGGTCCACTCCAAAGAGGGAAGACACTCCAAAGAGGCATCCTCCCAAAGAGGATCCACTCCAAAGAGGAGAGGCATCCTCCCAAAGAGGGCCTCTCCTCCTGCTGCGCTTGCTGCGCCTCCCCGATCCGCCGGTGAAAGCCCCTTTTATAACTACTCTCGTAATTATTGTACATTTTAATAACCTGTAGAATAACTAAATATATCGAGTTTGTACGATATAAATATAAATAATAAAACTTTTCCCCTCTAGCATAAAACGAAAATAGTGTATTTTTTGCAATTTATTTTTAAATTACATTTTGATGAAATTATCCTGAGATTTGGCCCTCATGGGGTGCGACAAAATTTTTAACGTCCAGGATGAACTTTTTTTACTTTCCTTATATACATAATGTATAAGGAGAGTATTGTGACGGGGTCGAAAATTCGAATTCGAGTTTTCGACGGGAGAGCATGTTTTAAGCATCCCTGATCACGAATCGA
This sequence comes from Amaurobius ferox, assembly GCA_951213105.1. Lineage (NCBI taxonomy): Eukaryota > Metazoa > Arthropoda > Arachnida > Araneae > Amaurobiidae > Amaurobius > Amaurobius ferox. Next base: position 107,253,220 of record OX578135.1, read on the forward strand.
ACATTTTTGAAGTGATCTCGGTGGGTGTGTGTGTCAGTGAGTCTGTGGAGACGATAACTAATGAACAAATGGACCGATTCGAACGAAATTTGGTACAAAAATCAGAATCCGTGAATACTGGAAGTCTATTGTTTTAAAACACAATCGAATGTTCAGAACCCCTTAAATTTTCGAGTGAAATTTTGAGAAAATCATCAAAAAATCGAAACCTTTAATAGAGTTACGCAAGTAGACATTTCTTATGCAATTATTCCTTAGAAAATGATTGACATTAACTTTAGAACGCTAGCATGAACAGTTCTCGAGATATTGCACATTTTTGAAATAAATTTATCAAAAAATCCCATAAATTAAAAAAATATATTAACTGTTATGAAACATGTTCACTTTTCATATGTAATATCATGCGATAAATGTGGTGACATCATTCTCGTGGATCTAACTCGTTCTATTCATCTGAAAAGATACTTTGAGTAATACTTTTGTATTTAAACGCCAATAGTCATTTATCTGGTGTTAGAATAACATATTTCTCCGTCCATAACGCTTGGCGAGATTTTGGCGACGAATTTGGCGGAACGTCGTCAACTTACGACTTATTTACTAATTTTACAATAAAAAATAGGTTTTTCTTATAGTAGATATTTATATTCTATTGAAATTTTGTCAATTAGTCGTCATTTTCATTGATTTAGTGTCATTTTTATCCATTTGGCGAGATGTTCGTTAATTTGGCAACATTTATAAAAGTCGCCAAGTTGGCAATAATCCGCCAAAATCTCGCCAAGCGATATGGATGGAGAAATAAGTTATTCTTATAGCAGATAAATAACTATTGACGCTCAAATACAAAAGTATTACTCAAAGTATCTTTTCTCATGAATGGAACGAGCTAGATCCATAAGAATGATGTCACCCAATTTATCATATGATATTACACATGAAAAGGGAACATGTTTCTCAACAGTTAATATATTTTTCTTAATTTTTGTGATTTTTTGATAAGTTTATTTTAAAAATGTGCAATATCTCGAGAACGGTTCATACTAGCGTCCTAAAGTTTATGTCAATCGGTTTATAAGAAAACATTACATAAAAAATGTCTATTTGCGTAACTTTATTAAAGGTTTTGATTTTTTGATGATTTTTTCAAAATTTCACTCGTAAATTTAGGGGTGTTCTGAACATTCGATTACGTTTAAAAACAATAGGCTTCCAGTATTCACGGATTGTGATTGTTGTACCAAATTTCATTCGAATCGCTCTATTTGTTCGTGAGATATCGTCTCCACAGCCTCACTGACACACGCAGGTTGGTTTTTGGTGGAAAACGAAGACGCTGCGGGGAACCCACCAAACTGAGGACCTCCCGAATTAGTGATTTTTCTGATATAATTTTCACATTTTAGGCATCCTGTGAAGTTAATGACATATGTGACAAAAAAGTTTTATAAATAGTTTTATTTTAAGTATGAATTTTTGCAAGGTAAACGAAGACGATGTTTATACACCGTTAGAATGAGGTCCAAGCATATACACCGCCAGAATGTGGACAATGCGTATACACCGTTAGAATGTGGACAATGCATATACACCGTTAGAATGAGGTCCATACGTATACACCTTTAGAATGAGGGAAATGCTTGGTATTAGATATATAGGTTTTTACCGAGGGTAAACGTACGTATATCTAATAACTAAAAAAACCGAGGTTACGTATATCTATTAACTAAGGATCATGAATTCACATTTTTACTGAAGACACTGTATTTTAAACTGATAACTGTGTAATATTTATATATGTATGCTAGATATGCTGCAACTTCTTTCATTCGAAACTAGTTGAAAAGTGAACTAAAATTACCTAAAAAAAGATGCGTTCGTAGTTAGAAGAGAAGAAACATAAGAAATTATGCATTCTGTAACTCATGCCCTAATACATAACCAAATGAATGCGAAATTGAGGAAAAAAGATTGAACATATAAAAGTGTATTACACAATAAACTCACTTATAAGGGGCGCCCTCCAAAATAAGAATGACTCTCCCATTGCAGATACCAACATCCATGGACCGGTTTCGCGTTTATTATGGGCTCGTCAGCATGGAAGATACAGTTCGTCAGCTGCAAAGGTAGTACAAAACTAGCTAAAATCCACAATTTTTACAAGCTTTTATAGAAAATGATAATTTCAATCCTTCTATATGACCGGCATAAAATTGATTAAAAATTATGGCTGCGGTGTTTTTCATATTTTGGGAACGTCCCTTATAGGTGGATTTGTGTTTTATGAAATTTGCCTTTGCAGCTCCGTGTGACCTGAGTTAAATTGTAAGCAAATGCTAACCACGTGGAAGGACTGAAATAGTCAGTTCCCATAGAAGCTTGCAAAAAATTGTGACATGTTTCGTACTATCATTACAGATTTCTGCTGCTCCCTGCTGACGAGCGCAGAATAAGAGCGAAACCCGTCCATGGAAGATAGTATCTGCAATGAGAAGTGTCTTCTATATAAAAGTGTTTTAAAAATTTTTTAAGTTATTTAAAAAATGTTATTTTGGCACGACAAAATTTTCGCTAAATGCTCTATTTACGTATTATTATTCATGAACCCGGTGGATTTTGCTGTATTGCATACAGGCTGAAGGACAGATTGATGAACTATGGGATGGGATAGTCCAGTGGTTAAGGCACGGGGATTGCACTCGGAGGACTCGAGTTCGAGTCCTAGCTCTGCCTAAACTGACCCTCTGTTCACGCAGAATACGGGCACGTTTAATATGTGGGTTTGAAAGTTCTTCTGAGATGTTGATGTTAGAGGAAGGAGGATACGGTCCCTGTGGATGTCGCCCCCACTGGGTTATGGTTTAAATTGGGTGGCACTATCCCTGCCGTCCAAACAGACCGTCCCACTGAATATTTGCAGCTAATATAGCAACAGATTAAATTATATACTTGCGTATGTAATCAGACACTGTATTCTATTTATATTCTAAGTCAGTATAACACCTGTCATTTAAATACCATAGCCTTTGCTTCATCCATATGGGTTATCGTATTCTTTAAACAATTGTATGTTTTCAGTTTCTTTCACAGAACAGCATATAAAATAATAAAATATATTTTAATATATGTCATTAAAGCATTCAATTTTTCCAGATGTTTATATAAAGAATATTTTATTTTGCCCTCTTTTCTTTTATATATTTTTCAAAATTATATTTTTGCCCAGAAACAATTTGATTAGTATTAATATATTATTTATTTTCAAAAATTACCTAATCAAATTATGAAATTCAATAACTGTCTTCCGTCAGGATATCTTCCATCAAAATTTTGAATTCGAAAATTCTCAAGAAAACAATACCTATTCTATATAATAGTATGTGAAACTAAAATATATTTTTTGGATTCTGATGATGATTGCGACAGAAGTAGACTTAACCAATGCGATATTAAGAATATATAAGAAAGTCCAGTAGATGTTTAAACTCCATATCCTTTATATTTCAAAAACGAAACGAATCTTCTATTTGAAATAATTTTCCTTTTAAATGACATATTTTTACTTTCTCATACTAATTGTATAAAAGGAATTTCTTTCCCTCGAATTCTAGATATTAACAAGTAAGCAGGTTTCAAAATTTTTTGAGCCCACTTCGAATACTATTGAATGTGTGAGATAAGAACACGATAATAAGGAATGAAGGCAGCTACTAATATCAAATTATTATGTGGAATCTGATAGCATGCTTTTATAATTTTCCTAATAAGATCTCAATTTTTTAGGACTTTCAGATTTTATACCAATATCTTGTTTTCAATATAATTTTTATTCCCGAAATTATACTAAATGTATAAGTTGTATATGTTTAAGTATTACACAGATAAACGTACTGGGAACACCGCGTGCTGTTGGCACATTTCGGGCGCAGTAGCCCGGTGGTTTACGCGCTGGATTTGAACGCTACCACAACTGCCGCCGTGTTCATGCGGAGTACGATCACACTGAACATGTGGGTCCGTAATTCCTTCCGAGAGGTTGGTGGTAGGGGAAGGAGGGTACGGTCCCTGTGGATGCCTCCACCACTGGGTTCCGGTCTAAATTGTGTGGCACTTCCCGGCCGTCCAAACAGTTACCTTACACCTTTCTGATAGGTCGGACGGTCTGGGTCTCAACAACAACAACAGATAAACGTACATTTATCAGCGTGATTAAGCTGTTGCTAATTTAAAAAATCAGATGTGGGCAGCAGATGACTTTCCTTATATAATGCAATGGATTTACTTCTATTACAGTAAAAGAAGATGGGTTATTCTTATAGTGGATAACTATATTCTTTCCAATATATTGACATTTCGTCAATTAGTCGTCACTTTCATTGATTTAGAGCCATTTTTATCCATTTGGCGAGATTTTCGTTAATTTGGCAATATTTAAGAAAAGCGCCAAATTGGCGACATTTCGCCAAACTCGTTGGCAAAATCTCTTCAAACGCTATGGACGGAGAAATATGTTATTCTTATAGCTGACTGCCGTTCAAATACAAATGTATTACTCAAAGTACTTTTTCTCGTGAATGGAATAAGCTAGATCCACGAAAATGATGTCGCCAAATTTAATTTATTGCATGATATTACACATGAAAAGTGAACATGTATCTCAACAGTTGATTTTTTTTTTAATTTAAAATATTTTTTTATAAATTTATTTGGAAAATGTACAATATCTCGAGAACGGGTCATACTAGTGTTCTAAAGTTTATGTCAATCGTTTTCTAAGAAAAAATTACATAAGAAATGTCTATTTGTGTAACTTTATTAACGGCTTTGATTTTTTTGATGAACTTTTCATAATTTCACTCGAAAATTTAGGGGGATTCTGAACATTCGATTGTGTTTAAAAAACAATAGGCTTCTAGTATTCACGGATTTTAATTTTGTACCAAATTTCGTTCGAATCGCTCCATTCGTTCGGGAGATATCGTCTCCACAGGCTCACACAGAAACACACATGCACATACACGGACATCACCTGAAAAATATTCGATCCGTGATTAGGCATCCTTGAAACGTGCTCTCCCATTGAAAACCCGAATTTGTATTTTCGACCCCGTCACAACACTTTCTTCAGTTACCTTACACCTTTCTGGTAGGTCGGACTTTCTGGGTCTCAACAACAACAACAACAACACTTTCTTCATACATTATGTATATAAGGAAATGTAAAAAGTAATATTTATGTTTTTAACTATTCAAAATATATAAATAGTTCAGAGTTTCATTTAAATTCATGACAATAATGATTGAGAAAAGCTCTGTTTGTTCATAACAACAATGCCTGCGAAACTTTGTTTGTTTGTAAAAATCAACAATTATGAATTGAACATTTACTACAATGTTATACATTTAAAGAGATGTAACTATATATTTCCCATATTTTGCAGAAGTTTGATTTTTGGTAAGTGATTAATTACATTTCAATTTGCATATTATAGTCAATATTCATTAAGAATGAGAAGGAAGTCTGTGGCGTTACCATTTATGCTGTATTGTGCCGGTTTCCCATTCAATTACCTAATGCCTTGACGATAAACAAGGCTAAAGGCCAAATATTTGACAGACATGTTGTATAAATTATTTATTTAAAAGTAGAAGGTATGTCCGTAATACGGAATTCAAAATTTGCAAACCATTACCTCGCATTTGGCGTGGTTTTCATCAATTTGGCGATGGATTTGAGATTGCTATAGAGATTCCTTCTTAATTCGCAGTCTACGCGTTTCGGCCTTTTCTTTTCGAATGCTTTAAAAATATTCTTAATTTTGACGTTCTCGCCATCTTCTCACACTTTCTCTATTTAACCGACGTTTATTTTCTTTTTTGTCTTCTCCATTTTCCATTGGCCAACACGTTTGTGAAATAAAATGTGTTATGAATGTCAAATATTGTTTTGTTGTTGTTGAATCCTTTAAAATATAAATTTAAATTTGCTGACGCCACTCAAAGGAAAATATATGAAGAAAAGAAAATTGAACCGCGTTCAAGCAAAAATTTTATTAGCTAAGAAGAGAGCGAACGCTCCGGTTTTAAATATGAACACCGAATTCAAGCAGCAGCGATCGTGGAAAGTCATTGGCTGAACCCCTACTACGAGTTCTTTATGCCACGATGCCGTGGGACCTGATCCTCGGTGACTCCGGATTGGTCAAACTACATATAAGCCGGTATCATCAGCGTTACGCGTATGCATATTCGGACTGCCAAAAGAAACCATATAGCGCACAACAATTCTTATCGGTGAAGGAATTTGCACACATCGCATGTGGACTAAAAATTCTAATACTCGTATCGGATTCCGGAATATTTATCGGTGATGATGACTAAGAACAAGCACGTAAGCAACAAGTAACATTCAATTTAGAAATTTGTTAACATCGAGGGTAAGAAATATCCAGTGTGAACTTTTATAAGATGAAATCAGCTTTGGGTACTGACTCTAGGGAAGCAGAGAGAAAACGATTTCAAATTTAAGGATTAATTCCTAATTCCTATAAATTTAAGAGAATGCATAACCGTATGATGTATAGAAAAGTAAAAGTGTTTAAATGTTAATTCAGAACTATAATTATTTTCATCAGTGTAATTTGAATTATGACTTTATGAATATTGTATTTATGTATATATATTATTTTTATGAGGATTTTGATTTAATATAAGCTACCGACCTAATGAAATTAATAACACAACAAATTAATATTTAATGGACGTTGTATGAAGTACCGTTACAAATACGTAGACCAATAATCACTAAAGATATTAAAAGTGTAATTATTGAGTAAGAAAGATGGATGATTTAGAGATTATGTAGACATGCAAAACAAAACCATGATAGAATGATAAAGAGATAAAGAGAATGATAAGCTTTAATTTCCAGTAATGATACTTGTAATTTATCAATTGAGTTTTATTAGTATTGAGTCAAACTTCTGCCTGAGGCAGATTATTTCGTCAGATGTTGGGCCGTAACTTCTGCGAATTATATAATATTTAGCCTTCGAGCTATTATTAGACTTAATCAAAAATATTACAAAAATTAGAAATTTACATATTTAAGATCTGAGATTAAGAATTTATCTAAAGTCAAATAGTAGATGTTTAAATGACAAAGAATTGTTTTTAAAGAAGGGATTTAAATATGTTGTATTAGCAGCTTAATTAGCAAGGGTAATTCAATTTCTAATAATCTGAATCTTCAATAAAGATAGGCCAAATAAGCACTCCCCTCGTTACAATTTATGCAAAAAAATTTGTTTAGGGAACTGAACCTTCCCTTATAAAATTTAATGCCACTGTGCATTTTGGGGACGTACAAGTAACAAAACTAGAAAAGAGAAAGAAATTTACAATTATAAATATGACTCAGCTTTAATTAGTGCTGGAATATTTAAAAGAATAATAATACCCAAAATAAATATTTAGATTCAAATGAAATAACTGAGTGTCGTTCAAAATATATAAATAGTTCAGAGCTTTATTTAAATAATTGCTATTTTGAAATGGCAACAGCGTTTTCAACAATGAATCGTAATTATTCATGACAATAATTATTGAGAAACGCTCAGTTTGTTCATAACAACAATGCTTGCAAAACTTTGTTTGTTTGTAAAAATCAACAATTATGAATTCAACATTTACTACAATGATTTGTAAACCATGTTTGTTTGTAAAACCATCATTTAAAGAGACGTAACTATATATTTCCCATACTTTTCAGAAGTTTGATTTTTGGTAAGTGATTAATTACATTTAAAATTGTATCTTATAATAAATATTCATTAAGAAGGAAAAGGAAGTCTGTGGCGTTACCATTTTTGCTGTATTGTGCCAGTTTCCCGTCCAGTTAGCTAATGCCTTGACGATAAACAAGGCTCAAGGCCAAATATTTGACAAACATGTTGTATAAATTATTTATTTAAAAGTAGAAGGTATGTCCGTAATACGGAATTCAAAATTTGCAAGCCATTACCTCGCATTTGGCGTGATTTTCATCAATTTGGCGATGGATTTGAGATTGCTATAGCGATTCGTTTTTAATTCGCAGTCTACCCGTTTCGGCCTTTTCTTTTCGAATGCTTTAAAAATATTCTTAGTTTGATGTTCTCGCCATCTTCTCACACTTTCTCTATTTAACCGACGTTTCGTTTCTTTTTTTAGTCGTCTCCATTTTCCATTGGCCAACACGCTTGTGAAATAAAATATATTTTGAATGTCAAAAACTATTTTTTTTTTTGTGGAATCTTTTAAAATATAAATTTAAATCTGTTGATGCCACTCAAAGGAAAAGATATGAAGAAAAGAAAAGAAAAACGAACCGCGTTCAAGCAAAAGTTTGTTTAGCTAAGAAGAAAACGAACGCTCCGGTTTAAAATATGAACACCGAATTCACGCAGCAGCGATTGTGGAAAGTCATTGGCTGAACCCCTACTACCACTCCTTTATGCCAGGATGCCGTGGCAATATTAATCTATTGCACTGGGATCTGCTGCTTTACCGCACGTCACGCATTTCCTTTTAAGCCAGTCAATACTATCTATTTCCCCGTTATATCTTATATCTTTAACTTATTAGAATTATTTTCTGCTTTGTGCAGTAGCTGTCCCTGTAAAGAACAATCACTGGGATCAGCTTTCATGCACAGCAGATATACCAAGATATAGTGATCTGAGTATCGGCGCTTATCGCCGATTTTAGCGCGATAAAAAAAGCGACCGTATCGGTCTCTGGGATTTAGCCCTTTAACTTATTTGATTTAAATTCTGCTTTGTGCAATATAGCTGTCCCTGTAAAGAAAAATCACTGGGATCAGCTTTCATGCATAGCAGATGTACAGAGACATTCGTCTAGATACGAGATTAAACGAAGTTTTTTTTATATAAATAATATTATTATAAAATATTATCAGTACTCATTGTCGTCATCTTAATGAAAAAACATTATATTTAGAATCAGATAATCTGTTGGGAGATTGAATAATTTGGATTATCCTAGAGCTACTACCCAAATTGTTGCTGTCCCAAAAAATTATACCTATGTTCTGTCGGATTATAAATAAAAAAGTGGATTTTAGCCATCGTAACAGAATTAGTCCCATCATGCAATCTGCACTGAAAAGTTACTTTCATTTTATTGTTTACAGTAACATTGATTTTTTTAACAAGACGAACTGCTTAAAAATTCCCCGTCTTTCAAATTTATTGCTGATAAACAGTATTTTATTGCTGCATGAAAATTTCTCCAACTAGAAATAGATGGAGGCAAATGTGTGCATAGTCATGAACACAATATATACATTTCCTGTCTGCGATTGTCCAAAATGTATACCACTTGGCACGCTTTCGTATATTGTTAGGTTCACCGCGCCTATGTAGCCACCAACGTAATGAAGGAAAAAAGCGAAACGGGGAATTGTTAATATTCTCTTTCATATGACTCCTTGAGAAAAGCACATTTCGTGGAGAAATTATGTTTGGCACTAATTTTTACTATAACGGTATTAAGTATATGACAATTAATTATTGTCTACACTTGACATTTCTTAATAAGCTGAAGGTTCAGAGCAGACATGGGCAACCCCTGGACTGCGGTTAAATATAGTCTGACCAATCATTTTGTTTGGCCCGCAATCCTTTAATATTTAATAATTTCATCATTTTTTTTAGAAACTTGTAAATTTTACAGTGAGATAGACAGATATGTATTAAACGTTTCTGTGTCCTTATGAAATTCATTTTCCAGCTGAAATTAGTAAATTTTACTATAATATATATATAGAATATATAATTAATATTAATATATATAATATATAATATATAATATATAATAATAATATATAATTGATATATATATATAATATATAATATATAATATAATATATAAAATGAAATAAATAAATAAGTACCCCTGGAACCCGACGACTATAGCGTTCCCAATGTAACGATGCTAATTTTAGGAATGCAACTATAGAAAGGTACCGTGATCAATAACTTAGAAATGCATTTTCAACTTATCCAAATATAAGTTTGTGATCAGGATTGCCTTTCAATTATAAATAACAGTATCCATGAACTGATTTCGCGTTTATTATGCTTTTCATAGCATGGTATAGTCGTGAAAGCAAGAAAAGGTGTGCCCAGTATGGCGACCTTTTGTATAAACCTGAAAATGCTAAGGGGACCGGAAGAACTGTTCATGTAAGCGGTGTCATTGAATACGACACTAGCCATTGCAGCCTACTACATCTTGAGATTACTCTTCAAGAAATTTGAGACAATTCGAATGATGGGACTGAAGTTTATAGTTTCCATGGAGTTTCTCAAAATTGTGACACATATCAACTCTTCTTGCCGCCATTGCAAGATTGACGCAATTCTGTCCTTGAGAACACCTTCCACAGACGGACTTTTGAATATGAAATTAGCCGTTGCAGTCTAGTACATCCTGAGCTCAATCCTTAAAGATTTTGAGGCCAGTCGAATGATGGGACTGAAGTTGATAGTCTCCATGGAGTTTCTCAAATTTGTGGCATATATCAACATTTTAAGAAATTGCAGGATCAACTATGTCATGTGGACGAGCGCATAATAAGAGTGACTTCTATGAAGGTATATGTAATACATTTTTAGATTTAAAAATAATGAGGAAACTTCGACAAAAATGTAGAACTTGTGTCAGATTTAAGAAATAAGGCCCGAGTTTTGTCCATTCGATTCATTCAGTTCTTTTTCAGTATGTATGGGTGATATGAAAAGAAGGCATTTGAGGCAGCAGAGTGACATAATTTTTATTTGACATAACAGCATGTTAAATATGTCCATCCTATGTCAATGTTTGGAAGATTGTTCTATTTTTCTGTGATGAGTTTTTGCAGTCTGTATTCTAGTATTCTGTTACTAGTGCACATAGTTTTTTATTCAATCTTTCTACATTATGGCATGCTTATAATACAATATATTAATTACGGTTAGTTTTAATGTATTTGTTAGATTAGGTTACTATAACAACTGTCATACTGAGATAACGAAAATTCCAATATCTGTTCTCTTAATGATTTGCATTATTCCTGATCCATTTTAACACTTTGCAACATAGTTGAAAAGTGTTTATGACTTTGTTCATTCTGTTTACCTGTCTGTCTGTCCGTCCGTCAGCACGATAAGTGCCGTAAAAATGACTTTATTAGAATGAAATTTTAGTATGTTGTTCAGATGATAAGCTGATAAGCGTGACGTGATGATAAGCGCGTTTATATGAAGAGATCATGTGACCATTATATGAAGAGATCAACTGATCCACTTCAAAATAAAATATGGCATCCATCTTCTGTCAAAATTGTGATTTTTAAAGTTATTTTAATTCATATTTAGTGTTAAATCCGCCCTAAAACCGCTTTATTTTTGCTTAAATTTTATGTATTTACGTACTGAAACAATGCAATTTCAATATCTTTGAGTTTAAATTATATATATATATTTAAAGTATTCAAAAAAGTAATCGAACAATTGATTACTACTAATATTATATCTTAATAGTAGAATCCATATAATTTTCGATATATTGCACACACATAGATAAATATAAATACATCCTTATTGCTTCAACTCAAAATTCTGTTTTTTGAAAATTTTATTTTAAGGCTAAATTTTATTTTGAGACTTATGTCCACACTCTGTACCCTAAATATGGCGACGAGATCTGCTGTTCTAAATTCTTTATAATAGTTCAACATATTTTATTATATGTGAAACATAAGATGTACATGAAAATACATCTGTCTATGAAGGGTATATAAAAATGCAACTGTCTATGAAGTGTGCGAACCTAGTCGCAACTGTCTCGAAAGCAGAGCAGTTTTTATTAGCTTCAGATTGAAATTTACATTGTTCAAAATTTTGGAATTTCTCCTATTTCTTTTTGCTATGTAATATGAGCCATCATATTGTAGAACAAAACTGATCACTAGTGAAAAAGGCGTAGGTGGATGTCACAACATGTTCATTTCACATTACAAAAGCAGTGGCTTCATTACAGCAAAGTTCATATGTAATTTGCTTTGCTTGGTTTTAATAATGAAAAAACAAAAATATATTTCTAAACTTTTCCAGTTCTCATGTGTCGATATGTTGGACATGATTTATAAAAAAATTACTCGTGTACAGTTAAATGTCTCCTGAACGTAGGGCTTCAAAAAGTGTCTTGAACCCACGAGAGAGATATTGTAAATCAGTGAATAATTGCAGGCCATAACAATGACTTGAATTTTGAATTCCTTAATCATTCTCCAAAAATCTACCACAGTGTTTGGTATATTAGTAGAAGACAAATACTTTTCGACTTATCACACACATTCTGTCAGGAGTTTATTTAAATTAGTAGAAGCCAAATACTTTTCGACACACATTCTGTCAGCAGTTTAGCAAACACACATTCTGTCAGCAGTTTATTTAACACACATTCTGTCAGCAGTTTATTTAACACACATTCTGTTAGTAGTTTATTTAACACACATTTTTCCAGCAGTTTATTTAACACATTCTTTCGGCAGTACCTGCATTACAATGTATGATGCAGCGAATGAGGAAATTAATACCTGTATTACATACATCATTTGCAGATATTCCGATTTCTGAACTAAAAACGTGCCTGGTGCACAACAAAGGAATTAACATTTTGCCTGTCGTCTTTCAGATCCACAGAATTTTCAGCGTCATTAATTATTTCTAACATTTTCAAATAAATTTGGCAGCTCCAAATTTTGGCTCTCATATTTTAAAAATTAGTGTCGTCCAATTGGACGCCCATATTGAATACACACTGTTTATTTAGACTATGACTTTTCAAACCACGCGCAGCAACAAAAAAATTGATTTAAAACAAAATAATGGAAAAAATCTGTGAGCATCTTTGACTGAAAAAAAAGCTGATGTAAGCAGTTATGATGACTATCAAACCCTATGTTTGAAGAGAAACAAAATGTGGTAATCATTAACAAAATGTGGTAATCATTTTGTATAATTGAAACTGAAAAAAAGAACAAATTCTGAAATTGTGAAAAGATTTTGAACATAGCGAAAAAGACTTCGCTGAAAAAAAGAAATTCTGAAATTGTGAAAAAGATTTTGAACATTGTAAAAAAGATTTTGAACATAGTAAAAAAGATTTTGCTGAAAAAAAGAAGGTACAGGCGGTGCATAACAGCGGGTGGAAAAAAAGAAATTCTGAAATCGTGAAAAAGATTTTGAACATAGCAAAAAGATTTTGCTGAAAAAAAGAAGGTACAGGCGGTGCATGACACCGGGTGGATGGTGGGTACAAAAAAAATAAATGGTTTGTGGCGGTGTACTGCATCGGGTGGAAGGTGAGGCACAACCCTACAAATAAGGTTTGTGGCGGTGCTTTACACCGGGTGGATTGGTGGGCATAAACCTAAAAATAAACATTTTTTTACAAATTCATGTGAAATTTTCTTTTTTGGCCATTGATCTAAAATTGTGAAAAAAGATTTTTGTAATTCTTTTTAAAAAGTTTTGTGTTAGTGAAACTGAAAAAAAAGGAGGTACAGGCGGTGCATAACACCGGGTGGATGGTGGGTACAAGAAAAAGAAATGGTTTGTGGCGGTGTACTGCACCGGGAGGATTGGTGGGCATAAACCTTATAAAATAAATATATTTTTTTAGAAATTCATGTGAAATTTTCTATTTTGGCCATCGAGCACAACTAGAAGAATATGAACCTCTTATTATTCCGGCTAAAGCAGAAACAACCGAAACCGAGAAGGGTAGGGGCAATAATTTGAAAGAACTTGCTCTAGAGGTAAGTCAAATTTGTATATTTGAGAACTTTGACTATTTGTTTTTTGACAATTTATTGTTAATATTATTTTCACGTAACAACAATATTATTTTCACATAACATTAATATTATTTTCACGTAACAACAAAGCAAGAGACAAAACAAAGCCAATTACAAAGTTGCAAATCTTTATTTAATCAACCCAACTGAAATGATAAACTTTGTAATTGTTCAGGTGTGCTCGAAATAAGTCGATTTTCGACACGATTTCACTTGACAGAGGAGGTTATATTACCCCAACCCGTAATAGACTGGCTAGATGTCCAAACAAGACAACGTACTTAACAAATTTTATAGGATGGAAGGGTTATGTTTCCGGAGACTTCTAGAAATGAAATTTCGATAACAGGATTCGAGCTCAGATTGTTACAAATAGTACAATGTTTGTTAGAGCACTACCGTAGACATAAATCTATGCCCACAAGTGAGACTCGGAAGCACAAGAAAATGCTTGCCTCAACCACAGCGCAATATAAAAATTTTTTTGATTGCAATTAAAATTTTAGAATAGCTATGTTTTCGGCGTAGATATTTCTAGAAATGAAATTTCGATAACAGGATTCGAACTCAGATTGTTACAAATAGCACAATGTTAGTTCACTACCGTAGACATAAATCCATGCCCACAAGTGAGACTCGGAAGCACAGGAAAATGCTTGCCTCAACCACAGCGCAATATAAAAATTTTTTTGATTGCAGTTCTAATTTTGGAAGGGCTATGTTTTCGGCGTGGATATTTCTAGAAATGAAATTTCGATAGCGGAATTCGAACGCAGATTGTTACAAATAGCACAATGTTGGTGCACTACCGTAGACACAAATCCACGCCCACAATTGAGACTCGGAAGCACAAGAAAATGCTAGCTTCAACCACAGAGCAGTAAAAAAAATGTGATTGTAGTTCTAATTTTTAATTTTTCTATATGATATATATTTATATATAATGATAATATTTATATTAATTATATTGATGATATATATTAATTATATTAATGATTTATATTAATGATACATATTAATTATAGTCCTTCCACAATTAGCATTCCAAATGCCTATCTCATGACCAGCACAAATTGCAACCTCATTAAATTCTATCCCACGCCACTAATATTAACTCACAATTAGCATTCCAAATTCCTATCTCATGTCCAGCACATATTGCAACCTCATTAAATTCCATCCCACTCCACTAGTGTTAACTCACAATTAGTATTCCAAATTCCTATCTCATGTCCAGAGCACTTATTGCAACCTCATTAAATTCTATAACTATAAAGATAGTTATTGTATAATACTTTGAAAATAAGTAGAATTGTAAAGTCTCATTAAATTCTATCCAGCGCAGCCTCATTAAATTCTATCCAGCGCAGCCTCATTTTAGGTTTTTTAGGTTTGGAACCTCATCCGCGCGAGATTCGTCTGAATATCATCCTATATTTATTATAACCTCATCCGAGATTCAGCATAAATCTGTATGAGATTTGTTGTCTCAATAAAAATGTTAAATTACTTATCTGTGTTATTTGTTTGCTTCAAAATTCAAACATGTGCTAATTTTTTTCAAACGAACCAAGACGCTTCCTTATGGGTGTTTATAAAAATGATCACAGACATATAGCGACAATATTTAAATGAAATTTAGCGATAATATTTAAATGAAATTTAACGATAATTTTTAAATGAAATATAGCGATAATATATAAATGAAAATTAGAAATTTAGCTTTAAATATTTAAATGAAATTTAGCTTAAAATTAGCGTTAAATTTTTGAATGAAATGTAGAGTTAAATTTCATTGTCGCTAAATTTCATTTTAATATTGTCGCTAAATTTCATGAATTTTGGTACATTGGTCACGTACAGCAAAAGTTGAATATTAAGTAGTAGAAAGGTGCATGCGGGTGGCGCAATTCTTGGGTTCTGCCTATTTTTTTCTCCTCAGTTAGTCTGAATCTCTCGTCTTGAAGAAAGAATTTGTGTGGAGATAAAATCGCTCTACAAAATAGCAGACGCCGCTTTGGGATCCTAAAGATTTGTAGAGCACTGACATTTCAAAGACTTTATCTTGTAGAAAGAATTCGTGTCGGAAAGAAATACAATATCCGCCATCTCCAGGGATCTAAAAAGTAGGAGTCGTCGCTTTGGGATTCTAAGGAGTTGTAGTGGGTTTAGATATAAAAGCAAGGAGATTGCAAGAATTTTAAAAACAGCATTTAAACCCAGTCTACTTGCAAGTTAAGTTTTTACCAAAAAGTTGTTACACGCACACACACACACACATACACACACACACACACATATATATATATTCCAATCCAATATATCTGGGTGTCTTTTAATGAGTGAAATAATTTCATTCGCATATCTTTTTAATTTTGCAGGCACATTGTTTAATAGAACGGCATCATAGCTGTTTACAGAGTCTTTGATATTCTTTTCAGGTTTTTCCTTTTTAATAATATTTTTTCTTCACCGATATCCTCCTCCTCTTGGATCGACGCTTGAATGGGTGTATTGAAAGACTTCATCTTTAGTTTATTTTGCAAAAGTTCATAATACAGTTTTACTTTATCGTCTTCACCGAGATAACTATTTAAAATGCGAGCTATTTCCTTGTCGATAGTGGTCATGTGCTTCTCGCTGGGTACATGCTTGGGGAGAGACTCTTTGGGAATCAATGCATATTTTTTAGCGTGCTCCATTAAAAAAGTGTTGTAATCACATTCATTGCGGCCGGAACCAATAAGTTTAAAAATCCACCTTTTTGAATCAGCAGTTTTCGTTTCTGGTACAGAGATTTACGTCTATGTGCCAATTCTCGCAACGTAGTCTTGTGTTTACGGAGCTTCACTTTTTGCTGCTTCATGAGAGGAATATTTCCTTTTAATGGTTAAGACTACACTTGCAGAGAGCCTTTATACAAGAAGACGGAATTTCTTTTAGTAGATTCTTTCGTAATTTCGAAGGGCAAATTTGCAGCCACTGCAATTGGCTTAGTTGTTCTTGGGTGAGTGTCATCTTTACAAGTGGAGAAAAGACACCGACACTTTACGTCTTTATACAAAAATGTGTCTCGCTTGGTAGACATATTGCCTTTGCCCTAATATTAGTCCGCAAACGCAAGGCGTTTCTCTCCGCAAATCTATAAACAGATACGAATAGGGTTTTTTAGTAGCGTTTTCATACACTTCTTGAAAATATGAAGTCTGCCTAGGATACAACTGTTTTCCCAAGTGCGTGATTTGACTCAAACCTCTTCGATTTTTACAAAGAAGGAGGTAGTAGGCGTTTAATGTAATTTCGCGCATTTCTTTTCCTTTGTGAAAAAAAAATTGTATTATAAACACGACACTCAGGTTCAAATAGTGACTTCCCTTGGTAAACAAATGCTTTAAGCGTTTATCGTTGCCACACTCGGACATCAGATCGTCTATAATAAAAAACATATTGGATTCCAAATACTCTCAATAACAAGAAGGAGGTAGTTCCAAGAGTTTAAGGATTTGAAGAAAATTTAAAAATATATATATTTGAAATATAAGTTTTAAATGAATTTAAAAAATAACCAAATACTCTTCGCGATTCGAGTTTACCCGTATTTCGAATTCCGAACCTGTGCTAAAATTATTACCAGACAAATGCTTTCACAGAAAGAGTTTACACACAGAGAGAAAAACTGTCTTTTACAATTACACCCAGCTCTTCAAAAACTGAATCACACTGTATTTCTATAAATGTTATACAAAAATATGCTGTGAGGATGGCTGTATACTTAATTTCTAAACACTTTTACCATCTTGGACGGGAATATTTCTTGATATATAGGAAATAATAAAAGAGAGTCCTGCTAGAATCTGTTTCCTATAGCATTGACTCCCAAACTATAAATAGGACCTCAAAAGAAAAAAAAATACATTAGTTTCAGAATACATTAGTTCATACATTAGTTTTGTAATATTTTTTCTCTTTTGGCGAGTTAGAAATATATTTCAAAATCATAAGTACAACAATTTGAAGATGGGATTATGCCTGCTAAAAAAATTAATGCATATCTCTTTGAGGGGGGAGGGGTCCTTTAAGGAGGCTCTTTTGGCTGTTGGGGTCCCCCAAGAAGCGAATTCCTCAATTTGGCGATTCTATGAGTTGTTCTAGATTTCCATCAAAGACCAATACGGGTGTTTCGCAGATTTAGCTAAATGGTAGTTAACGTCTTCCCTCTGAAAACCAGTTCCGCATACACACAATATGCGGCAATTCTGATAAACCGCGGACGTGTCTTTTTGCAAGGCATACACACATATTCGCGAGCTATACACTGTTATACACATACTATATGCATATACTGACTAATTGGGGACCTATGCCAAAATTCAACCAAATTTTTTTTCAGAGTATTATCTGTCATTAAATACCACATTTCTGCAAAAAATCAAACCGATGACGTCCCCACTTGCCGGTGCGCCCCCACTTAGAAGGTGTGTAAACATATGAATGCCCCCACTTCCCACCATACGCCAACACACACAGACACACACATATACTTTCACACACACACACACACAGACAGGCATTACCTCAAAAATGTTTGAGTCGTGGTCAGGGATTCTAGACATGTGCTTTCCCGTCGAAAACCCGAATCCAAAACCGATTTCATCATTTTCAATCGAATTTTTGTTTAAATCATAGTTTTAAGGAATTTATGGCGAATGTGCGATGTCGTATCTTAATCATTACATAGGTAATTATAAAAAGAGTAGTTTATTTAGAGGAACATAACGTAAGCTATTTACAAGAATTTTAATAGCATGGCGTTACATCATAACGCGCGTAAACGTAGTTATCAGAATACGAATGTTCGTATCGCCGATGAGAATGTTCTGTCTTTTATCAGCCAGTGCAGAGGAGTTGCGCATGCGTCACATGCAAAGCAGCAGAGAGTCGCTGGAGATCAAGAAGCTGTGGAGAGTTTTATGCTAATCACTTGATCTGGAAGCTTTATGCAAATCTTGGAGGGATGTCGCCATAAATTAACAAAAAATTCCACCTCCGAAAGAGTCGGAAAATTTTTCGACTATTTTGATAAAAAATTTTGTTCGACATATGAGATCCATAAGGCAACTTTTCCACGCTAGCCCTAATTGAAATTAGAATAAAAAGGCTTCTATTTCGGGCCGGCGTATAATATAGGGTGCATCAAAAGAGCATATTTCGCCAACTCAGAGAGGTTGAAAGACGTATTTGGGACGAATTAATCGATAGAGCTTATTTATGGCATATTAAGAGATAATTTAGAGCGTATCGAAAGCCCTTATTTATGGCGTATTAAGAGATGATTTAGGACGTATCGAAAGAGCTTATTTAGGGGGTATAAAATAACCAATTTAGGGCGTATTAAAAGAGCTTATTCAGAGAGTATTAAAAGAGATTATTTTTGGTGTTTCAAAATATATAATTTAGAACGTATCAGCATAGCTTTTATAGGGTGTACAAAAGAACCTTTTTATTGTGCATCAAAATAGCTTATACATACTTGTAGAGTACAAAAGGCGTATTTAAGGCGTAATACGCAGTTGTATTAGGGCTAAGAATTCGATTAGCCCAACTCCCGTGACCAAGGCGTATTACGTACCCGAGCAAATGGTCTGAGATGTGATTAGGTTCAGATTTAGTGATAGCATGTGTTTGTATGTATTTTTTAATTTAAGAGTGTGCTCAAGCTGCGGACGATTAAGTCTTTCGAACAATTTAATGAATGAATGCAATTAATCCCTGCTGTAAATCCAGGGCAATTTCGGTTACAGTTTCAAATATAAAATAATGATGGACAAGATCCATGGTACAATGTTTTTGCTTTGAAAGTACACTGACTTTTTACGCTTTTTTGGATGACCACATACAAAATTATTTAAGTTATTAAATAACTTATATTTCACGCGAATATAACTTTGCAACTGGAAATATTGCTAACATCTGCTAAGCAATGTTGTCCATTATATTATATTTATATATGTTGATTATTATTTATTGATCCATTTGGCGTCATTTTCGTAACTGTAGCGTCATTTTTACCAATTTGGCATTTTTTGTTATTTTGTCATAACCTTAAAAAGTCGACAAGATGGCGATATTTTGCGAATTTTTGAAAATTGAATTTTGAGGAAAGGTTTGAATACACACCTAAAATGGAAACGAGAAAGTTCATCATAAACCTTATAGATGAATAAAATAGTAAAGCGATAGAATTACTGAGCATAACACTTAACGCAGTAGGTTGGAACAAAAAATCCGTCTTATTGAATTTCTCCAAAGAATTTGTGTACGCCAGGAAAAGATTTTTTTTTTGCCTTGGAATCCGGCTGTCCAGTTAATTTTCGTATTTATGCTATATTTTACAAAATTCTATTTCATCATAAAATTATAATCTTTATTATACATATGTATACTTTGTTCAAGCTTCATTTGTGAAAGAAAACTATATGTGTTGAAGAGAAAATAAATTACGCTTTGTTATCAGCACATTGATACATACATATGTGAGATCAGATTAAGACTAGCTATATGTGAGGCATTTTCATGTTCTTTATTTATTAAGGCTATAATGTTGAACAATGGCAGCAGACTTAAGGATGCCAGTTTTGCAGTTGATCCGTTAATTTGGCCATTTCTAAATTCACTTCTTTTATTCTCACATTTATGCTATCCATAAGTTTTCTACGCGTTTCGGTTGTGCCATCAGGTAGAAAATTAATGTCCTTGCTTTCCGCATCCTATGCAATATATAATTTCATTTTCTGATTTCTTCCGCTAACAGTTAGAAGAATAATGTCCCTGCATTCTGCATCCTATGCAATATATAAAATTTTTATTCTCTTCCTTCCCCCGCTTTTCATCTCTTATTTGTTGAGGTTCAATTTTTAAATTTCGTAATTGCTTTTCCATTTATCTAATATTTAAATTGTTGCATATATTTTGATCTTGCTTAATCGCATTGACTTCCGTACTGTCGAAATCGCCAAAAATACTTTCTAAATGCTCCACGTATTCAACCTCGTTTTCAAAATCCTCTATATTAAGTTTTTTTAATTTCAGATGTCAGATCGTCTTACAGACTCCATAAATTTTACAAACATTGGATTATTCTTTATTTCACACATCTCATTATTCGCATAAATATGCTCTAAAAATTCATTAGTCGATTTGGAAATCACCAACGCCAACACTTTCATTTCTGGCTTTATTTTAATTTATTTAAATCTGTATGCTTTTGAAGCACTGTAGGTGATGTTTTAAATTGTTTAAATAACAACTATTTGATTTCCTCAATATTATCTGATTTTTTTAGTACCATTTTTTTGACAAAAATTCTTACGCCTTTTCTTGAAGTTAGGTTTTTAAAATTACCGCTTTATTTTCATCCGACCAATCAGCCATTTTTGACACTTTCTCAAATTGCGCGATAAAAAATTCAACATTCTCGTCGTTACGCCTATTAAAAACTGGCAATAAATTCATTAATTCATAATTCTCCATTTTTACTGTTGGATTTTCAACAATACTCAATTGTGCTCTTTGAAGTGATTTCTATCATCTATTATTTCTCGGAGGCATTTAAAACAAACATTTATCTTTCAAAATCCTAACTATTAGCATAAAACATACAATTAAATATAATACAGATCAAACACGTCTAAATGCAAATTTCTAAATCATTATCACTCTTTTAAAGAAATTATTTTCAATTTCTCTTCAATATATATTCAAATTATCTCATTATGCATTTAGTGAATGTGCATATTTTAATTTAAACAATGCTATTTTTTCTGATAATCACATGCTCCTCCATTAAAATTATTCATCTCCTTATTCAAATTATTTTTATAAACCTTAGTAGTATTTATTTAAATTTTCATTTAAATTTTAAACTCGCACCAAAGTGTCACGGAAACCAAATGTGGTACTGGAAAGGAAAACTTAATGTTAGTTTTATACTTATTAAATTATCCGTCAAAATATGGTGCACATTTAATAAAATGCAAAGCATATACTAAATTAAATTCTCAAACATGGCCGAATATCGTAAATCGTGAAGCATTAAAACATATTGCGTTGTGTGCTTCTTAAATCCACCATATTTATCTCTCGTGAGAGTTCCTGTAAAATAATATTTATTAACATAATACTACAATTAATTGTACCATTTTGGTTTTAAAATAAAATAATTTATTAACAGCATTTGGTTAATTATTAAATTAATTACAACATTTGTCATATTACCAATTGCGGAGGAGATTGCAAATGTGAGACCAGTTATTATTATCAACATAATCTAGGACCTACTGCAATATTTAATAAGCACATACCAGACCACAACGCTTGCATCATTGTACATTGTACTGGTACCAACTCGAAGTATGGTACTGCTACTCGTACTGGTTTTGCTCATTTTGTTGAAGTCTCCTTGGGCTCTGACTGTCGTAGAATTGTATATTAGGACACTGTTTGTTGTTGTTGTTGAGACCCAGACCGTCCGACCTACCAGAAAAGTTTAAGGTAACTGTTTGGATGGCCGGGAAGAGGACACTGTTTGTGAACTATTTCCGGACTACTCTGTGGCACACACACTTATGGAATCATCAGGCTTTCTCTCTGCTTGTTGACGTCTTACTCTCTAGAATTCTCTCTCATCTCTTACTATTCTCTTCGGAAACTCTGCGTAATCTCTCGTCGAAATCTTGCATATCCTTTTTTAGCGGCTTTCGGTTGCCGCCCCTTTTGCCTGAGGTCTGTAACGCTCATTCGGCTACTATTGGTCGACCTCAGGACAACGCGATCAGAAACCTTCCATAATAGTAAACATTTTTAACCAATCTCGTGGCTACACCTTAGCCTTCAGACTTTATAGCGTAGTGACCTCTCGGTCAAGGCAGCTGTAAAACTGGCTTCCTTTAAGTCTTCTGTCATTATTCAACATTACAGCCTTAATAAGTAAAGAACATAAAACTGTCTCATATATCCCTAGCCTTAATCTGGTCTCATATAAATAAGTTGAAAATTAGAAAACAAACAAAAGAGTTTTTATTTATGAGCTTTTTTTTTCTCTCTCTTCCCCCTCTTTTTTTTTTTCTTCAAATGGCCAGTTGTTATTTATGAGCTTGTGATATCAATAATGCCTGGACGTTGGATAAAAATAATCCTAAGGCTACGACATTTTGTCATGATAAATACATTTCATCATTATTTTTGGCCATATTTAGAAAATTTTCAATTCAAATGAATTGAAACAATGTCTGCTGAAACAGAAATTCAGTTTTTGATTTGAAAATAAATTTTCCTTTTTATCTAAAATTTTTTTTGTACATGCTTAAATTACATCTTCAAATAGAAATGTTTTAATGTTACTTTTATAATTTCATTTTTCATTTTCTATATATTAATAGATCATTAATATGTTATACGTATAAATTTTACTATTGTAAAATAGAGTATTTCTTAGGAAAATATATAAATATATAAAGTGTGCCATGACTCAAAACGCTTTGGACCATTAGACTGAACTATTTCTACAGCTATCATTATTAATTATTTTATCGTTGCCTCCCTCTTCTTGTAAAGATATCATATATCAACTACAACCATAGCTATGCATCTGACATAAATGCAAATCTATGCCTTAAAATGTTTCAATATTCGGAAAGCTGCCTCAACTATAAACCTTCTATTAATTGCCAGATTATTAACGACTAACGTACCTTATTAACCAATATTAATCTCACGTAATATGAATACACAAATCGATAAGTGAATCGACATGATCGTGATTGCATAGAATGATGAAATTTAATTAACGCAAGTAAGTTTATTATCACTTGGTGCAGTTATAAACAATTTTATGGTGTTCAGATAAAATGTAACAAATGAAAATAATTTGTGGAGTACATAATGTAACAAAAGTAAATAATTTGTGGAGTACGTTATATGTATTGCGTCAGTTTACATTGGTATTCCTGTGATCCATTGAAATTGTAACAAATTTGCTTAAAATGCATTTTTAGAGTACACTTTAAATTGGACAGTTTGACGAAACATTTAAAAATAAAATATTCGTTTAGCAGACTTTAAAATCTGAAATAGTAGTGCTTTGTTAGTTAGAGCTCAAGTAATTGTTTAAATGTATGAATCATTGTCGGAAGAAAAAAAATCTGATGTGGGCAGCACATGACTTTCCCTGCAGACATATCCACGTTCTCTTTATTTGAATGAAATTTAATTCACTTTTAATTCAATTTACGTTCTCATTTGCTAACCGGACTTATTTTCAAACGTAGCGTAGAGAAAATACAAAAATTCTAAAATATCTCGAGAACGGCTAGTCCTAGTGTAACGGGATTGGTCTTATTCTTCTCTTTATTAAAATTTACGTACAAAACAAGCATTTGATGGATATATTTGAGCATGCGTTTTTATTTTAGTCTAGCAGCATACCCATTCTTCGTACGGAGTATATAATATAAAGAAACTTATAATTTGCAACCATGTGCAAATTCTGTTAAAATATTAAATTTATTGCTCCTAAAGAGAAGTTTAAGAATATATGTTCTCACTATGCAAAATTATCTTCACGGCAGATCTGAAGAATAAAATATCCTGGCCACTTTTGTAAGCAAATTTACAAAAAAAAAAAAAAAAAAGGAATTGAATCAATATATGCAACCCCGTACTACTTATATTGTCGCAGATTAGAAAATATGCCAGTGTGTTAGTAGAAGATTACCCGTATTACAATATAAGTCTAAAAAATATTTGCCAAAATAAAAGATGCCGTAATAAATTGAAAATATCAATAATCCCCGAACTCTTTATACCAGAAGGTCATAAAAAAATGATTCCAATATATGCCAATATATATCAAAACATATGGCAATATACCTGTACTACTTATATTCTCGTAGATTAGAAGATATACCAGTGTATTTGTAGAAGATTACTCGTACAACGTACAATATATGAGTTTAAACAATTTTTGTCATAATAAAACAATTGCATAATAACTTGAAAATATCAATAATTCCTGAATCAATAATCCCCGAAAATATCAATAATAATAACGTTTAAACCTGAAGACCGCAATTGATATTATCCAATCAAAAATGCTATAAAAAATCAAATCGTTCTTTTCTAAAATATATATTTATATCCATTTATTTACTACTCAAATCGAAAAAAAAATTATTAAAATTAACAGACAGATTTAATTTAATTGCGTTACTGAGCAACATGATATAAGATAGAATCTTCCTCATAAACTGCAAAATTAAATAACCATTTTGATTTCTTTATACTTTTCATTGTTTAGTAAAAACTTGTTTTAAATAAACCATGGATATATATTTCCCCTTTAAATCATGTTTCAAACATTTTATGTTTCAGAAAGTGACTAATTAGCGCAAAAAATATCCCATCAAACTCAGAGATTAAATTTTTATCCACTTTCAAACGATTTTCAAGCTTTTCGTTTGGATAAACCACGGAGTTAGAGAGTAGAACTCCTAGGGAAAAGTTTCGTTTTTCATTAATATCTCGACAACCCCTGCTTTTAGATACTCGAAACTTGGACCAAATTTATGGGGGCTATTTCAAGGCAATCCACAAAATTTCATCAAATTCGCTTCAACCGTTCTCCCGCGATGGTGAGTCAAACGAAAATTTCGTTTTTTACTAATATCTCGAGAACCACTGATCATAGAAACTCCAAACATAGACTAAATTTTAAGTGGGACTATTTCCAGGCTACCCACAAAATTTCATCAAATTCGGTTCAGCCGTTCTTCCGTGATGACGGGACAAATAGACAGACTGACAGACATACAGACAGATTTTCAATTACATATATATAGATTTTGACGATTTTCTCGGGCATTTTGCAAAAAAATCTTCTAATATTCTATTGGTCTCGAAACGTGTAGATCCGTCGAAAACTCGAGTTGTGATTTTCGGTATGATTCCAATACTTTCCCTATACATTACTATGTATTGCAGGGAAAGTAATAAGAGCTTCTTTTGTCAAGATGATTGGCCAAGAGAAAGACGACTTTCTCCGAATCATTCTTATGAATGAGGCGTTTTTTCTCGTATCATATCTATATACATAAAATTGAAAATCTGTATGTCTGTCTGTGTGTCCCCTCATCACGGGTGAACGGCTGAACCGAATTTGAGGAAATTTTGTGGGTAACCTGGAAATAGTCCCACTTAAAATTTAGTCCATGTTTGAAATTTCTACGATCAGTGGTTCTTGAGATATTAGTAAAAAATGGCATTTTTGTTTGTCTCATCATCACGGGAGAATGGCTGAACCAAATTCGATGAAATTTTGTAGATAGCCTTGAAATAGCCCCCCATAAATTTAGCACATGTTTCGAGTATCTAAGGCCGGGGATTGTCGAGATATTAATGAAAAACGAAACTTTTTCCTAGGAGTTCTACTCTCTAACTCCGTGGTTTATCCAAACGAAAAGCTTAAAATTCGTTTGAAAGTGAATTAAAACTGTATCTCTGAGTTTGAGGGGAGATCTTTTGCACTAATTAGTCACTTTCTGAAAACATGAATTGTTTGAAACTTGATTTAAATGGAAAATTTATCTCCTTAGTTTATATTTCACAAGCTTTTTTTGAACAATGAAAAGTATGAAGCAATCAAAATGGTTATTTAATTTCGCAGTTTATGAGGAAGATCCTATTTTATATCATGTTGCTCAGAAACGCAATTAAATTAAATCTGTTTATTAATTTTAATTATCATTTTTTCGATGTGAATAATAAATAAATGGATATAAAAATATATTTTAGAAAAGAACTATTTTATATTTCTTATAGCATTTTTGATTGGATAATATCAATTGCGGTCTTCAGGTTCAAACGTTGTTATTATAGATATTTTCGGGGATTATTGATTCAGGGATTATTTATATTTTCAAGTTATTATGCAATTGTTTAATTATGACAAAAATTGTTTAAACTCATATATTATACGTTGTACGAGTAATCTTCTACAAATTCACGGGTATATCTTCTAATCTACGAGAATATAAGTAGTACAGGTGTATTGGCATATGTTTTGATATATATTGGCATATATTGGAATCATTTACGACCTTCTGGTATAAAGAGTACGGGGATTATTGATATTTTCAATTTATAACGCCACCTCTTTTATTTTGGCAAATATTTTTGAGACTCATATTGTAATACGGGTAATCTTCTACTAATTCACTGGCATATTTTCTAATCTGCGACAATATAAGTAGTACGGGTTTGCATATATTGATTCAAATCCATTTTTTTTTGTAAATTTGCTTACAAAAGGGGCCAGGATGTTTTATTCTTCAGATCTACCAGTGAAGATTATTTTGCATAGTGAGCACAGATATTCTGAAACTTCTCTTTAGGAGCAATAAATTTACTATTTTAACAGAATTTGCACATGATTGCGAATTATAAGTTCTTTTATATTATATACTCCGTACGAAGAACGGGTATGCTGCTAGTATATAATAATTGCCGAATGTATTTTTTCCGCCCTCCAGAAAGCCCCTGTCACATGAATCTTCACACATACAGTATTCTCCAAGGAACGAACCAAATGGGGTCGGATATATCATTCCCCCTCGACGGCGATGAAAATTGGTTTATTTTAAAAAAAATTTTGAGATCCCCTAGAAACCTGACTGGTGAATTTTATGGCTGAATCTTCGAACATTTATAGTACCGTTCACGGCTCTAGTAGTTGGTGGAACAGGATGAAGGGTACGACGTCTGTGGATGTCACCTTTATTTGATTTCGTCTTGGTTTAAGCCCTTTATTCGCCATTTAACGAGATATCTTACACCGTTGGGAATGTCCGACGGCCTGTGTTAAAAAATATGTTGTGGGCAACACATGATTTTCCTTATAAAATGCAATGAATTTACTACTTTTACAGTAAAAAAATCAGTTTTCTTATAGTAGATACTAATATTCTTTCCAAGATATTGAATTTTCGACAATTAGTCGTCAATTTCATTGATTTAGCGTCATTTTTATCCATTTGGCGAGATTTTCGTTACTTTTGTAACATTTCAAGAAGTCGCCGAATTGGCGACATTCTTCCAAATTCGTCCCCAAAATCTCGCCAAGCGTTATGGATGAAGAAATAAGTTATCCTTACAGAAGATAAATGACTATTGGCGTTCAAATACAAAAGTATTACTCAAAGTATCTTTTCTCATGAATGGAACGAGCTAGATCCACAAGAATGATGTCACCCAATTTATCGCATGGTATTACATATGAAACGTGAACATGTTTCTCAATAGGAAATATTTTTTTTATTATTTTTCATGACTTTTTGATAATTTCTTTGAAAAATGTGTAATATCTCGAGAACGGTTCATGTTAGCGTTCTAAAATTTATGTCAATCGTTTTCTAATGAAAAATTACATAAGAAATGTCTATTTGCGTAACTTTATTAGTGGTTTTGATTTTTTGACTAATTTTTCAAAATTTCATTCGAAAATTTAGGGGGTTCTGAACATTCGATTGGGTATAAAAACAATAGGCTTCCAGTGTTTATGGATTGTGATTTTTGTACCAAATTTGGATCGAATCGGTCCATTCGTTCGCCAATTATCGTCTCCACAGGCTCACTGACACATACACACATACACGCACACACACACACACAGATATCACTTCAAAAATGTTTGATTCGTGATCAGAGATGCTTGAAAAGTGCTCTCCGGTCGAAAACTCGAATTCGAATTTTCGACCCCGTCACAATACTTTCCTTCCTTTCTGGTAGGTCGGACGGTCTGGGTCAACAACAACAACAACAATACTTTCCTTATACATTATGTATATAAGGAAAGTAATAATGTAGAAGATCCCCAAAGCTGTGTTTTTATCGTTGAATTCTACATTTGGCGATTTTCCGGATGACAATATGTAAAACTATTTCAAAATACACAATTAACTTATACTTCGTGCAACTCTAACTAAACAGTCATCAATATTGATAGCATCTTCAATAAGGGATATAGTCAATATATTAAAATACCTTAACGTCATCAATTAGGCGTAATTTTCATTAATTTAACGTCATTTTTGCAATTTTGATGATATTTTCCTCAATCTGGGGCGAACTATCGCCAGGTTGGAAATACTTTGCTAAATTTCTCGCTGAGTTAGCCAAATGCAGCACCGAATGTTACAGCCAAAGGGAGAGAAGAGTATTTCTTATATACTAGAAGGTATGCCAGTCATATGATGGAAATCAGAATTTGTGAGACATTACATCCCATTTGGAGTCATTTTTATCAATTTGGAGACATTTTTGTTATTTTAGCAACATTTAAATTAGTCGCTACGTTGGTGACATCCCGCTAAATTTTTCGCCAAGCGTTACGGACGGACGGAGGAATGTATTATTCTTATAGTCTACGCTTATGGTCTTTCCAAGATATTGAACTTTCATTATTTAGTGGTCGTTTTCATTGATTTAGAGTCATTTTTATTACTTTGGGGACATTTTAGTTAATTTTACAACATTTAAAAACTCGACAAGTTGGCGACATTCCGCCAAAATCTCGCCAAGCGCTATGGACGCGATATAAGTTATTTTTGTAGCAGATAAATGACTATTAGCATCCAAATACAAAAGTATTACCTAAAGTATCTTTTGACATGAGTAGAACTAACTAGATCCATGAGAATGATGTCACCAAATTTATCGCATGATATTACTTATGTAAAGTGAACATATTTCACAATAGGTAACATTTTTTTTTATTTTATATGATTTTTTGATAATTTTTTTGAAAAATGTGCAATATCTCGAGGACGGTTCATGCTAGCGTTCTAAAACTTATCTCATTCGTTTTCTAATGAAAAGTTACATAAGAAATAACTATTTTTGTAACTTTGTTAAATGTTTTAATTTTTTGATGATTTTTTCAAAATTTCACTCGAAAATTTGGGGGGTTTCTGAACATTCGATTGCGTATAAAAACCATAGACTTCCAGTATTCATGGATTGCAAATTTTGTACCAAATTTCGTTCTAGTCGGTCCATTTCTTCGTCAGTTATCGTCTCAACAGTCTCACTGATACACATACACACACACACACACACACACATTTTCACGCGCACACTTTCACACACACACATACTTTCACACACATACACACTTTCACACAGACACACACACACAGACATCATATCAAAAACGTCAGATTCATGTTCAGGAATGCTTGATACTTACTCTCCCGTCGAAAACTGGAATTCGAATTTTCGACCCCGTCGCAGTACTTTCCTTATACATTATATGTATATAAGGAAAGTAAAAAAGAGAGAACACCATTCACGATATAAAACTTAACCAAGACGGATTTTCGTTTTCCACCGGGATGTAAAGAAAATGTGAGTGTGTTAAAATATCGTTTCAAACTCTCCAGAGATCGACTTGTGTCATAGAAGGCTGAATCTTTTTATACAGTTTCGAGACAGGACGGAACGCAGCCGAGCCAATATTTGATAGGTGACCATTTTCGACGCTAAGCGGCTCGCGTTGTTTAACACTGTAAAACTTATACAAAATGTTGGAATGTAATATTTGAAGATTGTTCATTTCCCGTTTAACGGCAGGTTTTTATACTAGTCTTGGATTATATCTCATGCACTAAACATTACCAAAATTGTTTCCAAAAGTCGCAATATTAATATTCAAGTATTTTAATCACATAACTAAAAATCTGATGTGGGCAGCACATGACTTTCCTTATATAATGCAATGTATTTACTATATTTACTGTAAAAACAAAATATAGGTTATTCTTACAGTAGATACTTATATTTTTCAAGATATTGCATTTCCACCAAATAGTCGTTACTTTCATTGATTTAGCGTCATTTTTATCTATTTGGCGAGATTTTCTTTGATTTGGTAGCATTTAAAACGTCGCCAAGTTGGCGACATTCCGCCAAATTTGTCGTCAAAATCTCACCAAGCGTTATGAACGGAGGAATACTTTATTTTTATAGTAGATAAATGACTATTGGCGTTGAAACACAAAAGTATTACTCAAAGTATATATTTTCATGAATGGAACGAGCTAGATTCACGAGAATGATGTCACCAAATTTATCGCATGATATTACATATGAAAAGTGAACATGTTTCTCAATAGGAAATATATTTTTTTATTTTATATAATTTTTTGATATTTTTTTTTGAAAAATGTTTAATATCGCGAGAATGATTCAGGTTAGCGTTCTAAAATTTATGCTACTAGTTTTCTAATGAATACTTACATAACAAATATCTATTTGCGTAATTTTATGAGATATTTTGATTTTTTGATGATTTTTTCAAAATTTCACTCGAAAATTTAGGCGGATTCTGAGCATTCGATTGCGAATAAAAACAATCGGCTTCCAGTATTCACGGATTGTAATTTTTGTACTAAATTTTATTCAAATCGCTCTATTCGTTCGTGAGATATCGTCTACATAGAGTCACTGACACACACACACACACACACACACACACTTTCACACACATATACACACACATACTTTCACACACACACACACATACACACACAAACAGATGTTACCTTACACCTTTCTGGTAGGTCGGACGGTCTGGGTTTCAACAACAACAACAACACACAAACAGACTTCACCTCAAAAATGTTCGATTCGAGGTCAAGGATGCTTGAAAACTCGAATTCGAATTTTCAACCGAGTTACAATACTTTCCTTATACATTATTGTATAAAATGAAAATAATATGGGTTTTTATTGCTGGGCTACGGACCCGCAGTTTTCTTCATTTTTTTATACAGAGGAACGGATACGTAGAACTATGTTTGGTAACCCCCTCCACACACACCCATAAACTAAGCAGATCTAAGTTTTTCAAAGAGGGTCTTACTCTTCGAGAAGCAATCAAGAAGCAAGTGATTCTAGCTCTTGGTCTTACTCTTGAAATACTGCGCACCCTGTCATTAGTTCCCCACCACCCTGCGGCTTAAGCAAATTAAAAGCGGAATGTCACGCTATGGGGGAGATCGTAAAACTCCGTTGGCGTGTAGAAAGTTAAACACATATTTTACCCTCTATATTAAAGCAATATGTATGCACAAAATAAGTTATAAAACCTTCGACATTTAGAAAATGTAGAAGTTTCTAAACTGTGAAGTGGAATGATAACATAAAGTCAAAGTGGAATGGGGAGGTAAAGGGGGCGCTATGTTTTAAGCAGAGTGGAGGAGAGGAGGAAGTAATTAAACAAAGCTTTAAAAGACAAATACAACACGCAATTTAAAACACAAACAAAACATGCGGTGTAAAAGACAAACACAACACGCAGTTCAAAACACAAACACAAAACGCAATGTAAAATACAAACACAATATGAAATTCAAAAATTAATTACCAATCAATTCGGAACACAAACACAACACGCAATTCAAAACACAATCAACAATCAATTCAAAAAACAAATACAACACGCAATCAAAAACACAAACTTAAATACACTGTATTTAAGTTTGTGTTCTTCTTGTCCACTTGCAAACATTTGATTCTAGATTTAATAATGGTTGAATATGTTACATCAGCAGGTCCTTACCAGAGCAGCGATTCACAAAGATTTTGGGAGGGGAAGATGCTCAAGAAATTGATTAGAGGGCTTTGTAAAATATATTATTTTATGGTGAATGCTTCTAGTCTATATAAATAAAACTAGCAGCATACCCGTTCTTCGTACGGAGTATATAATATAAATAAATTTAAAATTCACAATCATGTGCAAATTCCTATAGTATACTAAATGGCATTTTTAATCAAAATATTCTGTTAAAATATTTAACATAATGCTCCTAAAAAGAAGTTAAGGAATGGCTGTTCTCGTTATTCAAAATTATCTTCATGGGTAGATCTGAAGAATAAAATATCCTGGCCTCTTTTGTAAGCAAATTTACAAAAAAAAATATGGAATTGAATCAATATATGCAAAATAAAAGCGTATTGTATGGGACCTGTACTACTTATATATTCGAATAATAGAAGATATAACCTGTATTATTAGATTACGTATATAAATTGAAAATATCAATACATCCGTAATCTTTAAACCAGTAGGCAGTAATTAATTTCAATATGTGCCGAAATGAAAGTGCTAAAATTATCTGGGACGATAAACCCGTACTACTAATAATGTCATAGATTAGAAGATATGTCCTAGTGTTAGTAAAAGATTACCCGTATTATAATATTTAGTCTGAAAAATTTTTGCCAATATATAACAGATTACGTAATAAATTAAAAATATCAATAATCCTCGTAATCCTCATACCGGAAGGCTTGATTCCAATATATGTCAATATACCCGCACTACTTATATTCTCTTAGATTAGAAGATATACTCGTGCATTTGTAGAAGATTACTCGTATAACGTACAATATATGAGTTTCAACAATTTTTGCCGCAATAAAACAATGGCATAAGAAATTGAAAATATCAATAATCTCTGAATCAATATTCCCCGAAAACATGAATAATAATAATGTTTAAACATGAAGATCGTAATTGATATTATCCAGTCAAAAATACGATGGCAATGAAATTTATTTTATATACATATCTTCATCATTAAAATCGGAAAAGATTTAATAAAAATCTTCTTCCTCATAAACACATTAAATTTAAATCCGTTGTTAAGCGACATGTTATGATTTGCTTCAAATAAATTGGTATTCAATATATCGTCTGAATATCTCTAATGAAGGTTTGGCGACATTTTAAAAAATCGCCAAATTTATCGCCAAGTGGGACTGTAGAACTGACAGTACTACTTGGCGATAAATTGACGAACCATCATCAAAATAGTATCCCCTAAAAAAACACAATTTCGTTTATTTACGGCAATTTATCAATTTCAAAATATTTTTATGGATTTATAAATATTTTTATCAATTTGGTGACATTTTAAAAATTCGCTAAATGGGTTACTAAGTAGGGCGGTTGGACTGACAGACAAATTCTAACGAAACACCATTTCAGTACTTTCTTTTAACAAAACAAAATAAAATTCATTGATTTACGTCATTTTTATCAATTTGGGGACATTTCAATCAATTTGGCCACTTTTAAGAAATTTGCCAATTTAGCGATATTTAGCCAAATTCGTAGCTCTAAATTCGCAGATCTAAATAAAATATCGCGATCCAGTTTGTATATACTAAATGAAAACACTAAAATATTATTAGAAGATATACCCATTCTACTATTTATCTGTTTAAACAATTGGATAAATGAATTTATTGGGTAAACAGAATATGAGTTTATTAGCTAAACACAATATATAAGCTTAAAACCTCTTTGATAAAATACATGAAAGTGATGTATGCAGTTCGCAATTAATATAATTAAAAAAAATCAAACCGTTCATTTATAAGATATATTTTAATATCCATTTATTTATTATTCAAATCGAAAAAAAAATAATAATCATTAACAAACACATTTAATTCCATTCCTTTACCGAGCAACATGATATAAGATCTTCCTCATAAAATGCGAAATTAAATAACCATTTTAATTTCTTTATACTTCTATAATCGTTGAGTAAAAGCTTGTGAAATATAAAACATGGAGGTAGATTTTTCCATTTAAATTCATTTTTCAAACAATTCATACTTTCAGATAGTGACTATTTAATGCAAAAATCCTGCATCAAACTCAAAAATAAAGTTTTAATTCCCTTTGACGCTTTAAACAAACGATTTCTATCATTTCCGTTTGGATAAACCACGGAGTTGGAGAGTAGAACTCCTATAAAAAAAGTTCGGTTTTTCATTAATATCTCGACAACCCCTGGTCTTAGATTTAAAACTTAGGCAAAATTTATGGGGTGCTATTTAAAGGCCACCCACAAAATTTGATTAAATTTGGTTCAGCCGTTCTCTCGTGATGATGAGACAAACGAAAGTTTCGTTTTTTACTAATATCTCGAGAACCACTGGTCGTAAAAATTCCAACCATAGACTAAATTTTAAGTGGGGCTATTTCTAGGCTACCCACAAAATTTCATCAAATTCGGTTCAGCCGTTCTGCCGTGATGATGGGACAAACAGACAGACAGACAGACAGACAGACAGATTTTCAATTTTATTTATATAGATTGAAAATCTGTCTGTCTGTCTGTCTGTTTGTCCCGTCATCACGGGAGAACGGCTGAATCGAATTTCATGAAATGTTGTGGGTAGCTTGAAAATAGTTCCACTTAAAATTTAGTCCATGTTTGGAGTTTCTAAGATCAGTGGTTCTCGAGATATTAGTAAAAAACGAAATTTCCGCTTGTCTTATCATCACGGAAAAATGACTGAACCGAATTTGATGAAAATTTGTGGATAGCCTCGAAATAGCTTCACATAAGTTTAGCCTAAATTTCAAGAATCTGAGACCAGGGTTTGTCGAGATATTAATGAAAAACGAAACTTTTTCCTAGGAGTTCTACTATCTAACTCCGTGGTTTATCCAAACGAAAAGCTGGAAAATCGTTTAAAAGTAAATTAAAATTTTATCTTTCAGTTTGGTGGAAGATTTTTTGTGCTAATTAGTCACTTTCTGAAAACATGAATTATTTGAAACATGATTTAAATGGGAAATCTATCCATGGTTTATTTTTCACAAGCTCTTACTGAACAAAAGTATAAAGAAATCAAAATGGTTATTTAATTTCGCAGTTTATGAGGAAGATTCTATCTTATATCATATTGCTCAGAAACGCAATTAAATTAAATTTATCTGAGAATTTTAATTATTATTTTTTCGATTTGAGTAATAAACAAATGGATATAAAAATATATTTTAAAAAGAACGATATGATTTTTCTTATAGAATTTTTGACTGGATAATATCAATTACGGTCTTCAGAATTAAACGTTATTATTATTGATATTTTCGGGGATTATTGATTCAGGGATTATTGATACTTTCAAGTTATTATGCCATTGTTTTATTATGACAAAAATTGTTTAAACTCATATATTGTACGTTTTACGAATAATCTTCTACAAATAAACGGGTATATCTTCTAATCTACGAGAATATAAGTAGTACAGGTGTATTGGCGTATGTTTTGATATATATTGGCATATATTGGAATCAATTACGACCTTCTGGTATACAGATTACGGGGATTATTGATATTTTTAATTTATTACGTCATCTCTTTTATTTTGGCAAATATTTTTGAGACTCATATTGTAACACTGGTAATCTTCTCATGTACTAATACTGGTTATATCTTCCAATATTCGAGTATATAAGTAGTATGGGTCCTATACAATTTTAATGCTTTCATTTTGCATATATTGATTCAATTTATTTTTTTTTGTAAATTTGCTTACAAAAGGGACCAGGATGGTTTATTCTTCAGATCTGCCCGTGAAGATAATTTTTCATAGTGAGAGCAGATATTCTTAAACTTCTCTTTAGGAGCAATAAATTTAATATTTTAACAGAATTTGCACATGATTGCGAATTACAAGTTTCTTTATATTATATACTCCGTACGAAGAACGGGTATGTTGCTAGTATAAAATATAAGTCACCCAGACAGGATGCGAACCACAAATTGCCGCCTTTGTACTTTCCCTGCAATACATGGTAATGTATAGGGAAAGTATTGGAATCATGTCGAAAATCGCAACTCGAGTTTTCGACGGATCTACACGTTTCAAGACCTCTAGAATACGAAAAACCATTTTTAGCGTGACTTCTGTGTGTGTGTCTGTCTGTGCAGATTCTGTATCCACTCTAACTAAAATACTAATTCACCGAATTTCATAAAATTTGGTAGGTAAGTCACTTGTGGGCGAGTCTGGAGCTGATTAGTTTTGGATACGATTCGGGATAAAAGAATCCGCCTTTCTTTGCGAAATGACCCGCAAAAGCTTGTATCCACTCTAGCTGTAAAACTAATGGACCGATTTTCACAAAATTTGGTAGATAAGTTACTTGTGGGTCACCCTGGTGCTGATTAGATTTTGGTAGGATTAAAAAAATAATCTGTCTTTACAAAATAGCCCACAAAATTCGGCAAAATCTAAAATAAAAAACTACGTATAATCAAATATATCCATTAAATGCTTGTTTAATACGTAATTTTTAACGAAGAAAAGAATAAGGTCAACCATTCTCGAGATATTTTAGTTTTTTCGTATTTTCTCTACGGCACATTTGAAAATAAGTCCAGTTATCAAATGAGAAAGAAAATTGAATTAAAAGTGAATTAAATTTAATTAAAATAAAGAGAACGTCGATATAAGTCTGCAGGGAAAGTCATGTGCTGCCCACATCAGATTTTTTGTTTATGTTGTTCCTACCGGTAAATCAATCTGTGTCATATTTTGAACTGCATTGACCGAACTTACGTTCTCTTAATACTTGGATAACATTTTTATATTTATTGTTGTTGTGATGACATAATAACTTTTAACTCTTTGATTAGCTGTTATATTATTAAAATACACGTGGTTGGCCGTGATTTAAGATTCAAACGGAACATTGGATGCAAAAATGATTATACCGGAACATACATTGAATTCTCGAAAACCAAATAACTGAATAACGATATGTCACTTTAGAATAAAGATAAATAACTTACTATGCGGCCTAATACACCATAAATAAGTGTCTAAATGCGCCATAAATAATTGTCTAAACACGCCATAAATAAGTGTCTAAACACGCCGCTACACGGGTGTAATGCGCCCTAAATGGGCGGGGGGAGCACATGTAATCCTGATGCAAGCCTTTGTTTTTTCACTCAGAAGCGTATAGTCGTTAGAACTAAGCTTTTGCATTATAATTGGAAGCCGAGATAGGATCAAATTAGTCATAAATCGAATAAATTAATATTAAAATGGCAAAATTTTAATATCGCGAATTTTAAGATCATTCTAAAATTATTCTGGGATTCGCGTAAAATTTTCATAGAATACTTTCAATGGTGAAATGATACAAAATCGAAAGAACCAGAGCGATATCTTCAAAATTTAAGAAGTTATAAAATCCGTAATTTTAATTCAGTACATTTACTGAACCCCTATTTCTCCGTCTCGACAAATATCAGTGTTTTTATCGTTATGGTCTGCCCGAAATAAACCTGATTTGAAAGCCGAAATTTTGACGGATTTTCGGCTTTACATGTTAACTTTAAAACAAAATTTAAAACATATCTTTAAAATTAATTCGAATTAAAATATAATAATAATAAAACCATGATGAGGTCTATTATCCCGGGAGTTCATCTACACCGGTACCGAATTTCTCAGCTGCGATTTTCCTCTACATGCGTCACATGCAGATATGTTTTATTATGTAAGATAAAATATTTTTAAGAAGGGTATTAATAAAATTTACATGTTAAATTTGTTAATATAGCTAACTTGTCTAACTAAAATTGAGTACTGTAAAAAATATTTCATTAGAGTATTAAATAGCGGCGTAAAATCTTAAAAATTCTTGAATGAAAAATGAAAACAAGACAACTTGATTAAAACATGTGTTATATATTTGCGTTGCTATCGAAAATTTTCATTACCCCATTCGCAGAAAAAGTCATTAAATAACAAACTGTTTTCATTTAACGTGAAGAAATAAACGTCCAAAAAACTTTTAAGGAGCAATCTAGAAGAGAGATATTTTACATAGAACAAAGAACAATAGAAACAACGAATAGTATCTAGAAAAGAGTGTATATTTTCACAGATACTATCAAAGGAATATAAAATTTAAATATATATTCAGCAAAATGCCATTATGCATAAAAATATGAAGAACAAAAGGATTCAAATGCGTTTTCTGTTTGAAACTTTCTTTTCTAATAATTTTAAAATAAATTTTGCTATATTTTAATCTGCAAAATAAGCGGAAACGCGCTTTTTTTAAAAACAAGTTCTTTTATTCTGTTATCTATTTGCACTGAGTATGAATATAAAGTATTTACATTTTGTTCTTAGAAATTTACAACAGAGCAGATATCTTTTTGAATACAAGGGAATTACTTTATTTAAAACATTTATGTTTTCAATATTTGGTCATTCAATTTGCACAGTTGTTAATTTTTTACCATTTTAATATTTTAGAGCAATAGCGAGTAAGACATATTTGTAAAGAGACACTTTTGTACTCTTGTAAAGAGCGAATGAATTTCATAATAATTTGTCTCATTTATGGGTCCTTTTACAATGTTTAAACCTTGCAATTCATTGTACATTTTCATTATATTTCACAACATTTGATATTTGTCATGATCAGAGAACTGTTAAATTTGGATGGTTGACATCTGGGAAGCAATTAAGATTATTTAAACACAGTTTAATATGGTAATTTATTATATAAAAGAACGGATTAATCCCTAATATAAGCGCGCGCTACTTAAATAATACAGATAACATAACTCAATTTCCAAATCCCCTGATTTGAATCAAAACCATTCCCAATCTCTGCTTTTTTCAACCGCAACTCTGCCAATTATACAACGTGGACATAATACGCCCTATTAAAGCCCTTTAATATGGCATAAGTAAGTCTCCTGAAATTCGCCGCGCATGCGCACAAATATCTGGTTCGTCGATCGCCGATATTCAACAAGTTATACCTTTGGATTGTTTAGAATACTAGGTCCTCAGATCCCTGTTTGCTGATGCTTGCAAACCCCCATACCGCTCGCTTTAATATTTCTTTCGTGACACTTACTTTGCTGGCATAATATGCAGGTTGAACGGTTGTTCCTTGCTTGGTGGCACTGACCCACATTCAGAGCTCGCTTCGCGCACTTTCACCTGCCATAAAGACGTAATACGATCCTTTGTTGCTTCGTTCCTTGTTCGCTGATGTTCTTCAACCGCCGAATTTCGCAAGCTCTTCGCATGCCCCAGCGCAAAGTTTAAATATATAACTTTCAGTTATATCATGGCGTTAGAGAGAAGGCGGTAAAACTCCTATGGATGAAACGCCTGAAAATACCACAATGCTTTGAGAATTATATCTTAGGTGTCACTACTATTAGAAATGTCTCGCTCATTTCATTTGCTACAAAACCGCAGTGTTTAGTGTATTTTTGATGTTATGTAGTTTTGATTATTTTTATATTAAATGTCCCTAATTGTATGGAGTAACTAAGCATGCCTTCCTAGTTGTAGAGAAATATACAGAATATAGGGAGATAAAAATATATTGCAAGGCAAAATAATTTGAATATGTAGAAATATTCTTTATTGTTTGATTTCTAATGTGCTTTACATTGATAATTATTTTCATCAAAATGAGATTTTAAACAAATATTATTTATTCAATACAATCATTTTGCCATAGAATTACGTACAATGCGGTGGAACTAATTTTTTACAGCGTCAACTGAATTATTACCTCAAAAAAATTTTGGCATTTTCCCAATACGATGGATGGATGGATGGAATAATCTAATTTCAGGATCACCTGAATCAATTACTCAACAAATTCTGGAATGCTCCCAGCATGAAATTTCTCTCTTTCGCTTTACCTCCATATTTACAACTATATGATGTTTAAAATCTAACGACGATGATAGCCAACAGTAACGAAAGTCTCAACGATATCTTTAGTTTTAAAGCTCAGCATATTAAATTTATTTTAAAGTGTTTAAAACATTTAAATACTACTTTGTTTTTGAAATTGCAACAACAATTTCAAGAATAAAATGTTAGATTTTTAAGATAAATGAAAGAAAATAAAAATTTCACCTCAAACTTTGGGAAAATAAAATTTTATTTCAAAATCGTATGAAAAATACAACTTTTAATTAGATTGTAATCAAAATAGGAGGCGGCACATAGCACAGTAACCTGAAAACCTTTTAAACCATCATGCAAAAGTGTAGCTCATGAGTTACAACAAACCCGGGTTTGTTGGTTCTCTTCCACTGATGAAAGGGATCCAGCGTATCCTCAAAACAGCTGTATGCTGCATTATTGTGTTATTTGTGCTTATATACGTTTCTGAAGTTTTCCTGATTTATTGTATGGATTTTTAATAACTACGAGATTATAACATTATAACATTCGTGCATCTCAAAAATATAAATTGTTGAAAACATCGACTTATGCACTTTCATACATATTTAATTCCATGCGTAATTTAGTTTCTTTAACTGAAAGCAATTTCCTTTCATTTGATAATGCTTTTTGGCATTCGATGTTCGACATTTTTAACAATATATTGCAAAATTGTTAGGTATCGAAAATATAATCATACACTTTTCATTTTACACTATTGGAAAGATCAAAAATTTTTCTTTCAAACAAATTTTGAGTTGCTCTAATTTTGCTGAGACTGTTGAAATTAAGATTTAAATTGTGTACGTTACGCAGAATGCACAGTGTTCAAGTTGCGTTGTGTGCGTTACATTGTGCACTTTACGTTTTATAATTTGTGAAAATTTAATATTTTTAAAAATTGAATTATCTAGTTTACTTTAATTGCAGTGATGAATAATTAAATATATATAAATGTCTATAATGAATGTAATTAAAATAAATTGCGTAATTTTATTAAATATTAATTTACGTTAAACAAACTAATCTATATTTTGCATTTGAAATTATTAAAGTGCAAATCTCAATATAGAGATTGGAAAGCGTGGTGATCAAAGATATGTTTTCTTTAAATCAAAAACATTCAACTTATACGCAGCAACTTATATTTCCGAAAAAAATATAATCAAATCGAATTTCTTTACAAACTTTTAACCAGCTTTAACAAACTACAAAACATCGATACTGCTAACTACATTCAAACTTTGAAACAAATTCGAAAATTGAATACAATAAGAAGGAATTAGTATTTCTTTAAAAGGATCACCAAAATTCGTATAAAACGAGAGTTGACTTTGCTATTATACTGTAAGCCATTTAAAACTAGAAACGCTTGTAAGTAAAACTATTATTCTCATCGATTTCCAAACAAGTATACCTATTTAGCAACCCCTTCATAAACATTTATTGTGGAAAGTGCTGAATATTGTCGAGGAAGGGATTTGTGGTAAAGCTTTGTTCTTTAACACGCAGGTGTGGCAGAGGATGTGTAGTGCCATTTGCTTAACCATTATTTGTTCCCAATAGTTTTGTAAATAGTTTTAGAAGAAGATGAATGATTTTTGCATATTTAGAGCAGTGGAAATGGAAATAAGATGTAAAAATTTCAATGTATTTTTAAAAAAATCTGATGGTGGCAGAATATGATATTCCTTATATAATGCAATGAGTTTACTACTTTTCCAGTAAAAAATATAGGTTTTTCTTATGGTAGATACTTATATTCTTACCAAGATATAGAATTTTCGTCAATGAGTGGTCATTTTCATTGATTTAGCGTCATTGTTATCCATTTGGCGAGATTTCCATTAATTTGGCGACATTTAAAAACTCGCCAAGTTGGCAACATTTAACAAATTCGCCATGTTGGCGACATTCTGGCAATTTAGTCGCCAAAATCTCGCCAAGCGTTATGGACGGAGACATAAGTTATTCTTATAGCAGATAAATGATTATTGGCGTTTAGATACAAAAGTATTATTCGAAGTATTTTTTCTCATTAATGGAACGAGCTAGATCCACGAGAATGATGTCACTAAATTTATCGCATGATATTACGTATGAAAAGTAAACATGTTTCTCAACAGTTCATATTTTTTTATAATTTATGCGATTTTTTGATACACTTATTTGAAAAATGTGCTATATCTCGAGAACGGTTCATGCTAGCGTCCTAACGTTTACGTCAATCGTTTTAAAGTAAAAATTACACACGAAATGTCTATTTGTGTAACTTTATGAATAGTCTTGAATTTTTGATGATTTTCTCAAAATTTCTCTCGAAAATTTAGGGCGATTATTAATCGATTGCATTTAAAAACAATAGGTTTCCAGTATTCACGGATTGTAATGTTACGGATTGTAATGCACACACACACAGCCATCACTTCAAAAATGTTCGATTCGTGATCCGGAATGCTTAAAACGCGCTCTACTGTCGAAAACTCGAATTTGAAATTTCGATGTGTATAAGGTGTATAAAATGCATATAAGAAATAAAATGTATATAAGGAAAGTAAAAAGGGCTGATGTGACCAGCACATGAGTTTACCTACATAACGCAGTGTCTCGTTTTCTTTCATATCGAAATTGTGATGTACAGATTCAGAAAAGGAGTAAAACGAAAAACACCTCGTTGTTCTGCCTTCATTTGAAATAAAGCAAATTTAAATTCAGCATTCAATTGGGAGTAGAATCTTCTATGTCATTCCTCATTGAATGATGACGTCACATGCAAAAAAAAATTATAGGAGACCGTCTTCACATTCTTGCTACCATTGTTTGCTACAACTGAATGTATTGCACGCTGACGAGTTCATATTTAACGCGAAAGCGGTCTATAATTGCTAGTTTTTACGATGTGAGTGTATTCTAAACTAGAAAGACCATCACCCAAAAAGCATTGATTATGAAGCACTTTCCAATTGAAATGCAATTTTTTTAAACATCTCTTAAATGCGATACATTCAGCGCTAATATTTTTTTTTAAATTATCACAGAACTACGATTATTTATTCTACTTGAAATTTTCATCGAAAAAATGAACTTTATTCAAATGATGTCATCAAAATATAAATCTTCTGGCTCTCAAGTAAAAGCTGTGAACATTTCATTTATACACTTTTATTCCAGACTCCAGAGTTTAATAATTTTGCGTGAAAAATTTCAGCATTTCTTATGCAGTTATATATAACTCATATTTTCAATCACTTGTTTACATCCTGCATGCATTAAAATTAGGGTCCGTTGTAGAAATAATCAAAGTTAGATGATTATTTAATTTCAAAAATATTGTAATTGTGTTGCGCAGAATATAAACGCACAAAAACTATGCAAAAATAAAGATGTTTCAGGACAGATACAACACTATAAATGTAAAATAACTTTAAAAATCATGATTTTTACTCTGGGAAAAAAATATGGATACCCTACTTTATTTTGAAACCATGTTAAAAACTACGATATCGAAATTGTAACCACTCGAACATAAACCCAATTATATACGCTTACAAGACTTTAAAAGAGCTATAAATTATTGGTTATTGTTCAGACCTAGCACTTTTAGTTTTTATAAGCATTACAAACATGTAAAACGAAAAAGTTTCAATCTTCTTCAACTTGACAAGAATATTACTCGAGAACTACGTCAGTAAGGTTGAATAACTTAGCTGTTTTTTACAAAAACTAGATTCAGAAACTAAATTTGCTAATACATATTTCTGCCGATTACTATTTATATCCATCTTTTGAAATTTGAGTGAAAGTAAGAAAAATTGAAAAGTTACTCGCTCGGATAGATGCCTTAATTATTTTCTAAAAATATTCAAAAGTATTAAAATTATTTTATATATTCATAATCTGTACCAACAGAACAAGAAAACAATATGTACATTTTTATCTATCAGGTTCGGAGAAATTGGCGTCCAAAGTGTTTGCATTTTTCGTAATGCCCCTTTTTCCCCCACAAGGTACCCTAAACTTAGATGTAATTCACATAATAGTAATAATAATGATAATAATAATCCTTCAAGAAAATAGTATCAAGTTTACACCTCGAGTTTCAGCTGTCACAAAATATTTATTGTTTCTGAAATAGACAGCCATCACAGTAAAATCGATATTAGGCAAAGTGCCTGATTCCCCTTCAAAAACTAGGATCTAAACCTGGATACTTGTTTTCAATAAAAAAAAAAAACTGATGTGGGCAACACATGACTTTCCTTATATAATGCAATAATTTCACTAATTTTACAGTAAAAACAATAGGTTTTTCTTATAGTAGATACTAATATTCTTTCCAAGATATTGAATTTTCGATAATAGTCGCCA
The DNA here is from genome assembly GCA_951213105.1 of Amaurobius ferox. Lineage (NCBI taxonomy): Eukaryota > Metazoa > Arthropoda > Arachnida > Araneae > Amaurobiidae > Amaurobius > Amaurobius ferox. The sequence continues at coordinate 107,298,146 of OX578135.1, forward strand.
TTTTCATTGATTAGGCGTCAATTTTATCCCTTTGACGAGATTTTCGTTAATTTGGCAACATTTCAAAAAGTCGCCAAGTTGGCGACATTCCGCCAAATTCGTCGCCAAAATCTCGCCAAACGTTATGGACGAAGAAATAAGTTATTCTTACAGCAGACAAATGACTATTGGCTTTCAAATAAAAACGTATTACTCAAAGTATCTTTTTTCATGAATGGAACGAGCTAGATCCACGAGAATGATGTCACCCAATTTATCGTATGGTATTACATATGGAAAGTGAACATGTTTCACAATAGGAAATATTTTTCATTTTATTTATGACTTTTTGATAATTTTTTTGAAAAATGTGCAATAACTCGAGAACGGTTCATGTTAGTGTTCTAAAATTTATGTCAATCGTTTTCCAATGAAAAATTACATAAGAAATATCTATTTGCGTAACTTAATTAGAGGTTTTGATTTTTTGACGATTTTTTCAAAATTTCACTCAAAAATTTAGGGGGGTTCTGAACATTCGATTGCGTATAAAAACAATAGGCTTCCAGTGTTTATGGATTGTGACTTTTGTACCAAATTTGGTTCGAATCGGTCCATTCGTTCGTCAGTTATCGTCTCCACACACTCACTGACACACACACACACACACACACACACACACACACACACGCACACACACACACACACACACACGCACGCACACACACACACACACACACACACACACACACACACACACACACACATCACTTCAAAAATGTTTGATTCGTGATCAGGGATACTTGAAACATGCTCTCCCGTCGAAAACTCGAATTCGAATTTTCGACCCCGTCACAATACTTTCCTTATACATTATGTATATAAGGAAAGTAATAATCAGCAAATGGTCTAAATTCAAACAGACAAAGTACAAATGTAAAATTTAACTGTACACAAAATTAATCCCCTACTACCCTTCAAATATCCCAAGACAAAACGCGATAGAATGCTGCATCACAGATCAAACAGGCCATGTTTCGTCACAGCCAATCATGGGTCGTTTTGTGTGTTGAGTAGATTTTGCTGCTTTTCATTTATTGATATTTAAATAAATAATTATTTTAAGTGATTTTCGCTTGGATCATTCGAAATCAGAAAATAATTATCTATAAATATCAATTGGTTTTAATAGCTTTTGAAAAAAATTGGTCCATTCACGAAGATTTTGGGGGGGTGATACGTTCTAAAAATTTATTAGGGGTTTTTGAAAAATATATTGTGTTATGGTGAATGCTTCTAGTATAAAAAAATCAATGACTCAGACGGGATGCAAACCACAAATCGCTGCCATTTTCGTTTATGTTGTATCTACTGGGAAATCACTCAATGTCATACTTTTAACTGCATTGACAGAAACGTTCTCATAATACTTGGACAACATTTTTATAATTACTGTTGTTGTGATGACATAATATATTTTTATTTCTTTGATTAGCCGTTATATTATTAAAATACACGTTGTTAACTTCGATTTAAGGTGCAAACGGGATATAAGATGCAAAAAAGTTTACATCGGAACATACGCAGAATTATCGAAAATCAAATAACTCAATAACGATTTGCTACTTTAGAATAAAAATACATAACTTGCTATGCGGCCTAATACACCATACATAAGTGTCTAAATATGCCAAAAAGAAGTGTCTAAACACGCCATAAGTAAGTGTCTAAACACTCCATAAATAAGTGTCTAAACACGCCTGTAAATAGGTGGGGAAGCACATGTAATCCTGATAGTCTTTGCCAGTTCAATCAGAAACGTATGTATAGTCGTTAAAACTAAGCTATAATAAGCTATATTTACCATAGTATAATGATCGAAAGTCTAGATAGGATCAAATTAGTGATAGTAATACAATAAATTCATAATTCACAATATGAATTTAATCGACAGTTTTCTAAAGAAATGCTAGTATATTACATTGAAAATTAAGTTAATTTTTTTTTAAACTGAAATCTGAGAAAATGAGTTCTAAAGTACCTCATCATCTGATCTCGATTCGGCAATAAAAATTTGTTAAAAAGATATAAAAATAAAATCCGTTTGTGGTTCTCTTTGGAAATGCGATTAAATTGATTTTAAAGTACTAAATGTTGGCCTAATCCGAATTTTTAGATCATTCTAAAATTATTCTCGGATTCGAGTAAAATTTTCATAGAATGCTTACAATGGTGAAATGATACAAAATAGAAAAAAAAACCAAAACAATATCTTTAAAATTTGAGAAGTTAGAAAACCCATAAATTTAATCCACTACATTTACTGAACACCTATTTCTCCGTCTCGACATATATCCGTATTTTTATCGTTAAGGTCTGCTCGAAATAAAACTGATTTGAAAGCCGAAATTTTAACGGATTGTCGGCTTTACATATTAACTTCATAACAAATTTTAAAACATGTCTTTAAAACTAATTCGATTTAAAAAAATAATAATAATAAGGCCTTGACGAGGTCCGCACAAGAAGACATCTTTTTTAGTATGTAAGATAAAATATCTTTAATAAAGGTATTAATAAAATTTACACGTTAAATTTGTTAATATAGCTGACTTGTCTAACTAAAATCAAGTACCTGTAACAAATATTTCATTAGAGCATTAAATAGCGGCGTAAAATCTTCAAAATTCTTGAATAAAAAATGAATACAAAATTACAAGGCAACTTGATTAAAACGTATGTTATATATTTGCGTTGATATCTTAATTATTCCATTACCCCAATCACAGAAAAATTCATTAAATAAAAAACTGTTTTCGTTTAATGTTAAGAAATAATAGTGTAAATAATTTAAAGGAAAAACACATTTTAAAACATATCTTTAAGCAAATCTAGAAGGAAGATATTTTACGCAGAACAAAAAAGCGATAGAAACATCCAATAGTATCTAGAAAATAGTATGCATTTTAACAGATACAATCAAAGGAATATGAAATTTAAATATATATTCAGCAAAATGCCATTATGCATAGGAATATGAAAAACAAAAGGGTTCAAATGCGTTTTCTGTTTGAAACTTTCTTTTCTAGTAATTTAAAAATATATTTTGTCCTATTTTTATCTGCAAAATAAGGGGAAACGCACTTTTTTTTTAAAGTTTTTTTATTCTTTTATCTATTTGTACTCAGTATGAATGTAAAATATATACATTCTGTTCTTAGAAATTTACAACAAAGCAGATAACTTTATGAATACAAGTGAGTTACTTTATTTTAAACATTTCTGTTTTCAATATTTGTTCATTCTATTTGCACAGTTATTAATTATTTACCATTTTAATATTTTAGAGCAATAGCGATTAAGACGTATTTGTAAAGAGGCATTTTTGTACTTGTGTGAAGAGCGAATGAATTTCATGGTATTTTGTCTCATGTATGGGTGCTTTTACAAAGTTTAAATTTTGTTATTCATTGTACATTTTCATTATATTTCACAACATTTTATGTTTGTCATGATCTGAGAGCTGCTAAATTTGGATGTTTGATATCTAGGAAGCAATTAAGATATTTAAACAACGTATAATATGGTTATTTATTATGTAAAAGAACGAATTGATCCTCAAAATAAGCACTCGCTACTTAAATAATACAGATAACATCATTCAATTTCCAAATCGACTGATTTGAATCAAAATCATTCCCACTCTCTGTTTTTTCCAAGCGCAACTATACCAATGATACAACGCGGGCATAATGTGCCTTAATAAAGCCCTTTAATATGGTTTAAATAAGTGTCCTGCAATTCGCCATGTATGCGCAAAAACAACTGGTTCGTCAGTCGGCGATACTTAAGAAGTTATACCTTTCGATTGTTTAAAATACAAGGTCTTCCACCCTCTGGTCACTGAGGCTTGCAAATCCCCGTACCGTTCGCTGGGCTCGCTTAAAGATTTATTTCGTGCCACAGAAAAGCTGATATATACGCCCGTTGAGGCCTGCCCTGTGTTTGGTGGCACTGACCCACATTCAGGGCTCGATTCGCCAGATCCCGCCTGCTTGGCAGGTGTAATATGGCCCTTCAGTTGCATCGAACCTTGTTCTTTGATGCTCTTCAACTTCCGGATCTCGCGAGCTCTTACTCCCCCCTTTCACAAAGTGTAAATTTATAACTTTCAGTTGCATCAAGGCGTTAGAGAGAAGACGGTAAAACTCCTATGGATGAAATTACCACAATGCTGTGAGAATTATATCTTGTCGCTAATATTAACAACGTCTTACTCATCTAGTTTGATACAAAAGCGTAGTGGTTATTATATGTACTCGTATTTTTCATTACATTTATGTTAAACTTCCCTACTTCTAAGAGGTAATTAAGCATTTCTTCCTATTGGTAGAACAGAATACAGAATATTGGATGACAGAAAAAATTACAAGATAAAATAATTTGAATAAGTAGGAATATTATTTATTGCTTGAATTCCAATTTGCTTTACTTTGATAATTATTTTCATCAAAATAACAGTTTCAACAACTATTATATATTCAACACAGGCATTTCGCCATAGAAATACATACAATGCGGTATGACTAATCTTATTTCAGCGCCACCTGAATCACTGTTTCAACAGATTTTGCATGCTCCCAGCACGAAGTTTCTCTCTTTTGCTTTATCTCCATGAGTTGCATATTTACAACTGTAAGATATTTAAAATATAACGATAATACTTGCCAACGACGCGTCTCAAGCTCAAAATATTAATTTTATTTTAAAGTGTTTAAATCATTTAAGTGCTACTTCTTTTGAAATTGCAACAACGATTTTAACAATAAAATGTAAGATTTTGAAGATAAATGAAAGAAAATAAAAAATTCACATCAGAAATTGAGAAAATAAAATTTTATTTCAAAATTGTTTAAAAAATCTAACTTTTAACCAGATTGTAATCAAAATAAGAGGCGACATATGGCACAGTAACCTGCAAACTTTTTAAACCCTCAAGAAAAATTACAAATCATGTGATGGCAACAAATCCGGGTATTTTGGTTCTATTCCATTGACGAAAGGGATCCAGCGTATTCTTGAAACATCTGTATGTTGAATTATTGTGTTGCAATTATTGTAACGTAAACAGCCGCAGGATTTCATCAACATGTCGTCGAAGTGTTAAAGTCGTACGCCGGATAACCTGCTGTCGTAAGAGATAGCACCCCACACCAAGGGCAGTGGCTGTGTGCCTGTATAAAGCAAAGGCTGATTGGGACTACTGGTGCTGGCGCCTCCACACACGTACTCGATGGTCATCTGCTGAAAAACTGAAGCGGGTTTCATAGCTGAACACCATGCGATGCAAGTCTGCTGGCAGCCATGATACTCGACTTCGACACCTCTCCAAACGACTCTGTCGATGTTGTGGGGTTATGAGCAGACGTCTTAAAGGACATAACCCCACCTCAGCCAAGCGCCGTGAGATGGTGGAATTTACCACAGGTGGTATGGAAGAGGCTGTAGCACGTTAGATGGCGGACAATGATGCCGTTGGGCGAGTTCGGGCCTGTAACACAATCATCCGATCATGCCTCGTATTCGTGCACCTTGGCCTTCAAAAGCCTTCATTCCGCCAATAAGTTCCTTGTAGCAACTATTGCTGCCAGCACATTTTCACAGCAGTGTCAGTTCGGTGCAGGTGATAGTCTATTGCTCAGTATGACCAGCCAGCTTCATGCATCCCGACTATACGACCACGTGCGAGCTCGTCTAATTGCTTATAAGGTATTCGGCAACGTCGTAACGACCTTATTGATTGTGTCTCCACGGAACTGCAACACCGATAACGAGCAAAGATAAACCGTCCACATTTTTAACCTGTTTTATAGGATGCTAGTTGCGCAGTAGAAACTCTCGATATGACCGAAGTTAACACTTATTGGCCTTGCAAATTTAATCATTTGCATACTTGGTGCAAAGGAATTTGCATGAAAAATTTCAAGATGATCGGATTATTTTTTTTAAGTGTGCTTCGCTTTTTTTAGCAAAAGAATGTATTTTAATCTGGGAATAATTGAGCTTCTTTATCTGAAAACAATTTCCTTTCGTTTGATCGAAAGGATAATGTTTTTGGGTAATCGATGTTCGAAATTTTTAACAATACATTGTAAAATTTTTACAACTTGTAAAACTTGAATGTTTTTAAAAATTAAATGACCTAGTTTACTTTACTTGCAACGATAAATGTATCGTATTAATTAAAATAAATTGCATAATGGCATTTAAATATTAATTTGTGTTAGACTAATCTATATTTTGCATTTGAAATTGTTAAGGTGCAAATCTCAATATAGAGTTTGGAAAGAGTGGCAAATAAAGATCTGTGTCCTTTAAATCAAAAACTTTCAACTTATACGCTTATACGTAGTAACTTATTTTCCAAAGAAAACATAATCAATTCAAATTACTTTACAAACTTTTTACCAGCTTTAACAAACAACAAAACATTGATTCCGCTAACTACATTCAAGCTTTGAAACAAATTCTAAAATTCCATAAGAAGGGATTGCGAATTCTTTAAAAGGTCCCCAAAATTCTTTTGAAACGAAATTCGACTACCTATTTAGGGTGGGGGTAAAGCTTTGTTCTTTATCATGCAGGTGTCCAAAGGATTTCTTGCCTCATCTGCTTAAACATTATTTGTTCCCATTAGTTTTGTAAATAGTTTTAGAAGAAGATGAAAGATTTTTGCGTAGTTCAAGTAAAGGCGTTGGAAATGTAAATAAGAATTAAAACTTGTAATGTGTTTTTAAAAAAGGTTGATATGGTCAGCACATGAGTTTATCTACATAATGCAGTGTCTTGTTTTCTTTCATCCCGAAATTGTGATGTCCAGATGCAGAAAAGGAGTAAAACGAACCACACCTCTTTGTTCTGCCCTGTTTGTTCGAAATAGAGCAAATCCAAAGTCAGCATTCAACAGGGAATAGCTTCAATGCTATTCCCTGTTGAATGCTGACGGCATTTGCATAGGAGACCATCTTCACACTAAATTGCTCACAAACTTCAAATTTTCCAATAGCAACACACAGTTTTGAAGTCATAAATAAAAGTTTACATACCCAAATTTATCTACATGCAAATTCTTATTATGTTAATAAATATTTTTAATAACGGCATTATAATGATTTGTTTTTATATATAGTTTATGATTTTCTTCATCTTTCTTAGATCTGCGGAATATAGTAAGTGTTCTTGCCACCATTGCTTCCTACGACTGCAGGTATTACATGCCGACGAGTTCATATTTAGCGCTAAACCGATCCACGGATGCTAGTTTTTACAACATGAGTGCATTTAAAAAAATCGATTTCTTATAATGCCGATTAAAAAACAAGAAAGATCAATCATGCTTAAAGCATTGATTATGAAACACTTTCCAACTTCAATGCAATTTTATTTAAACATGTCTAAAATGCAATACATTCCTCGGTAATATTTTAAAACTTCTCACAATACTACATTGATTTATTATATTTGAAAACTTAAAGCTTCATCGAAAAAAATGAACTTCATTCAAATGACGGCATTGAATTATAAATTGCCTGGTTTAAGCATCTCTAAAATGTGATATATTATTCGGTAATAGTTTTAGAATTATCATAATACCACGATAATTTATTATATTTAAGAACTTCATCGAAAACAACTAAAATTCGTTCAAATGAAGTCATAGAAAAAATAACACGCCTGGCTCTCTCTAAAAAAGCAGCATTTCATTCATGAATAATTTCCCACTCATGCCATTCATCACAATACTATAATAATTTATTTTATTTAAAAATTAATACCATGGAACTACAAGTAATTTAACTCTATGCTTAAAACTTCATTGCAAAAAATCGTCCTTCTCTCGGTAAAGTCAATGAATATTTCTTTCATATCAGCTATGCAGACTCCATGAGCTAAATTCTTTTGCGTTAAAAAAATACAGCAATTCCTATACAACTCATCCGACATATTTTGCTGTTTACATTTTACATAAGTGAAAAATAGGCTTCATTGTAGAAATAATCAAATTTGGATGAGCATTTAAACTCATATATATTGTAATTGCGTTGTTTTAGTATGTAGATGCACAGAATTTAAACCAAAATAAAGTGGTTTTAGGACGGATACAACACTCAATATAAAATAAAAAGAACTTTAAAAGTCACGATTTTGAGACAAGATGGATGCCATATATCATTTTATACATTCATATCATGGTCACGTGATCGTTTCATATAAGAGGTGTTATTATCATTTTAATTTAAAAATTTTATTTAAAAATCTACTAAATATATTTCGCTGAATTTTTTTTTATAAATTTTACGGAACAATTTGAATATTCCCTAACAATTTCGAAGCAATTTGTGAATTTTAAATCCGCTTAAAAAAAGTTTGAAAAATTAGGTCCCATAGGGCTCAATGTATTTCATTTTTTCAACTCGGGTTGAATCCAAAACTAATTAGGTGATATTATTCATTTATATTCCCATAGGTCCTACAGACCGCCTGAACAACATACTAAAATTTCATTTTGATTAAGTCATTTTTACGGCAGTTATCGTGCTAACGGACAGACAGACAGACAGACAGAATGAACAAAGTCATAAACACTTTTCAACTTTGTTGTAAAGTGTTAAAAACTTTAAATTTAATTCTAGTTTCTTTATCTAATGTTTCCATACATGAAACTACAGATGTGTGAATGCACATTTGTACAAAGTGTTTAGTGTTTTTTTAGAACGATAGTTCAGCGAACTCTGCTGTGTATGGCTCTCCGAAGTAGACGGATGATCATCGTGCCTATGCTAAGGAAGGTGCATCGGCAGAAAACACTTACATTTTCACGTCTTACATTTGCACTGCAGTATCGGAATTGGACCTTCACTGATTGGCAAACGATAGCCTTTCTCTGTAAGTCAGGTTTTCCGCTTCGTCGAACGGATTGATGTTGGCATTTTAGGCGTGAAAGATTAGAGAACAAACACTTATCAACAATTTCTAGAAGAACATAAGGCGGTGAGGCAGAGCTATGGTCTGGGGAAAGTTTTCGTGGCATTCTCTGGATCCACTCATACCTATTGAAGGTACTATGAACCGAATTCGTTATGAATCCATCCACGCAAACCACTTACACCCATACATACTGATTGTCTTCCTTGGAGCGAATGAGATCTACCAGCACGACAATGCGACATGTCTAACAGACAGAACTGTCCGAGAATGGTCGGAGAAGCACGATGTGTACTTCAATGTACTTTGCTGGCCCTCTAATTCCCCAAATTGAAATCCAACTGAGCATCTATGGGACCACCTAGATCGGGTTGTTTGCTGTATGGATTCACCACCACGTACTATCCAACAGCTGTCAGCTGCACTGCAGCCTGCAGGGTTCCACATATATGTGAACACTTTCCAGCACCTTATTGAGTCACTTCCAGCTCATCTAATTGCTATCCGCGATGCACAGGACGGTTACTCCGGATGTTAGATGGTAATCACAATAACGTGACCGGACTGCGTATTTGATTGTTGTTTTATTATATTAGTTTTCGAATGCTACATTTCTCCGTGCCGTTTGATCAGCAGTATAAAAACTGCTGCCACAAGCAATTTTTATAATACAATACAATTTTACCCTAATACTGAAAAAATATAGGCGCATACATTTTAAGCTCTTAACATTTAGTTAACTTAGTTAATAGAACTTTCTTGCGTAAAATATATCAATTATTTCCTGAAATTATCTGGCTTGCAAAATATTAATTATAACAGCAAAAATTAAGCACACATCCACAACAGAAGGTCTTTATTTTACTTCCTATAAGACGAACAAAATTTTTTTAAAAAAAGACCAGAGCGCTTTCGAGCATAAGTACGTTCTTCATCAGTGGCTACATGGAAATAAAACTTGAATCGTTCATATATAGATCAGTTATAGCGACAAAATTTGCATAAATACAATTTACAAAAAAATCTACGTTTAAGCAAGGATAAACCCTAAACTATAAAACAATTTTTATAGAGTTTCAAAAATTTAACAACAAAAGAACAGCATATTAAATTACAATTTAATTACAGAAATCGAAAAAAGGAGGGGGGGTGGTGGCAACCAAGCATAATCCCAACGATGAAGACATCAAAGATAACTTTGCAGAGACTTGAATTGCATGGAGTCGAGAATGAGTCGCCAAGCGTAACTCAAATTCATAACAGGGTCAAAATTACAAACGGACTCGCGGTATATATAAACAAGAAAGATAAATAATGCTTAAAGCATTGATAATGAAACACTTTCCAACTTCAATGCAATTTTATTTAAACATGTCTAAAATGCAATACAATTCTCGGTAATATTTTAAAACTTATCACAATACTACATTAATTTATTATATTTGAAACCTTAAACCTTCATCGAAAAAAATTAACTTCATTCAAATGACGGCATTGAAATATAAATTGCCTGGTTTAAACATCTCTAAAATGTGATACATTCCTCGGTAATAATTTTGAATTATCATAATACTACGATAATTTATTATATTTGAAAACTTCATCGAAAACAACTGAAATTCATTCAAATGACGTCATAAAAAAATAACACGCCTGGCTCTCTCTATAAAAGCAACTTTTCATTCATAAATAATTCCCCATTCATATCATTCATCACAATACTATAATAATTTATATTATTTAAAAATTAAGACCATGGAGCTACAAGTAAGTAAACTCTATGCGTAAAACTTCATCGAAAATTATCGTCCTTCTCTTTCTAAAATCAATGAATATTTCATTCATATCAGCCATGCAGACTCCATGGACTAAATGATTTTGTGTTAAAGAATTACAGCGATTCTAATACAACTCATTCTACATATTTTGCTGTTTATATTTTACACAGGTGAAAAATAGGCTTAATAGTAGAAATAATCAAATTTGGACGAGCATTTAAACTGAAATATATTGTCATTGCGTTGTTTCCGTATGTAGATACACAGAATTTAGGCAAAAATAAAGTAGTTTTAGGACGGATACAACACTCAATATGAATTAAAAAGAACTTTAAAAATCACGATTTTGAGACAAGATGGATGCCATATATCATTTTGAAGTGGGTCATGTGATCGTTTCATATCATGGACACGTGATCGCTTCATATAAGAGGTGTTATTATTATTTTAATTTTTATTTAAAAAACTACTGAATATATTTCGCTGAATTTTTTTTTATATATTTTATGGAACAATTTGAATATTGCCTAAAATTTTCGAAGCAATTTGTGAATTTTAAATCCGCTTAAAAAATGCTTGAAAAATTAGGTCCCACAGGGTTCAATGTATTCCATTTTTTCAACCTGGGTTCAATCCAAAACTAATTGGGTGATATTATTAATTTATATTCCTATAGGTCCTATAGACCGTCTGAACAACATACTAAAATTTCATTTTGATTAAGTCATTTTTACGGCAGTTATCGTGCTAACGGACAGGCAGACAGACAGACAGACAGAATGAACAAAGTCATAAACACTTTTCAACTTTGTTGTAAAGTGTTAATAAAAAAGGGATTCAAAGAGGAGAATATCACGAGGGTTATTTATTTATTAATTATAACATTATTCACAACTGAGCTGCAATTCCAATTAGGAAATTTGAACCCGGTTTTACTTGGCTGTTATTAAGAGGATATATACATTATTCTGAACTGCACAAAATTTGCAGTTTATTGTCCTATTAATCATTAAATGCATCTTGCTGCTAATTTGCAACACATTGCACTAAATCCTATATAAATCCACGGAACAAAGACATGAACTTCTTGCATGATGTTGCTGATAGCTAACAAACATGTTAACAAAATTAATGTCAATTTGTTTACTAAATGGTTGCACACTCTCTGATTAATGAGCATTAGAATGCTCATTAATTCAGCACGACGTGTAATTTTGCATTGCTTATTAGTTAAACTGCTGTATGATAATTTCTCTACATATTAAAAGAAATTCTGTAAAACACTAAGCATAAATAATTATTTCATATCAACATTTTTCACTTAATTTGAAGAATTATCTTCTGGTGTGGCTAATCAGCAGCATTATGCACGCAGCTTCATTTCGTGACAGAACACACATTTTAGCTTCTGATTAATGATGAAATGGAAAAGATGGCATTTATTCTATTTAACACAGTTAAATTCTGTAAATGCAAAGTTTTACCTAAAATGAGACAGGAAAAACACTCGTCTCAGAAGGCGATTGAAAAACTCGTAAATCAGTGGCGACACCTGACTTCAGGTATGGATTAAGCAGATTCAGCCGCAAGATTTCCCTCCTCCTCAAGAACGAACATTATTAAAGCACCTCATACCACTGGCACAAATGCTTCAAATACTATCTAAAAATAGCCAAACGAGTCTGAAAAATTCGCCAAATAATAATAATAATTAACCATTCTGCCGATAACTTAAAGTGAAACAGAGCTACTCCTAGTTTTCACCAGCATCTCCCCACGAGCCGCCACTGTCGCAAATAATTGTAACGATTGGTTTCATTTTGTCCCAGTCAAAATTCAGAGCAGACATTGCTAATTACTTGTGCAGATTCAAAAGGGGGAGCAAGAACATCAAACCGAAGTGCAACGCGGAAGATCAATTTTTGCTGCGATTGAAGATGAAATCCATTGAAAAGGACACAAACGACAAAAACAGTAATTTTTCATTTAAATATGTCAAGCTGGATCAGGTGGACCACATACTAGTTTATTTTTATAAAAGGATTCGCTGCAAACGTCTTTCATGTAAGTGGTATACATTAACTCTATGTGAGAAATGCTGAGTAGGAATATGTAGTCGGAATGTAGTTGGTAGCGTTTGTGGCAGCAATCTAGGATGTCCGTCTTTGATCAACTGTTCATCCAATTGGTGTCAGCTCCAATAAAAATGTCGGAAACGTTGATCGATCGTAACACTATACTATATGCGGTATCATATTTCATACCACACATTGTACGGTGTTATTTCTATTACTATATAATGTGCAGTATGAAATAGTATTATGGTTATTACAGTTGTATCTTGAAAACAATATCATACCCTTTTATTTAACTTTAGTCAGAGGGACGAACATTTAATACTTCAAAAGTTTTGCAGTTACTGTCATTTGGAATTTTAGCTCTAAAACAATCCTAATATAAAAACTCTGATGTGGGTAGCACATGACTTTCCTTATATAATGCAATGAATTTACTACTTTTACAGTTAAAAGAATGTTATTCTTATAGTAGATTCTTTCCAAGATATTGAATTTTCTTCAATGAGTTGTCATTTTCATTGATTTAGCGCCATTTTTATCCATTCGGCGAGTTTTTGTTAATTTAGCAACATTTCAAAAAGTCGCCAAGTTGGCGACATTCCACCAAATTCGTCGCCGAAATCTCGCCAAGCGTTATGAAGGGAGAAATAAATTATTCTTACAGCAGATAAATGACTATTGGCATTCAAATACAAAAGTATTACTCAAAGCATCTTTTTTCATGAATGGAACGAGCTAGATTCACGAGAATGATGTCACCAAATTTATCGCATAGTATTACATATGAAAAGTGAACATGTTTCTCAATAGGAAATATTTTTTTTTATTTTATATGACTTTTTAATAATTTTTTTTTTAAATGTACAATACCTCGAGAACGGATCATGTTAACGTTCTAAAATTTATGTCAATCGTTTTCCAATGAAAAATTACATAAGAAATATCTATTTGCGTAACTTAATTAGAGGTTTTGATTTTTTGACGATTTTTTCAAAATTTCACTCGAAAATTTAGGGGTGTTTTGATCATTCGACTGCGTATAAAAACAATAAGCTTCCATTGTTTACGGATTGTCATTTTGTACCAAATTTCGTTCGAATCGGTCCATTCGTTCGTCAGTTATCGTCTCCACAGACTCTCTGACACACACATACACACACACACACAGACATCACTTCAAAAATGTTCGATTCGTGATCAGAGATGCTTGAAACGTGCTCTCCCGTCTAAAACTCGAATTCGAATTTTCGACCCCGTCACAAAACTTTCCTTATACATTATTGTATTTAAGGAAAGTAAAAATCTGATGTGGGCAGCACATGACTTTCTATACAGACTCAATCTCATTTTCTGTTTATTTCTTTAGTAATTCATTATAATGAGTTTAACGATATAAAATAACACACATAGTTACATGAAATTACACTAAATTTGCATTTTTATATCAATTTTAGTTTTAATGAGGTATCTGGACGTATTCTCAACTGTGGCGCAGCAAAAATGCGAAGAAACTAAAATAATTCGAGAACTGCTACTCTAAAATAATGGGTCTTATTCTTTTCATTGTCAAAAATTACGTATAAAACAAGCATTTAATTGATACATCCGAACACCTTTTAACATTTGAGCAGTCTCCTACTTTAGATTTTGATGATTTTTGAGAGCTATTTCGCAAAAACACAGTTTCTTCTTTTTCGAATCGTACAAAAATCCAATCACCACCAGGGTAATACAGATATGCTAAATTATGTGAAATTTGGTCAGTTAGTTTTTAAATAGATACATAGGATCTTTGCGGGCCATTTTGCAAAATTAAGCAGGTGCTTCTCTTCCAAATCGTACCAAAGCCCCATCACACACACATAGACACAAACCGTACCACAAACACAGATGACGCGGTAATAATAGTTTTTAATTTCCCAGCATGGTAATGTATAGGGGAAGTATTGGAATCATGCTGAAAATCGCAACTCGAGTTTTCGATGGATCTCTACGTTCTGGGACTCCTAGAGTACGAAACAACTATTTTTAGCGTGACGTCTGTGTGTGTGTGTGTATGTCTGTGCAATGTATGCATCCACTCTAACTCAAAAACTAATTTACAGGATTTCATAAAATTTGATAGATAAGTCACTTGAGTACGACGCTGGTGCTAATAAATTTTTGGCACGCTTAGGGAAAAAAGAAATCGCCTTTTTTGCGAAATGGCCCGTAAAAACCTCATGTATCCACTCTACCTGAAATACTAATTGACCAAATTTCGCAAAATTTGGGAAATGAGACACTTGTAGGAAACCCTGGTGCGGATTAGATTTTGGTACGATTTGGAAAATAACAATCTGCCTTTCTTTACGAAATGACTCATAAAAGTCAGACAGCAGGCCCATTTTATTAGACAGCAGGGAGCGTCATGTGCTGCCCACATCAGATTTTTTCGTATTCGAAAGGTCCCAAAAATTCTTGATCGGTCGAAAACCCTAGTTGAGATTTTCGACATGACTCCAATATTTTGCACATACATTACCATGTATTGTATTGAAAGTAAAAATTGTGCACTTTAAATGCGCAAATTATATAAACATTTCAGTAACGGAATCATTAAAGAAAATATTTTTGCATTTTTAATATCCTATTCTCTCATTTCATTAGCAATACATTTTGCATATTGTAGTACTTTATGTTTTTGATGGAGATATTAACATTGATCTAAAGTTTAAAAACAGTGCCGAATTCACTCATTTCTCATTTGTTTTATGACGTAACTTTCGAGAAAAACTAATTTAATCTTAATGTATGCCATTAAATTACAAAAAAAAAATGTGAAAAAAAGTGTGTAACAACGTTACATTCAATAGTCAATTACTTTTTAAATTAAAGAAAAGCAGTAAATGCAGTTGCATAAAAATGGAATAAAACGGCTCCGACGTCATTATTTATCAAGTATCTGATGTCATAAAAATGTGATAACATTTTAATCTAAAAAAATACTATTTTAAAAATTTGACCTGGAATTTAAGATATGTAAATGTGCCATAACAGCAGAATTATTAAGAGATATGCTGCATTTAGATTACTATTAATGTGCTGAATTTGATTTCAGAGTTTTGATACTTACGTATCAGTAAAATCAATATTTCTTGATTTATTTTCACAGATAAATATAACTTTTTATGTGAAACATCTTAGAGCGTGGGGTACGAAATAAATACCGAAAGAATGTGGCGAAGATGAAATGGAAATAAGTAGCGGAAATGACATCATATTGTAATGAATTTGTAACAGAAAGCTAATGTCACAATTTAAAGATTACTAGACTCTGGCGACAAACTCGATTACCTTGGTTACGAATTTGGAGGAATATCGTCAACGTGATGAATTTTGTTGAGATTTAGAAATTTTGAACTTTATAGATTGGCTAATAACTTCAAGATTTCCGTGCTTTTTACAGAACTTTTCACAGACGGAATATAAAAAAGCCATCATTCAACTGGGTTGTTGACGTGATACGACTAAAAGTATTTGCCAAACTTAATACAGAATCCAATATGTAATTTTACCTCTGTTTATACATACCATTTAAGCTGCATTATAAAATAATTCTTGGTAGAAATTAACAAAAATTAAAATTTTTGATTAAAAATATCTAACCTATTACCTAAGTTCCCTGTACCATCATTATACACAACACACATCAATCTTTTAACATTCGAAATATGAAAAAAATGCAATGTTTCACATCAATCTATTAAGAGCAACAGAGTTACTCATTATTATTATTTGTCTATGGGTGTGTGTAAAATATATGCGACACTTCTTTGCTGCAAAGGAAAACTTAGCATAATCAAACTTTGTTTTTTTTTATAAAACGCAAAGCCGTCTGTCCAAAGAAACATCTCAATAAAATATTTACTAGTGTTGCGAACACAGAAATCCAACCCTTAAGAAACACGTTACACTATCTTTTTATCTAGGGCGCTGTAGCCCAGTGGTTAGCGCGCTGGAGTTGCACTCGGTAGGTCCGGGTTTGATTCCAGCCACTGCCAAAACTGCCGCCGTGTTCAAGCGGAGTACGATCACGTTAAACATGTGGGTCCATAAGTCCTTCCGAGAGGTTGGTGGTAGAGGAAGGAGTGTACGGTCCCTGTGGAATTCTCCCCCACTGGGTTGCACTTCGCGACCGTCCAAACAGTTACCTTACACCTTTCTGGTAGGTCGGACGGTCTGGATCTCAACAACAACTATCTTCTTGTCTGTTCTGCGATCAAAAAGTTCACATTTCGTGTTTTCTACAAACTAGATTTGAATCCGGGTTACGGGGGAGGAACCCTGTCAATGTAGCATGTTCGCACTAGTACGCAGTCGACTGTAAACTATAGAGATTTCGTTTGAAGTTTCGTTTAACCTCTCGTTAATAATAGATTTCGTATACATATAAAGGGTACATAAATAAGCTTGCTATAGAAATCCTGAACTATCCCTATACTTTTGTAAGGAAAGATATGAGAGTACAAGTTAGGTCTATCAGTAGTACAGCGGCCATTCTCAATTGGAAAAAAAAATATTGCGACGTCTTTAACAGAGGGTTTATAGAGTCATGGTCTTATTACACAGCGCAATTTTTATTACCGAACTTCATCAATTCCGCCCGTCAATCATACTTTATTCCTCTAATCTTGAACAGGCTCCCCCTCTCTAATACCACCGATTGCATTCCAGGAAGCATTCTTTAGTGTTTTTTTCGTATAATTTGGATATTTTACATCCCACAGGTGTCTGTAATTTGGTAGAAGTTCCATAATTTTTTCCTTCTCCAGATTCAGACATAGTTGAGCTGCTTGTTATGAAGCATAACATAATATTTGCACATGGTACAAATAATGTTCATGCTCACCAGACCCGTCCTAGGAAAGAAAGGGGGTGCAAAATTCACTATGTAAGAAAATGTGTGCTGTAAGTTAAATGCTAGCACGATGCTTCCTCACAGACAAGATGGAACAGTTCAGCGCCTAGGTTTGAATGATTAGTGACAGGTGTTGTAAATTTCCTATAAGAGATGTCGTACTAAATCTTTAAAACTGAAACGACAAATCTCTTAAAATTTATAGCCCCTGTTAGGTGTTAAGTCACACTGAAGACGAGACCTCCCGGCTGCTGGGATCCCTCCGGTTTTCGAATTTCATTGGAAAGCATATGAAATAAGCGTCACTACGCAATCCAATTATTTGGCCGGAATTGGCACCGCCCTTTCCTCACACATAAAGGATGGCACGAATAAACTGACAAGGAAAATGTCCACCCCATTTTGTTCTTCCCTCTTCAAAATCTGACGAGACTCGATTTTAAAGAAGGTTAAATTAGACTCTATTCCGAACTCTGCAGAGAAGGTCTCTAAGTGTAGGTGCACTTGATCGAAGCCCGACACGAAATGCATTTTGACGCATTTTAGGAACCGGTATCCGCTGCTACTCCTTAGCGGCATCCCTGTGTCTGTAGGAAGGATCTGGAGCATTTTTGTACCCTGCTACGAGCCCATATACTCACGTGTATTTCGTAGCTAGTCGCTGATAGGAAGCAGATAAAGTTTTATGGCCGTTCTAAGCCAAACCGAGCTAAAGCGGAACCAGACTGAGTTTTGCATCATCATATGGAAGTGGCGATTATCGGAGCAGCGAGGACTTTGCCATTTTACTTTCCTTATATACATAATGTATAAGGAAAGTATTGTGACGGGGTCGAAAATTCGAATTCGAGTTTTCGACGGGAGAGCACGTTTCAAGCATCCCTGATCACGAATCAAACGTTTTTGAAGTGATGTCAGTGTGTGTGTGTGTGTGAAAGAATGTGTGTGTGTGCGTGTGTGTGTGTGTGTGTGTGTGAAAGTATGTGTGTGTGTGTGTGCGTCAGTGAGCCTGTGGAGACGATAACTGACGAACGATTCGGCCGATTTGAACGACATTTGGTGCAAAAATCGCAATCCGTAAACACTGGAAGCCTATTGTTTTTATACGCAATCGCATGTCCAGAACCCCCTAAATTTTCGAGTAAAATTTTGAAAAAATCGTCAAAAAATCAAAACCGCTAATAAAGTTACGCAATTAGACATTTCTTATGCAATTTTTCATTAGAAAACGATTGACATAAATTTTAGAGCGCTAACATGAACCATTCTCGTGATATTGCACATTTTTCAAAAAATTTATCAAAAAGTTATATAAAATAAAAAAAAAATTCCTATTGTGAAACATGTTCACTTTTCATATGTAATACCATGCGATAAATTGGGTGACATCATTCTCGTGGATCTACCTCGTTCCATTCATGAAAAAATATACTTTGAGTAATACTTTTGTATTTGAACGCCAATAGTTATTTATCTGCTGTAAGGATAACTTATTTCTCCGTCCATAACGCTTGGCGAGATTTTGGCGACGAATTTGGCGGAATTTCGCCAACTTGGCGACATTTTTAATTATTGCCAAATTAACAAAAATCTCGCCAAATTGATAAAAATTTACGATAAATTAATGAAAAAGACGACTAATTGAAGAAAACTCAATATCTTGGAAAGAATATAAGTATCTACTATAAGAATAACATTTTTTTAACTGTAAAAATAGTAAATTCATTGCATTATATAAGGAAAGTCATGTGTTGCCCACATCAGATTTTTTACCACGCAGTACCACACAGCTCTGGAAATAGACGGCGTAGTATCGGCTACCCCTCTGGACCCTTTAAACTACATCTACGCCATAACAACTGTGTGGATTGCAAGAACGGTACTCGGCAGCTCAGTGTATATCTCACCTCATGGACGAATAGACATGGACGAAGTGTTTGCGAGGTACCAATCCTGGACCTCTACGCAGCATATTCCACGAATCAGCTGAGTACGTCAACCGTCATCGGTTTGGTATGTGAGAGACGAGCAACCGTAAAGTTTATTCGGGATGCGACACCACCAGCAACGACCTACACGTAGTTCTCGGACCTCCAAGAATCGCTGGGCCAAACGGCAATTGGGCGGTGGGAAGTATATCAGCCAGTGATCCCCAATCCGTGTTGGAATCCAGATATCATCGATATCTCCTAAACCGCGTGTCCTTGTGAACTATGTTTTTCTCGCCTACCCAAGACCTCATCACTATGAACTCTTCAATGAGCTATTTTTGGGATTACAAGCTATTTCATCTGTGTTGGAGGTACTGTGTTTTTTAAGTTTCGATTTTGATATAATGCATATTTTTAGTAAATTAAATCTAAGTGTCAGTGAAAGTTTGAGTTGTTGGAAGATTCCCCTTACTGTACCATTTGAATTTTAATTAATGATAATTTGAAGTAGCAATTACCACAGCAAAGCCGTACACCCCGAGGTCAAGCTTGGTAAGTTAAAGTGTATAGTGTTTGTTTATTATTAGTGTGTTTGATAATTTATGCGTTTAATAAATGTGCAGTGGCCACAGATCGACTGGTTATTACTTTTCTTATATGCATAATGTATAAGGAAAGTATTGTGACGGGGTCGAAAATTCGAATTCGAGTTTTCGACGGGAGAGCACGTTTCAAGCATCCCTGATCACGAATCAAACATTTTTGAAGTGATGTCTGTGTGTGTGAAAGTATGTGTGTGTGTGTGCGAAAGTATGTGTGCGTGTGTGTGTGTGAAAGTATTTGTGTGTGTGTGTGCGTGTGTGTGTGTGTCAGTGAATCTGTGGAGATGATAACTGACGAACGAATGGACTGATTCGAACGAAATTTGGTACAAAAATCACAATCCGTAAACACTGGAAGCCTATTGTTTTTATACGCTATCGAATGTTCAGAACCCCCCTAAATTTTCGAGTGAAATTTTGTAAAAATCATCAAAAAATCAAAAACGCTAATAAAATTACGCAAATAGACATGTCTTATGTAATTTTTCATTAGAAAACGATTGACATAAATTTTAGAATGCTAACATAAACCGTTCTAGATATATTGCACATTTTTCAAAAAAAATTATCAAAAAGTCATATAAAATAAAAAAATATGTATTTCCTATTAAGAAATATGTTTACTTTTCATATGTAATACCATGCGATAATTTTGGTGACATCATTCAGGGTATTGTCCCTGTGGAGCCTCCCTCACTGTGTTCATGTCTAAATTGGATGGCATTTCCCGGCCGTCCAAACAGATACCTTATACCTTTCTGGTAGGTTGGACTGTCTGGGTCGAAGAAGAAGAAGACATTGCAGGTGTTGCCATGTTGCAGGTCCTGTTGATACGAATTTTAACGAATATTTATTTTCTTCCGTATAACGCGTTTCTTTCGGTCCTGGCATCGATTCGTAGTCATTAGACCAGTGGTTCTTAACGTGTGGTGCATACAGCCTTAGGGGATACGGGGAAAATTTTTGAGATGTACGCCATGAGATAATTCCAACCATTGATGAACTGTGCAAGCGCAACCAATGGTGGATTGTTCAAGCGCAACCATCTCAATAATTATCTGGTAAAATGCTTATAATTGTACAAGCTTTGCTAAATATTTAATGTCCTTTGTATTTTATCGATATATTTAATTTACGAATATATAATTTAATGCGTATATATATGTTTCATTTTATTCCTAATGTTACACTATGTCTATTGTTATAATATATTTATTTATAAAAGAACTGCAGATAGTTCCATCCGCATTTCCAAGGGGTACATGAAGCACAAAAAGTTGAAAAATATTGCATTAGACAATGCTCTATTATTTTGCGATTACTGTTTTCCATCTATCTCGCTTTATTGTCAAGACCTTTATCCTGACTTTTTTAATTCTGCATCAGGAAGTCTGCAATATCTTTTGTTTGATCAGGTAGTGCCACTTTACTATGGATAGACCTAATATGTACACTTTCCTTACAAATTTATTGGGGTGTTTATAGACTTTCCTAGGATTCCCGTATATAATATATAGTTGCATAAGAAATTCGTTATTTTGCATTTTATGTATTGAAAATTTACGAATTTTCCAAAGTATAAGTATCAAAATTTAAATCTCAAACTATCATGTATTCCGCAAAGTATCACCCCACAATAAGTTTTAAATTTCAAAGAATCTGCAACTGAATACTCCAGGGATAAATGTCGCAATAACTGGAAAAAACACTTTTCCGGATGATTTTGCACTCTGCTTCGAAATTCTCTGAATGGAACTCTTGGCGGTCGGATTGGCATTCAATCCTTATCTAAATGAGAGAATAAATCGGTGGTAATGGCAATGCTTTTGTCTATTGCCTTTTTAGAGTCTAAAAGCGACATCAGCAGTCGAAATGTATGTTTTGCAGGAAATGCCGACATTTTATTTCACTTTATATCTTAACGTTTGTCAGGCTAAGTTGATATTCTTTGGAAGACATGTTTTTTAGAAATATAGACAATTCAGTCTCTCGATTAGTATTATGAACAGAAAAATATGGTAACGTGTAAGTACTAAAGTAATTGATAATGATGGTTGTTCATTGGATGCAGATATTAGAATTCTACAGAGTGAGGGAACCACTTGGGTTTCTAATTCAATTATATTGCATTTGGTATAAGTGTACTTTTTGCGTCATATTAAGAAAATTAAAACATGTATTATTTCATAAACGTTCTTTTACAAATTGTGGTTTTTATTTTTATCTCATCCAGAGAAGTAGATCAATTTATTTTAGGGCTTTACTAAATTCGATTTTATAAATATTGTTTCGAATATGTAGTAGTCCCTCTCTGGAGTATTTTCCTTTGAGAACCACCAGATGGAGAAAACATCCTTACAGGCTTTCCTATGACTTGCTTCTACGGTTGCCATATGCTGAAGTCCGGAGGAGGAGGATTGACAGATTTGGCGACCTTTTCAAGATCCGAGAAAGACCGTGAAATAAACAATATTCTAAGAGCTATGAGACATTAATTTTTAATTTTTTAGAAAAAGTAGCTATAATGAATCCTCACTCAGTTGAAGAGTAATTTAAGAAATACGAGCTACGTTGAACTGTGATTTTTGTCAATGTTTTGAGAATGGAAGTGGCTGTTTTGTAAAATGACTTTTGTCAATGTTGTGAGAATTGCATCGGTCATTTTGTGAAATTAGTGGAGCAATAAATTGCTATTTAACTTTATATTGCTCCTGTTTACACTTTACTTGTGAATACAAGCGTTAGTTATGCAGAAATTTGGACTCATTATTGTATCCTCAGCGCATACCCACGATTCCGGTGGGTACGTCTTAACAATATTAAAGGTTCTAAAGAAAAGATTATATGCAGAATACTTCCGTTCATCATGACAATTCATCATCTTCTACAACGGTTTTTACTAAATATATTCCTTACAATACATGATAATATATAGGAAAAGTTATTTTTCTTAAGTTTGGTAAAGCACGTCTAAAATATTTTAATATTTTCAGTAACGATTACAAATATTGTAAACCGTCTTTATTTAATATACGAGTATCATTATAACGTACATGAAAACGTTTTCAAAATGTCATAGAGCTTTTGAACAACATACACCATTATGACGTACATGAAAAAATTTTCGAAATGCTATGTTCTTTCGGACAACATACACGATCATGAAGTACATGAAAAGTGTTTCAAAATGTTATAGCACTTTCGAACAACATATTTCATCATGACGTACATGAAAAGTGTTTCAAAGTATCATAGTGCTTTCGAACAACATGCACCATCATGACGTACATGGAAAGTGTTTCAAAATGTCATAGCGCTTTCTGACAACTTACGTACAGTATACACCATCATGACGTACATGAAAAGTGTTTCAAAATATCATAGCGCTTTCGAACAACATACGCCATCATAACTTACATGAAAAGTGTTTCAAAATTTCATAGCGCTTTCTGACAACGTACGTACCGTATACACCATCATGACGTACATGAAAAGTGTTTCAAAATGCCATAGCGCTTTCGAACAACATGCACCATCATGACGTACATGGAAGGTGTTTCAAAATGTCATACCGCTTTCGAACAACATACACCATCATGACTTACATAAAAAGTGTTTCAAAATTTCATAGCGCTTTCTGACATCGTACGTACAGTATACAATATCATGACGTGCATGAAAAGTGTTTCAAAATGCCGTAGATTTTTCGGACAACATACACTATCATGTCGTATACAGAAAAGTTTTTCAAAATATCATTGCACTTTCGGACAACATACACCATCATGACGTACATGAAAAGTGTTTCAAAATGTCATAGCGCCTTCGAACAACCTACACCATCATGGCTTACATGAAAAGTGTTTCAAAATGTCATAGCTCTTTCGGACAACATACATCAACATGACGTATATGGAAGTTTTTCAAAATGCCATAGACAACAATGAAATTATTTCGACAACAATAAAAGTAATTTATTGAGTCAATCTGGGTGTATGTTGTCCCCCTTGTATCGCCCAATAATAAATATAAATTTTATATTGGTACTTCAAAACGTAACATCTGAACATGCTCGTGATTTTAAAAATAATAAACTGTCCACTGCTTTATCACAATTAATTGCTAAGGATAAATTTACCCTAATTCTGATAAAGCGTCTTTTTTAATAATTGCAATAACCCCGTAATATTTTACTTTTTTAATCCCTCTTTATTTATATTTATCGAGATTCTACGTGTAACTTCCATCCCGTTCTTTAAACCCTTAGTTTTGCTCGAAGTCTCATTCCCTTATGCGTGTTAAACGATTATATGATATTCTGGAAAATTAGTGTTTCTGTGTTTCATGTTCTAGTGTGTTATGTTTATGAATTAACATTATTTATTTATGTACATGAGCTTTGAAATAAATTGAATTGAATTATTTTTCATGAGATTATTTGCAATACATTATAATTTTAGTAACAATTTATCCGATTTACCCCATACAAATTTGTTTTCACGATTTCTGTTTGTATAGAAGCGCATGCCTGTAAATTCTTTGCACTTTCTAACATAATTTAAAAGTGTTTATGACTTTGTTCATTCTATCTGTCTGTCCGTTCACCCGATAACTGCCGTAAAAATAACTTTATCAAAATGAAATTTTAGTATGTTGTTCAGACGGTCTGAGGCACATATGGGAATGTAAATGAATAATATCACACAATTAGTTTTGGATTGAACCCGGGTTGGAAAAGTGAAATACATTGAACCCTATGGGATTTTTCAAACACTTTTTAAGCAAACTTAAAATGCACAAAATGTTTCGAAAATTTTAGAAAATATTCAAATTATCCCATAAACTATATAAAATTTTTTAGCAAAATGTGTTCGGTAGTTATTTAAATAAAAATTAAAATAATAATTACACATATATTATATGAAAAGATCACGTGACCCACTTCAAAATAAGATATGGCATCCATCTTTTTTTCCCAGTCTGAAAATCGTGATTTTTTAAAGTACTTTAAAATTTATATTTAGTGTTGTATGCGTCCTATAACCGCTTTATTTTTGCTTAAATTCTGTGCATCTACATACTACAACAACGCAGTTACAATATAGTTGAGTTTAAATGATCATCCAACTTTGATTATTTCTGCAACGAAGCCTAATTTTCACTTATGGAGAATGTAAATACCAAAACATGTAGAATGAGTTGTATAAGAATTGCTACATTTCTTTAAAGCAAAATTATTTAGCTCATGGAGTCTGCAATATAGCTGATATGAATGAAATATTCATTGATTTTACACAGAGAAGCAGACGATGTTTTCGATGAAGTTTTAAGCATAGAACCTAAAACCGATTTATTTTTCCGTATTTTCTGTAGATCTATATTCTGTGCCAACGCAATTTAAATATTTTTAGTTTAAATGATCATCAAATTTTGATTATCTTTACAACGAAATCTAATTTTAATGGATGCAGGATGTAAATAAGTGATTGTAAGATGAGTTATATAATAATTGCTGAATTATTTTTCACGCAAAGTTATTTAGCTCTGGAGTCTGAAATAAAAGTGATATGAATGAAATATTAATTGCTTTTACTTTGCGTTATAGAGAGCCAGACGATTTATATTTCGATGCCGTCATTTGAATAATGTTCATTTTTTTATGAAGTTTTAAGTTTTCAAACTGCGAGGATTCTATTATTTTTTATATTTTATTCTAATTGAACTTCTTCCTGATTTCAATTATGTCCTAAACTTCTCGATTTTAATTCTGAAGAATCGCATACTCATGATTGGCCAGATGTATAATAAGGGTAGTCTTTAGAATTATCTGTCATTTTGCCGAGTTCGCGTGTGTGTGTGTTCTGATAGTCCATGGAATGTAGCATCGAGAATATAGCCTGCAATCTTGTGAGTATATCAATCGTGTCGTTGTTGATCATCAGAGGCTCAGATTTAAAGTCAGTTCATTAATCACATAGGGTTGAATTTCATTGCAGCGCAGTATGTTTCGGTAGAATTTGTAATTCTATCGTTGTAAATACTTCGTATATAGATTTGTAATATCTATCTATCTATCTGTATATATATATATATATATATATATATATATATATATATATAAAATATAAATTAGTAAATCCAATGTTAGAATGTATGTAGTAACTCATAAAACTCTATTCCAAAATTTTCTACAAAATACAAAGAAATAAAAGAAATTAAGACATAAAGAGGAAATAATAAAGCGTAATGCAGGTCATAAAGACAAAGACAATCAACAAATTTCAAAAATGAGGAATGAAAATAGGAAAACTAAAAAATCAAGCACAAAAGCTTGCACATGGAAGAGCTTTAGGCTTAAGATAAGTTCATTTCGAAAAAATTCTCTTCAAGTCCATATATCCCTTCGAAATGAACACAAAAATGCTTTTTTCTGAAACACAAGATATATTTTACCTATAAACTTGTGTTATATGGACGACAACCATGTAGATTGGAACAATAAAGGAAACAAAAATACCTTAAAATACACTTCATTAGTGCAAGCATGACGAGCAAAATATGACTAGACCAATGTTGCCATATATATATATAGTAATAGTAGTTTGAAAATTTATTATTTTTATATTAGTTTTATATTATTTTATATATATATATATATATATATATATATATATATGTGTGTGTGTGTGTGTGTGTGTGTGTGTGTGTGTGTGTGTGTGTGTGTGTGTGTTTTGAGTTCCCAACGAAGTTAATTGTAAATAAAGTTTTTTATTTGTTAATGTCGTGATTCCGTCGTCAAACTCTAGTCATTAGGTTATGGGAAGTTTTATATTAGATTAAAGTCATCAGGGATTAGAAAGGTATTTTACAACGGTACCCGAACGAATTAATCCCTGTAGGTTAGTGCAAAGATGTCGAAAGTCTGAAAGTGACACCAGTAGAACTGACACGGATTCAGTGGACTCTGAGATATGGAGCGACGATTTCAAAGCGAGGGGATAACGACCATGCAGGGTACTAACCTGGGGGAAAATAGCAATATCAGGAGGTTAACCTGAGGTTAAAATAGCAGGAGGTGGTCAGTCAGATTGCCAGTTGCACGCCAATTTGACATTAGAGGGTGGGGGGAATGCAGAGTCCACTTCATGGATAAGACCTTGCAATATCATCTCAATAGCTCACCTGTAGAGGACCAATAGCTCACCTGTAGGATGGCCAGTTCGAAGATCCAGGGTTCGATTCCCGGCTGGTTCTTTACAAAATATAGTAAATGATTATAACACTGTGATAATTTAGAATATATCAGCGCTGAATTTATCGCATTTTAGAGATGTTTGAATAAAATTGCATTTCAGTTGAAATGTGTTTCATAATCAATGCTTTATGTATGATTGATCTTTTTTGCTTATTATTGCCACTAATGATTGACAATGACGTCCAAAGCGCTATGGTATTTTGAAAAACTTTTCATGTACGTTATGATGGCATATTAAATGAAGACGGTTTACTATATTTGTATTCTTTACTGAAAATATATAGGGAAAGTATTAGAATCGTGTTGAAAATCGTAAGTCGAGTTTACAACGGAACGGTTTCGAGCACTCTACAGTTATTTTGTCTAACCTGTTTGTATGTCTGTTTGTGCAATGTTATGTATCCATTCAAACTGAACAGTTATTTTGTCTAACCTGTTTGTATGTCTGTTTGTGCAATGTATGTATCCATTCCAGCTGAACAATTATTTTATCTAACCTGTTTGTATGTCTGTTTGTGCAATGAATGTATCCATTTTAGCGAGAACAGTTATTTTGTCTAACCTGTTTGTATGTCTATTTGTGTAATGTAATTATCCATTCTAGCTGAAAAACTAATTGACGAAATTTTTCAAAAATTGGTAAATAAGTCACTTGTGGGTTATCTTGGTCCTGATTAGATTCTGGTGCAATTTAATATAAAAGAAAACCATTTTTTTTTAATTTCCTGCAAAAAATTATGTATCCAGACTAGATGAAAACTAATAGAAAACATTTCACAAAAGTTGATAGTTACATCACCTGTGAATCGCTGATACAGATTATATTTTGGTACGACTCGGATAAAAAAATAATCTGACAATTTTTACGAAATGACTCAGAAAATGTGCTAAAATCTACAAAATAGACTACATATGCTCAAATGTATCAATTAAATGCTCGTTTTTTACGCAAATTTCACGACGAAAATAAAACCCAAAACAATAGAACTAACTGTTTTTGAGACACTGTAGATTTTTCTTGTTTTTAACACGTTGCCTTCGAAAGTGCGTCTAGTCTTTAAATGAAAACGGCAATTGGAATAAAATTGAAGTTAGTGTAATTTCAAATAATTTTTCGTGTTATTTTGTGCTATTAAAATAAATTTAATGATTTATAAAAGAGGAAAAATAAAAATGAATTTGAATCTGTAGATATAGTCATGCGCTGCCCATAACAGATTTCTTCAAATTATTTAAACATAAATTATTTAAACATAATAAACCTTTTTATAAATAATTGCACATCATATATTTTCATCAAGATAAATAAATTAAATAATTTTACCGTTTTTACACATTTTATTGATGCCCGGCCGTCCAAACAGTTACTTTAAGTCTTTCTAGTAGGTCAGACGGTCTGGGTCTCAAAAACATCATTTTATTTATGCAAAAATTTTAGTTTTAAATAAAACGCTGTATGCAATTGTAGACACAGGTCAAATGCTTATCAAGAGTAATAGGTTAACTTCTACAGTTTTTTACTAATTCCATTTATTTAAACAACATGAATTTTAAACGAAAACATTTTCAAGTAATTATAAGCACAGTACAAATATTTAGCAATTAAATATATTAAATTATGAAGTACTATTTATTTAAAATAGTAAAATAATCGAGAGAGAAGAAAATAAAATGTCA
This sequence comes from Amaurobius ferox, assembly GCA_951213105.1. Taxonomy (NCBI): domain Eukaryota; kingdom Metazoa; phylum Arthropoda; class Arachnida; order Araneae; family Amaurobiidae; genus Amaurobius; species Amaurobius ferox. The sequence goes on from OX578135.1 coordinate 107,327,331, forward strand.
AACATATATTTGCTTTTTTAATGCCCGTGTTAAGTCTGTAGGGATATTTATAGATGGTATATAATTATTCTAAGCAAATATTGCTTGACTCTTTTGATTTCAAAATCCAAAATAGCAAAACAAATATACTCAGTTTATTTTTCAAATTTCTTCTCACTAGTAGAAGAAATACGTTTCTATTGAATCTTATAGTTACAAACAAAGTTTTGGATTAAGAGAAATCTACAGGGAGAAAAGAAATAATATTTACTTTTCCGTTCAAATAAAGAATTATGCTTGATGTGTATTTAGTTTAAAAGTTCTATAAAATGTTCTTTCCTTCAACTTATTTTTATTGCTGCATTCAAACATTCGGCCAAAATATAGAAGCGCCCATACAATCGTAATTTAATTTAAATTATTTTTGTTTCCTTTCGCTCTCCATTTCACTTCTTGGCCAATTTTAATAGTTTTGCATTTATCACTTAAAACTTGGAGATAAATTTATATATATGTATTAACTAAATTGAATTTACTATATTAAATAACAAAGTTTTAGATGGATTGTGATTATTACAAAACAAAATCCCATGTTCTAAATTTCTGGATATTTACAACTGCTACCTAAAATTGCTCAAAAGCAAAAAGGTATTTGTGAAGTTCTAAAGAGAATTATATATATATATATATATATATATATATATATATATATATATATATTCATATTCAAGGAAAGAGGCATGTTGAATAAGTACTGCCCTGTCTTGAAAAGCAGAAGTAAAGTAACTGCATAAGTGAAACGCCAGAATATATTATCTATTTCAGCTAAAAAAAGAAGCATAAGCATTTCATCTTAATGGATAGAGAATCGTCTGGAAGAATGTGCCCCGACTTCTAACTATGATACTAGAAGAAGAAATACGTTTCTATTGAATCTTATAGTTACAAGCAAAGTTTTGGATTAAGAGAAATCTACAGGGAGAAAAGAAATAATATTTACTTTTCCGTTCAAATAAAGAATTATGCTTGATGTGTATTTAGTTTAAAAGTTCTATAAAATGTTCTTTCCTTCAACTTATTTTTATTGCTGCATTCAAACATTCGGCCAAAATATAGAAGCGCCCATACAATCGTAATTTAATTTAAATTATTTTTGTTTCCTTTCGCTCTACATTTCACTTCTTGGCCAATTTCAATAGTTTTGCATTTATCACTTAAAACTTGGAGATAAATTTATATATATGTATTAACTAAATTGAATTTCCTATATTAAAGAACAAAGTTTTAGATGGATTGTGATTATTACAAAACAAAATCCCATGTTCTAAATTTTTGGATATTTACAACGGCTACCTAAAAATTGCTCAAATGCAAAAAGGTATTTATGAAGTTCCAAAGAGAATTATGTATATATATATATATATATATAAAAATACAATCCCAAAAAGTATGAAGTTCAAGAAAGAGAAAGGCGCAAATTGCCGCACTATCAGAGTCTTGAAATATAAAATTTAAAATGAAAAAAGAAATTATATAGGTGGAATGATTGTGTTTACAGGGTTGTAGAAAGGTCAAGAGGGATTGCGACCCCTATTTTCTGGTTAGAAGCTAGCTTTGACTTCATGAAAACGCTCCCAGAGACTCTGCACGCCCGAAACAACAATCGCACATGTCCGTGGGGAAAAAATGGCCGAATCCCAGACAACATAAAAATGATCAAAATAACAAAAATTGGAAATTTTACTAACCAGCAAGACGAGAATCATGGATGAGAAATTATTTGACAAGAGACATCTATATGATTGCAAGATCAATTATTTTACCCACTGGAATACCAACTTGAGTTTAAACGTACAACGTAATTTAATCGTAAATCACTTGAACAGATACAGATTATTAAATTCATCTATTACAGAATTTAATAAATGCATGATGCATTTAATCAACGGAACTCGGGAACAATCATATCCCTTCCGCTTTGTACAGCACTATTATGATGTTTTTTGCAGAAATTATGTTAGTGATAAAAATTATGTTAATTTATCCGACATCATACAATACAACTCAACTCTTACCTAGGATTATCTGATTGATGCACATCCAGATGGTTCTATAAGTTAGACACGACTTTTTTATGTATGCTTTCCTATTCGAAGTTTATACGCTTTATGCAACTCATCCATGATTCTCGTTTTGCTGGTTAGTAAAATTTCCAATTTTTGTTATTTTGATCATTTTTATGTTATCTGGGATTCGGCCATTTTTTCCCCACGGACATGATCGATTGTTGTTTCGGGCGTGCAGAGTCTCTGGGGGCGTTTTCATGAAGTCAAAGCTAGCTTCTAACCAGGAAATAGGGGTCGCAATCCCCTTTGACCTTTCTGCAACCGTGTAAACACAATCATTCCACCTATATAATTTCTTTTTTCATTTTAAATCTTATATATATATATATATATATATATATATATATATATATATATATATATATATATATATATATATATATATATATATATATATATATTCATATTCAGGGAAAGAGGCATGTTGAATAAGTACTGCCCTGTCTTGAAAAGCAGAAGTAAAGTAACTGCATAAGTGAAACGTTAGAACATATTATCTATTTCAGCTAAAAAAAGAAGCATAGGCATTTCATCTTAATGAATAGAGAATCGTCTGGAAGTATGTGCCTCGACTTCAAACTATGATACGAGTTCTTGAGAAATTGTCTCTCAACATGGGCAACATTGGTGCTATTACATGGAGCAATTTTCATTACAGGGACATTAGCAATTCCAACCATTAATCCCAGTCTCCTCGAGGATCTGATCATAGGGTTGCCAATATTTTGCCTCTTATTTATGTTTAGCACGTTTGGCCTTAGATCGTATAAATACCAAAATCGCACCAATTTCCCTCTACGAAGCATTTCTAAGTGTTCTATAGTATAATTGTGATCTTTAATGAACCGTATAATCATTGTCATTTATTTTACGCTGTTCTGTGTAGAAACTGCATTTATAGTCGCCCTCTTTGAAAGCTGAGCAGCGTGACGTCGATTTCTGTTTACCATTGACTCGATCGCGCCCGGGAATTGATCAATTTTCTTGCTGTTCACGAAAAATGCAGCAATTTTGTGGCAAATTTTCCTTCCACAGAAATGTATAGTATTATTTAATGATTACCGGAAGGAATTGCTGCATGTAATAGCAGCAGGAAAACTTAACATGTATCATTTTGTGTGTCAATTTCAGGCATTTACTCCAAAATCTCTTAAAAATTACATGACTTTGCACTTGATGAGTAATAGCCTCATTAAATGTTTTAATCAAGTATTAAGCTGCCTGGCTTGCAAAATATAATGCATCAATTACACTATTATTCTCCATTAAACTAGACAAAATGGCTGGTACCCAGAGTATGAAATATTAAACTTTTATGAACACATTTTACCGAGATTGATTAATGCATTGGAAATTTATCAACGCGCTCCAAACCACGTAATTTTTCCTCTTTTGCTGCATTTTAAATTAAACGTTTTATGATTTTAATAACTAGAGGAAAGTAGCAGAATTAACGTTTTAAAAATCGATATCGTAAGATATTTTGTACAAGGCAATTATCTTTATAGTCTTTATGTCATATAACAACATCATTGTAACTGCCCCAATTTCTTATATTGCACATTTTCGGCTTTAAAACAATAAATGTTTATAGCTCGCTGTGATTACTCATATTATATTAAAATATAGGTTAATGGAGAATTTAATTCCCGTATTTGCTGACGATAGCATAATTATTACAATTAACTATTAAGGGATATGAATCAAATATTGTAGGACCATGTTTTGATTCCTTGTTCAATTATAGTTAATTGCCTTGCCGTAATGCTGTGAAATATCCAAGTTGTGTTATTGATTGTGTTATTGATGCCATATTTGTGTTATTGATCGTTCTTAAACTGAAATGTCTTTCTGAAAACTTTTCATGTTTCAAATAAATTAACAAAAGGAGAGTTTTTTTATTGCATAGCTGTTAGAATTCGATTGTTAAATCTAAATAGTTATGGATACAATTGTTTTGGTACCTTTTCAGCACTTAGGAAGAAATTTTAATTATGAAAAATAAATAAAATTTAAATATTGTACATTGGATTTGACAAGAAATTTGACTTTGCAGTAATGGAACGGATGACGACTGGGCTGTTAGTGAAATACTTCGTATATGAGTGGGATTTATTTGCAAGTAAATTTGTATTAAAATATAATTTATTCGTCAAAGAAAACAGAGATTTTAAAAATATTGTTAATTCTGTAAATTACCTATAAAGAGAGAATAAAATATGTTTAACAGTCAGGTTTAACAGTCACGGTACAGTTTTCTATATCTGATCTGTATTCGAATTGAAATACAAAATTTTTTTTTGCTGCTTTTGAATATATAATCTTATTACATATTAAAGGGAAATTCTGGTCCGTTTGTGAAGTCACTCGTACGAAATTTGAGCATCATACTCCATGAAATTTGGTACACAGGTACTTCGTGAAGTACACAGGTGCACCTCAGCATTATCGCTTTTGAAATTAGAATTAACTTTTATGTTATTTTAAATTTTAGTCCGATTTAGCACGATTTTGAGCCATTTTCACACGAATCGGATTCATAGCGGCCAAAATTATTATGGACGCGTTTCCATCTTGACACCATCGGAAGAGTTCGAAACATTCTCTTCCAATTAAGCTGTTGATAGTATTAAAAGACAATTCCATATTATTAATGGACGAATAGAATGGGATCCATATTATTAATAGACGAATTTTTGTAAATTTAAAAATTATATATTGCTTTTTGTTTGTTGAGAACGTCGCCGATTTTTAAATTGTTATTTTTAAAAAAACGACTGGAAATCCAGTGTTTATAATTTAATAGAAGCTTTTTTAAATATTACACGCTGCTACAAAATAAAAAATATTCTGAAGCCATGCGTTTATTAGTTATAATTTTTAAGAAGTATAGACGTCTAATTTATTTTTAATATCCAAAAGAATTTTGTCTCGTTTTTTACGGTGGTGAACAAGTACCGTCGTCTATTATCGAATGCATTTAAATTTTGTTTTAGAACACAATTTTAATTGCTCAGAGGAAATTTCAAATTTTCAAATGCTGAAATCTAAATAAAACCATTTTAAAAATGAAATAATTAATTACATAAACGCAAATTACCATTATAGAAATTAATGCTAGCTAAAATAGCAGGTGTCAGGTTTCTAATATATTTAACAAAAGCTCCGATTTTTATCACTAATGAATGAATAACTTTAATGTCTGATTTAACTCCTGGGCAACGACAGGCATATTTTTTAGTATAATTTCTTTATTATAATGCAAATCTTACTCTTTGTATTTTTGATCCTGATATTCTTATACTTTTACTATGTATTTAATACTTTGCTTATGCTTTGAAATGGAATCAAAAGTTTGAATTCGTGTTTTTAATCTATTTAAGTATACTTAACTGGAATAGACTTAAATTGGAGTAGATTAGTATTAGTGTGCCTTTTAATGCGACTTACTTATACGTGAGTCAAAAATCACGGAATTATATCAAATTAAAAATAATCCAATTCTATCCAATCCGCGCGCTGCAAGTCATCGAGCTGCAAGCCATAAATTCTATTTTTAACAAGAAAACTTTTTTACTCTACAGTAAAAAAAAAATATTTTTCTTCATGCTACGAAACAGCTGGATTTTGCGTTATAAGACATAAAAATAATCTCAAATTTGCAGAATTAAGGTGAAAGGACAACAAATATGCCTTTTAAAATACAGAATAAGTTCTACTGATATCGAACTTTAAATTTATATATAATATATCTAATCTCTTAATTTTTCTCAACAGCGGAGCAAGGTTATATGTAGCAGGTATCAGGCTGTGAATCGCGTTTTATCTTGAATTGTGAAACGGCCTATTTAATAAGATATATGCAATGAGTGAAAATAAAATCATTAATTTTGGTTACGTTTTTCTCCACCCTAATCAAAAGTGCTGTATTTTAGACCTCGCTAATATTTTTTAAATGGCATTTTGCAGTGCTATACTAAACTCATTGTTTGACTGCAACCTGTAGCCACCTTTCCACGTTTTTCAAGGAAGGTTGTAAGGAGAAGTCAGAAAACGATCAATAAAACCTGACAGCGCAGTGTACCAACATTCAACCATGTCCGGTGAATGCCTTACGAATGTAATCTTGAACACATTGAAATTCAGACTGATATACCAAATAGCATACTGAGAGTGGAAATGTAGAATTATAAGCATTGCTCGATATTAAAATTACTAGATGAGGAATTTTTTAGAAGAAATAATATCGGATCCATAATCAATATTTCTATTATATTGACTTAAATATGGAAATATTTTCAATATTAACCAGAGATTATGTTATTATTGAATAAATATATTTGTCCAAATATTTTTACGGTGTTGCACGCTAATATTAAACAAGAAAGATCAATCATGCTTAAAGCATTGATTATGAAACATCTTCCAACTTCAATGCAATTTTATTTAAACATGTCTAAAATGCAATACATTCCTCGGTAATATTTTAAAACTTATCACAATACTACATTAATTTATTATATTTGAAAACTTAAACCTTCATCGAAAAAAATGAACTTCATTCAAATGATGGCATCGAAATATAAATTGCCTGGTTTAAACATCTCTGAAATGTGATACATTCCTCGGTAATAATTTTAGAATTATCATAATACTACGATAATTTATTATACTTGAAAACTTCATCGAAAACAACTGAAATTCATTCAAATGACGTCATAGAAAAAATAACACGCCTGGCTCTCTCTATAAAAGCAGCATTTCATTCATAAATAATTTCCCATTCATGTCATTCATCACAATAATATAATAATTTATTTTATTTAAAAATTAAGACCATGGAGTTACAAGTAATTAAACTCTATGCGTAAAACTTCATCGAAAAAAATCGTCCTTCTCTTTATAAAATTAATGAATATTTCATTCATATCAGCTACGCAGACTCCATGAACTAAATGATTTTGTATTAGAGAAATACAGCAACTCTAATACAACCCATTCTACATATTTTGCTGTTTACATTTCACATAAGAGAAAAATAGGCTTCGTTGTAGAAATAATCAAATTTGGATGAGCATTTAAACTCAAATATATTGTAATTGCGTTGTTTCAGTATGTAGATGAAGATAATTTAAGCAAACATAAAGTAGTTTTAGGACGAATACAACACTCAATATGAATTAAAAAGAACTTTAAAAATCACAATTTTGAGACAAGATGGATGCCATATATCATTTTGAAGGGGGTCACGTGATATTTTCACATCATGGTCACGTGATCGCTTCATATAAGAGGTGTTATTATTATTTTAATTTTTATTTAAAAAAGTACTGAATATATTTCGCTAAATTTTTTTATATATATTTTATGGAACAATTTGAATATTACCTAAAATTTTTGAAGCAATTTGTGAATTTGAAATCCGCTTAAAAAATGCTTGAAAAATTAGGTTCCATAGGGCTCAATGTATTTCATTTTTTCAACCCGGGTTCAATCCAAAACTAATTGGGTGATATTATTCATTTATATTCCCATAGGTCCTACAATCTGTCTGAACAACATACTAAAATTTCATTTTGATTAAGTCATTTTTACGGCAGTTATCGTGCTAACGGACAGACAGACCGACAGACAGAATGAACGAAGTCATAAACACTTTTCAACTTTGTTGTAAAGTGTTAAAAATAACTAGAGTGTAACTTAATTTGACTGTCTCATACAAGAAAATTTTACAAGAAAAAATTCGAAAAATCGGTATTGTAGGTCCAAATGATTACAAATACAGTATATTACCCTTCACTTTACAGGGCTTGAACAAAATATTTTAACTGATACCGTACTTAAAATGTACACCATGGGAGGTGTAACTTGCCGCCCAAGGGGATTATTGAAGCCACAAGCAAAAACATTTGTATCGCAGCATTTTGTCCTAACAAAGATTTGAACTGTTAAGTCTTGTGATCATTGAACCATAAATAAACCCTTTTATGCATTAAATCAAAGATAACAAATCGTAGATTAAAAGGTTGTTTAATAAAAACCGTCCTTTATGACGTATACATATTATAAAAGGCTAGAGCGCTTTCGGGTATTACCATACCCTTCACCAGTGGCTATATAAAAATTACTGCGCCAACAAGCTTATATACAGACCAAATCAGCAGACGAAGCTAAACCAACTACGAAATAATGATAATTAAATGGTATTATAACCAGGATATTTAAGGATAAACGATTACAAAATTACATTAAATTGTATTATAAATAGGAAATTTTAAGATTAAACAAGTATTAAATACAAATACAAAAAATCTGATGTGGGCAACACATGACTTTCCTTATATGATGCAATGAATTTACGATTTTTACAGTTAAAAATATGTTATTCTTATAGTAGATACTTATATTCTTTCCAAGACATTGAATTTTCTTCAATTAGTCGTCACTTTCATTGACTTAGCGTCATTTTTATCCATTTGGCAAGATTTTCGTTAATTTGGCAACATTTCAAAAAGTCGCCAAGTTGACGACATTATTCCAAATTCGTATCCAAAATCTCACCAAGCGTTATGGACGAAGAAATAAGTTATTCTTACAGCAGATAAATGACTATTGGCGTTCAAATACACAAGCATTACTCAAAGTATCTTTTCTCTTGAATGGAACGAGTTAGATACACGTGAATGATATCACCAAATTTATAACATGATATTACACTTGAAAAGTGAACATGTTTCTTAACAGATACATTTTTCTATTAATTTATGGGATTTTTTGATAAATTTATTTGAAAAGTGTGCAATATTTCGAGAACGGTTCATGATAGTGTTCTAAAATTTATGTCAATCGTTTTCTAAGGAAAAATTACACAAGAAGTGTCTAATTGGGTAACTTTATTATAGGTTTTGATTTTCTGATGATTTTTTCAAAATTTTTCTCAAAAATTTAGGGGACTCTGAACATTCGATTGTGTTTTAAAACAATAAGCTTCCAGTATTCACGGATTGTGGTTTTTAAACCAAATTTCATTCGAATCACTCCATTCGTTCGTGAGATATCGTCTCCACTGACTCACTGACACACACACACACACGTACACACACCCATATAGCTAACTGTCTGTCTTGTTTTCTGTATATAAGCTTGTCTGCTGATATGGTCTGTATATAAGCTTGTTCCCACTGTAATTTTATAGCCACTGATGAAGGGTATAGTAATACCCGAAAGCTCTCTGGACTTTTTTAAATATTTGTACGTCATAGACGACGGTTTTTATTAAATGACCTTTTAATCTACGACTTGTTGTCTTTGATATAATGCATTACTGAAGTTGGCGTGTAACCACTTTAACTATTTAAACACTGTTATGTTTGACATCCAAAATATTTAATCCAAAAACATGCAATCTTTTCAAAATATTCAATTTTCATCAATTAGTCGTCATTTTCATTGATTTAGTACTATTTTTATCAAGATAGCGGCATTTTTACCAATTTGGGGAAAATTTTATCAATTAGACGAAATGTTTATTAATTTGACGACATAGATTCACTGGAATGATGTGAATGAATTTATCACATAATATTACATATGAAAAGTGAACATCTTTCGCAATAGTTAATATATTTTAATTATTTTATGTGATTTTTTGATCAATTTATTTGAAAGTGTGCAATAACTCGAGACAGTTCACGCTACCGTTCTAAAGTTTGTGTCAATTTTTTTCTAATGAAAAATTACAAAAGAAATGATTATTTACGCAACTTCAATGAACGTTTTGATTTTTTGATGATTTCTAAAAGTTTGATTCGGAAATTCCGTTGTGTTCTGAACATTCGATTGCGTTTAAAAATATTAGGCTTTCAGTATTCACGGATTGTAATTTTGGTACCAAATTTCGTTTGAATCGCACCATTCGTTTTTGAGGTATCGTCTCCAAAGTCTCACACATACACATACTTACACACACACACACACATCACCTCAGAAACGTTTAATTCGTGTTTAGGGATGTTTGAATTGTGCTCGCCCATCGCAAACCCATATTCGAATTTTCGAATGTGTTACAATACTTTCCTTATACATTATACTATATATAAAGAAAGTAAACAATACTAATTCTTTATTTTTTGATAAAAAATCCGGATATAAAGTTTCGTGAAGATCCATTAATATTTAAGGCTGCTATCGTATACACAAAAAATCGACCACAGAGAGACGGACAACACATTAAAAATGGTCAAAATGTGTTCAGGAGGTATTAAAACATATATTGGCATCAATATGTCGAATTCGTAATTTTTCAGAAAAACAAAACTTGTTCTATACTATGCCACATAGTATGATAAAGTAAAAATGAAATATTTTCCATGTACAGTATTTAGCACAGATATGCTGCTTATATTGATTCAATATAAGTTCAATATGGCTAATACTAGTAAACAGTTCATATGCCAGTGCTGAGTTAACCACTCTTTAATAGTGACACATAATGAACTCTAGTATTGGTTTGCAAAATATGCAACGAATACTCAATATGTATAAAAAAATATCATTTTAACCTCATATAGAAGTATATGTGGCAATAGTTAAAATATACAGTATAAGTCAATTTTAAAGAGAATATGCTATTTTCGATCTAAATTTAACGGAGCACATTTAAGGAAATAATAAATCCGTATTTCAAATTCACTTCTCTGTAACTCTATTTGATCTTCCATATAACTCTACAGTGCAAATTTCTGATCGGAATATTTTTGAATATTTTAACATAATGCAGCATATTATAAATACAAATGCTAGGATATTATTATGCAATATGTACATACTAGGAATCACGAAAGGGCGCTAGCGTACTTTCGTTCTGTTTGAAATTCAACGGGTATTTTCCTAGTTCTGATTGGGTAATATTTCTCAGACGTAGTGTAGAGAAAGTATTGTTTTCACGAAAATTTTCGATTTCGAGATTTTGATGCCAATATATGTTTTAAGATCTCCTGAACACGTGCTGACAATTTTTTATTGATGCCCGTCTGTCTGTCTGATGTCTGTGATCGATTTCTTGTGCACACGATAGAAAAAATAAAAAAATCTGATATGGCCAGCACATGACTTTCCTTATATAATGCAAAGAATTTACTGCTTTTACAATAAAAAATAATGTAGATCCACGGTGCAGTGAATTGTACATTTGTTTATTTTCCGGATGACAACATGCAAAACTATTTCAAAGTACCCAATTAAATTATATTACACGCAAATCTAAATAATTATCAGTGTTGATAGCATCCCCAATATAGTTCATATATCAAATTATTTTAATAATTAATTTTTCAGTTAGGCGTAATTTTCATTAAGTTAGCGTCATTTTTGCAATTTTGATGATATCTTTGCCAATCTGGGCGAGATATCGCAATGTTGGCGATACTTTGTTACATTTTTCAGCTCGCCAAATGCATTGCCAACTGTTACAGACAAATGGACAGAAGAGCATTTCTTATATACTAGAAGGTATGCCCGTCATTCTCATTTCGCGTTATTTTTATCAATTTGGCGACATTTTTGTCTCTTTCGTAACATTTAAAATAGTCGTCAAATTGGCTAAATTTCTCGCCAAGAATTACGGACGAAGAAATGGGTTAATCTTATAGTCTACTCTATATTATCTTATAGTCTACTCCATATTATCTTATTGCCTACTCTATAGTCTATAGATACTAAACTTTCATCAATCAGTCGTCGATTTCATCGATTTAGTGTCAATTTTATCAATTTGGCGGTAATTTTGTTAATTTAACAACATTAAATAAAGTCCTCGAGTTGGCGACATTCCGCCAAATTTGTCGCCAACATCTCGTCAAGCATTATGGATGAAGAAATAAGTTATTCTTACAGCAGATAAATGACTATTCGCGTCCAAATACAAAAGTATTATCCAAAATATTTTTTCTCATGAATGAAACGAGAAAGATCCACGAGAATGATGCCGCCAAATCATGCGATGAATTCGGCGGCATCATTCTCGTGGATCTTGCTCGTTTCATTCATGAGAAAAGATAATTAGGGTAACACTTTTGTATTTGGACGCCAATAGTCATTTATCTTCTATAACTTATTTCTCCGTCCATAACTCTTGGCGAGATTTTGGCGACGAATTTGACGGTATGTTGCCAACTTGGCGACTTTTTAAATGTTGCCAAATTAACGAAATTGTCGCCAAATTGATAGAACTGACGACTAATTGCTGAAAGTTCAATATCTTGGTATGAACATAAGAGTAGATTATAAGAATAACCCATTTCTCCATCAGTCACGCTTGGTGAAAAATTTAGCGGTACATTGCCAACTTGGCGACTGTTTTAAATGTTGCCAAAGTGACAAAAATGTCCCGAAACTGATAAAAAAAGACGCCATACGGGAAGTAATATTTCACAAATTCTGATTTTCGTCATATGACGGGCATACCTTCTAATATATAAGAAGTACTCTTTATCTCCGTTTGTCTATAACACTTAGTGATGCATTTGGCAAACTTGGCGAATAATTTAGCAAAGTGTCGCCACCTTAACGATATTTCGTCCTAGATTGACAAAAATATCAACAAAATTGCAAAAATTATTGATTGATGATGCAAAATTGATGAATTAATTATTAAAATATTTTAATACACTGACTTCCAAAAGTTAAGCACGCAATGCAGATTTTCATTTTTCTAAAGTGTATTTGAATTTGCGTGGCTGAAAATCGCTGAGGATGTAGATGATAGTATGCAAATATCGTATGTTATATCCAGTCACGATTGACTGTCCGGATATATGCTAATTAGGCAGTCGTTGAAGACCCCCAGCATTCTGAACGGTTTGCGGAGGTGCATTTAAATGCTGATATGAAATGTGTATAACTTTTGTATAATTATTTTTGATGATATTCGTATTCCTATGGCTGAAAGAAGAAGAATGACAGATAGTGAGCGCTGGCGTGGTGTAGGACGCAGTGAAGCAGAACAGTCAATCAGATATGTAGATATTTTCTTTGACGTTGATGATTCGGTAATTTCACGATTATAGAAACAATTCCAAACAAGTCAAATAGTTGTCTGCAGACCTGTGCACAGTCGTCCAAGGGCTACATCCCCTTCTGATGATCGATATATTGCTATAGTAGCCAAGCGGAATCGACGAGCGACCTTAACAACTGTTACATCCATGATTGCAGCCATACTTGGTAAGTCAATATCTGTCAGTACTGTGCGCCGAAGGCTTCATGTGAAAGGACTGTACTCCCGAGTACCACGTTTTTGTGTTCCCCTAACTGTCCAAGCCAGAGGGTCAAGGTTAAAGTTGTGTCGTCAACATGTCAATTGGACTGTCTCAGATTGGTGCAATGTCCTGTTCACGGACGAGTCCAGATTTGTTCTGGAATCAGATGATAAGCGTATAATGATCTAAAGAGAACGAGGCACATGCAATCAGACTAAGAACATCACCGAACATCACGCATTCAGAGGTGGCAGCGTCATGGTGTGGGCTGGAATTTCAATGGGATATCGCACAGAGCTGCACATCTTTAAAGGCGGTTCTGCGACGGTTGTGCGGTATCGAGATGCAGTCCTAGATCACCTTGCGAGACTCTAAGCTGCAGCAGTTGGTCCTGATTTCCTCTTTATGGATGACAATACCCGCTCCCATCGAGCTAACATATTTGGCGAATAACTTGAAATTGAAGGCATTTCTCGTATGGAGTAGCCGGCGTATTCCCACTACTTTAATCTCATTGAAAACCTTTGGAATGCCATCAGGCGAGCTGTCTCTGCACGTTTACCTCTTCCAGCCAGTCGCAGAAAGTTGGAAACTACCCTATTGGATGAATGGTCATTGATCGAATCTGCAATGATTGATCATCTAATTGAAAGCATGGAAAATCGGTGTAAAATTTGTGTGAAGGGCCGGGGTGGTTACATACCATATTAATGTAAGTTTTGCTTGGTTTCTTTGCTTTAAAACATCAATTTGTTAATGACCCAAATGTGACGTTATCATATAACTTACTAAAAGTAAATATATTTTTCATCTTTGTACATAATTATTGTTTTCTTTAATGTATAAACACATTTGCCACCTTCATATATAATTTTGAGTTAATCAATGTTTTAATTTTTCCATTTTTTTATTTAATCGTCCGTGCTTAACTTTTGGAAGCCAGTCTATATGGACTACATCACTTATTGGGGATGCTATCAATATTGATAATTGTTTAGAGTTGCGAGAAATATATGTTAGTTGAATAATTTGAAATAGTTTTACATGTTGTCATCCGGAAATATCGTCAAACATACAATTCAGTGATGACTGTAAAGGTAGTAAAGCCATTGCACATTATATAAGGAAAGTCATGTGCTGCTCACATCAACTTTTTGTTTCCGAAGCATGCTATAAATTAAAATTGTGAATAAATTAGAGATGTTTATACTTTGTATCTATTTATTTTTCTTTAATTTTAGTGAATCTTTTAAGTATCTAATAATCCTAGTTAACAATCCAATTTAACGAACTTTAATTAGTTCTTTGTGTTTTTCACTAAGTACAGTCAATTTTTTTAAAAAATAAACTTGTTTTTTTAATGCAAATTAGTAGGAATCATAAGGATTGCATCTCCTCTTCTTTTTGTCCCATTTTCTGTTATAAAATTATAAAAATTTAGATTCCATAATCTCTGTCATTACACTTTTTTCAGCATTTGAACCTTCTTATTTTCTTATACATAATTTTTTTTTTATTCTTTCTAAAGCAAAAACATAAAATCTTTTTTTATCGGCAGAACTAAAATATGTATCCAGAAATATTATTAAGCCTTGAACATTCCTTAAAATGTAGTTATATGAAGCTGGAGTACAAAGTGTTGGAATACGAAATATTTGACTTAGTAAGAATATAATAATTTGCACAAATTATGCAATGGAATACATTCTCAAGATAAACATCGCGTAAAACTAACAATTTAGCCTGTCAAAAGCTGGAAAAACGACATTCTTAAAAAATTAGGTTGTAATTTTTTAATAAGTTCCGTTTTGTTTCGCAACGTGGCTTTTAGCTTATAAACATTTAGCTTTTAAATAAGATTAAGCACACAACTTTGAAAGAAGGTCTTTTATTACACTTTTTATAAAACGTACGAAATAGAAAAAAGCCAGAACGCTTTCGAACGTTAATACGCTCTTCATCAGTGGCTACATGCGAAGTAAAAAGGATCGTTCATATATAGAACAGTAAAGATGCCAAATTTGCATAAATGCAATTAGTAAATGAACATTCGATTATCTAAGGAAAAATACATATAAAACATACAATATTTTTAACGGATTCAAAAAACGAATATATCTCAAGAAAAGTACAATTAAAAATACTATTTTATTACAGGAATGCAAATTGAAAAAGGCCAGTCAAGCCCAATCCCTATGAGGATGACGTCAAAGATAACTATGAAGAGACTTGAATTGCATACGGTCGAGAATGAGTCGCCAAGCATAACTTAAAATTTGAACGGGGTCAAAATTACAAATCGACTCATGGTAGATGTAAATAAAAATCTGATGTGGGCAGCGTATGACTTTCCTTATATAATGCAATGAATTTACTACTATTACAGTAAAAAATAGATTATTCTTATTGTAGATATTTAAATTCTTCCCAAGATATTGAATGTTCGTCATGAGTCGTCATTTTCATTGATTTGGCGTTATTTTTATCCATTTGGCGAGTTTTTCGTTAGTTTAGCAACATTTAAAAAAGTTGCCAAGTTTGGTGGAATGTCGCCAAGTTGACGACATTCCTCCAAATTCGTCGCCAAAATCTCGCCAAGTGTTATGGACGGAGAAATAAGTTATTCTTACAGCAGATGGATGACTATTGGCTTTCAAATAGAAAAGCATTAGTCAAAGTATCTTTTTTCATGAATGGAACGAGCTAGCTCCACGAGAATGATGTCACCCAATTTATCGCATTGTATTACATATGAAAAGTGAACATGTTTCTCAATAGGAATTATTTTTTTATATTTTATATAACTTTTTGATAATTTTTTTGAAAAATGTGCAATATCTCGGGAACGGTTCATGTTAGCGTTCTAAAATTTATGCCAATCGTTTTCTAATGAAAAATTACATAAGAAATGTCTATTTGCGTAACTTTATTAGCGGTTTTGATTTTTTTACGTTTTTTTCAAAAATTCATTCGAAAATTTAGGGGGGTTCTGAAAATTCGATTGCGTATAAAAACAATAGGCTTCCAGTGTTTACGGATTTGTACAAAATTTCGTTCGAATCGGTCCATTCATGCCTCAGTTATTTTCTCCACAGACTCACAGACACACACACACACACACACACACACACACACACAGACATCACTTCAAAAGTGTTTGTCAGGGATGCTTGAAACGTGCTCTCCCGTCGAAAACTCGAATTCGAATTTTCGACCCCGTCACAATACTTTCCTTATTCATTATGTATATAAGGAAAGTAAAAACTAACTTTAGTAATTAATCAATATATGAAAATAAGCTATGCATAATATAATATGCAATGTTTAGAAGATGGATATGGATGAGGAAAGGGTAGTAATGGACTCCCAGCGATCCTTGCGAACATAAATAGAATTGCGCAATCGCACTGTTTATGCGAGAATAATTTAAAAAAAAATCTGATGTGGGCAGCACATGACTTTCCTTATATAATGTAATGAATTTGCTACTTTTACAGTAAAAGAATAGGTTTTTCTTATAGTAGATACTAATATTCTTTCCAAGATATTGAATTTTCGACAATTAATCGTCATTTTCATTGATTTAGCGCCATTTTTATCCATTTGGCGAGATTTTCGTTAATTTGGCAATATTTCAAAAAAGTCGCCAAGTTGGCGACATTCCGCCAAATTCGTCGCCAAAGTCTAGCAAGCGTTATGCACTAAGAAATAAGTTATTCTTACAGCAGATAAATAAATGACTATTGGCGTTCAAATACAAAAGTATTATTCAAAGTATCTTTTTTCATGAATGGAACGAGCTAGATCCACGAGAATGATGTCACTTAATTTATCGCATGGTATTACATATGAAAAGTGAACATGTTTCTCAATAGGAAATATTTTTATTTTATTTTATATGACTTTTTGATATATTTTTTAAAAATGTACAATATCTCGAGAACGGTTCATGTTAGCGTTCTAAAATTTATGCCAATCGTTTTCTAATGAAAAATTACATAGAAATGTCTATTTGCGTAACTTTATTTGTGGTTTTGATTTTTTGACGATTTTTTCAAAATTTCATTTGAAAATTTAGGGGGGTTCTGAACATTCGATTGCGTATAAAAACAATAGGCTTCCAGTGTTTACGGCTTGTGATTTTTGTACCAAATTTCGTTCGAATCGGTCCATTCGTTCTTCGGTTATCGTCTCCACAGACCCACTGACACACACACACACACACACACACACACACACACACATACATCACTTCAAAAATGTTTGATTCGTGATCAGGGATGCTTGAAACGTGCTCTCCCGTCGAAAACTCAAATTCGAATTTTCGACCCCGTCACAATACTTTCCTTATACATTATGTATATAAGGAAAGTAAAAACGGATTCAAAAAGGAGAATATTACGGGGGTTATTACAACGCGTTAAAAGGAAAGTTTTTTTCAAAAATTGGCAGAAAATTTTCAATAACAACATAATGAGCAAGGGCCGTAGAAAGTTTATCACCTTTGACATCCAGAGCGTGTTCTGCTAAACGGATGCCAACATTGCGTTTAATACTGCCAATATAAGATTTATAGTTGCCATCGGTAGACAACAGGGGAACCACATACACCCCAGCATAGCCTTTAAAGTCATCCATATCCCCAAGTTTATCAGAACGAATACCGTTAAATAAAGTAGTAATATTAGAATGAGCAAGCCTGAAACCAAATTCATGACAGAACTGAAAAAAGGGATTGAAAATTTTTGGATGGTAAGGAAAACTAGATTTATAAGTTAAACGATATTTTAAAGCAACAAGTTTAGTATCAATTTGAATAAATTTACAGCGAACATAGGCGAAAATCTTATGTATAAACACAAAAGAATAGGCAGCCTCATGGTCAAGATTAAAATAAAATTAATTTCATCGCTCAAAGCAGAGATAGAAGAACAGACATTAAATGCGCGATTAAAATAAGCATTAAAAGAAGTTTTTTTGAGGAAATAGGATGATAAGAATTAGCGGGTATACAGGAATTAGTAAAAGAGGGTTTACGGAAAACAGAAATGTGAAAAGCAACAGCAGATCGGGTAACCATCAAGGAAAAATAAAGGTGGCAAACTTTCTACGACCCTTGGTCATTATGTTTTTAATGATAATTTTCTGCCCATTTTTGAAAAAACTTTCCTTTTAATGCGTTGTAATAACCCTCGTAATATTATCTTTTTTGAATCCCTTTTTATTTATATCTACCGTGCGTCGATTTGCAGTTTTGAACCCGTTAAAATTTTAAGTTATGCTTGGCGACTCATTCTCGATTCTATGCAATTCAAGTCTCTTTAAAGTTATCTTTGACGTCATCGTCATGGGGGATTGGGCTTGACTGTCCTTTTTACTTTCCTTATATACATAATGTATAAGGAAAGTATTGTGACGGGGTCGAAAATTCGAATTCGAGTTTTCGACGGGAGAGCACGTTTCAAGCATCCCTGATCACGAATCAAACATTTTTGAGGTGATGTCTGTGTGTGTGTATGTGTGTGTGTGTGTGTGTGTGTGTGTGTGTGTGTGTGTGTGTGTGTGTGTGTGTGTGTGTGTGTGTGTGTGTGTGTGTCAGTGAGTCTGTGGAGACGATAACTGACGAACAAATGGACCGATTCGAACCAAATTTGGTACAAAAATCACAATCCGTAAACACTGGAAGCCTATTGTTTTTATACGTAATCGAATGTTCAGAACCCCCCTAAATTTTCGAATGAAATTTTGAAAAAATCGTCAAAAAATCAAAACCGCTAATAAAGTTACGCAAATAGACATTTCTTATGTACTTTTTCATTAGAAAACGATTGGCATAAATTTTAGAACGCTAACATGAACCGTTCTCGAGATATTGTGCATTTTAAAAAAAAATTATGAAAAAGTCACATAAAAAAAAATTCTTATTGAGAAACATGTTCACTTTTCATACGTAATACCATGCGATAAATTGAGTGACATCATTCTCGTGGATCTAGCTCGTTCCATTCATGAAAAAATATACTTTGAATAATACTCTTGTATTTGAACGCCAATAGTCATTTATCTGCTGTAAGAATAACTTTTTTCTTAGTGCATAATGCTTGGCGAGATTTTGGCGACGAATTTGGCGGAATGTCGCCAACTTGGCGACTTTTTGAAATGTTACCAAATTAATGAAAATCTCGCCAAATGGATAAAAATGATGCTAAATCAATGAAAATGACGACTAATTGTCGAAAATTCAATATCTTGGAAAGAATATTAGTATCTACTATAAGAAAAACCTATTTTTTTACTGTAAAAGTAGTAAATTCATTACATTATATAAGGAAAGTCATGTGTTGCCCACATCAGATTTTTGAATTTGCATTCCAGTAATAAAATAGTATTTTTAATTGTACTTTTCTTGAGATATACTCGTTTCTGAATCCATCAAAAAATATCTTATATTTATTATGTATTTTTCCTTAGATAATCGAATGTGCATTTAATACTTGTATTTATGCAAATTTGTCATCTTTACTGGTCTATATATGAACGATCCTTTTAACTTTCCATGTAGCGACTGGTGCAGAGCATATTAACGCTCGAAAGCGCTCTGACCTTTTTCTATTTTGCAATTCTTATAAGAAGTGTAATAAAATACCTTCAATTAAAGTTGTGTGCTTAATCTTATTTGTTTGAAATCACACGTGATACCAACTTATTTATTTGCCTTTTAGCTTATAAATTCTCGTCTTAAAATTTAGCCCTATAATAGTATAAGTGTTCAAAGTCATAGCCTTTTAGGTCATCGAGTGAAGCATTTTAAGAGTCTAGAAAATCTAAATAAAACCCTTTGTCTGTTATCCAGGAGGGGGGGAGAGAAATTCCGTTTTAATTAGATAGTGTCCCATAGCCGATATTATAAGTATACAAAGATGCAACTTTCTATGTTTTCGTATACTTCCGTTTTCTCTCATCCCGGGGAAATTATCTACCTCCGGGGAAATGAATCTACCTCCTTTTCATCGCCGATACTCTAAGTGTACAAAGATTCAGTTTTCTAGGTCAGACCGGGACTTCTGAGAGTCTGGAAAGATAAACACACGTTAGACGATTTTTGTACAGATAAGGTCTTGCAGACATTTGTAATCAAATAGTTACTTCTCATTTTTAATTTCCCTGCAAAACATGGTAATGTATAGTGAAAGTATTGGAATCATGCCGACAATCGTGACTCGAGTGATCGACGTTCTACACTCTTTGGGACCTCTAAAACACGAAAAAACTATTTCTATCGTGGCGCCTGTGTGCGTGTCTGTCTGTGCAATGTATGTATCCACTCTAACTAAAACACGAATGGACCAAATTTCATAAAATGTCAGTAGATCAGTCAGTTGTGTGTGACTTTAGTGCTGATTATTTTTTGGTACAATTCAAGGTAAAAGAACCCGCATTTTTTGCGAAATGGTCCTCAAAAATTGCCTGTATTCATTCTAGCTGAGAAACTAATACATCAAATTTTACAAAATTTGGTACATTTGGTAGTCACTTGTGGGTTACCTTGGTTCTGATTAGATTTTGGTACGATTCGGAAAAAAAAAACCCTGAATTTTTTGCAAAATGGCCCGCAAAAATCGCCAAAATCTGAAATTAAGAACTACGTATACTCAAATATATCAATTAAATGATTGTTTTATTCTTAATTTTTAACGATGAAATTAATAAGACTAACCCCATTACTCTAGGACTATCCGTTCTCGAGATATTTTGGTGTTTCGCATTTTCGCTAGGCCACCTCTGAAAATAAGTCCAATTACCCAGTACGAACGAAAATTGAATTAAACTTCAAATTCAGTGTAATTTGAAATAATTATGGGTGTTATTTTGTGCGATTGAACTCAATATAATGAATTATTGAAGAAATAAAGAGAACGTGAATATGAGTCTGCAGAGAAGGTCATGTGCTACCCACATCAGATTTTTTATAAATGTCGTGGTCCACTCTACATTTAGTACAGTTTATTAACAAAATTACAATTATATTATATGATCGAACAACGTTTGATTATAAACAAAAAAATAAAACAATTTCGGTATCAAATATAAATTTAAAATGCAATCATGTCAGTTCATAAGTCGTCGATGAAGGTATGCACTGCAAACTATCCACTAATTTTAAATAGTTCGGCACAGAATTACTAACTTTTAATCTTGGCCAGAATTCCATGCTGTAAAAACTTTAAAATAAAATAAAGACAACCAAATTTGGTTATCTAAAATGTCTTTAATTTTAATACCATTTATGATGTACTAAAAATTACACAACCAGAGCTCTTTCGGACATTACAACGTCCTTCAAAATTATTGTATGAAAACACGTTAAATTAGCAACATCTTTAACCCATGTTGTACCAAGCATTAAAAAAAATAATATTTTTTTATGAAATCTCAAATCTGTGTTTTTCTAAGCCTATGTATACACATAAAATAAAAAAACGTACCTAACTTTTATTAGTTTGATCGGTACAGGCTGTCCAAAAAATAGGACAATGATCCACCCTCTAGATATATATCCCATAGGACAATCCTCCAGATAATTTTTTTTACAATTCGTTTTTAATGATATAAAAGTATGGAATATTACTTCAATAAATTTATATGTATGTTTTTCCTTGGAGCTCAAAAAATTTAAAAACTTGTGTGTTGAATATGTAAAAAAAAAATCTGATGTGGGCCACACATGACTTTCCTTATATAATGCAATGAATTTACTACTTTTAAAGTTTAAAAAATGTTATTCTTATAGTAGATACTTATATTATTTCCAAGATATTGAATTTTCTTCAATTAGTCGTCATTTTCATTGATGTAGGTTCATTTTTATCCATTTAGCAGGATTTTGGTTAATTTGGCAACAATTAAAAAAGTCTCCAAGCTAACGACATTTCGCTAAAATTGTCGCTAAAATCTCGCTAAGCATTATAAACGGAGAAATAAGTTATTCTTACAGCAAATAAATTACTATCGACGTTAAAATACAAAATTATTACTCAAAGTATCTTTTTTCATGAATGGAACGAGCTAGATCCGAGAGAATAATGTTACCAAAATTATCGCATGGTATTACATATGAAAAGTGAACATGTTTCTCAACAGGAAATATATTTTTTTAAATTTTATATGACATTTTGATAATTTTTTCGAAAAATGTGGAATATCTCGGGAACGTTTCATGTCAGCACTCCAAAATTTATGTCAATCGTTTTCTTATGAAAAATTACATCAGAAATGTCTATTTGTGTAACTTTATTAAAGGTACTGAGTTTTTGACGAATTTTTCAAAATTTCACTCGAAAATTTGGGGGAGTTCTGAACATTCGTTTGCGTATAAAAACAATAGGCTTCCAGTGTTTACGAATTGTAATTTGTGTACCAAATTTCTTTCAAATCGGTCCATTCGTTCGTCAGTATCGTCTCCACAGACTCACTGACACATACACACACACACACACACACACACAGACATCGCTTCAAAAATGTTCGATTCGTGATCAGGGATGCTTGAAACGTGCCCTCCCGTCGAAAACTCGAATTCGAATTTTCGACCGGTCACAATACTTTCCTTATGCATTATTGTATATAAGGAAAGTAAAAAGAGTCTGCAAAAATCGCCATTTTGAAAAATTAATAAAAATACATCCAACATTAATTTAAACTTCCGACAAAATAAATATAAATCTCTAAATTTAATTTAAATATGCAAACAAATTTATATAAAGACCACTTATGTGTGCTGTCCTATTTTTAGGACGATGAGGAAATATGGGTAAAATAAAATAAAAACAACCAAATTTTAGTTAATTAAAATGGCTTTAATAATAATAATCTCCAACAGACGTCTGTTTGTGTAATTCTTAGTACTACATTATAAATAGTGTTATGTTTAAAAGCATTTTAATTAACCAAATTTGGTTGTTTTTATTTTATTTTAAAGTTTTTGCTAAATTCACATGTTTCCATGCAATTTTATTCTATGTGGTAGTTTGTAAGACAGGAACAGTATTTTGACTTTATTATATTAATCGTAGACTCACATAGGTAAATGGGGTAAAGATATTCGATGTTACATTAAAATCTACTGTTTTTTTAAGTTAATATAAATTTCTTCCTTTAAATTCCAAAAAGGATTGTTACGATTTGAACTACGAGTTCTTCCATTTACGTCGCTTTGAAGGAGGGTTTTATTTTCTACCGTAGATAAAGAAAATCTTTTATAAATATTTTCCGCCATAACTGGCCTGAGAAATTCTTAGAAACTTTGATCAATTTGGAAGTAGAGGGCCGTTATTTCTTCATAATATTTATCTTTGACTGAATGCACTTTTATTTTTTGACGATTCATCCAAAATCTTTGTACCGTTTTTCAATTCTTTCTTCATCAATTGGGAATAAAGACATCGGATTGAATCTATTTTTGAAAGTACTAACATATACAATTATTTCAGTCGTTATTTTGTATTTTCGTTGCAATTTTAATTTAAATTCAATAAGACAGTTAGCTATGTCTACAATGAAATCTAAACTCATCGACCTCATCATTTAGATGCCATCAATAAGTTCAAAATGTTCTTCATCTTTCTTCATCTTCTGACATGTCCTCACTAAGTTAAATATATTCTTCATCTTTTGACTTCAAAGTATAAACAAAGAAGAAAAATTAAGTATGGTTTGAAAACTATTATATGAAAGAACTTCGCATTTCATTTAAACGGATTTTTGAATTAGAATTTGTATGTGTATGGAACGAATTTCCAAAGCACGGAAAGCGAAGTTAACTATGGTGACACAACCTGTATTCGTTGTCTTAACTAACGAATGTAGCGAACGCACATAAGGAAGTATTAAATGCCTTAAGCAGGAGGAGTCTTTATCTTGCACTATGATACTGGATTGCCCATACCTTAGCTCTGAGACCCAATTCCGTTACTGCCAAGTCTAGGATTTTGTTTTCTCACCACATTGATGATTCCGGACTTGATTGGTTCTTGTGAGTTACTACAAAGCTGCTTGTAACTTATCCTTTAACTTAGAGCTAGCACTCCTCATCTTCAGCACCAGCAACAACTTCGCTCGGTTTCGTGGAAATTCACTGGGAGGGGAAGTGCTGTAGCATACGGCTATAAAGCAGAGTTCATCTGCTCATTCCATCCCGATTGCTCGGCCTTCCCGAAGGTGTAAGGCATACATTTGGACGGCCGGGGACTGACAATCAATTTACACCGGAACCCAGTGGGGACAATATCGACTGCCCTCGAACTACTATACTGCCCTCGAACTGGATGCTGCCCTCGAACCCCTGCCACCAACCTCTAGAAAGGACTTACGGACCCACATATTTAACACGTGTTTTTACTTCGCGTGAACACTGGTAAAGTTTGGGCAGGAACGGGAATCGAAATTGGATCATACGGATGCAATCATTGCTCTCTAATCATTGGGCTGCCCTATCCCCATAAGCAAGTGTAAAATGCATTGAGTAAGATACGTTTTTATCTCAACGCAATGATACTGACCTGCAACGCTTTGACACCGGGGCCAAATCTTGCACTGCCTAGTTAGTGATTTTACGTTCTCCCTGCATGAGTAACTGCATAATATGACAATTCCCTTATACTCAGATGTTTTTGTATGTTGTATGTTTATTAAATTGTTAGTATGTTTATTAAATGTCATTTTATAACTTCTAAGTTATTATTGCGTATTCACCTCACTTCATCGGTTTCACCATTAATTGCCCACTGATACTTTTACGTTTCATTTCCGACCCGGTAAACTCTGATGATGAATACTTGGTTTGCTGTATACTACCACCTCATAAAATTCGGCCCATCCTTGTTGAATCAACCTGTATTTTCACAGAATTCGCATATAGAGATTACTTCAAATCAAAACCCGTTTAAAATATGATTTGACAAAACGTAAATAAAAAAATATTACGTAAATACAGCGTACACACAAATATATAAGGCTCAACTGGTTTTGCAGACAAAAATTTGCATTTTTCTTCAGGACAAACAAGAAGCGCAACCTCACTTATTCAAGTAACATTGGAAACTTAGGTAGAATAACACACATGGGACGAGAAAAATCACCATCGCCACGGGAAAAATTGAGGATGAAAATCCTATGAGGCAAGAAAACAAGAAGCAGGATACTACAAATTAACGGCAAAAACAATGGAAAACATAATTAATAGCAGAAACTAAATAATGAACTGAGAGAAAACTTGTTTTCTTTCCGTTTTATCAAAAGAGAGCATAACCATTTCAGGTAACAACATTTCTTGAACCGGTTTCGCTCTTATTCTCCACTTATGACCATGGAAATACCGCCATAAATATTGTTATCTATTGAGACATAATGAAATCATTTTATCTATTTAAAATTGCCTTTAAAATAATTTTAACATTGAATTTGTTTTATTTTATGGAAGAAAAGATAACAAACTTATGTTCGATATTTTGAAATGTAATTTTCGTTGAAAGCCCAAAATCAGCAATAGCAAAGTGAATAAAAATAAAGAAAATTGATGTCGCCATTCTTTTAAATCATGAAAACTTTTAATAGCTTGTGCAAACATTAGAAAAAAAACGAGATAAAAGGTTTAATTGCAAATTTCTCAAAACGATTCACTCCAGTGATGCGTGTCCAGGGATCCGATAATAAATTGAACCACCAGAAGATTTGTTAAGGGAGGACAATTGTGTAATTGGTTTGGTAGAATACATAATTGCGGCCATTATTGAATCATTTTTTCCCACCATTTAATTCTTAGCTATTTTTTAACGATTTGAAATTATTTTCTGATATAATTTTCTTTTTCAGATTTTAAAAGAGAAAATATATTTAAACATTTAAAGCAAACTGAAATGCAAATAATATTTGCTGTAGATCTTAAAAATAAACTCAATATACAACTAAACATTAAGGACACATCATCTACAAGAAAACAAAAAGGAAAGATAAAGAAAACATAAAGGAAACGTTGTCTACAAAGAAATACAAAGGATTTGGTATTTCGTTGCTATTTCCCTTGTTATATACCAAGGCATATATAGCAAATATATATATAGCAGATATATATATAGCAAGGCAGAGAGAGCAAAAATATATAGCAAGCCAAATAAATATATTGAAAAATCTTATATTAATAGAATATTGCCACGATAGGCAATTATGCAACTGTATCATGGGAATAAAATAAAATTTTCACTAATGCTCCTGATCTTCGAGTAGTTTTTATAGATTTCAGTAAACCATATAAGATAAGCTCTAATATTTGTGTGCCTGCCTCTTCTACTTGGTGACAAATTTGACGAAGGCGATACTTGACAATGCAGCCAAATTGGCTTTTACAGGGAAAGTATCTCCAAATTGACAAAAATATCTTTTACAAATATAATAATAAATGTTCTTGAAGATGCCAGCCTCTTCTGGAAGGTCCTAAGGAGAAAAACATATAAAAATAGTTGTCGCTCAGTTGGAGAACAGTTAACGTGGTACGAGCTACATTGAATTGTGAGATACATCATCGTTTGGGGAATAGTATCAGCTGTTTCGTGAAATTAATGGTGAATTAAATTGCTGTTTTACTGTACATTACAGCTGTTCAGTCAACATGTGAAATAGTTATTGTGCTTGCTGTATAGTTATTGTGTATATTTACTGTTCTGTATAGTTATTGTGCTTGTGATAGTTAGTGCTCTGTTTACTCTGTGCTTGTAAATAAAAGTGTTCGTTATCCATGAATGTGGACTCATTCTTGTATTTTGAGAGTACACCCACGATTTCATTGGATACTTCGTAACAATACAGTGATAAATGTATATTCAAAGAATATACATGCAGAGAGAGTTCCCAATCAAAAACCGCCCCAAAACTTCTTTAACAAAAGTAAATAAAATAAAAATTTCGTAAATACAGCATGCATACAAATGTGGTCGTCATGTGATTGAACCCTGGGAGCTGAATGACATTCCTGTCAAGTGCCTGCTTATGTTTGCATCGGCTACTGGTCTCTTCTCTTAGGGACCTTCACTTTTTGGGGTAGTACAATAGACCTCTGGTCGATGTGCTAGGCTCTTCTGGAGCCACCCACCTTTATATCATTCATTCATTCATGCATACAAATGTATAAGGGTTAGCTGGTTTCGAAGACAGAAAAAGCAGGCTTCTCTGTCAGGACAAACAAAAAGCAGCACCGTCTCTTATTCAACTGAGCTCAAAAGCTGCGATAGAATAACACACCTAGCTGAAAGTAGGTGGGAAATTACTATCATCACGAGGACAAAATTAAAAAGGAAAAACCAACGAGGCAAAATAATGAGAAGCAAGATACTACTAATTAATGGTAAAAATAATGGAGGGAAGAAGAATAGCAAAAAATAAAATAAAAATAAAAACAGAAAGGAAACAAAGTGGACAAAGCTTGTCTATTTACAAAATAAAGAGAACATAACTATTTCATAAATAAGTTGCAATCACGTCTAATTTCAAATAAATAAGATTAAGCACACAACTTTGATAGAAGGTCTTTTATTACACTTCTTATAAGACGTACAAAATGGAAAAAACCAGAGCGCTTTCGAGCGTTAATACGCTCTTCATCAGTGGCTACATGGCAAGTGAAAAAGATCGTTCATATATAGACCAGTAAAGATGACAAATTTGCATAAATACAATTAGTAAATTCACATTCGTTTATCTAAGGAAAAATACACAATAAACATAAAATATTTTTTAACGGATTCAAAAACGAGTATACCTCATACCTCAGGAAAATTACAATTAAAACTACTATTTTATTACGGGAATGCAAAATCAAAAAGGACAGTCAAGCCCAATCCCCATAAGGATGGCGTCAAAAATAACTATAAAGAGACATGAATTGCAAAGAGTCGAGAATGAGTCGCCAAGTATAACTTAAAATTTGAACGGAGTTAAAATTACAAATCGACGCACGGTAGATATAAGTAAAAATTGAGAATATTACCGGGGTTATTACAACGCATTAAAAGGAAAGTTTTTTCAAACATAAGCAGAACATTATCATTAACAACATAGTGAGCAAGGGCCGTAGAAAGTTTACCACCTTTGACATCTTGAGCGTGTTCTGCTAAACAGATGCCAACATTCGTTAACTATTTCAGGTGACAGAATTCGTGGACCAGTTTCGCCCTTTTTGT
Organism: Amaurobius ferox; assembly: GCA_951213105.1. Lineage (NCBI taxonomy): Eukaryota > Metazoa > Arthropoda > Arachnida > Araneae > Amaurobiidae > Amaurobius > Amaurobius ferox. Next base: position 107,355,924 of record OX578135.1, read on the forward strand.
CCACTTACTACTATGGGGAAACCGATACCTCTGATAGTTTACGTTTTCTTGCTGTCATTGTAGATTTCGACCATTCTGTGTTGAAGAGCGCTAAAACGCACAAAGCCGATCCGTGCATACTGATATCAGTTAACAAATTATTATAAAGCTTTTTTACCTGTTTAAAAATTACCTTTAAAATGATATTTAATATTGAATTCGTTTTATTCCATAGACAAAAATAGAACAACCCTACATTCGATATTTTGAGACAATCTGAAATTGATTTTAAAATCTAATTTTTAATGTAAGCCCACAACTAGCGATAACAAAGCGAGATGCAAACAATGAGGATGAAAATAGAGAAAATTGATGTCTCCGTTCTTTTAAACCTTGAAAACTTTTAATAGCTTGTGCAAACATGGAAAAAAAAGAAATAAAATGTGTAATTGCAAATTTCTCAAAAGCGTTCACTCCAGCCATGAGCATCCAGGGTTCCAACAATAAATTAAACCACCAAAAGATTTGTTGAGGGCGGACAATTGTATAATTGGTTTGGAAGAATACATAATTGCGGCCATTATTTAATAGTTTTTTCCCGCCTCTTAAATTTTAGCTTCTTCTTATAACGAATTGAACTTATTTTCTAATATTATATTCTCTTTCAGATTTTAGAAGATAAAATATATTTAAGCATTTAAAGCTAAATGAAATCGAAATAATGTTTACCGTGCATCTTAAAAATAAAGTCAAATGAATATATTATTGAAGATGTATTACACATAAAAGATATTTAAAATTATTACTTTCATGCTGTGAATAAAATAAAACTGGCAAAGTTAATAATAATGTGGCATACAGTTAACAATAATGTGACTATTAATAAATCACGCAGAGAAGACATCCGTACAGGCAACCTTCCCCTTGACGTCAATCTAGCATTGCTAATTTAATTAAAGTTAGGTGGGGGTAGCCAGATTTGGCAATTTATCGCCAATTCGGTGACATCTGACAACTTTTCAAATATCTACATCTAAATGTAGTATGAGGAAATCAGAAGTCTTACAGTGTTTTAGAAATATGTATAACTATTCCAGGAACCATCCTTCAGAATTACGTGTTCTATTAAATGGTTCAGCTTTAGTCCTCTTGATATATTCTAGAGTTGGTAAGACCTTTAAAGAGTATGCAGAAAAATTTGTGAGCATAGTTCTTGGTGGACAGGAAAATGCAAACCATGTTGACATTTTCTGGAATGATTACATAGATGAACATTTATCAACGACAGTCAGAATATTCAGAGGTGTTGGAGAAATACGAGCAGCAACACACCAGTAACTAGAAACGGGAAGAACGTTTTCTGTAGTGATGAGAACAAAATATAACTCTGGCCTACTAATAATAATACTTACATTAAAAGTTACATGTAAAGTAAGCAAAGTGGAGTGGCCACAAAAGGAGAAACCATGCGACGCAATACACATCTGCGTACCTCAAGGATTTCCAACCTCAGAGGAAGCGGACATAAGAATTGCTATCTGTGCCAAAGTGAGTCAAGTTGGGTGCATATCAACCATGATTGGACTTCGATATTGTGGCACTGTCTTCAGCGCATTCAATCATCAACTACAAGCAGATTTTTTTTAGATTACATTTGGAACTGAAAATAATTCTGAATATATTCATCTCCTTCTTTAGAAAGCTTGAAGTCGAGAAAGCTACACTATCTTTCTATATTTCCATGCATTAACAGGAAGTGATAGAACACCCTTATTTTCTGACTATGGCAAGAAATCACTCTGAGAAATATATAAAAATATCCCAGATATCACGCAAACATTCTGGAATTCAAGATTTTACCGTAGAAGGGTACAGAATTTGAGGCTTTATGGAAAAGACAAAGTATAGAAAAATTGTCTTTTTGATGTACAATAAGTCACCATTTCACAGAACCGTTTATAAAGGCAGACAATAACTCTAAAAACAGATATTTCATGAATAGTCTACCAACTACCAAAGTCGCCTTATTTCAACGTCTTGAAGAGTGCTTATCAAGATGGTTACCACTGCTGATGCGTTTAAACATCAAATCTTACCTGGTCCGGGCTTTGGGGTTTCACAAAAGTGATGAGATGAGAGCCAAAGTGGAACGCTCTTCCCGAAGCATCATTTGCGTTTATGGAATTGCTTGTTCCTGTAGAAATTACAAACCGAACCTTTTAAATGCAGAAGGTCATTTCTGAAGTGTACAATGCTTTGCAAATGTACTGATTGTGAAAAGGAAAGTATACAATCTAAACCAGAAATTCTCATCCAGCGGTCTGCGAGAAGCTGATTGGTGGTACTTGGATAATTTATGCAATGCTAGTGATGAATTTAACATTGAAAGATGAATTAACATTTACCCTTTTGCTTACGAGTAGGACAGCGTCAATCTCAAACGAAGAACCAATCAAAAAGACATATATTTGACATACCTTATCGCAAACAGTTCGATCTCCCTTTGCAGACATTGGCGTCCATGGACGCTAATATTTGCAAAGGGGGATCGAACTGTTTGGAATAGGGTATGTCAAATACCTGTCTTTTTTAGAGGTTCTTTTGAGAGGCAAAAGGTTAATATGAAAATTCATAGTTTTAAAATGATAAGTAATTTTAAATTGTACTGCAACGAAGATTATAAAAAGGAAATTTAATCCTGAGTCCATTTACTTCAGTTCAAGTAGTCTTAGCCGAAAGCCTGCTTTCTGTAGAAAAAGAATAGCTCATTGATATTTCATGTGACAGGAGATTAATTGGATGATTTCAAAAACAACTCTTTAGTCAATTTCTGGATTAAACAAAATGCATATTTAAAAAACATTGCAGACGAGCAATAATATTTTTACCCGTTTTGTTGGATGTACTTACGTGAAGCAAGATTTTCTTCAGTGCTATATTTAAAAGACAAATACATAGCTACATTTGGAGTTAAATTTATGTTAAAAATTAAGTAAAATGAAACCAGTTATAAAGAGTGTAATTTTTGTCAGACTAGTACACGTATCACATTAAATAATTTTAAATCTATGTTGCTAATCAATAATCATTTTGTTTGTGAATCATATTTTCTAAAATTAATTATATTTTGTTTAACTTATTCATTAGGAACGAAATAAAATACGTGGCAATAGCACAATTTACTTAATAACCTGAATTGCTATTCGTAAAGTATATTTTTGTTGGTGGAAGTGAGAATTTAAATTTTGATTTCATGGTACGCATTTATGAAAAGGTTGAGAAATCCTGATCTAAACTCTAAACTAAACATCTGTGTTGATAGTAGTGATGACGATAGTGATGGTACCGAATTAAATACTCTAATTAGTTACTGCATTTTATCTTACACAGTAAAGGAAGATGTTCTTGAGTCTGTGCATACAATCAATAGCGAAAAATCTAAGCGTCGTACGGCCATGAAATTTGATACAAAAGTACAGTCGTCAAAGAAGAAAAACGAAACACCTCTGGTGAGGTGAAATTTACATAAATACACTATTACTACTTATCCATAGTGTCCCCCAGTTGAACCTATAAAAGTATAGTGGGATCTGTAAAGATCAAAGTACAATGCGTTCACACTACAATAACCAGTCGATTTTGTGGCCACTAACACATTTATTAAACACATAAAATATTCAGCATTGATAATAATAATAATATAATAAATACAGTTACATTACACTCAAATTTACCAAGCTTGACTTCGGGGTGTACGGGCTAATTAATATATTTGCTATTAAATTTCTCGTTAATTTTTTTTTTAAATGAAAGTTGTGCAGCGCGGGAAATTTCCACAGCTTAAATTTTGCACTGATACAGGAAAGACAAAAATGCTGACTCAAACCACTTTTCAATGCATCGGCATGGGTTCTCAGAAGGGGAAAAATCATGTCGTCAGATCGCGTTTCAGAGGTTATACACAAATTACGAAAGAAAACAATGATTACATAAATAAATAATAATTTTGCTATTTTACGAAAGTATCTACACTGTATAGAAATAATAATTTTACACAAAGATTAGAAAGCGTGTTCAAAATGTTTCCCATCCATGCCAAATATCTATTGAAGGTAAGAGGCAGATATTATTTGCCTATGATGCATTTCTGCTTTGCATCATTTGCACACTTGTTGTGAACATTTACATTTTAATTTGTAATAAATTCCTCACCAACTTTGTTTAAACATATCTCTGTAACTTTTTGAGATAAAATGCTGAAATTTTGTACATCACCTTATTAGTGTATGTGGCATATTTTTGTTTTTGTACGGAGGCAGTATAAGAAATTTAAATTTTGTATTTCTTCAAATTTATTCTCCCTGAAAATTTTTATCGATTTCATAAAATCCTGTACCTTTTTTTACGCAACTTGGTAATTTATTATATATGTGTAAGATCACTATTTAAGGAATAAAAGCCGAGGTCAATGGTTTTGGGACACCCTGTATATTCGTTTTAGGTATATATACTCACGATAAATCAATTTATAAAAAATTGCTTTTGCAATTTATAAAAAATTGTTTTCCTACTTAAAAACCCAAATAAAATTCATGTGAATTTCAATATTCAAATATATTTAAAATATTTATGATTAACTATTAAATTAATATTCATAAAAATTATGAATATAAATAACTGTTTTGACACCATTCGACGCAGTTGAGTTTGAAAATTTTACATACAGCATTTCAGTTTTGTCCCTGTAATATTGAGTGTGCTATCAAATGTTATTCAAAATTCGATGATTATCACGCTTATCGGGGACCATTTCCAAAGTTATTGGGAAAAATACCCTCGTATGTTTTTTAAAAACCATCTATGATTTAAAACATCGAACATAGCACCTAACTCATCAATGTTTAAGAAACGACAATCTATGTGCAACACTAAATCAAGACGTAGATGAAAGCGACAGGGCATTATATATACTAATGAATCCAGACAATCAGATCGGAATGTGCTCCTTCTGCTGCAGAGTTCGATTTTCAGATGCACCCTAACTAGTTTTTAAGGATTTTTTCGGTTAATTTTCGGCCTTTTTTATTACTTTTTAATGTTCTTGAAAATTTTCGCTGAATCTGAATATGTAATTATCAATGGGGATCCCTTGAAGATTTAGGAGTTAGTGTCAAAATAACTATAGAGACGGCCCCTTTTACAAATTTTAAATATTGATATTTGTAGAAGACAATAATACATATCGAGAAATATTTTCCGCTTTGTTCTGCGATATAAAATGTGCAATTGCGGTCGAGTGTTTCTTTTCTTATCAGGACCCGAAAATGTAGGTGCACATCGGAGAGATTTTAAATTGGAATAAGTTTTTAGTTACTTTATCTTTTAGCACGATTTTGAGAAAGTTTTACAATATTCAAATAAATCGGTTACTTACAATTATTTAAGTGGTAATAATTTTTATCAGTGGGCGGTATTGTCAGAAAAATTGAGGTCTAAATCTTTTAGGGGCCCAATATAAAAGAAATATTCACTTAAAAAAAAGTTTTCCGTTTAATAGCTAGTCTAAAGAAAGGAACTCGTTACAATTATCTGCAATATTCGAAGATGTATTTCTTATTAAATAATCGTGAATTATCACCCTACATATACAGGATCAGCTGCAAATAACTTTGGGCAGATACATTTATATGAAGTTTGGTTTCAATTTTGAGTCCGCCCCTTCAGGAATAGACAACAACCGAGGGAAAGTTGTCGAATCGAAGGAAAATCTAATTCCAATTTTCCCTATTTTGTAATTTTTTACGTCATTATATTGTCAATACGTATTTCCTCTCTAAAAGTGCAGTGTCAGTATGTAAGAACACCAAATGCAACTCTGAGGGCTGATATAACTCATATATACTAATTCAAACATGCTGAATCCAAATCTGAAATCCCTTTTTCAAATTAACTCTTGGATCTGGGGAAATAGCCTCTCAAAGTTTGGCATTTTCTGTTTATAATCTCAGGACGAAAGCAATAAGATGCAATTACATGGTTATGAGACTAAAATGAAAACTGTATTCAGCTCATGGAGTTAGAGAGGAGGCAACCTCCATAATTCCGCTGAATACAAAAGACAATAATAAATGGTAATTATAATTTAAAAATTCATAACTGTGGAGTTAGAGAGTTTAGCTTTTTGCTCTAAATTCAAATTCATGCTTTAAGCAATGCAATTAATATAAACTTTGTTCATAGATAGATTGATTGCAGCTGGATTGTATGACCCATAAAATAAGAGAGAGACAGTACCTTTTCTTCCATGGTATGACCAGAAGTTGAAAATTTGAGATGAAATGTTTGATGTATTGAACTTCACATATTGATTTGATATATGGTCGAGAGGGGTAGGTATAGTACATGTGTTTTGATAGGGAGTCGTATAAGAAATAGTAATATTGACTAGGAGGGATGTATGGCCCGAATGGGTCTGTAGATATTAAGAGCAGATGGGAGGATCGACGGGGATTGTGGCTACCGGTTCCTGTTTTCAATGCATGGCCGTAGTGTGCTTGGACCGGCGTAGCGCATGAAACGCGCGGACTTTGCTGTTTTTCATGAATATTGCAAGTAATTGAAGTGGTTTTTCATTTTAAACTATACAGGATGATTAAAAAAAGATTGTCCAAACTTTAGCAGTTGGTAGGGGGCGCGACAGCCCAGTGGTTACTGCGCGGAAATTGCACTCGGTCGGTCCGTGTTTGATTCCCGCCACTGCCAAAACTGCCGCCGTGTTCACGCGGAGTACGATCATGTTAAACATGTGGTTCCGCAAGTTCTTCCGAGAGGTTGGTGGTAGGGGAAGTAGGGTACGATCCCTGTGGATGCCTCACCCACTGGGTTCCGGTCTAAATTGGGTCGCACTTCTCGGCCGTCCAGCCAGATACCTTATACCTTTCTGGTAGGTCGGACGGTCTGGGTCGAGGAAGAAGGAGGTGGCAGTACACACCAAACCAATCATTTCTCGCCATTATTTACCTAGTCGGAAATGAAACGTACAGGGTGCATACTCGTCGGAGAATCGTCTCTGATACGTATGTGGATACGTTGCATGGGTTTACACTCGCCCACATATGTTCAATGTGGATGTTAAATGTGACATCACGTGGGGAGAAGGCTTCATCGGTGAAAAGCACAGTCGTCAGAAAATCTGACTGCGTAGAACTCTGTACCAGGAACCAGTGGATGAACTCTACGCGACGAGGGTAATCCGCTATAGTCATTGCTTGTATTAGCTGGAGATGGTGTGGGTGTAGCTGTTCCCCATGCAGAACACGCCATACCGTGGATTGTGGCATACCAAGAGTATACCCCATTGCTCTTGTGTTTGTGCCTGGCCGAAATGCTACTGTGTCCAGAATCGCCTGTTCCACACTTGACGTTCTAGCACTGCATCACGACCTGCATCAGACGTGGTAGCGAGAAATGATCCCGATTCACAGAGCTGCCGATGCAAGTGTTCGAAAGTTTTAGGATTGGTCAACCGCCTACGGGGGACACGTTCTGCGTACAATCTTTGTGCCTCTCTGTCATTCCCATTTGCAGCTCCATAGATGCAATGTATATCGGCTTTTTCCTCATTTGTAAATTCCTCCATCGTCTCAAAAGTTGGAGCTGCGAATACCTGCTGCAAACTGATAAGACCGAACATTCGGGTTTACGCAAATTTGCATAAGGTTTTCCTTCATCCCCAGATGAAATTTGTATACGTGGTTTTCTTCTTCAACCAGAAAATAACAAATAACAAATATAATTAAGCTTTTAAGTTTGCGAAGTGGCCGCTTCCCAACGAATAAGTGCTCTGTAACGCCTTTACGTTTCATTTCCGACCCGTTAAACTATGACAAAAAATTCTTGGTTTGGTGTGGCCCATCGTGTTTTAATCACCCTATATAGTTTCTGCGTTGAGCAATTTTCTCTAATTTAACTTCTTTCGTAGAGGACCCTATTAAGAGTTAGAAACTCTATTTAAAGAAAAAATACTACCTAAGAAATATATGAAATAATTCATTGGTGAATTAGATATAATTGAAATCAGATATAATTTATTTATGAAATAATTTAACTGGAATAAGAAATATATGAAATAATTTATTATTATTCATTTAATTTCAATAAACTTTCAAATTATAAGTGTGGTCTGAAACCAACTGCAGAAGCACAAAAAGTGATGCCAACTGCGCTGAAATATTCTGTATAGACATTTTCTAACTATAATACAGTCTTTCGTGTTTACAGCTGATTGTTAGTTTAATAAGAAATTAATTTCGTATTTAGTTTTAGCACAGTAATTTCTCCTAAGTTCAGCGTGCAGTGATTTTTTCTTCGATTTTTTTTTCTTTTGTCGCTTATGGAAAGTTGGTTACCGATAAGCTTAATGAGGAAGATTATCTTTCTCAATTATGGCAGAAATTACAAATCAGTAACGCTGCCCTTGGCGATCATTAATAAAGATTTTGCTGCTGCTGTTAACTTGAAGATAAATTGATGGGTTTTTCAGGTTATTTTTTTTAAAATTAGATAGTATTGATTTCATTGCAAGTACTTACATAATTACAAGAAATGCTACTGTTCATTTTTACAAAATCGTAAAATGTATATCACAAGTTACTAAATATTATAAATTCTGCAAAAAATTCTTTATTCTTGAATTAGGAATTATGTAACATAAAGTATATATAACATGTCTATATGCTACAGAAGGAAGTACATACACAGCAATCTATATATTGGGTTCTTTTCACTTTTTCTGCAATACATGGTAATGTATGGGAAAGGTATTGGAATCACGTCGAAATTCACAACTCTAGTTTTCAACGGATCTACACGTTTTGAGGCTTCCAGAACACGAGAAACTATTCTTAGCGGGACCTATGTGTGTCTCTGTGTGCGTTTGATTCTATCTGTCTGTCACTGCAAGGTATGTATGTACTATAACTCAAAAACTCATGGACCAAATTCCATAAAATTTTATAGATAAGTCACTGGTGTAGAATCCTGGTGATGATTAGAAATTTGTACGATTCTGGTAATAGAATCCGCCTGTTTTTGCGAAATGGCCCGCAAATATTTCACGTATCCACTATAGCTAAAATTCTAAATGATTAAATTTCACAAAATTTGTTAGATAAGCCACTTATGGGATACACTGGCGTTGATTAGTCAATGGTACTTTAGAATCTGTCTTTTTTACGAGATAGCTCGCTAAAATCTAAAATAAAAGACAACCTCTCCTCAATTGATAAATTAAATGCTTGTTTCATTTGTAACTTTTGACAAGGAAAATATTAAAACCAACTCCATTATTCTAGGTCTAACCTTACTTGATCTAGGTCTAACCTTACTTGAGATACCTTACTTGAGGACATTTTTTCAAAAGTTTTTTCTAACTTTTGAAAAAATGTCCAGCTACCAAATAAAAACAAAAATTGAATTAAAAGTGCAAATTCAGTGTTATTTTGTGTAGTTAATCTCTAATGAATTATTAAAGAAATAAAGAGAAAATAAATCTGAGTCTGTAGCGAAAGTCATGTGCTGCCCATATCAGAATTGTTTTGGCACTTTATTTCTTTATTAATCCAGCTACAATGACGAATCAGATAAAAGATTGTTGGTTATAAAATGTAGACGTAGCGGAAATTTTTGTGTAAAATTTCAAGTTTGTATTCAAGCGTTAATTTCAGGTGTACAGTGCATGCATACAACAGGGAGTAATGTGTTATAAAATTTTGGGCCCACTTATTTTGCAACACCTTTAACTTACTAATGAATAAATTTCAGCCGATTTCAGTATTATTTAATAAATTTAAATATGCCTCGTTGTTACATTGGGCTTTTACTTTCCGATCCTCCTTTGCAGACATTGGCGTCCACGGACGCCAATGCCTGCAAAGGAGGATCGAACTGTTTGGGATAGGGTATGTCAATTACCTGTATTTTTGAGAGGTTCTTCGTTTGGGATTGACGCTGTGTCCCACCCGTAAGCAAAAGATCAAGGGAAGATCTTCAGAAGAATGTCTTTGCGACTTGAAGAAATCAATTGTGAAGCGGTTTTTTTTGTTTGTTTCGAAAATCATTATATTCCCTAAAAGAAAACTATAGACTTTTTCAAACGTGTCTTTATCTGTGAAATATTCTCAAAGAAATGTTTTCCAGCCTGGGCAGATGACGAGTCATGTGACCTATAGGAACACACTTGTCACATGCGATATGGAGATCGTAGAAAAGGGGTATATTTATTTCATTTATTTCGCAAAGTATAAAAATAAAATACGAATATCGATTTGGAATAATGTCAAAATATAAGAATTTTGTGCTGCATGATTGTAGAATTTTACTGTTTTGACGAAAAAGCAAATTAGTTTTATTTTGTAAATAAAATGCCTAGTTTCAAACGTTTTTACTTTCCCTGCAATACATGGTAATATATAGGGAAAGTATTGGAATCATATCAAAATTCACAACTCGAGTTTTCGACGGATCTACATGTTTTAAGATTTCTAGAACACGAAAAAACTACCTTTAGCGTGACGTCTGTGTCTGCGACTGCATGTGTGTGCAATGCATGTATCCACTCTAACTCAAAAACTAATTGGCCACATTTCACAGAATTTGGTAGGTAAGCCACTTATGAGATATTCTGGTGCTGATTCAATTTTGGTACGATTCGGAAAAAAAGAACTTGCTTTTTTTGCGAAATAGCCCTAGAAATCATTAAAATCTATAATAAAAGTCTACTGCACAAACGCATTATTTAAATGTTTGTGTTCTATGCAAAATCTGTCGATGCAAATAATAAGACCAACCCATTATTCTAAAACTAATCGTTCTCGAAATATTTTAGTTTCCTGGCACTTTTGCTACTCAGGGGCGCTGTAGTCCAGAGGTTAGCTCACGGGAATTGCACTCGGTAGGCCCGGGTTCGATTCTCCTCGCTGCCCAAACTGCCGCCGTGTTCACGCGGAGTACGATCACTTTAAACATGTGTGTCCGTAAGTCCCACCGAGCGGTTTTTGGTAGGAGGAGGAGGCTACGGGCCCTGTGGATGCCTCCCCTACTGGTTTCCGGTCTAAATTGGGTGGCTCTTTCCGGCCGTCCAAACAGTTACCTTACACCTTTCTGGTAGTAACACAACAGACAAATCACACTTTCAAACGGTTCTTTTCGAATTACAAAAAACATTTCTTTGGGCGCTCCCCAGGGTTCGGTTTTATTGCCCTCCCTGTGGAGCATTTACTTTAATAACATTCTTAAACTAAATAATGTTATTTACTATCTTCAAGCCTTCGCAGATGATCTTGCGGTGGTCACCTTCGCTTCCAACCTAAAATCGCTCCGTCTAAACACAAACAGTCTTCTTAATCTGATCTCTTCCTCCCTCTCGGACCTTAAACTCTCTATTGCCCCCGAAAAATGCAAATCAATCGTATTTAATAAAAACCGCACCAAAATCAGACAACGTCCCTCCTTCAAAATTTTAAATTTTAGAATTCAAACTACAAGACAACTTATATATTTGGGCATTACGATTGATGACAATCTTAAATGGAGCTCCTATATTTTCAACCTTAGAGAGAAATGCTTCAAGTTTGCCAGCACCTTTGGGAGGGTGACTGGTAATAACTGGGGTGTTGATAAATCCTTTCTTAAAATTTGGTATCTTTCGGTAATCGAAAAGATCATCACTTTTGGTGCGGGAGTTTGGGGAAAAGCATTGTCTGGGGCCCAGGTCAAAAAACTTTTATCTCTTCAAAGGATTTTTCTTCTAAAAATTTCTTGTGGTTTTCGGACTACTTATAACATTTCTCTCTACTCCTTAACTGGTATCCCCCCTATTCACCTTGTAATAAATTCTCTTTACAAGAAATTCACTTTTTGGAAACTCCGCCTTAAACTTTTTGCTACTCCCGCTCTCCCTTCCCCCCCCCCCGAAAAATTTGATCATAACTGTCCCCTTTCCAATATCCCTCCCTCCCAACGTATGGTTAATCTTGTCCCCCGCGATCCCCTTAATTTTTCAAATATTAACATTTACACTGATGGCTCTGCCATGGATGATAACACAGGCTACGCCATCTGCATCTTCAAAAAAGATTCTTTATACAATACTTTCACCTTTAAACTCGAGCATCGGAACACAGTTTTCCAGGCAGAAATTGCTGAAATCCAGTACGCCATAAACTGGGCTTCTTCAAATAACTCAAAAACTAATATATTTACTGACAGTCAATCCTCTATTTCGGCACATCAATCTATCAAAAACAAATCTAATTACTTATCTAAAATTAAAATTAATGCAAATTATAATAAACACCTAATAAACCTTTGTTGGGTCAAAGCACACTCCGACATCTCGGGTAACGAGGTCGCCGATAAACATGCCAAACTTGCTACCTCCTCCGGTACCCCCACCTCCCTACCTTTTCCATACTCTCTCTTAAAAAAACATTATAAAAATGATATTTTAAATTTATGGCAAATCTACCTTAATAATTATATTTCGCCCCGCACCCATGACCCGGCTAGAATCTCAACTTTTCTCCCAAAGGTAAACTTTAACACCCAAATTACTAATAAATACCTTATATACTTTATTACGGGCCACGGCCCCTTCCCCGACTATTTATACTCCTTTAAATGTAAAACTTCTTCCAGATGTACCTGTGGTTCCTTCGGCGATGCCGATCATTATGTATTTTCCTGTCCCCTTACTAAACCTTATCATCTCTCAAAACCTTCCCCCCAAAACTCTGCGACCTGGTTCTCGAGTGTTTGCTCCAACAAATCTTCCATTAATAAAATCAAGAACTGTGTTCTCATAGCGAGAGAAATCTCAAACAAGATCTCTTAATCAGCCTGGGGACTTTCTGCTTTCAATTTTGTCTCTGGTCGGTGTCCCCCCCTTTTACTTTAACTGTTTTACCTGTTTTTTGCTCGGTGGTGGCGTCCATTTTTTTTTTTTTTTTTTTTTTTTGGTCCTTTTTTTTTTTTTTTTTGCCTCGTCTTTGTCCCGTTTTTGTTGGCCTTGTTTGTCCTGTTTTGGCCGTTGGTTGCTTATGTAATGTTTTTCTTCGTATTTAAGTTTTTTGTATTATATTCTTGTAATTTTCCCCTGTCTTCATCAAATTATATATCACATTTTCAACAAATCATTGTCAACATATCACTAAATATCATATATTATATAATCACACTCATATATTTAAATACTGTCATCAAACATCATGTTTTATATCATGTCATCTTGCTAAATATCATGTCATCTATATTTAATCATGTCATCTAATCATCAAAATGTTAACTCATCATCACCTCTTTGTACAACACCTTGTAACCTCAATGTATATTTTTTGAAACTTAAATAAACTTTGCCCCAGACCGTCGGACGTTGGCCGCCCCGGGAGTTGGCCTCCGCTAACTCTTTTCCCGGCCGTCCAATTAGATACTCAAGTCCTCAGGATGAGTCGGACGGTCTGGGTCTTCTACACCTTTCTGGTAGATCGGGAGGTCTGGGTCACAACAACAACAGCACTTTTGCTACACAGGCTTTGAGAATAAGTCCAGTTACCTTCGAACACGAAAGCTGAATTAAAAGCTTAAATTCAGTGCATTTTAGGTTATTTATGCGTGTTATTTAGTGCAGCTAAACTCAGTGAGTTATTACTGAAATAAGGATACAACGAATTTGAGCTGCAGGGAAAGTCATGTGCTGCTCATGTCAGATTTTTTATATACAAGGTCACAACATAAACATGAAATTTATGAGGAAGCTTTCATGTGGAGGCAAAGAATATGTACACTTCATTTTTCGCTGAATTATTAACATTTTTATAAACTTTTTCTTGGTTATTTCTCACAGTCATACGAATTTTCGGAAAGTAACATCTCCAGAACCGCAAGTGTTAATCCTTAGTGAGGCCCTTAACCCATTCAGAATTTGATGCTGAATCCATATCAATCATTATCTAACCTCTATTAATAGATGTCTCAGATAAACAGATAATTGAAGCAACTTTTTGAACCGAAATCGTAAAAGAAACCGAATCGTGAAAGAAATTCTTAGTGAACCACCCCGCCTCCATCAGAATTTGATGCTGAATTTATCCCTATCAGTTATCTTCTAAGATATTTCTACAACTAATCTTGGAAAACATGAGTTACAAGTAAAATTAAAATTTTTCAATCGAAAATGAATAAATAATCAGAAGTTCAAGTCATTAGTAATTCCCCTATATTCCTCTAGAATCCAAATCAGCCATAATCTGATCTCTATCCATAGCAGATCCTGATAAATATATGTTTCGAAGAAAATAATTCGTAAAAATCAACAGTATGGCAAAATTGTTCAATCAATAACAAATTGTTTTCTTTCATGAAAAAATTCATTCTGTTAATCATACTCACTTTTATTTTTAGATGAAGATATATTATCATTCATAACAAGATTAATATCGATATTTAGAACATTTAATACCAATTCATTTTATAGTATGACTTAATGCTATTCAATTGCAGCGTATGTCATTAAATTGGACGAATTTAAAAAAACTAATGTTCCATTATAATATGATATTCGGTAACTTTATAAACTGACGATAAAGTATAATGAAGCTGCTTAAAAATGAAATGCAATAACTGGAATTGCATGAATTATCATGTCATTGTATCTTAGAGACGTACTAAATTTGATATAAAATAATTATTCGTTCATAGATTTAATGTGACATATGAGATATTACATTTCATCTTTCACGAAATATATCATATTCATAATATTATTAACGCGCGGAATTTTGATTTCAGAAATCTAGCTAAAAGTAGCAGTTAAAGCAGCTTTCGACCTTTTTAATATTTGATTTGTTGGATGTCATACATAAATGTTGTTATTCATCGAGATTTAAAATTCTGTAGAAAATTAATTTTCAATGAATGTTATTTTATATGAAAATTACTTTATAAAATGTCAAGATTTAGAGATGGAAGTTAAATTGTATTTTAATCTGAAGTTATATGAACAAATAAATAAATAGATGAATAATGTGTAATTATTTTTACTTTCCCTGCAATACATGGTAATGTATAAGAAAAGTAGTGGAGTCATACCAAAAATTGCAACTCGAGTTTTCGACGGATATACGCGCTTTGAGACCTCTAGAATACGAAAAAACTATTTTTAGAGTTACGTCTGTGTGTCTGTCTGTGCAGATTTTGTATCCACTCTAAATCAAAAACTAATTGACATAATTTCATAAAATTTTGTAGATAAGTTACTTGTGGGGGGATCCTGGTGGTGATTAAATTTTGGTTAATTTCGGAAAAAAAGAACCTGTCATTTTTTGCGAAATGACCCGCAAAAAACCGTCAAAATTTATTATGCGCTAAGTGAGCTCTTATAAGGACGAAATAGGTCTACAAGTGAAAGATTCAGCTGTGAAACCATCATTCAAAACTTAGGAAGGTCTCATAATGTTGAGTTTTTTTACTAGAATTGGAACTATTTGTCACGCAAAAACTACAAATACATATTTTTTGTTCTAAGCTAGAACTTATTATTTTAAATATTAAAACGATATGCATTTAAAAATGTTTTTACCTAGTTAAATGTTTAATTCAGGTGACAATAATTTTCGAATTTTTAACCTCTTTGAACAAGTGCTTACCAAATGAGATATCTGCTATAAATACTCGCAATATGCATATTTGTTTATTTAAGAAGTATTTATATAGTATGCAGAATAATAATATATAATTTTATTGTAAAATACAAATCGGAAAAGGAAGGGAAAAATAATGTTGAAAACTGCGTTTGCAACTTTCAACTTTTTTGTTAATTTTATACCAATCACTTACATACTGCACTGAAACACCACTTTATGCAAATAGTACTTGACACGCATAGAATTTATACGTAAAATGAAGAAATAATTATTTTATAAATAGTAAGTAAAAGCATTTCGCCCTCAATTTCCTTCTTTGGCTTTCTATATAGAATAATATACGTTCTTATCGATTTTCAGTTAAAAGTGAAGTTTCGGATTAAGAAATATCCATTTGGAGAAAGGGAGTAATATTTACTGTTCAGTGCAAATAAAGGCGAATTTTGTTTGTTGTGGAGTTCTGAGCTTTGTTTCTATATGTTCATCAACTTCTTCAACACGGCGTATTGTCCTGCGTGCACTGAAATTCATAAACTTCTTAGAACTGCATGAGTATAGAAATCCTTATATATTTATTTTTGTTTTCTTTAGAAACGCGGCTGAGTTTCAGTTTATATAGGCTTTCCGAAATCAATTATGTTCAGACAGACGAAAACATATTTCGTGAGAGCGATTTATAAGTGTCAGATAAGAACTACCTTTAGAGAGAGGGAAGTAATCAATAGTCTTGCTCCTGTACCTCATCGATCACTTTGGCAAATTTTGCTACTGTCGTAAAGTGCAGACGATGAGATAAAGGTTGAGAAAATGATATGTAAGCTGAACGATAGGATAATAATTAATCCTATTGGTTGTAAGACGAGACAATGAAATGCAGACTGTGACGATGGGATATTAGTTATGATGATGAGATGTGAGCTTATGCTATGAGATAAAAGCGGAGGAGCTGAGATAACAAAATGTAAGTTAAGGCAATAATTTGTAATCTGAGATGTAAGTTAAAGTAATGAAATGCAATTTGGTAATAAGATGTAAGTTGAGTAGATACTACGTAAGTTGCCGGCAATGAGATTTTATTTAAGGTGATGATGTATAAGTTGAGGCGATGCGGCATAAATTGAGTCGATGGGATGCAATGTGAGACGACGAGATATAATTCGAGTAGATGATATGTAATATAAGGTGATGAGATGTAAACTGAGGAAATGAAAGATCAGTTGAAGTAGTGAAATGTAATCTGAAGCGATGATATGTAAGCTAAGTTGATCAGATGTAAATTTAGATGACGTGAGGTGAGTAAGCTTTGGATGGATATGAGATGCAAGACTCGAAGCTTGGCAGAAACCACGAAAATAATTGCAGGTTGGCGGAAATATGAAAGTAAGTATTATTCTCTGAATATTTACATCACCCTGTTATAAGGCAGAAATTTTCTCCTTTTGTATTACAATTATTTTCCATGAAATTATTTTATCATGTTATAAACATGTTTCTATATCTTTTTATTATGGAATTTTTATCATACAAAATAGTGACACTATGTCAAAAGGCTTAACGTGTGTTATCCAAAGTTGTTTCCGTCTGCTTGAAGACACAAGAAAGGCTGCACCCCGCTCGCTAATCGGGCGTAATAAGCCCTAAAATCATATGGTTACAGATTAGCCAGCTGCGCGGAGAGTTATACGCCTTGAGTCTGGTGATAGGCACATCGAATGCTACGCCCTAATAAGACTCAGTATTATGCCCTAAATAGAATTTCATTTTCTGGGTGACCGAAATAACTATAAGTGAGCTCTTTTGATACGTTCTAAATTAGCTCTTTTGATACGTTTTAAATTAGCTCTTTCGATACGCCCTTATTATGTTCCCCTAAAACGTCCTTAAAATTATTTTGATACGCCCTTAAAAATTATTTTGATACTCTCTAAATAAAGTCTTTTCATGCGTTGTTTATAAGATCCTTTGATACACCTTTCATCCTCTGTGTGTTCGTAATATGTTCTAAAGAAGCTCTTTGATTCAAGCTAAATAATATACTTTTATACAAAACGGTTGTTGATTAAAATCACTGTTGTTTGTTAAAAAAATCTGATGTGGGCAACACATGACTTTCCTTATATAATGTAATGAATTTACTACTTTTACAGTAAAAAAATAGGTTTTTCTTATAGTAGATACTAATATTCTTTCCAAGATATTGAATTTTCGACAATTAGTTGTCATTTTCATTGATTTAGCGTCATTTTTATCCATTTGACGAGATTTACGTTAATTTGGCAACACTTCAAAAAGTCGCCAAGTTGGCGACATTTCGCCAAATTCGTCGCCAAAATCTCGCCAAGAGTTATGCACTAAGAAAAAAGTTATTCTTACAGCAGATAAATGACTATTGGCGTTCAAATACAAAAGTATTATTCAAAGTATATTTTTTCATGAATGGAACGAGCTAGATCCACGAGAATGATGTCACTCAATTTATCGCATGGTATTACATATGAAAAGTGAACATGTTTCTCAATAGGAATTTTTTTTATGTGACTTTTTCATAATTTTTTTGAAAAATGTACAATATCTCGAGAACGGTTCATGTTAGCCTTCTAAAATTTATGCCAATCGTTTTCTAATGACAAATTACATAAGAAATGTCTATTTGCGTAACTTTATTAGCGGTTTTGATTTTTTGACGATTTTTTCAAAATTTCATTCGAAAATTTAGGGAGGTTCTGAACATTCGATTACGTATAAAAACAATAGGCTTCCAGTGTTTACGGATTGTGATTTTTGTACCAAATTTGGTTCGAATCGGTCCATTCGTTCGTCTGTTATCGTCTCCACAGACTCACTGACACACACACATACACACATACTTTCACACACACACACACACACACACACACACACACAGACATCACTCCAAAAATGTTTGATTCGTGATCAGGGATGCTTGAAACGTGCTCTCACGTCGAAAACTCGAATTCGAATTTTCGACCCCGTCACAATACTTTCCTTATACATTATGTATATAAGGAAAGTAATAAGCAGAAATTTCCAAAATGGCAGAACTTGCAAAATATCTAAAGAGCATGTTTGTCCTCTGAATAAAATTACATGCATAAAATTACAAGCATCTGAATAAAATTACAACATTAAGCAAATTTTCGAAAATCAATCCTATCATCACCCTTACACTATTGGCAATTATAACTATACTACTGGTAAAGAAGTAAAGAAGACAAGAAAGATCAATCATGCATAAAGCATTCATTATGAAACACTTTCAAACTTCAATGCAATTTTATTTAAACAGTTCTAAAATGCAATACATTCCTGGGTAAGATTTTTGAAATTATCACATTACATAAATTTATTATATTTGAAAACTTAAAACTTCATGGAAAAAAATGAACTTCATTAAAATGACGGCATTGAAATATAAATTGCCTGGTTTAATCTTTTATAAAATGCGATACATTCCTCGGTAACATTTTTAAAATTATCATAATACTACAATAATTTATTATATTTGAAAACTTCATGGAAAATAAATGAAATTTATTCAAACGACTTCATCGAAATATAAAACGCCTTGCTCTCTCTATAAAAGCAGCATTTCATTCATTAACTTTTTTCCATTAATTTCATTCATCACGTAATTTATTTTGTTTAAAAACTTAAGACCATGAAGGTGCAAGTAATTAAACTCTATGCTTACAACTTCATCGATAAAATCGTCTGCTTAATCAATAGTCGTGTAAAATCAATGAATATTTTATTCATATCAGCTATATTGCAGACTCCATGAGCTAAAAAATTTGCGTTAAAGAAAGGCAGCAATTCTTATGCAACTCATTCTACATCTTTTGGTATTTACATTCTCCATAAGTGAAAATTAGGCTTCGTTGTAGAAATAATCAAAGTTGGATGATCATTTAAACTCAAATATATTGTAATTTCGTTGCTTCAGTATATAGATGCACAGAATTTAAGCAAAAACAAAGCGGTTTTAGGACGGATATAACACTAAATAGAAGTTAAAAAGAACTTTAAAAATCCCGATTTTGATACAAGAGGGATGCCATATTTTATTTAAAGTGGGTCACGTGGTTTCTTCATATAATGGTCACGTGATCTCTTCATATAAAATGTGTAATTATTATTTTGATTTTTGTTTAAAAAACTGCTGAATATAATTTGCTGAATTTTTTTTATATATTTTATGGGATAATTTGTATATTTCCCAAAACTTTCGAAGCAATTTGTGAGTTACAAATTCGCTTAAAAATGTTTAAAAAATTAGGCCCCATAGGGTTCAATGTATTTCATTTTTTCAACCCGGGTTCAATCCAAAACTAATTGGGTGATATTATTCATTTATATTCCCACAGGTTCCACAGACCGTCTGAACATCACACTAAAATTTCATTTTGAGAAAGTCATTTTCACGGCAGTTATCGTGCTAACGGACAGACAGACAGACAAAATGAACAAAGTCATAAACGCTTTTCAACTATGTTGTAAACTTTTAAAAATCGGTATCGGGGATCCAAGTGATTTGAACTATAGAGTGTTACCACTTACGTTAAAGGGCTTGAAAAATTATTTCGACTGGTACCATACTTGACAATGTACCCCTAAGAGGATAACTTGCCCCCTGTAATGCTAGAAATGTAAAGTAATAAATATTTGGAAGGATTAAAAAATAATGGAACCAGGAATGCGGGCGGATTATCCCCACGCTAAGCAGATGGGCGATAATATACAGGTGGCCCCATATCTTACATACCACGCCCATGTTTACATACCACACTAAGCCGTTTGGCGGCAACCGAGACGGCGACGCCATGTCTACGGATTAGCTCTCAGCTCTACATTTCAGCACGTGGACCGCCGACCGAAAAAGGGATATAAGTGAGAGTTGCTCGAAGTGGGAGTCAGAATTGGTCAAGGCAGGCTGTTGGAGTTAGACTAGTCAAGAAGAAGCGACGGTAGCAGAGTTAAGAGTTGTGTGTGCGTCTCTGATATAGGAATTCGAAGGAGAGCTCATGTTCATCTGGTATTGCAAGTGTAAAGTGTGACAAAGCATCGGTGTTACCCAAGTTATATGAAAGAAGATCAGGTACCGTACAATTAAACTATATGAGGATAACCTCTTTGTCTAAATTTGTGTTTTTAAGGAAAAGCTAATTAATGCATCCCACCACGTGCTCCAACCAAATATCAATTCATCTGGCATTACACCCCCCCCGAACTACCATTGAGATGTATTCCACTATTGTGATATTTATTTAATTTGTAAAACTAAAGAGTGTAAATTGAGTATGTGAAAAATAAATGTTTGTTCCTTTACTATTAACCTTAATTTTTAGTTTGTTAACTTAGTATCCCGTTAAGCACAGAAATATGTGGGTTTTGCGGCCACCAACGCAATGTACACAGCAGTAAGTTTTAGAACAGATTACATGTATAATTAATATACTAATAAATAATTAATTTAATGTAAAATGCATTTTTTGACAATATTAATTTTAATCAACAAAATTAATAATCGGCACATTTGGTGCTCGTGACTTTAGCAGTAACGGGAATAAAATAAGGATTTATGAAATTAATAAAAATAAAAGGAATAATAATAATAAAAAATAAATATTGATAAGGTTGGACAACTGGTGGCGACATAGATGATTGTGAAAATATTGTGCACAATTCTCATTTCTCCTTATGTTATATGTATGATTATGTAAAGTTTTATCAATGAAATGGAAAAAATGGTTCTTTTAAATGAGATCAAAGGTATAATTAGAAAAATGGGATATAGGAATGGGACCAGTTAAAAAAGTGGTGAAAAGTTCAATTATAACAAGGAGTTCAAGTTTGAAAGAAGATTCAAAAATATCAAATAAAAATTAAGGTAAATGGGATAGAAATAATAAAAATATGGATATTCCAGTAATGCAGATCCTGCCATTATTTAGTGGGAGTAAGGAGGAAGATATAAATTTCTTTATAAAACAATTTGATGAATTAGCGGAGTTAGCAAGTTGGAAGGAAGAGCATAAAGTAGCTATCATTAAAACCAGATTAAAAGATAAGGCTATGCAGTTTTTAATTCAAAACCCTGAATTACAAAACGAAAAGGAGTTTGATAAAATAAAAATATTACTAATAAATAAATTTTCAAACAGAATAACGATAACGCAAGAACAGGACGCTTTCAATAAAATAAAACAAACGCCTGATATGTCAGTGGACGAGCTTGTGCTAAAAATAAAAAACGCAGCGCGTAAATTTTTGAACCTTAAGGATACAACAGATGGAGAGGTAGAGAAAATAACCAATAAAATAATGTTGGGAAAATTCATTAGCGCATTACGCCCTGATTTGGCAATTGAAGTGAAGAAAAAAGATCCGCAGCGGTTTGAAGATGCCATAAAAGATGCCGAACTGTTTGAAATAATTCTTAATGATAGGACTCCAGAAAAATCACATAACGAACTGAAAGAAATGTTACTTACAACACAGGTTCAAGATTTGACTTTAGAAATTAATAAATTAAAATTGCAAAATATACCAAATCAATCCATGGAACGAGCTGTTTTTTGCATAGGGTGCGGAAAAAATGGACATTATTTCTCAGATTGCTGGTACAATGAGTGTAATACTGCATTTGCAAGGAATCCCAAACGAATGAATTATCAGCAATATGGGTTGGAGCAAACAAATTATATCAGAGGAAACAGAAACGAAAATCGCAGAAAATTTGAACGAGGAGGATATAATAGAAATAATAGGGAATATCAAGGAAATAATAATGATCAAAGAAATTATTACGATCAATTAGAAACCAACGTAGAAAATAGAGAGAGGCAAAGTATAAGAGGAAATTTTAGGGGGCGCAACGGAAGAAATATAAGATCAAACACATATGAGAGAAACAATAATAATAGTAATTTAAACTAAGAGCTGGAATTTGGGACCAAGGAACGAATCGTACAAATTCCAGAGAAATAAATAAATTCGGTTCACAAACATATAGAAATAACAAAAATGGAGATGACTGGCAAAACTATACAAATTTGGAGAGAGGACAATATTATGAAAATAATGATAAAGCAAAATATGATACCAAAAGTATCCTTTCAAGCGAATGTGAAAACGTATCTAGCCCACAATTACCGATGGTAGAAATAGATTGCAAAGGAATAAAAATAATAAGTGTAATTGATAGTGGGGCTCAAGTTAGTATTATAGATTTGGAAACATTTCAAAAACTAAAACAGAATAGAAATGTAAAAATAAAATACATAACCAGAAGAGTAATACTTCAGACGTTTACTAAAGAAAGTATAGAATTTTTAAATTGCATTCAATTTTGATTTAGAATTGGGGAAAAGGCATGCAAAAATTATTTTTTCGTGACAAAACAGAACTTTCAGGGGCAATATAAAATGCTTTTAGGCTACGACTTTTTATCCTCACATAAAGCAATTTTAAATACAAAAGATAACGAAGTACAATTTGGGAATACTGCGATTAAATTGTATAAAAGTGAAAATACAAACCCAATACAGAATTCAAAACAAAAACCACAAAGCCAGGGAATTCGCGATGAAAATAGATATAATAGTAATTATGAAAATTATAATACTGATGACGACGAATATGAGGAAATAAATAGTTGTTATAATGAATCCAATAATGAGAATGAAGATAGAATAAGCGATGATAATGATGACGACGAATATGAGGAAATAAATAATTGTTGTAATGAATTCAATAATGAGAATGAAGGTAGAATAAGCGAGGATAATGAAAGCGATAACGATAGAAAAAACGCTAATATGCAAAATTGTAGCACTCGCGATAATGTAAATGATGAAAAATGGTTACCAAGTTCTAATGAAAATAATAAGAATAAGAATGTTAAAAAGAAAGAGGAAAAGCAGATTTTCGCTAAATTGAAAAGAAAAATAACATTAAAGCCAGGGGAGTCAGAAATAGTCCAATTGATTTTGTCACAGGAATTAAATGAGGGACAGGGTGTTTTATTTTCTCCAATAAAAATGGCAAGAACATTAATCACGGAGGAAGCGATCCAAAGTATAGAAAATAAAAATAAGATTAGAATGTTGTTATACAATGAAAAAAATTGCCAAATTACACTTAATAAAAACATGAACGTGGGTATAATAACAGAACAAATCGAAATTGTTGATACAAAAAATAAAAGCAGTAAACCCACGTTGGAAATTAATAATATTCAAAATTTAAATAAAACAGATTATCAACAAATTCGGGAATTAAGAAAGAAAGAAATATCTCCAGACGATTTTCAAGTACAGCACTTAAATAAGGAAGATAGAAATAAAGTTATTGCATTAATGATGACCAATACAGAGGTTTTTTCAAAGTCATATGCTACCCTAGGTAAAACATCAGCAACAGTACCGAAAATCGAACTTATGCACAATTATCCTATTCAGAGTCGACCATACCCAATTCCGAGAGCAGTACGAGAAATTGCGCAAAAAGAAATTAGGGAATTATTGGAAAATGACATTATTGAAAGTTCACAAAGCACGTACGCTAGTCCCATTATTCTTGTAAAGAAACCAAGTAAACCAAATGAAGAACCTAAATATAGACTTGCTATTGATTATAGGGCCATAAACGCGTATTTACCACTTTTGCCAATAAACTTACCAAAGGTGAAGGATATATTACAAAATATCGCTGGTAGTAAAATTTATACAGTTATGGATTTGAAGGCGGCGTTTTTTCAGATCGAACTAAGAAAACAAGATAGAAAGGCCTTAACGTTCACAACTTTTATGGGAAATTTTAATCCTAAAAGAATTCCGTTTGGTCTTAAAAACTCAGGAGCATATTTTCAACTTTTAATGAACAAAGTGTTAGGAGATCTATCAGAGTTAAAAATATACTTTTACTTAGATGACTTAGTCATATGCGCACAAAATAACGACGAAATGTTAGAGAAAATCAAAATTGTTTTCCAAAGATTGAAAGAAAATAATTTAACACTCGACCCGGCGAAGTTACAGATATGCAAATCGCAAATTGAATTTTTAGGATATAAAGTAAATGCGAATGGTATAAGCCCATCAATAAAAAACTGTGCAAAAGTGCAAAATTTCAAACAACCCCAAACGGTTAAACGGTTAGCTTTCTTGGGACAACAAACTATTTTAGAGGTCTGATAAAAAATTATGCACAAATTGCAGAACCGTTGGTAAATTTGACAAAAAAGAATGTTAGGTTCGAGTGGAATAATGAATGTAGAAAAGCTTTTGAAAAATTAAAAAATGCAATTTTTAAAGAACCAGTTGTAAGACAGCCTGACGAAGTAAACCCGTTTGTCTTAACTACGGATGGCTCAGGTAAGGGAATTAGTAGTATTTTGATGCAAAGGGTAAATGGAGTCGATCATGTTATCGAATTTTATTCAAGACCTGTGAACCCGGCAGAGAAGCGTTATCCTGCAATAAAGCTAGAATTGCTAGCTATACACGCATCCTTACAACACTTCAGAGAATATCTGTTCGGAAGGAGTTTCACCTTGCTGAGTGACGCAAAATCCCTTATGTACCACATAAAATTAGATAAAATGCCAAATATCATATCGAGGTGGCTAATTGACATAAGTCAGTATGATTTTAAATTCAAATATCAAAAAGGTGAAAATAACGCAAGTGATTATTGCTCGAGATATGTATTTGACAATGATAACCAAATCAAATATGTAAATACTTTAATTAAAAATGATGAGATAAATGTGGAGAAAATATTAGAGCAACAAATGGTAGATGAAAAATTAAGTAAAATTAGAGAGGAATTACAAAAAGGAAGAAACCGATATCACAATAACAAGGTATACTATATTGATAGCCAAAATAAACTGTTAATGGTAAAGAAGGAAAATAAAAGACAAACGTATAGGAAAATAAATGAGAATAAGATTGTAATACCGCACTCGCTAAAGGGAAAGATAATAGAGATAGCACATTTCCCTCATTTCGGAGTAAAAAAGACATACCAATTACTTTCAAGAAAATATTTTTGGATAGGGGCTTTCCAAGACGTGGAAAATTTTTGTAAGTCTTGTAATCAATGCTTATTAGTAAAACACAAAAGTATACCACCAGCCAGACTTCAGGCTATGCCAGAAATATTAAAACCAGGAATATATTTACAACTGGATTGCGTAGGAAAACTACCGCGCAGTAATGGAGGAAATAATTTTGTAATTACAATTGTAGACATGTTTTCACGATACTTTGAGGCCTATGCAGTCAGAGACATTACTGCTAAAACAATAGTGAATAAGCTAACAAACTTCGTGACAACTTATGGAGTTCCAATTATTATTCAAAGCGATAATGCTCAAATTTTTAAAAGTAAAGAATACATAGATTTTACAAATGCATTAAATATTGAAAGGCGATACAGTTCGGTTTATTTCCCAAGTTCTTTAGGTCGTTGTGAAAGAATACACAGAGACATGAAACAATGTATAATGTGTTTGTCAAAGACTACGTTTGAATGGGATGAATCTTTAAAATGGTTTAAGTTTTATGTGAATAACACTATTAACAGTAATACAGGATTTGAGCCTTCATTCCTGTTCTATCTTAGAGATTTATCATTGCCATTTGAAAATATTAAACAAACAAACATACCAAGTAAGGAAGAAATAGATATAATGTATAGTGATGTAAATAATTATAAAAATTATGTGGCACAGCATTTAAAAAATATAGATAAAGTCGTGAAAGACGCATCGGAACAACAAAAGCTGATAAATGACAAACAAATAAAGAAATATAAAATAGTGAGAAAAAACGATATATTTATAGGAGCGACAGTGTACCTAAAAAAGTTCCTAAAACCAAGGGTATTAGAGGATCGATATGATGGACCATTTAGAATTACGAAATTAGTCCGAAATAATAATGTTATAATATGTCTTAAAAGTGATGAAAATAAAACTTATAAAGTGCACATAAATAAACTATACATGGCAGCGGAGCGAAAACAATATTTGAAAGATAGTGACGAAAGCGAATCAAACCACACACACACACAGGACAAAGAAAAAAATCAAAATGAGAAAGTGATTAGAAATAATGATCAAAGTCAAATTAAGGAAGGGAAGGTCACTAAAGAAAAGCAATTAAACTGTGAAAATAATAGAAATGATGATGAGGTTTGTTATAATGCCAGAGGGTATAATTTTCGCCCTCGAATTGTTGTAAATAGTAATTTCATAAAACAAAGAATATGAAAAATATGTAAAAAGTTTGTAATTAATGTCATAAATAGAAAGTGATAATTGAGTGTATATGTATATGTTTTTATGTTTTAAATTGTGGATATAAGTATATTTCAAAAAGTATGTTATGTATTTCTGACATTACATATATGGCAAGTTCAAAAAAAAAAAAAAAAAAAAAAAGTGAAATAACAAAGTAATTTATAAATAATATGGTGGTATGGAATTCAACCATAACCAAGAATCGGAAGTTGATAGTTGCACTACTACAATATGTTACAAAATGAAATGATAACAAGAAAATGTATAATAATAATAAAGTAATGAATGCTGTTATGTAATGATATGTCGTATGTAAATAATTATGTAAAAGGAGAAATGAAAATTATGCATTGCAAATAATATATATCAAAATTTACAATTTAATAATAATGTGAATGTTGGTAATCCTCATGTAATTTATGGTACATTATGTCAATTATGAATAATGGACTAACTTGACAGGGAACTATCAAGAAACTACAAAGAACTATCAAAGCTATGAGTTGTACGAGGCTAAAAAGTGGAACTCAGCCTTTCTCACGATGGATGAACTTATGTGTTTGCGAGGAACCATTGTGAACTTAATTTCTTACCACTGGGGTGAAACTGTGGGAGAGTAACTTTTGGACTTTTTTTTCGCGGGGGGGTGAGAATGTAATGCCAGAAATGTAAAGTAATAAATATTTGGAAGGATTAAAAAATAATGGAACCAGGAATGCGGGCGGATTATCCCCACGCTAAGCAGATGGGCGATAATATACAGGTGGCCCCATATCTTACATACCACGCCCATGTTTACATACCACACTAAGCCGTTTGGCGGCAACCGAGACGGCGACGCCATGTCTACGGATTAGCTCTCAGCTCTACATTTCAGCACGTGGACCGCCGACCGAAAAAGGGATATAAGTGAGAGTTGCTCGAAGTGGGAGTCAGAATTGGTCAAGGCAGGCTGTTGGAGTTAGACTAGTCAAGAAGAAGCGACGGTAGCAGAGTTAAGAGTTGTGTGTGCGTCTCTGATATAGGAATTCGAAGGAGAGCTCATGTTCATCTGGTATTGCAAGTGTAAAGTGTGACAAAGCATCGGTGTTACCCAAGTTATATGAAAGAAGATCAGGTACCGTACAATTAAACTATATGAGGATAACCTATTTGTCTAAATTTGTGTTTTTAAGGAAAAGCTAATTAATGCATCCCACCACGTGCTCCAACCAAATATCAATTCATCTGGCATTACACCCCCCCCCCCCCCGAACTACCATTGAGATGTATTCCACTATTATGATATTTATTTAATTTGTAAAACTAAAGAGTGTAAATTGAGTATGTGAAAAATAAATGTTTGTTCCTTTACTATTAACCTTAATTTTTAGTTTGTTAACTTAGTATCCCGTTAAGCACAGAAATAGGTGGGTTTTGCGGCCACCAACGCAATGTACACAGCAGTAAGTTTTAGAACAGATTACATGTATAATTAATATACTAATAAATAATTAATTTAATGTAAAATGCATTTTTTGACAATATTAATTTTAATCAACAAAATTAATAATCGGCACACCCCCCATGGGGGCTAATGAAACCCCGAACAACAAAAAATTCTATCGCGACTACTTCTCACAACAATGATTGAGACTATTAAGTCTTGTGATTATTTAGCCGTAAATAATCCCTTTTATTTATTGTTATGCCAAACTGTGTCCCATGCCGCCATGTCAAAAATATAATTTCGTGAAAATCTTGTAATATTGTGGCTACTACCGGGAACACAAGACATCGACCGCAGACATGAGATAGACAGATGAGCAGAGTTACTTTAAAGTAGTCAAATCGTGTTAAGGAGGTCTTAAAACATTTATTGACATCAAAATATCTAAATCCTAAATTTTCTTGCAAACAATAATTTGTTAATACCACATATGGGAAAGTAATAATTAGAGGTCCATATAAAAAATCTTTGAACATTCAAAAATACAGTAATTAAAAAAGTATTCTAATGCGAGGCCATCACTCAATGCTCATGCCAGAAATTGTAAATGTTAGACTCCTCAATTCGAATAACATTCATATGAGTTACATATCGACATTTATAAACTTTTCATGTATCAATGAGATTTTAAAATAGGGAGAAATTACTCTACGGATTAAAAATATCGTTCTCTGAACTTTTCGATGGTATGGAAACAATGCAAATCCTTGGGAGGTGAGGACAGCGGGTTCCCTGTGATTAAGATGGAAACCCTGCAATAATATTTTCAATCGCTAAGAGACCAATTTGAGCGAAAATCGCTCAAAATGGTTTTAACATGTAGTAACTTAAAAACAAACTCGAATAGAAAAAGTGCAACAAGGGGTCTTCGTGTTTGAACTGAAATATTACTGTGCCAAATTTTGTAGCTTCGATTTTCCGCTCCACGACCTTAAAACAGCAGACAAACCAATATATTCCTTTATTTTGTATAGATTACTATTGTCAATTTTTATGTACACATATTACTAAATATCATAATTTTTTATGAGAAATTTTATTGATAAAATATTATTATAATTATTTCGATATTTAACAATAGCATTGAAATTGCTTTTGTTTAATATTCCAATTTAGCTTGGATTGAAACAACAGATTTCTTTATTCTTAATGCAATACCACACATTCTCTTAAAATATAATGTTGACTTAATTCTGATATCTGCAGACGATAATTCAATTATTTTAATTGAAGAATAAAAAAAAGCGGATTGGAGGTCTTATCAAAAGAATATTTTCATGTGTGCTTGTGCAATTAGCGAATAATTGCCATTGCCTTTAGTCTCAGAAATATCCTAGCCTTTGTATCACCACTGATTATTCTTATACTATCAGATTATTTGGAAAAGGTTTAAAGTTTGGATTGTATGTATAAGGAAAACTGATGTAATTATTATTGCGCGTATGTTTCTTAATCAAGGAATATAAATACGTCTGTCGTAACTTCTTTACATATATAATACATTTCGAATTAAAAACGTGTAAGAAATTTAACAGCAAAAGCAATTGCCATCGTTTCATTCGTTGAATGAAAATAATTAGAAATTCAAGCTATTATGGCATTACATAAAGGATGATAGGTTCTTCATTTCAATTTAAAACGCAGTGTGATATGTCTTATAATGAGAATTTAATCAATATAAAATGCTTGATGGCAGGCACCAAACTCTTTGGCAGCGGAAATTGTCAAAGCTTAGAATCTCGCTCTCAGTGCGCAGAAACCAGAATTAGTTGATTTGGATTTTGCGCTATTTAACACTCTTAAGCGTTAACACTGGTAATAATAATACTTGCGATGTACCGCAAGTTTGCAGATATCTGTGATTACCACAATCAGTTATACAAGGCAACTGGCATAAAATTTTCGAAAGATTAAATTCAGACTACAATCAAATACAATTAATACGTTTATTGTAACATAACCAGAAGTTTGAGCGTGCCAAAACTTTGAATTTCCGCTCCCAGTTTAGAGATAAGCTTTCTTAAACATATGTTTCTGAGCATTTATGCCATTGGAGACATGCGCTGCCTGAGATTTATATTACGAAACCTGACACACACATTTTTACTTTCCCTGCAATACATGGTAACGTATAGAGGAAGTATTGGAATCATGTCGAAAATCGCAACTCGAGTTTTGGAAGGATCTCCACATTTCAAGACCTCTAGAATACGAAAAAACTATTTTTAGCGTGATGTCTGTGTGTGTTTCTGCCTGTGTGTCTGTGCAATGTATGTATCCACTCTTAACTCAAAATTAATGAACCGAATTCATACAATTTGCTAGGTAAGTCACTTGGATGTGACCCTAATACTGATTAGTTTTTAGTACGACTCGTAAAAACAGAACCAGCCTTTTTTTGCGAAATGGCTGGTAAAAATTTCATTTACCCGCTATGGCTAAAATACTAATTGACCAAATTTCACAAAATTTGGTAGATAAGTTACTTGTTGGATACTCTGATGCTGATTAGAATTTGGTACAATTCGGAAAAGAAAAACTTGCCTTTTTTTACAAAATGGCCGGCGAAAATTTCATGTATCCACTCTAGCTAAAATACTAATTGACCAAATTTCACAATATTTGGTAGATAAGTTACTTGTGAGACACTCTGGTGCTGATTCGAATTTGGTATGATTCGGAAAATAACAACCTGTCTTTTTTACGGAATGGCCCGCAAAAATCGAAACATCTAAAATACAAAAGACTACGTATGCTGAAATGTATCAATTAAATTCTTGTTGTATACGCTATTTTTGACGAGGAAAAGAATATAACACACTCCATTATACTTTAGGACTAACAGTTCTCAAGATATTTGAGATTTCTTGCATTTTTGTTACGCCGCTATCGGAAAAATGTCCAATTACCACATAAAAAAAATTAATTAAAAATTCAAATTTAGTATTATTTGCTGCAATTAAACTTAATCTAATGAATTATCAAAGAAATAAAGAAAATATGAGTTTAAGTCTGCTGAGAAAGTCATGTGCTGCCCACATCAGATTTTTAATATCCAGATCACATTGTAAAATGGTGCAGAAATAAAGTGTGGTAAGCATCTGTGGCCTAATTGCCAAAACGCTAAGCCTCCTCTGCTTAAAATCTAATTTAGAGAATTATTTGAACATACTTCAATGTATTATAATTTTTTAAAATAATTTTGCAAAGATATAAGTATTATTTCGAAAATTGTTACATTTTACTTGCTTAAAGTGACATGATTTAAAGTATTTTTCCCATCAAAACGCATATTTTAATGTATTAGAAGCTCAAATCATCCTGTCGTCTATAAGGAGAAACATGGCATAAGACCACCCATTTGTTAAACTCCTCTCTAGCTGATTAAGTAACATTGGAAGTTAGCTTATATAAATTCGTGGCTATTTCTTACCCATTTTCCATATCTTTATAAACAATCAATGATTAGTGCAAACCTAATGGGTCCTCCATTGTGTGTCAAACATGATGCTTTTAATTACAATTCATAGAAAATAATCATTATTTGTAATACTAAATAATTTGAATCATTTTTCACGAATAACCTAGGATTTACCTAACATCAAACAATCCCAAGACAAAGAAATATACTAATAATGACGACCATTAAACTTAAGTAGTTTGCAAAGTAGACTTAGCTCTTTATATAGGCATCATTATGGCGAATCATCCGTTTGCGTATTTGGGAGTTTTAGAAATAATAAGTTCAGTTACCCTTAAAATCCCCTGTTAGACGAGAATCTCTATTAAATAAAAGTGGTTGATAATTTTTTAGGGGGTTCTTAGCATATTGTAATTATAAAATATTTTTAAGTTTTTATAGTACAGTATTTGTAAATAATTAATCTGCAATATTATTTAGGGACATTGTTGATTACAGGGATATTCAACTAAGCTTATGTTTCAGATTTCTCACAAATTTTGAGTGCATTTTTTCATACATGGGCGCATGTAGAGCGTTTTCCGGAAAGGAGGGGGGTGTATACTCAAGAATAAAATGTATAACATCGTCTAGATCAGGGGTCGGCAAGTAATTTTAGGTGGGGTCCGGATACTTTTGAAATTTTTTATCGAGGTCCAGAAAAAGAACTCATATTCCTTACTAGTTTTTTATTTTAATTTTCACTCACAAAATAACATGAAATACAGTAGATAAGCATATTTGTATTCAAAAATCAATGGGAGAAATAACATTTGCGGTCTTGACCCAGTTTTTAAAAGTTAGGTTCACGCGGGAAGCAGCTTATGCGAAAAATGTCTTCAAGGTGGGCGGCCGTTTATCGTGAGCGATATTCGTTCTTCATAAAATTCATTTTTGAAAATGAAGTTTCATAGACATATGTGGAGCCAAACAGAGTAGCCAGGTAAATGGCTAATTTTTTGCAATTTCCATATTTTTCTGGGACATGTTTACTCCAAAATTCTTCGGCGGATGCAGTTTTATACGTTTGCAAGGAAATGTCTTCCTGCAAGTCTATTATCTCCATATGGAGTAAAGGCTTTGAAAGGCGAAACAACTTCGCAGCCACATCTGTCCATTCTGCCGCTGGAGAAACTTCAAAAGGCGATTTTAAGAATCGCGACAACTTCGCTATCTCTGAAAAGTCTTGGAATCTTGTTGCAAATTCCTTCTTAAGTTCTGACATAAAATTTGAAAATACTGCAATGTCTAATTCAGAATTATTTTTATATTCAAAAATTGTTGGAAAGTGAATAAATTCTTGACTTGCAATGTCTTTTTCAAAGATATCCAGCTTGCGACGGAAAGAAGACACACTTTGTATCAGATCACATATTAATTTCCCATTTCCTTGTAGCTCGGCCTTGTGTTTAAGGATGTATTTCGGGAAAGCCACAGTTATCATATTGCGTTCGTTTTCTAGGAACCCCAAATGTTTTCTTGCTTTTTGTGTATCCAAGTTTTCTAAGAAGGAGGTTACTTCTTCTTTTATTTCCCAAAAACTTTCAATCACTTGACCTTTACTTAGCCAACGAACATTGTATTGCAGTAAGTCAGAATGCGCCGAATCACACTCAGATAGAATATCTTTGAACTGTCTGTGCTGCAGAGCAGAATGAGACCTCTTAAAATTAATCAACCTGATCAAGCTGTCCATTACTTCTTTCAGAGTGACACTAAGTTTTCCACTAAGGGTTGCCTGCTGAATTATGCACTGATAAGATAGTAGCCCAACATTCTTATTCTTGATTCTCATTACTAGTCCCTTTTCTTTGCCGATCACCGCTGGGGCCCCGTCAGTTGAAAGAGACACCATTTTATCATAACTAATGATTTTGTCATGACTATGATTTTGTCATGATTATGATTTTGTCGTGACTATGATTTTGTCGTAACTATGATTTTGTCATGATTATGATTTTGTCGTGACTATGATTTTGTCGTAACTATGATTTTGTCATGAAGTCATCAAAAGTCTTGAATAAATCTTCTCCGCGAGTCTTGCCTTTAAACGGCAATATTGCTTACAATTCTTCCCTAAATGATTTACTTTCAATATCCAAAAATCGCACGAAAATGGACATTTGTTCCTCATCAACAATGTCGCATGATTCAACAAGTGCTATGGCGTAGCAAGGCGCTTTCTGCAGAAGTTCGAGCAAACTACTTTTATTGTCGGCAGCTAAAATTTCGGTTCTTCTTGTATTTCTTCTTGCCGACAATGGAATACCTTGAATTGCGGCAACAACATCCTCTTTCTCTTCAAAAAGTGCAGCGGCCACTCCCAACATACATTTTTTTACTATCTCATAGTCTGAAAATGGCTTCTGGTGTTTATTAAGCGTCCAACACACACACAACGCTGCTTCTGCAGATTTTTCTTGCTCCCTCAAAGAGCGAACTAGTAAGACCGTGCTTTTTTTGTAAGACGCTAGATATGCCCGAAAGTTTTTCTTGACGAGCTTCACTACCCAGAGGAAAATTGTTATGGAACTGCTGATGAGTTGTTTCGTAGTGTCGCTTTCAATTGCCACTTTTAACAAGAGCGAGAGTTCTGTTGCATATGAGGCAAACTGGAACAGCTCCAGGCCTCTCAAGCAGCGTAAAACAATATTGTTCAGTCCACTCAGCCCAAACCTTCCTATTTTCGCTATCAACTTTACGCTTTTTAGAATCCATATCTATGAAAACGAAACGTTATAAGTTTCGATAATAACAAAACGCTCAGTACGAGATCGCAACAATTACTGTTGAAGTGATTCAACGACCGCTTTCGTGTCAAAGTGCATGCTGGCGCACAGCAAAGGACCGAGGCTCTTCCACGCCCAAGGTCGCCGCCGCTAAGTAGACTCGCCCGAAAGATAAGTTTCATAAAGTGGAGTTTAGCTTTCGTTCGAGTAACGCCTTCTCTGATTAAATAAAAATTATTTCATTAAATAAAAATAATAAGGGTGGCAATCAAACTTATAGATTCTATAAGTTTGATTCTAAAAGATTTTTCTATAATATAGAAAAATATTTTTTAAATAATTTGATTCATTTATTTTATACTGTCAAAAACTTTTTGGCTGTCCAGTTTTTGAACTTCCGCGGTCCGGACCTGGACCGAGGTCCGCCAGTTGCCGACCCCCGGTCTAGATTGATGCTCGTCTTTGTTATCTTGAATATCCAAGGTGGAAAGTATCCTCCCCTATGAGCGATCATGACTTCATAGTTAATAAAATAGTTATAAAAGTTCAACTAATTTAGAAATAAGAAAATATTTAAAATGTTATACTTTGTAGGTATTTATCTTACATAGGTAATACATTTCAAAATATTGTACATTTCATTCACTTAAAGCAATTTTATGTTAAATTATTGTATTTTACTCACAAGGAAAAAAAAACTTATTGAAAGTGCGAATTCCAATATCAATTCAGTTATCATACAAAAACCTTTTCCAAGTTAAAATGACTATCGCTTAGCGTCCCCAGTGAAGAATATCACGCTACGCTACTGGTAAGTAGATAAATTTTTAGAAATTCTTGAGTTTTCTAACGGCATATCTACTTACTGCACTTTTGGAAATGATTGTAATTAGGAAATTGAAGCATTCTTGAAATTGTGTGCTTACTATACTTTGTAACTGTATAATGTCTGCTTTGTAACTGCCTAATAGGCGTTGCGCAATGAAATGTATTAAGTTGACACAGCCGTATATAATGTCTGCTTACTACACTTTATAAGCGCAATATTTCACTTTGTGATTGGGAAATTTAAATTTCAAACCAGTTGTGTAATGTTGTTGTTTCTAATCTCCGTGGTGAAGGAAAGCCTTACACCACGTCCAATAGACCCCTGGTCCCATGGCGAAGGGTAATATGCAGCTTCGCATTATTGAGGCTCTCCAAGGGCAGAAGACTGACTAAACCTCGACATCACAACATCCATGCCCGCTGGCGGGATTCGAACCCACAACCCGGCAATCGAGGGATCAGTCGGAAACGCATGCCCCTGACCGCTCGACCACCGCATCGGCAGTTGGGTAACTGACTTCATCGATCACTATATAGGTTTTCAAAAAATGAGATCGCCGATTATTTGGTGTTACAGATCACTAATTAGTGTGTAATCGATGTCCTGGTTGTTGAACCGAAAGCGCGATTATAAGTATTATTGGATTAGTACCATTCTATCGGAACGTTACTCTTTATTTATTTGAATACAAATTTGGAGTTTATAAAAAGGACATGGAAGAATAAATGTGTTTAACATAGCATGGTTATTTTTATGTGTGAGAACAGTTAATAGAAATAACTGCTATTAATAATTATAATAATATTGTTAAATATACATGGTCGTAAATTCGAACATAGTGGACTTATTATTGTTGTACATTGCTTTGTTGTGCCGCTATATGAAACCCACCAATTATTTAACTTTCGCGCGAGTTCTGCAAAAGAATTATTAATTAATATAATACTAAATTGACTGCACCATTTTAACTTTAACAATAAAATATTTATTAACACATAACATACTAAAATACTCAATTTCAATAATTACTATTCTTATTAATTATTTAGGAAGATAGCATGCGAGACCAGTATTAAAATGCCTAAAGTATCTTGATAACCTGTCAATATTTGAGGAACACATACCTTCAAATCTGTCTTGGTCACCACCAGGTACTTCGCCGATCATATTACTGGATTAGACTCGAAGTACTTACTCACCACACGTAATTCGACGATCATATTGTACTGCTCACTCGACACTCGTACTTGTGTCATTCTCGTAGTCGACACATCTTTCTAAGTTTCGTGCTCCTTGATTTCGAGATGTTAGTCTTTTTCATTTTTAACACTTAACAACAAAGTTGAAAAGTGTTTATGACTTTGTTCATTCTGTCTGTCTCTCTGTCTGTCTGTCTGTCTGTTAGCACGATAACTGCCGTAAAAATGACTTAATCAAAATGAAATTTTAGTACGTTGTTCAGACGGTCTGTAGGACCTATGGGAATATAAATAAATAATACCACCCAATTAGTTTTGGATTGAACCCGGGTTGAAAAAATGAAATACATTGAACCCTATGGGACCTAATTTTTCAAACATTTTTTAAGCGAATTTAAAATTCACAAATTGCTTCGAAAATTTTAGGTAATATGCAAATTATTCCATAAAATATATAAAAAAAAATTCAGCAAAATATATTCAGTAGTTTTTTAAATAAAAATTAAAATAATAATTACACCTCTTATAGGAAGCGATCACGTAACCATGATATGAAACGATCACGTGACCAACTTCAAAATATAATACGGCATCCATCTTGTCTCAAAATCGTCATTTTTAAAGTTCTTTTTAATTCATATTGAGTGTTGTATTCGTCTTAAAACCTCTTTATTTTCGCTTAAATTCTGTGCATCTACATACTGAAACAACGCAATGACAATATATTTGAATTTAAATGAGCATCCAACTTTGATTATTTCTATAACGAAGCCTATTTTTCACTTATGTGAAATGTAAACAGCAAAATATGTAGGATGAGTTGTATTAGAATTGCTGTATTTTTTTAACGCAAAAGTATTTAGATCATGGAATCTGCATAGCTGATAGGAATGAAATATTCATTGATTTTATACAGAGAAGGACGATTTTTTTCGAAGAAGTTTTAAGCATAGAGTTTAATAATTTGTAGTTCCATGGTCATAATTTTTAAAAAATCTGATGTGGGCAACACATGACTTTTCTTATATAATGTAATGAATTTACTACGTTTACAGTAAAAAAATAGGTTTTTCATATAGTAGATACTAATATTCTTTCCAAGATATTGAATTTTCGACAATTAGTCGTTATTTTCATCGATTTAGCGTCATTTTTATCCATTTAGCGAGATTTTCGTTAATTTGGCAACATTTCAAAAAGTCGCCAAGTTGGCGACATTCCGCCAAATTCGTCGCCAAAATCTCACCAAGCGTTATGGATGAAGAAATAAGGTATTCTTACAGCAGACAAATGACTATTGGCGTTCAAATAAAAAATATTACTCAAAGTATCTTTTTCCATGAATGGAACGAGCTAGATTCGCGAGAATGATGTCACCCAATTTATCGTATGGTATTACATATGAAAAGTGAACATGTTTCTCAATAGGAAATATTTTTTTTTTTATTTTATACGACTTTTTGATAATTTTTTTGAAAAATGTGCAATATCTCGTGAACGGTTTGTGTTAGCGTTCTAAAATTTATGCCAATCGTTTTCTAATGAAAAATTACATAGGAAATGTCTATTTGCGTAACTTTATTAGTGGTTTTGATTTTTTGACGATTTTTTCAAAATTTTATTCGAAAATTTAGGGGGATTCTGAGCATTCGATTGCGTACAAAAACAATAGGCTTCCAGTGTTTACGGATTGTGAATTTTGTACCAAATTTGGTTCGAATCGGTCCATTCGTTCGTCAGTTATCGTCTCCACAGACTCACTGACACACACACATACTTTCACACACACACACACACACACACACACACACACACAGACATCACTTCAAAAATGTTTGATTCGTGATCAGGGATGCTTGAAACGTGCTCTCCCGTCGAAAACTCGAATTCGAATTTTCGACCTCGTCACAATACTTTCCTTATACATTATGTATATAAGGAAAGTAATAAAATAAATTATTATAGTATTGTGATGAATGGGAAAATGTTATTAATGAAATGCTGTTTTTATAGAGAGATCCAGGCGTGTTATTTTTTCTATGACGTCATTTGAATTAATTTCAGTTGTTTTCGCTGAAGTTTTCAAATATAATAAATTATCGTAGTATTATGATAGTTTTAAAAATATTACCGAGGATACATTGCATTTTAGAGATGTTTAAACCAGGCAATTTATATTTTAATGCCGTCATTTGAATGAAGTTCATTTTTTCCGTTGAAGGTTTAAGTTTTCAAATATAATAAATTAATGTAGTATTGTGATAAGTTTTAAAATATTACTTAGGAATGTATTGCATTTTAGAGATGTTTAAATAAAATTGCATTGGAGTTGGAAAGTGTTTCATAATCAATGCTTTAAGCATGATTGATCTTTCTTGTTTTCCAAGTCTCTTCATCTTGTTCTTATGTCACAGATTGTGGCTCTGTTCGCTTGTCACTCCTACTTTGCTCTCATTTGCGGCCTTGAGGGCAACTCTACAAGCTTCATTTGAATTGGCTAGTTTTTTTTTATCCAATGTCGTTCTTTACATTACTTTAAGAGTTCGTTCGACCCCTCTGTCTCGAGGCCCCTAAATTTATGAGTTTCTCTGACCTTTGAGTTCACGTGTCGTAAACACAGGCATCATTAAGTATTGTTTGACGTTTCAGATACAATAAAATTACTGGCATAAAGCTGTCTCATTAATAGCACAGCACTTGATGTGAGATGCATTTCTGGTCTCACATAATGTAATTTTGAAAAAGTAAGGTTACATTTTTACGAATCATACCAAGATTGAATCAGCAGCAGGATAACCCAGAAGTGACTTATCTATCAAATTTTGTAAAATTTCGTCGTTCTATTGAGTGAGATCGGATGCATAGATTGCACAAATAAACACCCAGACAACCACAATGACTGATAGAGAGACATATTATAGAGATACATAAAGACACCGACACATAAAGAGACATAGAGAGCCGTCACTCAAAAAGTACTTTTGGGGGTATTAGACAGCTCGAAAGGTGTAGATCCGTTGAAAACTCAAATACCGATTTTCGACATGATTCCAATAATTTCTCTATACATTATGATGTACTGTAGAGGACAAATTCTGCCCAAATCAGATTTTTAATTACCTTATATACAATAATGAAAAGGAAGGTATTGTGACGAGGTCGAAAATTCGAATTCGAGTTTTCGACGGGAGAGCACGTTTCAAGCATCTCTGATCACGAATCGAACATTTTTGAGGTAATGTCTGTGTGTGTGTGTGTGAAAGAATGTGTGTGTGTATCAGTGAGTCTGTGGAGACGATAACTGACGAACGAATGGACGGATTCGAATGAAATTTGGTACAAAAATTACAATCCATAAACACTGGAAGCCTATTATTTTTATACGCAATCGAATGTTCAGAACCCTCTAAATTTTCGAGTGAAATTTAGAAAACATCGTCAAAAAAGCAAAACTTCTAATAAAGTTACGCAAATAGACATTTCTTATGTAATTTTTTATTAGAAAACGATTGATACAAATTTTAGAATGCTAACAAGAACCGCTCTCGAGATATTGCGCATTTTTCAAAAAAATTATCGAAACGTCATATAAA
Source organism: Amaurobius ferox (assembly GCA_951213105.1). Taxonomy (NCBI): domain Eukaryota; kingdom Metazoa; phylum Arthropoda; class Arachnida; order Araneae; family Amaurobiidae; genus Amaurobius; species Amaurobius ferox. Next base: position 107,396,229 of record OX578135.1, read on the forward strand.
ATAAAAAAAAAAATATTTCCTATTGAGAAACACTTTTTATATGTAATACCATGCGATAAATTGGGTGACACCATTCTCGTGGATCTAGCTCGTTCCATTCATGAAAAAAGATACTTTGAGTAATACTTTTGTATTTGAACGCCAATAGTCATTAATCTGCTGTAAGAATAAATTATTTCTCCGTCCATAACGCTTGGCGAGATTTTTGCTGACGAATTTGGTGGAATGTCGCCAACTTGGCGACTTTTTTAATGTTGCTAAATTAACGAAAAACTCGCCAAAGGGATAAAAATGACGCTAAAGCAATGAATATGACAACTCATTGACGAAAATTCAATATCATGGAAAGAATATAAATATCAACTATAAAATTAATTTATTTTTTTTGTTGTAAACGTAGTAAATCCATTGCATTATATAAGGAAAGTCATGTGCTGCCCACATCAGATCTTTTAATAATGGACATTAAATTTATTCATATTTCTGAAGTTAACTAAAGAGGCATCCCTACATCGCTAGAAAAAATTTAATAATAGATGCATAATACTTTCAGGTGAAATTGTGTTTATATTATATTTATACTTAAAATATTGAACTCCATATATTACCCGTATTTAACATAATTTTTAGGATGCAAATAATCTTCTAAAGCGCGTTTTAGTTCTCTGGAATATAAATTATGACATGCATCTTGCATAACAGGAAAATAGGTGAAGCGAAAAATACAGAGGCGAAACATCTAAGCTGTTCTAAAATGTGACAGTATCTCTTCTGAAGCTTAGGTTTCATGCACTAAGGTCATAAATGTCTAGTTTAACTATACGAGTAAGGTAACCCATCATACTGACAGCCCTATCTGTCACGCAGTTTTCTGGTTTAAACGACTACCCACGATGCATAGAATAACTGGTTGCTAATACATATGGTCGATAAATGGAGAGAATTTGGCGGGAAAATTTCGTAGATGAGTGCTAAGGCGTTAAATAGAAGTGGTTCACTATATCACGATAATATAAAAACTTATATGTGAAAGATATATCTACAATATATCATTCACATCTACCACTTTCAAAGGAACAGAACAGCCTTCTACTTCAGGACCGACAAGATTTACAACCTCACTTACTCAAGTCAGATAAGCAACTGAAATAGAATAGCACATCTGGATGAAGGTACGAGGAAAGATGTTGCTATTGCCACGGGAAGAAGTAAAACAGGAAAGTATCAACGAGGCAAGAAAACGACAGGCTGGATACTATAAACAGAAAAAATAAATACGTGAATGAAAGAAAGATTGGGTGTACGCCGTATTTATGAAGACTTAATACTATCTCTACATACATCGAATGTATATTGGAAGCATTGTGATGGAGTCGATAATTCGAAATCGAGTTTCCACGGAGCATGTTTAAACGTTCAAACGGAAGAGCACGTTTCAAGCATCCCTGAACTTGAAATGAACATTTTTTAGGTTATTTTTTTGTGCGTGTTATTTTTGGGGGGTGGTTGTGCGTGTTAGTGGGTGTGTCTATAAGTCTGTGGATACGATATCTCACTAATAAATGGAGCGTTTCGAAAGTCATTTTTTATGAATCAAGAATACTGAAATTATATCCATTAGAAACGCTATCGAACGTTTATATTCAATCGAACGAAACCCCAAACTTTTCGAATGAATTTATAAAAAAAAATTAGAAAAATCAGGACATTCAATACTGTTAAATAATTATATAATTGTTTATTTTAAAACTAACGACACAGACTTTAGAACGCTAACTTGAACCGTGCTTCAGATATTGTAGGTTTTCCAAATAAACATATATAAAAATTACATACAACATGAACAGTTAGTAAGTATAATCAAATATGTATCACTTGGTGAAAATTTTGGCGACAAATTTGACAAAATATCGTAAACTTGTTGAGGCCAAAGTTACGAAAATGACACCAAACTACTTAATTAAAACAGTATTTTAATATAATGGAGTAAATTTATCAGGAGATGTTAGTAATATTTCCAATTTTCAAGTCATATTTGCGGGAAATGCAAGTTAATTTGTTACCTCAAAATAATTTTACATGTTGCAGTCCCTAGAAGCGCCAAATGACAGTGTACTTCGCAACGTTAAAGACATTGTGCTGTGGATATTGTCCATTATTATTTCGTATTGAAAACAATAAAGTACTTGGTATGTAGGGAAAATCATGTGCCACTCACATGCGATTTTTTTTATCCTGTTATTATTGCAGTGGATTTTTTAGCGTTTATTTCATGGTTCTTTCCACATTGATGACAGCCAATACTGATTTTTCTGTCATTAATATTTTGTCTTACTTTATAGTGTAAGGTTGAAGTGAAACTATCTACTAGTTTACTATTATAATAGGGTTTAATGCATTTTGGGATACACATGTTGGATATGTATGTAGGGATATTTATGTTTTAATTCGATGCATAAATCATCATAAAAGTTTTAAAGGAGCGCTAATGTTATATCCTTTTACTGTTATAAAATTATATTTTTAATGAAAACATTTTTGAAAGCTAACAACTCAAAAAGTATTTTTCCATCGATCCAGAAGGTGTAAGGTATATCATTTTGCACGGCAGGGACAATTCACCCGATTAAGACCGTAACCCAATGAAGAAGACATCTACAGGGACCGTGCTCTCCTTACCCTGTCACTAACCTCTCGGAAGGACTTTCGAACCCACAGATATTACGTGCCCGCAATACTAATTGTATCACCAAGAATATAAACTTCAGTCACTCTAGCGAAGCGCCTGATAATGGTCCTACCATTCAATTTCTGGCCTGTTACTACAGTTAAACTGTTCTTTTCTTTAACTCTTTCTTGAAGACAGTAGCGACGGCTATAAAGATTTTTAAAATATAGTATGGCTATAACGAGCATTTAGAATGTGCATCTAGCGCTTTCTTGTTCATGGTAAAAACGCTTAGTGTGTATAATGTAAGACAATGTGTGTAATTAAATGACACATAGTTTTGTACGTTTTGTAAATTGTTTAAATTATGTTCTAAAGTAATGTTTGTTTTGACAAATTTGACTGGTTAATTACCCATTTAGATTAACCACTAGGTGATAACAGCGATCATCAATTTATAGTTTCTGAACAGATGGTTATGATCAGCGGTTTTGAACAGTGGTTTCGAACAGCGGTTTTGAACAGTAGTTTCAAACAGCGGTTTTGAATAGTGACTCTAAAGAGTGGGTTCGAATATATAACAGTGGTCTAAATCCTGGTCCAGACATGATTTTATTAAACGAGGATGAAAAATCTGATGTGGGCAGCACATGACTTTCCCTGCAGACTTATATTAACGTTCTCTTTATTTTAATTAAATTTATTTCACTTTTAATTTAATTTTCGTTTTCATTCGGTAACTGACTTATTTTCAAAGGTGGCGTAGAGAAAGTACGAAAAACTAAAATATCGTCGTTATAACTTTTCGTCGTTAAAAATTACGTATTAAACGAGCAATTAATGGATATATTTGAGTATACCTAGTTCTTTAGTTTAGTTTTTGACGATTTTTGCTGGCCATTTTGCAAAAAGAGGCAGGTTATTTTTTTCCGAATCGTACCAAAATCTAATCAGCACCAGGATAACCCACAAGTGACTTATCTACCAAATTTTGTGAAATTCGGTCCAGTAGTTTTTCAGATAGAGTGGATACAAGTTTTTGCGGTCCATTTCGCAAAAAAAGGCAGGTTCTTTTATTCCGAATCGTACCCAAAACTAATCAGCACCAGACTCGCTCACAAGTGACTTATCTACCAAATTTTGTGAAATCCGGTCCATTAGTTTTTTAGTTAGAGTGGATAAAAATCTGCACAGACAGACAGACACACAGACAGACAGACAGACAGACACACAGACAGACACACAGACACACACACACAGACGTCACGCTAAAAATGTTTTTTTCGTATTCTAGAGGTCTCGAAACGTGTAGATCCGTCGAAAACTCGAGTTGCGATTTTCGACATGATTACAATACTTTCCCTATACATTACCATGTATTGCAGGGAAAGTAAAAAATCTGATGTGGGCAGCACATGACGTTCCCTGCAGACTTATATTAACTTTCTCTTTTATTTTAATTAAATGTATTTCACTTTTAATTCAATTTTCTTTCTCATTCGGTAACCGGACTTACTTTCAAAGGTAAAATACAAAAGGAGAAAATACGGTAAACTAAAATATCTCGTGAATGGCTAGTCCTAGTGTAATGGGGTTGGTCTTATTATTTTCCTCGTTAAAAATTACGTATTAAACGAGCATTTAATGGATATATTTGAGTATACCTTGTTCTTTAGTTTAGATTTTGACGAGTTTTGCGGGCCATTTTGCAAAGAAAGGCAGGTTATTTTTTTCCGAATCGTGCCAAAATCTAATCAGCACCAGGGTAACCCAAAAGTGACTCATCTACAGAATTTTGTGAAATTCGGTCCAGTAGTTTTTCAGTTAGAGTGGATACAAGCTTTTGCCGGCCATTTAGCAAAAAAAGGCGGGTTCTTTTATTCCAAATCGTACCCAAAACTAATCAGCACCAGACTCGCTCACAAGTGACATACCTACCAAATTTTGTGAAATCCGGTCCATTAGTTTGTTAGTTAGAGTGGATACAAAATCTGCACAGACAGACAGACACACAGACAGACAGATACACAGATACACAGACAGACAGACACACAGACACACACACAGACGTCACGCTAAAATGGTTTTTTCGTATTCTAGAGGTCTTGAAACGTGTAGATCCGTCGAAAACTCGAGTTGCGATTTTCGACATGATTCCAATACTTTCCCTATACATTACCATGTATTGCAGGGAAAGTAAAAATCTGATGTGGGCAGCACATGACTTTCCCTGCAGACTTATATTAACGTTCTCTTTATTTTTATTAAATTTATTTCACTTTTAATTCAATTTTCTTTCTCATTCGGTAACCGGACTTATTTTCAAAGGTGGCGTAGAGAAAATACGGTAAACTAAAATATCTCAAGAACGGCTAATCCTAGTGTAATGGGGTTGGTCTTAATATTTTCGTCGTTAAAAATTACGTATTAAACGAACATTTAATGGATATATTTGAGTATACCTAGTTCTTTAGTTTAGATTTTGACGATTTTTGCGGGTCATTTTGCAAAAAAGGCAGGTTATTTTTTTCCGAATCGTACCAAAATCTAATCAGCACCAGGGTAATCCACAAGTCACTCATCTACCGAAGTTTGTGAAATTCAATCCAGTAGTTTTTCAGTTAGAGTGGATAAAAGCTTTTGCGGGCCATTTCGCAAAAAAAGGCGGGTTCTTTTATTCCGAATCGTACCCAAAACTAATCAGCACCAGACTCTCTCACAAGTGACTTACCTACCAAATTTTGTGAAATTCGGTCCATTAGTTTTTTAGTTAGAGTGGATACAAAATCTGCACAGACAGACAGACAGACAGGCACACAGACAGACACACAAACACACACAGACGTTACGCTAAAAATGGTTTTATCGTATTCTAGAGGTCTTGAAACGTGTAGGTCCCTCGAAAACTCGAGTTGCGATTTTCGACATGATTCCAATACTTTCCCTATACATTACCATGTATTGCAGGGAAAGTAAAATGACTTCACGCGTGAGTGAGTGATATTTAAAAAAATATTACAAATATTTTTATATCTCGTTTCTGAAAATAATATATTGTATAATAAAGTAAAATTTTATAAACATTTGATTTTAACAAACTAAAAAAATCCGTTTTTTTCCTCGTTTGAACTTCATCAGACACACAATCGGCTAAGCACTTTGGTAACGTAAATAACTTTAGTAACGCACTAAAAGCACGTAAATATTCCACTTATAGTAATTGTATTCTATGATTGAGCTGTACATGTATATTTCTGTAAAAAATCAATGAAGAAATCAAAAGCTAATATATATTTTTTATTTTAATTAGCAACCTATAATTGGATTTTTAATGAGTGCGTCAGATGCTATTTGTAATTACAGAATTATGTTAAACATTTAAGATTATTTTTGTTAATTTAAGAAATGTGTAATATTATGTTTCTTTGAGAAAGTGATTTACTTTGTAAATAATATTTTGAATTATTTATCTATTTTTTATTTTTTCATCAAAACCTTTCTGAAAATGATGAAATATCATCCGTATGTAAAAATGCTTTATAGCTGTAACATTCTTTAAGATGCTACCGTGGTTTTGTAAGGTTTTAGATACTTACTAAATTAATCGAAAGTTTGGTGCTTTTAATGCCATAAAAAATGAATTTATTTGTAATGGTAGTAATTACAGTTTCCAATTCATTTCATTTTTAATGTGTAAAATATGAGAACAAAATCGATTAAAATTCACCACAGTAGGGGAATAAAAAATCTCAGAGATGTTTTATGATAAAGTCATTGAAATTTCACAACATTTTTATGAAACTGTATAGGACGGAATGGGATTTTTTTATGCATTTTGCGAGATTTTGATGGATTCACAGATCGAATTATTTGTTGAAAGTGAGTACATAAAAATAGCAGAAGTTGCATCATGATTGTTATCATTTGATGACTGATATATTTGAATGCTTTAGTAATTTCGTTTCGTTCCATGTGGTGAGCAGGATTTTCAGGCCCAGTTAGTTGCTGTTGCTACGTGATTAGATATGTGCTATACGGTGTATACCAAAACAGTTTATAAGAGAGTAACTATGGCTTCTCCAGCAACATAAACTAATTACATAAACAAAGAAAAATATGAATAGTTTTGTTTTCTTAAACTAGGGATTTCTGCCCTCTGCTCGATACAATTGCCGATCCCTGTAATTCGCTATACTAGTTGTTGTCCCCTGGTGATCGATGGACTTGCTGCGAGAGATCTTTAGTGCCGCATGGTATGCAGTTGTATTACTGTTGGGGACACCCCTTGTTTGCTATCACTGACTATCCCTAGGAGCTCGTTTCGCGGTCCCTTTTAACCCGGCCGGTGCACACGACTGACGGAGTGTTCCTCCTCGCCTCGACCAATTAAATCCATGCCCATAGTGAAGCAAAACTTTCACTTTAGAACTGCATAAACATATATTACAACATAAACTAAATCAAAATTTTGTAAAGGGGCTCTGTTTTGCAAAAATTCAACTTAAAAAATTGCAATGCATGTTTCAAAAATTGCATTCCTTAAAAAAGCTTTCGTCCTGCTATTCCTAGTCTATCCAGGGCGCGAATTTGCTCGATCTCATATAACCTTCCTTTGACTTGACATTAAATATCCCTCGTTAAAATGCAAAAACGCTTTATTTCAGCGTATTTCCCTAATATTCCTCTACAAAAGTACCAAATTTTATAATTTTGTTATGTTATGCTTTTTTGGCTACGAGACATAGAACCTCGAGAGACGCGAAATCTATCAAACAGCTCCGGCGGCGGTGTTGTCCGTTACTTATTTTTTTTTTTATAAAGAGATATACCAGTATTCAATGAAATGCGGTTAAATTTATTTTTTTAAGAATGGCTTGTCAGTCAAAAATAAGTATCATGTGACAGATAAGAATTTTCGACAGAATATTCCCAGAAATATGCCATACTTTCATAGAATATTTGTATATTATATTTATTTACCTGACGGTACACGTATACTTGAAGATTTAATACTTATGCATAATTCTGAACTTTTGGAATCCATGTGAAAACTAATATCAAAAATAAAAAAAAATCATTCGTTTTTTTATATAGCAAAGAATTGTTATATATATATTTATTTACTGAGAGTAAGAAAAATCTATGCAAAAAATATCTTAGATAGAATTTAAAAAGTAGGTATGCACATTTTCTTACCCCATGTTTTAACACCATATTTTACCCCATACTACCTTACTTCAATAACTGAGTTGTTTTAAAATATAATCTTTTGTTTAATTTCCCAGTAGTGCAACTACGGAAATATTTGTTTTGGAAAACAGTATTTAAATTATCCAATGCGGTTTTTTTTTTATTCTTAAAACGTCCTATTTCATGATAGTCCAATGTAACCGTAAAAAAAAAGAATGTCAATTCACATAGGTAATTATACACCAGTCAGACAGCGGTGATTTTCTGTTACAGATTTTACTCAAGGGAGCTACAATAATAATTCTATGAGTGAAACGAAACAGCAACTTAACATTTTCTTATAAATTTCCGAATTCATCTGCATTTATAAATCACAGTGTGTGTGTCTGTGTGTGTTTTTGTGTATGTTAGTTCGTTGATTTAAAAAAATAGTCTTGAACTCCCAGACTTTACGCATTAAGCTGATACTATCGAGCTTTGTGCTCTAGCAGCCACTAAATATATAGCAACCAATTTTTGTAGCAATCAGTTTTTTAGTAAGTTCTGTCGCGATGTTTCAAAATTTATATATACCAAAAAAAACCTATCGAATTCTAGAGGTAGGTGAAAATTTATCTGTCTGTCAGACTCTTTTTTTCTGCAAGGGGTAGGTGAAAATTTATCTGTCTGTCAGACTCTTTTTTTCTGCAAGGGAATAATAGTTTTTCCCTGTAGTACTCTTTTTACCCTCAAACATGAGATTATTTATAAATATTTAAAAATTTATCAAATTTTTCGAATTTTTGAAAGTTTTAGCGACATGTACGGTTCAATACCTACGTTAAAAAAACCCGCGAACTACTATGCTATATACAGGGTTTCGGAATAGGTTTTAGTACATACATACTATACAGATTTCAATGGAAAAAATGGTTTCTTACAAATATTTAAAAATCTATAAAATATTTCGAATTTTGGAAAGTTTCGGTTTTATACCTGCGTTTTAAATAATTGCGAGCATATCTAGCCTGAGTAGGGACACTTTGGAATAGATTTCTACATACATGATATATCTGTTTCAATGGGAAAATTCGATTTTTACAAATAGTTTAATTCTATCAAATATTAATATCTTTCAAAGTACATCTTCGGTTAGATACCTATGTTTAAAAAATACAGCGAACTTCTAGGTCGAGTAGGAGCTTTGTAATAGAAGCAGCATTCATACGAGATCGCGTTTCAATAGTAAGATAGAAATAGTTTTGACTTAGATCTTAATGAACTTCTGAATAGAAATATTATTTATTTGCTACTATGATTTAAAATAAAAGGTGATTGCTTTAGTCAAATTATGAGGATAATAGAGAGAACAGATTTATTGTTGATTACTGAAACAAAGCATTTTACTGGTTTCGCAGCTTTAAAAATATCAGAAAGGCTCTTGCATGATTTTTAATTATGTGTTTCTTGAGCTTCAATTAATTTTATGTCTTCTTGAGTAAAAATTATGCAAGCAGTTTTTCTGTATAATTAAATTCAACAAATATTAAGAACGAAAAAAAAAATGCTTCTTTATTCTTAGAACAGGCCAGACAAAGGACCCAGTCTGGTTGACGCCAGTTTTACAACGGTCCTGACCCGAGAGGTCAGTAAGTCATAGAAAAGGGGCTAAAGATGGATCCACGAGATTGTTTCAAAGTTCAACCAATAGGCATGATATGTTGTCGCATCACCCTGAGTTCAACCAATGATAGCTGGAGAGGCGTTGTTGAGACCCAGACCGTCCGACCTACCAGAAAGGTGTAAGGTAACTGTATGGACGGCCGGGAAGTGCCTACCCAATTTAGACCGGAACCCAGTGGGGGAGGCATCCACAGGGACCGTACCCTCCTTCCCCTACCACCAACCTCTCGGAAGGACTTACGGACCCACATGTTTAACGTGATCGTACTCCGCATGAACACGGCGGCATTTGTGGCAGCGTGCAAAAGCTGGAGAGGCGTATCAAACCGCAGGCAAAAAGAGGTGGCAACCGACAGAAGGTTCTACAGACAGATCGGCAATAGTGGGGGAGAGAGTAAGAGACGGGATTGAGACATGCATAAGTTTCTACAGAGATAGACAATATAGATGAGAATATAGTTGGTGAGTGCAGTGAGTCGGGAAGCAGACATGTAATTAGATCGGCACAGGTGCATAAAGATATGCATCAAGGTTCTCATTACAGTGCAGTGAGAATAGATATGCATTAAGTTCCACACAGAGGCAGACAGGTGCAACAGGTGAGATGCGGATATGCATCAATAAGATGCAGTGGTCACATAGAGATGGTGAAACAAACAAGTTTCGATTTTCAATTCAATGCATACCAAACGTCTAAAGACAACAAGAAGGTATGTGCAAATCAGATTATAAAAGGTCATAGTCAGTTTAGGAATTTTTATTAGCCTGGTCTCACATGTCCTATCTCCTTCGTAAATATATAAGTTTAATTGTTGTAATCTAATTATGACTAAAAGGTGCTCAATAAATATGCATTTTAAAGTTAAAATTGCTAAAGTTAATTGTGCAGAAGTATTATGTTAATATGTTTTGTTCCAGGAACTCGTACTAAATATTTTTATTGTGTAATTATGCCGCACAAAGTAATGTTATGCGACTTATGATCAACGGCCATGTTTAATATGTTTTTTAAATGTTAAGTTAAACTTCGTTATTGTTTCTGCACCACAGCTAGTTAGAACTGAAATATGTTTTATGTGTTTACTTAATTGATTCACGAGATCTCAGATGAAATAAATCGTTTTCTTGCATAATAAAGGAAAATATCTATGTGTTTGTCGTTAAAAGCTTTAGCGGAAAATCTAAGTATCGTACGACCATGAAATTTGGTATAAAGGTACTTCAGAACCCGAAAATATGCCCTATCGAGGGTTATTTTTTTAACGTTCTAATAAGATTTTTAGTTATTCTATATTTTAGACCGAGTTACAATGATTTTGAACAATTTTCACTCAAATTGACTCCTTGACTGCCAATAATATTATCACAGAGTTTCCACCTTCACACAATCGAAAGGTAAAAAAAAGTCTCTTTCAAGCAAGCTTTGAACGGAAACCATACTATTATCTTGAATTAAATATATAACATACATACTTTCCATGCGTTCTAAACATGCTTGAATTTTATATTGCGATAAAAAAATTGACAAATAAATCACTGCTTATAATTTATCACTAGCTACTTTAAATATCCCAAACTGCTCCAAAGCAAAGATAAAATTCCTGAAGTCATCCGTTCAATAAATAACTATTTTAAATGAGCCAGCTATTAAAACTTTTGAGTTTGCAGACCATTTTTTTATTGAAGTCCGGACCGTGCGATTGAAATTTTTCGACCTACTGGAGCCACTCATATATTCGTGCATGAGCATAAGCATGAAAATTATAGCCATTTACTTCCTTTTGCGTTTTCATGAGTGGTGTTCTGAATATAACGTGGATTGTGATTCTCTATTTGTAATTTAGAGATCTTATTTGTACCGTGAGAATGACTTTGGTTCAAAACAGGCGATTTGGAAATTGAGTATGGTGTTATCTGTATCTGTATTATTTAAGTAGCGGGCACTTATTTTATGTGAATGCATATTTTGGACCCGGACAACGTGGGATAATTCGTTCTAGTCTTACATAAGAGTTTACGGTGAGACAGCAGTGTGGACCTGACCTACCTCTCGGTTTACAGGTTTAATTCCACACCACTGGGAATCGTCGACAGACGACAAAGCTGAGGTCCAGGAGAGGACAGGCGGTATAAGAGCCAGTTGGATGACCAAGAAGAGACTCAACGCTAGGAGTAGTAAACGTGACCTCAGAACCACACAAACCACGCCCCCAGGTAACAGCTCGGAAAGCAGCAGCCCAGAGCCGTACGGCTCCAGGAGCAATCAGGGGACCTCAGGGGAACTTCATTTAATTGAGAACACCTGATCGAAAAAACACCCTAACTCCCTAGGGAGTGCAGGGCAGCCATGCAGAGCAGGAAACGATAGTTGTCGAATACAGTAACTGCCTAGAGGAACCAGAAGAGCCAAAGAGGATTGGCACAGATTGCTTAATTTGGATAGTTTTGTAGAGGATTTCGACTTTTCACAACTAGGAAGTTATGCAGAGGCAGCATACAACTTAAAGAGGCGCTGTCGTAACCCAGGTTTACACCTGTACTGCCAGGCTAACTTAACCTAAAATAAAAGAGGAAATAGAGAAGGCTAAAAAGGGCCGGGAAAGAAAAAGGCCGAACGGAAGAAAGCGAAGGCGGATTGCTCCTCAGGGAAACTAAAACACTTAGAGAAAACGGCTAGAGATGGTCAAAAGAGGGATGTTACCTCCCAGAGCATGGAGTTCTAGCAAAAGAGGAAGGCAGCGGGGGGGGGCTGCAAAGAGCTTAAGAAGACGTGACTTAGCAATTACGAAAGTTGGAAAGACACAGGAGAGAAAAATAGCCTAGGACTTGGGCCCTCGCCCTAACCCAGAATCTTACCCGCAGGCAGAGCCCGGACCAGGAAGGAAAGGCAGAGCCCGAACCAGGAAGGAAAAGCAGAGCCCGGGCCAGGAAGGAAAGGCAGAGCCCGAACCAGGAAGGAAAGGCAGAGCCCGGACCAGGAAGGAAAGGCAGGACTCGGAGAAAAACGTGGCGGAAGAAGGCAGGAGCTTAAGCAATTTCCAGGTAGCTAAAACTAAGTCCTACTTAACTAAGGAGAGCCAAAGACGAGAGAAATAACGGGGAAGGCAGCCTGGCTGAATAGACTATTAAGCCAAGGGGGAGACAAAGTAACACGAGGAGGAGAGGCATTAGCCTTTCTGGCTGGGCAATACATACGAGTTTACTGTCAACAATCTTTAAGCATGTCTGCTTTAAAATCTTTGAGCATGGCCTTTCCTCTACTTCATTAGGAATGTGTACTACGAATTCCCGGACTCAATAGGAAGGATATTTGAGTTTTTTAAATAAAAAAATGTATTATTTCTGAATTCAGAAAAATAATACTGCAATACAAAAATTCAATGCGCATATCAGTAAAGGGCATTAAAATGACCAGTTACAATATGAGCAAATGTGCATATCAGTAAAGGGTAAGTAAGACGTGCAGTTTTTATGTGACTATATTCAGCAATGAATTCGGTGCGTAAAACATTAATTTACATCAAATATCCTAATTAAAACAAAATCAGGTTTCGAGGAGTTACTGTTGAACAGTGAGTGCATCTGTAAAGAGGATGCAACATATGCAATACTTCTTTGACCATGCTCAACAGTGAAATAGATCTGTAAAATTTTTGTTTGCAACCAATATTTAAATATCAGAAAGTTTCGTTAAGTTTAGGAGAAACTAACTTTGAACAAATTTTGTAAATGAGATGTAACACGTGCAATTTCTATTGGATCATATTCAGGAACAAACTCTGTCTATAAAGAAGTTTGTAAATTTGTGTGTATGGTGTAAATTAACACCATATATGCAAATGTAAAACAAATATCAGTAGTTTTTAAAGGAGTCTTCGTATTTTGCGCACATCAATAAATAGTTTCAACACGCAAAATATTTATTCAAAAACATTCATCTACGAACGCGTACTGTAAAAATTTTATTTTGCATCACATATCCAAATTTCCAAAACAATAGGTAAGTTTTACTGGAATTATAATTTAATAATATATTTCAATAAACATGCCGGGCGAAAAAAGTTTCAACCACATTCAACAAAGAACTCGGCCTTTAAACCCTTGCTTTGCAGCATGTATCCAAAGAAAAATACTAAATCGATTAAAATTTATAAGAGTTATAGTCGGACAAAATGCATTAGTAAAGAGGGGGGGGGGGGGGGTGAAGAACCTGCAATTTTTATCAGAAGAGGTTGGACAACAAACTCGGAGTGTAGAACATTAATTTAGATCATATATCCAAATTAAAAAAATGTTTTAGAAGAGTTATCAATGGACAACTAAAGACAGACAGACAAAAGTACATCGCGTCCATTTCAATAGCTAATGCTTCTTCCTGAATCATGCTTATACCCTATTAAAAACGACTTTTACAGATACCAATTATTATTAATTCATGGTCTGGTTTGCTTAACTTGGGTGCAAAAACTTGCTAAAAATCGCTAAGTAGGCGGCATTTTGTAACATGGACCATCCATTAAAACAATCGGTGCCTGTAAAAGTGGTATTTTTTAGTAAGTATATAATCGACGAAGAGAGAGAATACAGCATCATCCCCAAGATTTCAAGTCTTGGATAATGTTAACTTAATGTAATGCATAAGAAGGAGCTAATCTGCCAATATAGACAACCATATTCTTTTTACTTCGACCCAGACCGTCCGACCTACACGAACGTGTAGGGTATCTGTTGTAATGTCGAGATTCGATCTCGCATTACTTTTGTATAAAATGTATAAATTTATATAATGTATTTCTGATAGTCTAATTTTATATACAGCCCTTTAACTATTTTAATTCTGCTTTGAACCCCCCCCCCTCTTGTCTTTTTATGTAATTTATATTTTTGAACATTTATACTTCCTAAAACCGCAATCTGAAGCTTTTTTAAAGTATTATTTAAAACCTGCAGGCATTGGAGAGTTATTTCGTCCGTTGAGTTTGAGGTCACTGTTTTGGCTGATGTAACAGGAAACTGAAGTTAATTTCTTATACAATATGTTCGTTTCTGCTGTGAAGATTGCGTAGAAGTGGCGACTGGAGCAACTGAAAGGCATCTGGCATTGATGGCGTATTGATGGCGTGGGAAGAATTTTGGCGGTTGGATTCGAAAAATCTTAGATCTCTCTGCGTCCGGGGGTGTGCATATAAGCTTCGCACACAGATTTTCCTTGCGCATTTCCTCCCTTTTGACTGCTTACATCTGACGGTCGTCCGGGCACCGGAGTTTTCGATGCTCACTCCATGCCTCGGGAACTAGTCCTAGTAGCCGGTTCTTGGGTTTCGTGAGCATTTGATTTCTGCGCTTGGGATTGCAGAAATGTTGCCCTGAGACGTTCTGGATGATCCGAGGCCCATACCGGATCTTGTCACTCCTGTAGGAATGACCTGGGGCCCATGCCGGGTTTGATTCCGCCCGAGTCTGTGTCTGACGAAGCCGGGTTTTGCTAGTTGATTGATTCCATGTGGAGAGAGATATCATGAGCGATGATCCTGTCCGGACTATGCAACCGTATGGCACCGCTGGTGTACCGGACCCATTCTATATGGAGCGAGTAAGATTCGCTAGGGTCTGATCTCCGTTGGTCTGTTTTAAGACCCCCCCTTCGTCAACGTGGTTCGAGTTAAGCCTTTGCATTGTAAATTCGATACGAACCCTGAGGTTCGTTCCCTGGAAATCTCAGACTGCAATTTAACTACCTGATGAAGACTCAAGAATTGCGAGCTTAACTTCCTTGCAACCCCTTCACCGACTCGCACATTTAATTACATGCTTTCAATGTTTAAATTAAGAACATAAATTGATTACCTATAACTTTTAACTGTTCGGAGATTCTGAACTCTCCGAATGTTCGCCCCAGTTTGTTTGACCATACCACATATTTATATATTTATTATTTAACTTTTTGCCACTTTTTATTACATTTTGAATATTGCGGCTCAGAAACCTGTGATATTTCGAATAAGGGTTTTGCGCCTAAGTCCAGTGGCGTGGCTGATAAGGATTCAACAGTTGTTTATTGTACTCCTTGAATTTTAACGTCTTTAATAAATGATATTATTTTAACTTCTAAATTTTGTTTGTTTATTGTGTATTTTATTTTATTTTGTTTTATTTAATATTTGTGGCTGAAGAAGTTCCTTAAAGGTAAGGGTTTTGATTTTAAATGTTTTATTTGATGTTTTGGTTCTTCTGTGTTTTTAGGTAGTTCATCTTGTAGATTTACTTCTCCGGACAGGAGGGTGAACCTGAGGGTTATTATTTGCGGCCTTTTCAATCACGGGTTTGTAAGTGGTGCGGGTGCTTATGTGTCTTCTACATTCTAAATTTAGGAGGTCACTTCGGCGCCTTTACACTGTCTAGGACAGTGCCACTCAATTTAGAGCAGAACCCAGTAGGGAGAGCATCCATAGGCGACTGTATCCTTCTTTCCATAGGCGACTGTACCCTTCTCTCGGAAGGACTTACGCACCCACATATAGTTAACGTGCTCGTATTCTGCGTGAACACGAGGACAGTTTCGAGCAGAGATTGCACTTGGGATTGCACTCCGACTTGGGTCGTCCGAGTGCAATCCCAAGTGCTAACTGTGAGACCAGGAATAGATATGTGAAACCAAAAATATGTGAGACAGTTTTACGTTCTTCATTTATTAAGGCTGTAATGTTAGACAATGGCAGTAGACGTCAGGATGCCTGTTTTTACAACAGTTTGACCTGAGAGGTCAATTAGGCCATAAACCTGAGTGGAAAGTGCAGCCACGAGATTGGCTAAAAACGTTGACCAATATGGATGATGCCTGATCGCGTTGCCCTAAGATCGACCAATAGTAACCGAATGGGCGTTACAGATCTCAGGCGAAAGGGGGCTGCAACCGAAAGGCGCTGAAAACGGATATGCACGACTTCTACGACAGGGAAAACACAGAGACTCCGCAGAGGAGATTACAGGAGAAATTCAGCAGAGAATGCCATGATGATTCTGTAAGAGTGTGTTCCACAGAGATTCTATAAAGAGTCCACAAAAAATGTCTTGATATAGACTTCAACGAAATGAGCAGATGCAGTACGAGTAGGACCATAATACTTAGAGTTAGTGCGAGTACGCTATACACTGATGCAAGAGTTGTGGTTAATGGCCAAAGATGAAAGTGAAGGTATGTACCCATTGTAGCAGGTCTTAGAACATCTTGATAATAACTTACTGGTCTCACATATCCAATCTCACATTTTCAAGCTCCTCAGCGAATAATATGATAATTATTGTAATTAATTTAATAATGAACCAAATGTTGTTACTAAAAGATTTTATTTTATAGTTAAAAAATTGTGGAATTCATTGAGTAGCATTATGTTAATAAATATTCTTTTACAGGTACTCGCAGTAGAGATAAATATGGTGGGTTTTAATAGCGGCACAACGCAATGTGTTTTAAGTATTTCACGATTTACGATATTTCGGCCATGTTTAATTAACTTCAATGAACTTCAACTTATGTTCTTTTTTGTGCACCACACTAACCACTAGGCTGTGTCATCCCTTTTGGCTTGATTGAAACGTACACAACCTATCTATTTTCAAGATAATATAAAGTCCTTTCCAGGGATAATGGAGTTTAGGTTACATTTCTTACCGTCGCCGAGGATTAAAGAGGCACATTTTGCGCCCTACTTGCCGCCCTTTTTCAAACTTTGCATAGTAATAAGTCATACACTCTTGTATCAGTACACTGGAAAACATTCTGCAACTTTTGCTCATTTTTTCAGCAACTTTGATAATTTAGGCAAACTTTATAAAAAATCGTAATTATAGCCGTTCATGAAAAGTCCAGCTTTAGTTCTGAAATATTAATATTCAGCTAATTATCGTCTGCCGAAGCGTTATTTCTCTCTCTCTCTCTCGCTATTTCTGTATTTATACTAATATATATATATATATATATGTATATATATATATATATATATATATATATATATATATATATATATATATATATATATATAATTGAAGAATTTTAATTTACTTGTATTATATATACCATAGATGGTTCATTAATTGAAATTGTTCTGTATAGTAAAAATGAAAATAAGATGGTCTGAAGTGAACATTTGATATAAAAAATGACTATACGATAAGCTGGTGAAGATGATAAATAGAACATTATAAAAAAAACAGGTACTGAATTGGTATAAAATACCCCTTTTTTCCTGTTCCATATATAAGTTAAGGAATTGCAAAAGAATTATATATGGTAAAGATTGGTGAATATATTCCCTTAACGGCACCCTTAGTTTAAATATTCTTGTGCTATAAATCATATATGTAATACAGATACTTAAGGTCATCTTGTCCCCTGCATAAACATACATGGTGTAAATGCATGAATAGTGTATAAGATGAAAAGTTTCAAAGCAGAAAAATTCTTTGCACATGGAGCTAAGCCTTTCTGGCTCCCATTTTTTTTTTTTTTTTGAAAATGAGTAAATTGAAAAAAGTGAAAAGCATTTCCGAAACCATTTACGTTATCAAGGGTCATACCTGGTTTGTTAATACTGATTCTACGTTTCTGTTATATATATATATATATATATATAAATTCCCAAAAAGGACAAGTAGCAATGTACTCGTTCAGATTCTAGATGTGTGACAGAAGTACCGGCCGGGGGGAGTTGCGACCCCCAGCACTCCGGTTAAAGCTTTTTCCGCCATGGCAAACGCTCCCGGTAACCGATACTCCCTACACGATTTCCTTCATGACCCTTTATACTATATATATATATATATATATATATATATATATATATATATAGCATAGTAAACATATTAAAATAAAATTATTTCACAGTTATCCAATTTCTCTCCAGGAGTTGGCGCAATGCAGCACATTCTCCTAAAGTAACATACAAGATTCATATGAAAAAGAGGGGAAATGACCAAGTGCAAGGCATAAAATGGTAGAGGGGGATGGCGACCCCTCTTTCCCGTTTAAAAGACTGATTTTATGCCCCGGCAACACTCACGGTACCAATGCCACGCAGAAGCCATACTTCCGTAAATGTGTCAAATCAAAAACACTCGAAAAAGTGCAAAGAAAACAAATAGGAATCGACCAGGATCGCAAGGGAAAGAATGGAAATGCAGCAAATGCCCCTGTCGGTTAAGATGGAGTGCATCATATATAACAGAAGTCCACGCATGCGCTATTCGTTATTTTCACTTTCATCGTTCTATACCTCTGCCATATCCTTTAAGTAAGCATTTTCTCCCTTTTTTGTATTAAATAGGGAATTATAATAACATTTCAGGAAGCCAATTGGATAATTCCGTTTTATTGCCTCCTTCATAATATTCCTATTATGCATGATGCAA
The DNA here is from genome assembly GCA_951213105.1 of Amaurobius ferox. Classification (NCBI taxonomy): domain Eukaryota; kingdom Metazoa; phylum Arthropoda; class Arachnida; order Araneae; family Amaurobiidae; genus Amaurobius; species Amaurobius ferox. The sequence goes on from OX578135.1 coordinate 107,415,157, forward strand.
TCAGACTTGAAAGTATTAATGCGCTGATTTCTTTTGAGGTGACCAATGACGACATTTCTGAAAATGTTTTTGGTCAAATTGGACCTCCAATCAATAATGCGGTTGATTTTTATATTGAAATTGTTTCTCTTGTCATATAAGTTTGAAATTGTTTCTCTTGTCAAACATATTCATTAGTCGATGAATATGGCCTTTTATATTACAGTAGAAGATCGCCGCCAAACTTTATTTTTGATAAGGAATTGTTGATTCATGGACTTTATCCCTTTTTCTAATTCAAATTTTTTATGAATTTTCACGTTTTGAAAGTATTCGTATTCGATTCACCATAAACAAGTTTAAGTGAAAGAAGGAAAAGTTTAAAAAGAAAGTAGATGATCAGTTCTTTTAAATTCTATAGTCATCTGACTGGTATGGTTACACTATACTTTATATATTTTGGGGGAAATAATATTTATAATTCTTTAAAATGTTAAAATATACATTCATTAACAAATAAAAATAATTCAGATCTGAAAAATTGTACAACATGTAAATATATATGACAGAAACTATGCATATTGAAAATAGAAACCTTATTCATGTAAACAAAATTGTGTTTTGAATAAATTCGCAGTCGCTACTTTAAGACGGAAATAAAAATGGTGTGCTTCTTTTATACGAACAAAGGCAGGAAATAAAAATATCTTTTATAGTGGGTAATTTAAATTCAAGAATACCGGAAAATAATTTTTATGACCGTACAATAGGCACATAATGTCTTTTAAAGTGTATTCCTAACCATTTCCAATAAAAGTTCAATAACTATTAGAAAGAATGCGTGTCGGGTAAATTTTATTCTATTTCAAATATGGAAATAAAACGATGCAAATAAGATGAAATAATCAAATTTAGGGATTTGAAATAACAGTATTTCTTGATAAAGCAGATGTGTATAACTATGCTTCAACATTGTATTGGAAAATAAAATTTATATTTTTCACTAGCCTTATCCATTAACATTTATATATATAGTGGCTCCCAAACGTGTTCGTACACTTTAAAAATATGTGTAAAAAGCGCTGTCGCCTGGAATTTAATTCGAATATAAAGTTCAGTATTTTTTCATATCATCTCCATGTGATTCGAATAAAACTTAACATTATTTTAATTAAATATTGACTAATTTTTTTTTATAAAAATGAAAATGCAAGGAGGCAGAGAAACAACATGTCACAAAAGTGATCGTACACCGAAACATTTTCGGATAAATTCATAAATAAAATTATAGACTGTCGCTTTTTTTTTATTTTTGCATTGTGGTGACATTTAAAACACCGTTTAGCTTTCTTCTTTGATTGCTTATTTCGTAATATTTATAGTATTATTTAAAAATGATTCGTAGTCGTAAGGAAACGACGAACATCATTCGAAAAGTGATTGTTTTTCATCATAGTAGCGGTAAGTCAGTTCGTAATATAGCTAAATTAGTAACATTTATCCCACTCTATGGTGAAATATGTGAAAAAATGCTGTAAAGAAGAAAATCCGATCGAAAACAAGATAAGAAAAGGTCGTCCGGCAAAGTTAACTCAACGAGATCAGAGATTTGTAATTAGAAAATTTGTGAAAAATCTACGTTTGAGTGCTGTAAAGATTTCGACAGAATTTACTGAAAAATTTTCTACATTAATTCCATTTGAAACTGTTCGACGACTGCTCAGATCAACTGGATTACATGGGCGTTCTGCCCCAAAAAAATTTTTATAAGTGCGAAAAATAGAAAGCTTAGGCTTTCCTTCGTAAAGTCAATGATAACTAAGCCCGAAACGTATGGGAATCATGTCTTATTAGCAGGTGAAAACAAATTCAACATTTTTGGTTTCAATAGGAGTATAATTGTATGGAGAAGAAAAAATGAAGAACTTAATCCCAAGAACTTAGTTGGAACAGTAAAGCATGGCGGTGGAGGTGTCCTTTGTGTGGGTGTATGTCAGCACCAGGACTAGATAATTTGGTATTTATTGAAGGCATAATAAATCATGCTCTTTATTTAAATATTTTAAAAGACAATTTAAAATTATCAGCCCAAAATTTGGGTATTGGAAACAACTTTGTTTTTTATCAAGAAAAACTATCCTAAGCACACCGCTCTCAATGTTCGCCTTTGGTGTCTCCATAATTGTCCACAAGTTCTGAAAACGCCATCTCAGTCGCCGGATTTGAACCCAATAGAACACATTTGGAGAGAACTGGAGGTTAGAGTTCGAACACACGACATTAAAATGAAAAGCGAACTAAAAACAGTAATGATCGAAGAATGGAGTAACATTGATGCAGAAATAAAAAAAATAAATAGCAAACTCTACAGGCGTTTATAAGCTGTTATGGATGCTAGAGGATATCCTACTAAGTACTAATTTCCCGAAATATTACAATATTTGCAGTATGTAGGGACTTTTCTAAAACTGTTCGAAGACTTTTGCGACATAACTTTTGGTTACTTTTTTATAATTAATTTTTCCAAAAAAAATGTTTACTATGTTTATAAAATATTTTATGTGGCTTTGTTAAGAACAATCTATAGATATTATTAAAAAATTCCCATACTGAAATATTAATGTTTATTAATATATAGAGCAGTATTTCATTGAAATTCTTAAGCGTACGAACACTTTTGGGAGCCACTCTCGCTCTCTCTCTATATATATATTTCCCGGCCTTTTCCTTATTATTACTTTTCACCGTCACCCCTAATTTGATTTTTTGAAATGTTTGTTTTTTTCCTATGGTATCGAAGCTGAGACGGATCGTGTGTCACCAAAACCAATATAGTGATAATGTTCCGTAATTTTATGGGCTCACTCCCTTACTCAGTAATTTAAATGTATTACCAATTTTTTTTTCCTTTTCCTTTTCTTTTGGGAGGAGACGATCATCGAAGATGGGGCAATTGCAGTAAAATTTGTCCTGAACATTCCTTTATTAAAAGGAAAGATATTCACACAAATTCAGTTGTTTTAATTTAGTAGACAAATATATCTATACTCAAGGTCCTATTACTAAAAAATTTTCCGTGTCTATTACAGAAGTCCTATCTTTAAGAGATTTTTCTAGTCCTATAAGGTCCTCATGTCTGAATAATCTACACTGTGGTCGTTAGATTAATAAGAATCAGGTTTGTATCCTATGTAGGGTGGCGAGCCGCCTAATGTACGCACACATACTGACAGTAGTTCAAAATTCATTTTAAACTGTAGATATCGATCAAAGTATTTTTTGTGTGTATAAAGACTATTAGAGTTATAAAATGATCTTACCCAGTTCCATTTCAAATCTGAAACCATCGACCATAGAAAACTGTCTTACAAAGTATAGTTTAATTTGCTAGTAATTTTTGAGTATCAGTAGGAGTTTTTCACATTAAACACAGGATGGATATATTTGCTGTGTAGAGAACGTTTATGTCTCTGAAAAAGTAAATTTTAATGTACGTAACATGTGCCAATACATTAAATATACAAATTAGCCTGTGAATAATCCATGGCAAAAATGTTGCTTGAGTTATTGTTATTTTTACTAAACATTTTCCCTCGAAATATATATTTCTTAGGATCTGCTTTAGCGACTAGAGGATGATTGATATTGATTCAACATCAAACTGTAAAGTAGGTTGGGGTCTTGAGAAAGGATTTTCACTTGTAATTAAAAATTTACGTTTGACTTCTATTTTTCAAAATGTATTTCAAGATTGGCTATATATAGAGTTTAGATGATGACTGATATATATTTAAAAAAAATTGCATCTTATTTCAGAAGAGGTTGGCGAGTTTACTAAGGACTTCTACTTGCATTTCTGGATATGTCTCTCTATTCCGAGAATTCGTATGACTATTTGACATAAATATACAAAGGAGAACAAAACAAACATTTGATAGCTCTATCAGAAATGAAGTACGCTAACGATTTGCCACCATCTGAAGTCTTCATAAATATATTGCTGTAGGATTGTAACTTTAAATAACAAAAACTTGTTTCATTTAGAAATAAACTCTAGTGTCAACTTAAAAGAATAAGCAACATAGAAAATATATGTTATTCTCAAAGCACTACTTGAGTTCAATTTAGTTAACAACAAGGTCCTGCTATAAATCAAATCACCTAGAATGTTCAAGTGTATACTCCAGAGGCAGATTTCTTAATTATGCTTGGAAGTAACACTTTTCTAGAGACATGTTCTACGCAGGAAAAACATTTCGGAAATAAACGTTCCAAGTAGTACTCCATTCTTATTTGGGGAATAAATAGGAGGTAAACATAACGCAACATAGTGTATCCAAAAATTGTATTCATAATAGCACTCATAATAATGTATTCGTAAATATTCTAAAAATACATTAATTGACACAGAAAATGCAACACCATGAAAAAGTTAATAGAGTGTGATGATAAAGGACACACAGACACAGTTGGCATATAAGTAAGCAATGTTGATTCCAGAAGGACAGTAATGACAGAAAGAGGGTGATCAGTAGGTAGTAAGATCACCTCTTGCGGCGATACAAGCAGTAACTCTTCGAGGAACAGATGCAATGAGCGTGCGGATAGTTTTCTGACAGATGGATGCCCATATGCCTTCAACCATCCTTTGCTTTACAGGTCTTTTTCCGTCTGAGGCGGAGGCAGGGCAGTTAAATGACGGTCATTCACGTCCCATACATGCTCCATGGGTGAGAGATCTGAAAGTAGCGGAATCCACGGAAGCATCTGAATACCTTATAAGGCTTGTCTGATGATGTTTACTGTGTGCGGTCACGCATTATCTTGCTGGAAAACAGCATTTTTCAACTGCTGAAGGTAGGGCAGTTCAACTGATCGCAGCACCTCATCCACATATCGTTGTGCGGTCATTGTGCCTCTGATACGAATCAGAGGTGATCGGCTATCGAAGTAAATGGCACCACAAACCATGATGCCGTGTTGTCAAACAGTGTGACTTTCAACAGTCGTTTACAGGATTCGTTATGGTTCCACATCGCCTCCAGACTTTCACACTGCGACTGTCATTCGAAAAACAGATCTGAAACTCGACACTTCCGAGACAGATCCGTGACAGAATACTACCCTATTCCATTCAGTCGTTCAAGAGACTCGGGCCCGATACCATTGCAATCTCTCATGTCGATGTCTTATCGTCAATGGCCGTCTTCGCAGAGGACGGTTTGAGTGCAAGCCGCTTTCAGTCAATCGTCGTGAAACTGTTCTCGCTGACGTTGGACTATCCAATGTACACTGCAAATTCTGCAGAATGTCGATAGTCGTCGTCTGTGGTCCGCCACCTCATGCCTTCGAATGCGTCGATCAACTCGTGCTGACATACTTCTGGATGGACCTGTACCTCTGCGACGATTCACATACTTTTTTCAATTCATCTTTTCTAAATCCTTTGAACAGTGGACGCATATGAGCGTATTTCATCGGCGATACACCGGTACGACCATCCAGCCGTATGTAAGCCTAAAATGAATCTCCTCACACGATCGTCAAAATGCTGAAACAGACTTCGACGACATCGGCCAGGTATCTCTTCAAGAGTTTCCGTAGTCAGGGTATCTCTTCACGAGTTTCTGTAGACGACAGACAGTAACAACTCTCGGCTCATCTGCTGTTTCCACCTCTTTTATCTTCAATCACGGAATCTTCTTGCATTTCAGGTCATTTGCATACATCGGCCTGCTGCGTTTGACTTAGGATTTGAATAATTATACAGCCAAAGCTTGATGGTGTTGCAGTTTCTATGTCGGGTAGTGTTGAAGACCCAGACCGTCCGACTCGTCCAGAGGACTTAGAGTAACTAGTTGGACGGCCGGTATGTCGGGTAGTGTGTAAAATTCAATGCCGTTTTAAGAGTCAAGTGCAAGGTAAGTTTCAAATGAACTATCGAGATGACAGTTGAACTTTCCATTCTTCTCCTCCTAACTAGTGATCGGATCTAAGGTCCTCAGTCTAAATCTTACCATTACAATGTACTTTCCTGTTAATTTACTTATCCCCATAATGATATAATGTTGTTTTAATAAGACATGTTTTATAAGTATTATTTGGCTCAATTAGTCTCAGTTTTCAAAATTTATTAATTATTTTTTTTATTTATTTTTTATTTTATTCTGATCTTTGCATACAATAGTTCCCAAAAGTTTTGGACATTTTGTTCCCGAGGAAAATTATCCCAGGTCGACTGGGCGATTTGTATAATTTAGTTTTCTGTTTTACTTGTTATCTTTATTGCTATTGTTATTATGTTTCATTATTATTTCTGTGTTATATTGGGGTCTGGGTCGTAATCCCGACAGCCGAAATCCCGACAAGCCAGAATCCCGACAGCAGAAATCCCGACATGCCAAAATCCCGACAGGGTCGAAATCCCGACAAGGTCGAAATCCCGACAAGCCAAAATCCCGACAAGATCGAAATCCCGACAAGCCAAAATCTCGACAGCCGAAACCCACTCTTGCACAGACTAATACAACACTAAGGCGGTCATCGCAGTGACGTCACTAGGGTTAGAATTTACTAATCAGCACCCCCCCCCCCATACACACACACGCACATGCGCTGGACTCACGCTCCCTCTTGTCTCCATCTGCTTGCTACGACAATGGCCATATGCTATTTGAATATGCTATTTGAACGTATGCAGAATGTGCAAGTGTTTTTTTCTTTTTTAATAAAATGAATTTCCTAAATCTTATACCGACCTGTTATATCATTTTAATCTTTGTCATTTCAATTTGTCAAAATTTATTTCAGTAATGGCATAATTGCTATTATTTAGTGATTAAAACTCTTAATTTGTAAAGTGTAGAGATGTAAAAAAGCCGATAATTTTTATCAAGCTATACATATAGGCGTATGCGTGGGCCCAACGTGAGTCCAGCGCATGTGCGTGGGGGGGGGGGGGCGGATTAGTAAATTCTAACCCTAGTGACGTCACTGCGATGACCGCCTTAGTGTTGTATTAGTCTGTGCAAGAGTGGGTTTCGGCTGTCGGGATTTTGGCTTGTCGGGATTTCGACCTTGTCGGGATTGTGACTTGTCGGGATTTCGACCCTGTCGGGATTTTGGCATGTCGGGATTTCGGCTGTCGGGATTCTGGCTTGTCGGGATTTCGGCTGTCGGGATTATGTCCGGAACCGGTTATATTGTTTTATTGTTTTTTCTGCGTTGTTCTGTTTTATTGTTATTTCTATGTTTTTCCCGGCCATCTGTTGTAATCAACTATCTAGTTTAAACTAGAAATTAAACCTGAGTATATCGAACTTTAAGCAAAATCGTTCTTAAATCAGCTTTTCAGGGAACTGGTGAGAAACTTATATGAATTTCAAACTTGTACCTCATACTGAGACAAAAGATATTGTATATGTATGAATGTGTATAATATTATATGAACATTTCAAAATTTTAACGCTATTGATAGTAGTAAATGTGGGGAAATTTAAAGACACTGTCAAAAATTGTTCAGAGTCATGTGACTACAACTAATAATACAATAAAAAAAAAATAATCCTTAAAGAAAGAAGACGCATCTGAGTTAGGTGACGGTAAGCTTTACAAGACCTCTTCTTTAAGCCAAAGGAACAATATTCGCCCTTAACAATCGTTAAGAACAGACTGCCTGTTGGAGATTGTTAAAGGCGGAACCTGTTTTTATGGGCTGAAGTAGTGGGTGCAAACGCCCTTGATAGATACAATTGTCGTCATCTAACTGACATATGCCTGCTTTCGTCAAGGATGACTTATGAAGAATTTAAGTTATTGTCTTACAATCAGAAGTTTTATTTTTTTTTTTTGTAAAAATGGAAGTGTTACCAAACTTTTCCGTTTCCCATTCCAATTTATGATTACTCTACGATGCCAGATCCCAAATAAGAGTCCGCTACTTAAATAATACATTTACAAAATTGCCTTTTCAAACCGCCTCGATGTCTGCGCTCTACAACAGTGGAAATCAAGTAATAACAAAAAAATAATAATGATAAAAATAAAATAAAATAAATTTAACGGAATAGAAGATGTGGTTTAAAATTCACCGAGGTAGGCATATACAGAAAATTTCACCAGTTACTGGAGAAAAAATATCTTTTACGATCGAAATAAAAAATTTCAATGTTTTTGCGTTTGCTTAAAAAATCATAAGAAAAAAAATAAAATAAAGAAGCAATTAAATTTTTTGTCAGAATGTAAAGATATGCGAACTCTTTTCCCCTTTATAATTGTGCTAATCTTATTTTTTGGATGCAGCAAAATATGTATCATATACCCAAAATAATGCAATTTTCCATGTATTTAAAAATAAATAAATATGGAAGAATTATTATCCCACGGATTTGATTCAATTATCTTTTGAAAGAGTCTTCTTCGATTTTTTTATGGTGTCCAGATGAAAATTTTTATTGGACTCTAAGGTCTGAAACTATTTAGTCTCTAAGGAACCGATTTTTGTGAAAATCACTCAAAACCGCGCTAAAACATAGAATAACAAAAAACGGATTCGAAATTTTGAAATAATCTTCCCCATGTGCATTTTCCCGGCTCCTGAAGTACCTCTGTATCAACGATTCCCGGCTCTTAGATTTTTCGCTACAGACATTCAGGAAAACATCTTTATTATACAAAATATTATGCAAAATTATGGTATTTTATTATACAAAATTATGGTAAAAATTTTTACAATGTGTTTAATGTTTAATGACCTCTCATTACCTTGAAATCTTACAATAGAATAATATTAAATATCTTACATCACAAGCAAAACTTTATGTCTCCCGTTAAAATAAAATTTATGATTTTGCAATAATTTAATTCTTTTCGTACTTTAATGATCTCAGTGAAGAATTTATAGGTCGATGCTTTAGCCAGAGTTAAACTACTCGGCGGCATCAACGGCAATGGAATGATATTGATTTCTAAAGAGATGGTTGAATGAAGAACAGAGAATGTCCCGACTCATGAAAATATTTTAAAGCATTTGTCACATTCTAAATTGAACCAAACACGTTTATAAAATGTACTATATTAAAATGTATCGCGTTAGAAATTATTTTTTTATTGCATTATTTCTTTTGTATATAAGGTAATTAACTATTAATGTGATAATGAGATAGCACGCTTATTGCAGATACAAGCATCAGCGGACAGATTTAATCAGTGCCGGATTTAACCACATTGACGCTGGAAGCACAGAAAATTTTGATTAAAATTTATTTTTAATAATTAAAATGTATTTTTAATCCACAGTTTATTTCCCATTCTGTGTGCATACCTTATAATATACAGCAATTTTGATGGATAGAACTGAAAAAATGTGTTGAATTATTTGTTGAATATTGTAAAATCAAAACTTTACAATCTTTCAGTAATGCAGTAAAGTTTTACAATTTTCATAATATTATTTACATTTCACATTGCGGCACAATCCAAACGCAGAGTCTGAAAGCAGTGTTTTAATCATTGTGTAAATCTTGATCTGGGAATCAGTTATATTCTACACCATCTGCATGGGCACGGTTGTAAATAGTGCAATATTTCGTTACAATACAGTCCTTCTTCCAATGTTTCGAACTCAAAAACCGATCAAATATGAATATTTATCCTTCTTTTTAGCATCATGTTTTTGACGCTTGGCTTTGGATTACATTTTTCTGCCCCTAGAGAATCTGACGTCCGAGGCATGTGTTTTTATCCGCTTCTAAGGAAATATGGCACAGGGTTTCATCCGACTTTTTAGAGCTTCTTAGCGTGGAATGATACCTACAATGGCAACAGTCAAACTTACTATATGTTGTAATTTTTTTATTCTCTTTGGATATCTCTAAATGCAGTTTTGTCACGCATCCAACATCAACTTTTATATATCACAGTGAACTAGGCTGCAATTGCATGAGTTGTGGTAATGCTGTAGTCTTCCTCTGCTTTCTTTCAAAGGTGGAGTATGTACGGGAATGCAAGTTGATTCCTTAAATAATCGAAGCAGACTAGCTGATAGGATAAAATGGTCAAAATAGCTGTAGGCTGATTCTGGGGATTGCAAATAGTATGGAAAAAACCTATAAGATAGAAAATCATATATGTTAGGCGACGCACTCGAAATACACGGTTAACCACTGGAAAGGACTAAATATTCATCACGCCGGCTGAAACATCTCACAAACTGGAGGTGTAATGATGTAGAAATCGGTAGGTAATTCAGAATATTCCTTATGTGATTAGGAACAACGAACAAGTCTTCCTATAGAGTTGGTATGATAAAGATATGAAAACTGACTAGAAAAAGTAGCGTAATGGTAGCAGGTGCGACACCCAAAAGGAATCCAAGAAATATATGTTACTCGCTTCGGTGTGTATGCTCAACAGATTATTTCTGGACGTCCAATGGTGCGGTGGATGTTGAAGGTTGAAAACGTAACGGTCACTTGCTGATATAGGTGAGGGGGGAAGAAAATACTCTTGAAAGGGAAAAAAGATCATAGCTTTTCCAAGCTATATTTATTATCCGTACACAGGTTATGGGAATAAAGACATTGGAGCTTTTACACCGAACACATTCGTATTAAAATCCGTAGAACATATGCTTGACTGAAATCTGAAATGTCCAAATTATAAATGTAATCAGTTGGGAGATTGCAGGTCTTCCCAAAGACTTACAAGAAGGAAGCTAAATACTTTAAATGCAATTAGGCACTCAGTTGCAAAAGTTCGAGTTAGTGAGCTAAGAGAATTTGCCCGCGGGTGCACGATCCGTTTATCAGCTATCCATGTATTTTGACAACTGACTATCGAATTTTTTGTCACTATTACAGAACTTGGTTAATGCGCTTAAGTGGTTAAAGGTAATTGTGATAAAAGTAGTTCCCGAACGTATCTTTATAAAATTCATACGGGGATTATTCCACGTTAATTACATGTACTTTTGCGCCAGGGTTGCTACTCCAGACAAGCGCGGCAATTGCAATGCGTCACCGGAAAGTTTCAACACAATCTGGCGGATTATCAATTCGAAATAAATATTTTAACACCATGATTTTGATATGAAATCAAAATTAGTTACTTTTATCGAACTGTGTGAAGGACGTGGGATTTTTGCGTTGTGCATTTTAAAATCAGGATTTGGAATAATATTACATTTTATGGAAGAATGCAGGGTACGAGAGAATCAAGGAAATCTGAAGTTTCTGTAAATACTTTGAGTATATCAAATCTATTACTTTACGCAAGTACTATTATCAACATCCATGACAGTACACTTTTTTTATTTATAACACTGCTTTTTATTTATACGTTTGGAATTTCTTAGCATATAACGAAAGTACGCAGTTTTTCTTAGAAATCATTTCACAATAAGTATCCTTAGCTTATCAGCACAATCATGTTTGGTGCTTACCTGACAAAATATCCCTTTTTCGTAATCTTTGACATTTACCAGTGTCTACGAAACTTTCAACATCGCGTATTCCTCATAAAATTTTAACGTTATGGAAGTACTCCGTTGTGACATTAAATAACATGTTAGACACATCCGGTAATTGGCCTCGCCCCATTTAACGGATTCATCTTATTAATGCACCCCTTATTCTGATGAGATTAATTTATTTTACGGCTTATAAATTTGAATAATCATCCTCATTTTAAATTTAAGAAATATTATATTGAAGCTAATCACACTACAATAACTTTCTGAATATGCAACTCAATAATGTATTATATTCATACCATTCTGAAATTAAATGATAAAAATTCTCTAGTTGTCATTATTCGTTTGATAGGGTTTTCTCTACCAATCTAAAAAAAGTTAAACTATTTTGTGGTAAAATATTTGTATTGTGTAGACACAATTCGATATTAAATAGTTAAGCCAATTACTTTGCATAATATATAAGAAATATAAAGCGATTAATAAAATGATATCATATGTTACTTGGAATGGCACCATTTTTTTTAAACTTGTACTTTGTGAAAATGTCGATTTTTACTACGTTATCTGTCTCTCTTGCGTATAAACTTAAAAAGTATAAAAAATTGCTTGATGCTTAAAAGCGGAAAATACAAATATCGGACTGCTTACCGCTTTAAAATCTTTCAAGAAACCCCATATGTATTAGTATCAACGACAGTTTGAAAAACACCTCTAAACTTGGTAGGAGAGTCTGTAAATACTCCAAATGACTTTGGAATTAAAATTCCTTATGTAGACGTTAAGTGCATCAGCAGTAATGTCACCATTTCCGATGGAATAAAAGTGATAGCAGCGTCCTTTGCTGAGAATTGCAGAAGTTACTAACACGAATTCGAAAACAAAGGAAGATTAAAGGAAATTGCCAGATACAAAGTTGCAGACTAATATCTAGTTAGTAAGAATATACTCTAAATCAGTTACAATATGTAATTATTTGATTCAATATGGTTATAGACGACTCCTTGTCTTTTTCCAGACAATAAACATATACAGAATCTCATGCATTTATTATCTACAGATGGTTACTACGTCATTATATTTTCTTTTCCTGTACTCGTTAATTACTAACCTTAATTCCAAAATAGGTTTTGTGGCTTCGCATATAGCAACCAACGATGTATGAAAGGAATTGATTGTCTTTTATAAATTTATTTCTTCCTTTCTTGATTTTGGGTATTGCATATTGAAAATGATTATTTCCCACTCTGTCCATAGAAGATGTCAGTACCTGGAAACCCTACATTATCAACTGTCTAGGAAAACACCGTCTAAGGAAACAAGTATCGAACACTTGGGTAAATAACGTGCTAGCTTCCTCAATAATAAGATATTACTAAACAAAGTTCAAAAGGTACTAACTTGGTTCAACACAACATAGTTTTCAGAAAAAATACACACAACACTTGATTCCACTAATCAAGACTGCAGCAATAGCCGCCACAACTAATCAAAATCTTGATTCATGTAGTGGGATATTCTAATCGGTCAAGGTCAAAATCATTACTAGCATCATAATCAGCTTGTGACACCATCTGTTGCTCTATCTCTTCTTATTATTCCTTGCCATAACTCATGACCACTTCAACTTGCTATCTGTCTACCTATATCATCACTAGCCAGCGACTTTACCTGATGTTCAGTCATAACTGCCTACTTGTCACAACTGAAGACCACTTCTACCTGCCATCTGTCCACCTGTATTGCCACTAGCAATCGACTGTACTTGATGTTCCATCACAACTGCCTACTTGCCACAACTGAAGATCCTGCGTCTGCTGTCAGTCTACCTGTATCAACACTAGCCAGCGCCATCTGTCTACCTGTATCGCCACTAGCAAGCGACTGTACTTGATGTTCCATCACAACTGCCTACTTGCCACAACTGAAGATCCTGCGTCTGCTGTCAGTCTACCTGTATCAACACTAGCCAGCGCCTTTACCTGATATTCCACCACATCTGCCAGGATCGCTTGCTACGCTCAAAACTCTTTAACTAAGATGTACATCGTCACTCCATTAGTTCATCCTCTGCCGGGGAATTACGATCGTCCTAGTAGAGGCAATAAATAAATAAATATTACACAATGCTATGCATTGGTTAGCGCGCTGGAGTTGCACTCGGTAGGCCCGGGTTCGATTCCAGCCGCTGCCAAAACTGCCGAAGTGTTCATGCGGAGTACGATCACGTTAAACATGTGGGTCCGAAAGTCCTTCCGAGAGGTTGGTGGTAGGGGAAGGAGGGTACGGTCCCTGTGGATGCCTCCCCCACTGGGTTCCGGTCTAAATTGGGTGGCACTTCCCGACCGTCCAAACGGTTACCTTACACCTTTCTTGTAGGTCGGACGGTCTGGGTTTCAACAACAACAATGCTATGCATTTTGTAATATATATTTTTCTTCTGCCTCGCTTTGTTGCAAAGTTCATGTTCCTAACTTCTTTAAACTCCGCCAAGGGAGCTGCAATGACTTTTATTCGACTGAGTATAATCACTTTTCTACAAAATAGACCTAACTTACACACTCAGACATCTTTAAATTCGAAGTTTTGAGGTGTGCAAGACTTCTCTAGTAACTCTGTATGCCATGCATTGGAGGTAAAATAAAAATTGAGTAGCCCAATTATTGAATTCCATATATTGCAATACACTTCCCAAAACTCGCATACAAAGAGATTGAGTTGGCATGCGAAATATTATTCCCCAGATTTATTCTTCCAATTTTTGCACCTGAGTCAAGTTTTATTTACTATCCCTGACGGAAATAATAAAAATCATTCCATACATATTTTCAGTTACAAGTACAGTTCTGGATTATGAGAAATATATTGGGAAAGTAAAATAATATTTATTTTTCATATCCAATAAAGAATTCCGTTTTGAATCTTGAATCTTACTCGTAAAATTTCTTTCAATATCGTGTTTTATCGAACACTATTACTACTTAAAGTATCACAGTATTTTCTGATACAGCTCAATATTACTTTCCTTTGATAGAATAATGTATAATGAAAAATAGGGTACATAAAACTTTTACGCTGTTATTCCGATAGATTTTTAAGAGTTATCTATATGTTCTACTATGGAAGAAAATAGAATCGTCTCAAAAGCTCAATGGAGAAAATATTAAATGACCAGGCGGGGATACTTGGTTTAAATTAAAGTCAAAACATGAGGTCTTTACATTAATGCCCGAAAAATTTAGGCTAATAGTATAGCTGTAGAGGCTCAATTTGATGATGTGAATTTAATAGAGTATGTTTTATATGCAATTAAAATTCGAATGTTATATTTTAGAATGAATGGTGGATTTCTACTCAACGCCAGCACGCATCGCCAGTATATAAAACGCAAAAACACCCAACAATAACTTAACCAACATGCCAACTGTTGTGATACTAGATATCCCTGGAATTTATTATATCGTAAAGTAGCAACCCGGTGAAAAAGATATGAGGAAATCAAACTCTAGAAGGGGCGAACTTATAGACAATCGTGTTGACAATTTGTGTCGCGAGAGATAGTGATGCAAGAGGACAATCCCATTGCAATGCTCTAAGGCCTAAGCGATGTATTGAATCCCGTAACCATGGGAAATACAAGTGAAAAATCACTCTGCTAAACACTCTCCATGTAACAAGAAATGAAAGAAAAAATAAATGAAATTAAATGGAAGAAATTTAAAAGAAACGGGCTTTGAGGTGAGTGTGGTAGATGTTGCTTTTTTTAACACTTTATAGCAAAGTTGAAAAGTGTTTATGACTTTCTTCATTCTGTCTGCCTGTCTGTCTCTCCGTTAGCACGATAACTGCCGTAGAAATAACTTAATCAAAATGCAATTTTAGTATGTTGTTCAGACGTCTGTAGGACCTATGGGAATATAAATGAATAATATTACCCAATTAGTTTTGGATTGAACCCGAGTTGAAAAAATGAAATACATTGAACCCTATGTGACCTAATATTTTAAACATTTTTTAAGCGGATTTAAAATTCACAAATTGCTTCGAAAATTCTAGGTAATATACAAATTATTCCATAAAATATATAAAAAAATTTCAGCAAAATATATTCAGTAGTTTTTTAAATAAAAATTGAAATAATAATTACACCCCTTATATGATGCGATCACGTGACCACGATATGAAAAGATCATGTGACCCACTTCAAAATAAAATATGGCATCCATCTTGTCTCAAATTCGTGATTTTTAAAGTTCTTTTTAATTCACATTGAGCGTCGTATTCGTCCTAAAACCGCTTTATTTTTGCTTAAATTCTGTGCATCTACATACTGAAACAACGCAATGACAATATATTTGAGTTTAAATGATCATCCAAATTTCATTATTTCTAAAACGAAGCCTATTTCTAACACTTTACAACGAAGTTGAAAAGTGTTTAAGACTATGTTGAAAAGTGTTTATCAAAATTATTTTTAACACTTTACAACAAAGTTGAAAAGTGTTTATGACTTTGTTCATTCTGTCTGTCTGTCTGTCTGTCCGTTAGCACGATAACAGCCGTAAAAATGACTTAAACAAAATGAAATTTTAGTATGTTGTTCAGACGGTCTGTAGGACCTATGGGAATATAAATGAATAATATCACTCAATTAGTTTTGGATTGAACCTGGGTTGAAAAAATGAAATACATTGAGCCCTATGGGACCTAATTTTTCAAACATTTTTTAAGCGCATATATATTTCACAAATTGCTTCGAAATTTTTAGGTAATACTCAAATTGTTCCATAAAATATATAAAAAAAAATTCAGTGAAATATATTCAGTAGTATTTAAAATAAAAAGCAAAATAATAATTACACCTCTTATATGAGACGATCACGTCACCATGATATGAAAGTATCACGTGATCCACTTCATAATGATTTTTAAAGTTCTTTTTATTTCATATTGAGTGTTGTATCCGTCCTAAAACCACTTTATTTTGGTTTAAATTCTGTGCATCTACATACTAAAACAACGCAATTACAATGTATTTGAGTTTAAATGCTCATCCAAATTTGATTATTTCTACAACGAAGCCTATTTTTCACTTATGTAAAATGTAAACAGCAAAATATGTAGGATGAGTTGTATAGGAATTGCTGTATTTTTTTAACGCAAAAGAATTTAGCTCATGGAGTCTGCATAGCTGATATGAAAGAAATATTCATTGACTTTACAGAGAGAAGGACGATTTTTTACGATGAAGTTTTAAGCATAGAGTTAAATTACTTGTAGCTCCATGGTCTTAATTTTTAAATAAAATAAATTATTATAGTATTGTGATGAATGGGAAATTATTTATGAATGAAATGCTGGTTTTATAGAGAGAGCCAGGCGTGTTATTTTTTCTTTGACGTCATTTGAATGTATTTCAGTTGTTTTCGATGAAGTTTTCAAATATAATACATTATCGTGGTATTATGATAATTCTAAATATATTACCGAGTAATATATCACATTTTAGAGATGTTTAAACCAGGCAATTTATATTTCAATGCCGTCATTTGAATGAATTTCATTTTTTTCGATGAAGGTTTAAGTTTTTAAATATAATAAATCAATGTAGTATTTTGAGAAGTTTTAAAATATTAACGAGGAATGTATTGCATTTTTGACATGTTTCATAATCAATGCCTTAAGCATGATTGATCTTTCTTGTTAAGTGATGAAATTGATCTGTATTTTCCTCACATGCAACATTGAAACAATCATGTTAATTTTAGCATTGTATATAGCATTAGTATTGTATTGAGTTAGTATTGCATGTCATGACATTGTATCAAATGCATTTCCAATGCAGTGACTATATGGGGGATACATTGGCGGTCATTGCTAACTAAATACTGGCATTACAATAAGACACAAATATTGGTATTACATTGGAAATATTTTCAATATTTAGAACATATTGGCAAAAGTACTAACTAAATATTAGGTATATATTGGCATGCAAATAATGATTATAAATGACTAGCCAATAATGGGCCAATTTTGGAAGACAATTTATGCCCTATATAGTGAAAATGTTCACATTTTTATATTGACGTAATATTAGGTCTGTAGTGTCTTTCAAAATTGAACCAATATTGGCATACTACTAGGGTAGAACTAGGAGAAATGTTGACAGTCTCAACTAAGACATTTCAGATATAAAATGTTTTTGATGACTGAAAACTGAAATTTATCTCAACTTTTTCTTTGAAAATTGATGAGAAGTTTTCAAAAAATAATTACGTTACAATTTATGACAAGAACAATAATTTTATATTTAGAAATACTTAATATAATTTACAAAACGACAGCATGCGACATCTTGGCACATTTATTTTTTTTTATCTATTATAAAGATGCTTACATTAATTATTGTTCACTCTCATCAAAATTCTGATTAAGTATTTTTCTAAAATATAAATGTCCACAACTACTTATTAGTCATTATGAACAGTTTTCCACATGTTAAAATTTTAAATTTACACAAAGAAAGTGATATCTCTTGAAGCAATCTTTACTTTTTAACACTTTACAACAAAGTTGAAAAGTGTTTATGACTTTGTTCATTCTGTCTGTCTGTCTGTCCGTTAGCACGATAACTGCCGTAAAAATGACTTAATCAAAATGAAATTTTCGTATGTTGTTCAGACAGTCTGTAGAACCTATGGGAATATAAATGAATAATATCAATCAATTAGATTTGGATTGAACCTGGGTTGAAAAAATGAAATACATTGAGCCCTATGGGACCTAATTTTTCAAACATTTTTCAAGCGGATATAAAATTCACAAATTGCTTCGAAATTTTTAGGTAATATTCAAATTGTTCCATAAAATATATAAAAAAAATTCAGCGAAGTATATTCAGTAGTTTTTTAAATAAAAAGTAAAATAATAATTACACCTCTTATATGAGACGATCAAGTGGCCATGATATGAAAGTATCACGTGATCCACTTCACAATGATTTTTAAATTTCTTTTTATTTCATAGTGAGTGTTGTATCCGTCCTAAAACCACTTTATTTTGGTTTAAATTCTGTGCATCTACATACTAAAACAACGCAATTACAATGTATTTGAGTTTAAATGCTCATCCAAATTTGATTATTTCTACAACGAAGCCTATTTTTCACTTATGTAAAATGTAAACAGCAAAATATGTAGGACGAGTTGTATAGGAATTGCTGTACTTTTTAACGCAAAAGAATTTAGCTCATGGAGTCTGCATAGCTGATATGAAAGAAATATTCATTGACTTTACAGAGAGAAGGACGATTTTTTTCGATGAAGTTTTCAGCATAGAGTTAAATTACTTGTAGCTCCATGGTCTTAATTTTTAAATAAAATAAATTATTACAGTATTGTGATGAATGACATGAATGGGAAATTATTTATGAATGAAATGCTGGTTTTATAGAGAGAGCCAGGCGTGTTATTTTTTCTATGACGTCATTTGAATGAATTTCAGTTGTTTTCGATGAAGTTTTCAAATATAATACATTATCGTGGTATTATGATAATTCTAAAATTATTACCGAGTAATATATCACATTTTAGAGATGTTTAAACCAGGCAATTTATATTTCAATGCCGTCATTTGAATGAATTTCATTTTTTTCGATGAAGGTTTAAGTTTTCAAATATAATAAATCAATGTAGTATTTTGAGAAGTTTTAAAATATTAACGAGGAATGTATTGCATTTTTGACATGTTTCATAATCAATGCCTTAAGCATGATTGATATTTTTTGTTAAGTGATGAAATTGATCTGTATTTTACTCACATGCAATATTGAAACAATCATGTTAATTTTAGTATTGTATATAGCATTAGTATTGTATTGAGTTAGTATTGTGTATCATGACATTGTATCAGATGCATTTCCAATGCAGTGACTATATTGGGGATACATTGGCGGTCATTGCTAACTAAATACTGGCATTACAATATGACACAAATATTATTACGTTGTATTAATATGTATTACGTTGGAAATATTTTCAATATTTAAAACATATTGGCAACAAGTACTAACTAAATATTAGGTATATATTGGCATGAAAATATTGAATATAAATGACCAGCCAATAATGGGCCAATTTTGGAAGACAATTTATGCCCTATATAATGAAAATGTCCACATTTTTATATTGGATTAATATTAGGTCTGTAGTGTCTTTAAAAATTGAACCAATATTGGCATACTACTAGGGTAGAACTAGGAGAAATGTTAACAGTCTCAACTAAGACATTTCAGATATAAAATGTTTTTGATGACTGAAAACTGAAATTTATCTCAACTTTTTCCTTGAAAATTGATGAGAAGTTTTCAAAAAATGATTACGTTAACATTTATGACAATAACAATTATTTTATATTTAGAAATACGTAATATAATTTACAAAACGACAGCATGCGACATCTTGGCACATTTTTTTTGTAATCTATAATAAAGATGCTTACATTAATTATTGTTCACTTTCATCAAAATTCTGATTAAGTATTTTTCTAAAATATAAATATCCACAACTACTTATTAGTCATTATGAACTGTTTTCCACATGTTAAAAATTTAAATTTACACAAAGAAAGTGATATCTCTTGAAACAATTTTTACTTTTTAACACTTTACAACAAAGTTGAAAAGTGTTTATGACTTTGTTCATTCTGTCTGTCTGTCTGTCCGTTAGCACGATAACTGCCGTAAAAATGAATTAATCAAAATGAAATTTTAGTATGTTGTTCAGACGGTCTGTAGGACCTATGGGAATATAAATGAATAATATCACCCAATGAGTTTTGGATTTATTTATTTATTTATTTATTTTTTTATTTATTTATTCAATTAACGTGGCAACTACAGATGAAATCCAGTTACAGTAGCCGCACAAGAAATTAAAAAGTACAGAACATAGGATACAAGAATACTAATTAGTAAACATATCAAGCGCATTGAAACAGGCTTTTTTAAAACAGGCAGGGGTCAAGTTAAATATATCAATATCAGCACAATAAGTATTATATAGATCAACAAATTTATAGATAGAATAGCATTTAATATAGTTGCGCTTAACAATAGTATTGTGAAAAAGAGTTTTTTTCCTGGTATTATTGACAGGTATGTGGAATTCCAGGCAAGAAAGTAAAATAGGGCAATCAATAGTATTATTTAAAACCTTATAATAAAACAAAAGGCAGGACCAGTTTCTTCTTTTTTTAAGAGACATTAAACTATATTTCCGTCTGAGTTCCCTTGTATGCATATCATAAGGATAATAGCCAGTCAATCTGTAATCAATAGTACGTAAAAGTTTATTTTGCACGATTTCTATCCGTTGAGAATGTAGATTGTAAAAAGGGTCCCAAATCATTGCACAATATTCCAAGATTGGTTTAACAAGAGTATTATAAATACAAATAATCGTATCAGAACTGGCAAAAACACGAGATCGTCTTAAGGTGAAACCAAGTCTTTGGTAGGCCCTTTTAATAATATTATCGATATGTCTCTGAAAGTTAAAAGTATCATCGAAAGTGACACCTAAATCAATAATATGAGTACATCGAGATAGAGATGAATTATTTAAAATATAATTGTAATTAAGAATATTATGGATCCTAGCAATGCTCATAACATAGCATTTAGAAATATTTAAATGAAGTTTATTTAGTACAGACCAGTTATACAGTTCATCTAGATCTCTCTGCAGCAGTTCACAATCAGTTAATGAGTTGATTTTCATATAAAGTTTCAAATCGTCTGCAAACATAAGACATTTAGCTGTTTTAAAAATCCGGGGAATTTCATTAATAAAAATTAAAAAAAGGAGTGGGCCCAGATTAGAACCCTGAGGAACACCAGGGGAATTACTGTATAGTCTAGAGTTTACACCACAGTACTTTACAGAATACAGTCTATCTGAAATATAAGAGTATAACCAAGTCGACAAATGAACACTAAAACCGCTAGTAATCAGTTTACGGGTTAATAACCCCAGATCGATGTGATCAAAAGCTTTACTAAAGTCAGTATAAATTACATCAAGTTGTCTCTTGGTTTTAATAGCATCAACAATGTCACTGGTAAGGCAAGCTAAATTAGTTACAGTTGATCGTCTTGGCATAAACCCATGCTGGTACGGAGAAATCCATTGCTTAATTTGGGAAAATATCCTTTCATGCATAACACATTCAAAAACTTTTGAAAAAGGGGAAAGAATGGTAATAGGCCTGTAAGTCGAAATATCATGCTTGTTGTTCTTTTTATGAACAGGAATAACTTGACCATATTTCCAGACATTGGGAAAAGCCATAGTTTTAATCGAAATATTAAACAAAATAAGCAAAGGGTAAGTTAGAGAGTCAGCACAACCTTTGATAATGAAAGAAGGAACATCATCACAGCTTAAAGACTGGCTGGATTTTAACTTCTTTAAGGCTTTGACAACATCATTTTCAGTAATATATGTAACCTTAATTAAGTCAATGTTATTGAGTTCACAATACTTGGTTAGCAGTTCAAAATCAACAGGTTGGCTACTTTGGATATAAACAGATTCAAAGAAATCAGCAAAGCAGTTTGCAATATCATTAACAGTAGAATAATCAGTATTATTATAACTCATTGTTGAGCTCCCATGACTACCAGGCGAATCACCTTTACAAAAATTCCAGAAAGCCTTAGGGTTCTTATTGAGTTCTTGTTCCATGATAGCAACATGATTGGTAAAATCAGTTTTGATTCCATCTTTCACAGATTTGCGTAGTCTATGAAATTCCTGAAGATCACTTATATCACCACCTCTAATAGATTTTTTACGATATTTTTTTTTAATTTTATATTATGGATTGTGCTAGAAGAATACCACGATTTATATCTCCGCTTAGTAGGAATATATTTTGGTATACATAAGTCAAATATCCCATAGACACAGTCATAAAAACTCGATATAGCATCATTAACATTTGTATATGTATTTAGAAAGTTCCAGTCTGTATTATAAAAGTAGTCATATAGCATAGGATAGTTGGCCTTTCTAAAGTTATATTTCATATTATTATTAATTCGATGATTTCTACTCACCTTCTTAATCAATATAGTTCCCTCCAGAGCAGGATGGTATGGATCCTCTTTAACGAAACTGAAGGTAGAATGTTCAATAATGATCTGTTTATAGTTAGTCAAGACAAGATCAAGAATTTTACCATATTTATTACAAACAGTGTTTAATTGATCAAGATTTAGGAACTGCATAAAGTTAGAAATAGCATACTCAACTTGAGTGTGGCCAGATAGGGTACCAGTATTGGAATGGTTGAAATTTACAGAAGAAAGATTAAAGTCTCCAAATATAAATATATGATCCGGCGAAGTACAGAATTTTTTTTCAGCGCTTTTAAAGAAACTTTCATATTTATCAACAGTAGTATTAGGCACAAAGTATATGACACAAATATAGAATTTGGAGGTATGAGAAGCGCAGACACGAATCCATAAGCACTCATTTTCAAATGACACATCAGTTAGTTCAATAGAATCAAATGCTTTTTTTACGGCTATAAGTACACCTCCACCCCGATGTAGACCAGTAGCAACCGGATCTCTATCACACCTAAAAACATTATAGTCCTTATCGAAGATTTCACCACTACCAATATCACCATTCAACCATGTTTCAGTTAGGCAAATGATATCAAAGTCATGTGTTAAGGTATTGACATAAAGCTCGTTTGTTTTCGTTCTCAATCCACGTACATTTTGATAATAAAATTTGAACTCCTTTTTGATTGAATCCCGGGATTGAACCCGGGTTGAAAAAATGAAATACATTGAACCCTATGGGACCTAATTTTTTAAGATTTTTTAAGCGGATTTAAAATTCACAAATTGCTTCGAAAATTTTAGATAATATTCAAATTATTCCATAAAATATATAAAATAAGTTTCAGCAAAATATATTCAGCAGTTTTTAAAATAACAATTAAAATAATAATAACACCTCTTATATGAAGCGATCACGTGACCATGATATGAAAAGATCATGTAACCCACTTCCAAATGATGTATGCCATCCACCTTGTCTCAAAATCGTGATTTTTAAAGTTCTTTTTAATTCATATTGAGTGTTGTATCCGTCCTAAAACCACTTTATCTTTGGTTAAATTCTGTGCATCCACATACTGAAACAACGCAATTACAATAAATTTGAGTTTAAATCATCATCTAAATTTGTTTATTTCTACAACGAAGCCTATTTTTCACCTATGTAAAATGTAAACAGCAAAATATGTAGGATGAGTTGTATAAGAATTGCTGTATTTTTTTAACACAGAAGTATTTTGCTCATGGAGTCTGCATAGCTGATATGAATGAAATATTCATTGAGTTTAAAGAGAAGGACGATTTTTTTCGATGAAGTTTAACGCATAGAGTTTAATTACTTGTATCTCCATGGTCTTAATTTTTAAATAAAATAAATTATTATAGTATTGCGATGAATGACATGAATGGGAAATTATTTATGAATGAAATACTGGTTTTATAGAGAGAGCCAGACGTGTTATTTCTTCTATGACGTCATTTGAATGAATGTCACTTGTTTTCGATGAAGTTTTCAAATATAACAAATTATTGTAGTATTATGAATATTTTAAAACTATTACCAAGGAATGTATCGCATTTTACAGATGTTTAAACCAGGCCATTTATATTTCAATGCCGTCATTTGAATGAAGTTTATTTTTTTCGATGGAGGTTTAAGTTTTCAAATATAATAAATTAATGTAGTCTTTTGATAAGTTTTAATATATTACCGAGGAATGTAATGCATTTTAGACATGTTTAAATAAAATTGCATTGAAGTTGGAAAGTGTTTCATAATCAATGCTTTAGGCATGATTGATCTTTCTTGTTAAAATCTTAACCATGCACTTAGCATAATATCAGATGATTCCTTTTGGGCAAAATGTAGTCTCAGTTTAAATAACAGATACCGAAAAGGAACAGCTATTCAAATTGTAGATTTCCTTGACTTATCTTTGAGAATTTTTGTTGAAAATAAATCTTTTAAATATAGATTTTTTGGAATATTGGTGGTTATCATTTAGAATAACGTCATCACACTCCTATGGCAGATTTTAGAATGTTTATAGGACTCTTAAGATGTATTTGTTAGTATTAAGGTATTTTTGTATCTTCTATATAATAAAAGGCAATGTCTGTGTGTCTGTGTGTCTGTCTTATACACTATACGTTTCGCGACCGCGCGTCGGAGAGCTACGAAATTTGGCAATCGGAGACCCGGGGGGAGGGAAGGGGACACGTGAAAACCGATTTTTAAAATTTTAATTATTTTTTTATTTATTTAATGTTTTATGCGATTTCGACCGTTTTTTGCCGTTTTTGCCCTTTTTTCTCCACGATCCAGACATCGTAGAAAAAAACAAATTACACCATCGGAAAGAGCAGAGAATTTCGAGTAAAAATATATCAATTTCAAATCTGAATTTCGATTTCTAATATTTTTTAAAGATTTTAAAACAAAAGTCACTTTTTGCTCAAGAAAACGATTTTTGGTTTTTAAATTCTCGCATCGTGAAAAGTACTCATAATTTCGACTAATAATTTACATTTTCAGAAAGGTCAAACATTTGTCATTCTTACAAGTCCAATCTGGTGCAGAAATAATGAAAATTGCCTTCAGGATCGCAATTTTAAAGACGTCATGATTTTAAATTTCTCGGCGTTCTGTTCGTTTCTCCCCCGCTGAAGCAGGGAAGGTGGTGGGTGGGGACGTCAAGGTGGAGGTGACGTCACGGTTCTGAATAGAGCGCCTTTGCTCTATATAAATTATTATATTTATATTTTAAATGATGGGACGATCTGGATTTTTTAAATGTATATTTTAACTTTTGGATATTTTAAATGGATATTTTAATTTTATGGATATTTTAAATGATGGAACAATGAAACAATGGAATGAGGATGATGGAATTAAGCATATGGTCATTTTAAATTGCAAATTAGCGCGCGGGAAGTTAGCGGTAGGCCCGGGTTCGATTCCCGCCACTGCCAAAACTGCCGCCGTGTTTACGTGGAATACGATCACGTTAAATATGTGGGTCCGTAAGTCCTTCCGAGAGGTTGGTGGTAGGGGAAGGAGGATACGGCCCCTGTGGATGCCTCCCCCACTGGGTTCCCGTCTAAATTGGGTGAATATGTAGAAAGTTATGGAGATTGTCGCGGAGGGCGCGGCAGCCCAGTGGTTAGCGCGCGGGAATTGCACTCAGTAGGCCCGGGTTCGATTCCCGCCACTGCCAAAACTTACGCCACGTTCACGCAGAGTACGATCACGTTAAACATGTGGGTTCGTCAGTCCTTCCGAGAGGTTGGTGGTAGGGGAAGGAGGGTACGGTCTAAATTGGGTGAATAAAAAGAAAGTTATGGAGATTGTCGCGGAGGGCGAAGTAGCCCAGTGGTTAGCGCGCGGGAATTGCACGCGGTAGGCCCGGGTTCGATTTCCGCCACTGACATGGAGTACGATCACGTTAAACATATGGGTCCGTATGTTTTTCCGAGAGGTTGGTGGTAGGGTAAGGAGGGTACGTTCCCTGTGGATGCCTCCCCCACTGGGTTCCGGTCTAAATTGGGTGGCACATCCTGGCCGTCCAACCAGTTACCAGGCCCGGGTTCGATTCCCAAAATTGCCGCCGTGTTTACGCGGAGTACGATCACGTTAAACATGTGGGTCTGTAAGTCCTTCCGAGAGGTTGGTGGTAGGGGAAGAAGGGTACGGTCCATGTGGATGCTTCTCCCACTTGGTTCCGGTCTAAATTGGGTGAATAAAAAATAAGTTATGAAGAATATCGCGGAGGGTGAAGTACCCCAGTGGTTAGTGCGCGGGATTTGCACTTGGTAGGCCCGGGTTCGATTCCCAAAATTGCCGAATAAAAATAAAGTTATGGAGATTGTCGCGGATGGCACGGTAGCCCAGTGGTTAGCGCGCGGGAATTTCACTCGGTAGGCCCGGGTTCGATTCCCGCCATTGCCAAAACTGCAGCCGTGTTCACGCGGAGTACGATCACGTTAAACGTGTGGGACTGCAAGTCCTTCCGAGAGGTTTGTGGTAGGGGAAGGAGGGTACGGTCTCTTTGGATGCCTCCCCCATTGGGTTCCGGTCTAAATTGTGTGGCACTTCCTGGCCTTCCAAGCAGTTACCTTACACCTTTCTGGTAGGTCGCGCCAACGAGTTTGCCACGGTCAGAATTTTCAAGGGTAGCGAACAGGCTGGTCGCCAAAGGCGGCTAGTAAATAATAAAAGGCAATGTGTGTGTGTGTGTGTGTGTCTTATACACTATACGTTTCGCGACCGCGCGTCGGAGAGTTACGAAATTTGGCAATCGGAGACCCTGGGGGGTGGGAAGGGGACACGTGAAAACCGATTTTCAAAATTCTAATTATTTTTTTATTTATTTAATGTTTTATGCGATTTCGACCTTTTTTTGATCTTTTTGCCCTTTTTTCTCCTCGATCCAGACATCGTAGAAAAAAACAAATCACACCATCGGAAAGAGCAGAGAATTTTGAGTAAAAATATATCAATTTCAAATCTCAGAGATAAATTCTAATATTTTTTTATGATTTTAAAGCAAAAGTCACTTTTGACTCAAAAAAACGATTTTTGGTTTTAAATTCTCGCATAGTAAAAAGTACTCATAATTTCGACTAATAATTTACATTTTTAGAAAGCTGAAATATCTGGCATTCTTACAAGTCTAATCTGGTCCAGAAATAATGAAAATTGCCTTCAGGATCGCAATTTTAAAGACGTCATGATTTTATATTTCTCGGCGTACCGCTTCGTTTCTCCCCCGCTGAAGCAGGGAAGGTGGTGGGTGGGGACGTCAAGGTGGAGGTGACGTCACGGTTCTGAATAGAGCGCCTTTGCTCTATATAAATTATTATATTTATATTTTAAATGATGGGACGATCTGGATTTTTTAAATGTATATTTTAACTTTTGGATATTTTAATTTTATGGATATTTTGGTGGGTGGGGACGTCAAGGTGGAGGTGACGTCACGGTTCTGTATATGCATAGCGATGGGTGGGACAATAAGAAACCGAATTAGTTTTTACTTTCCGTTTCCCGCGCTTCCGATTTTAAATGAAATAAGAGCTTAACATATGCACTGTAGAAATTATTATATTTATATTTTAAATGATGGAACGATATGGATTTTTTAAATGGATATTTTAATTTTATTGATATTTTAAATGATGGAACGATGGATATTTTAATTTTATGGATATTTTAAATGATGGAACGATGGATATTTAAATTTTATGGATATTTTAAATGATGGAACAATGGAATGAGGATGATGGAATTAAGAGCTTAGAGAGCATATGGTCATTTTAAATTGTAAATTAGCGCGCGGGAAGTTAGCGGTAGGCCCGGGTACGATTCCCGCCACTGCCAAAACTGCCGAAGTGTTCACGCGGAATACGATCACGTTAAACATGTGGGCCCGTAAGTCCTTCCGAGAGGTTGGTGGTAAGGGAAGGAGGGTACGGTCCCTGTGGATGCCTCCTTCACAGGGTTCCCGTCTAAATTGGGTGAATATAAAGAAAGTTGCGGAGGGCGAGGCAGCCCAGTGGTTAGCGCTCAGGAATTGCACTCGGTAGGCCCGGGTTCGATTCCCGCCACTTCCAAAACTGCCGCCGTGTTCACGCGGAGTACGATCACGATAAACATGTGGGTCCGGAAGTCCTTCCGAGAGGTTGGTGGTAGGGGAAGGAGGGTACGGTCCCTGTGGATGCCTCTCCCACTGGGTTCCGTTCTAAATTGGGTAAATAAAAAGAATGTTATGGAGATAGTCGCTGGGGGCGAAGAAGCCCAGTGGTTAGCGCGCGGGAATTGCACTCAGTAGGCCCGGGTTCGATTCCCAAAATTGCCGCCGTGTTTACGCGGAGTACGAGCACGTTAAACATGTGGGTCCGTGAGTCCGTTCGAGAAGTTGGTGGTAGGGGAAGGAGGGTACGGTCTAAATTGGATGAATAAAAAGAAAGTTATGGAGATTGTCGCGTAGGGCAAAGTAGCCCAATGGTTAGCGCGCGGAAATTGCACTCGGTAGGCCCGGGTTCGATTCCCAAAATTGCCGCCGTGTTTACGCGGAGTACGATCACGTTAAACATGTGGGTCTGTAAGTCCTTCCGAGAGGTTGGTGGTAGGGGAAGAAGGGTACGGTCCATGTGGATGCTTCTCCCACTTGGTTCCGGTCTAAATTGGGTGAATAAAAAGAAAGTTATGAAGAATATCGCGGAGGGTGAAGTACCCCAGTGGTTAGTGCGCGGGATTTGCACTTGGTAGGCCCGGGTTCGATTCCCAAAATTGCCGAATAAAAATAATGTTATGGAGATTGTCGCGGATGGCACGGTAGCCCAGTGGTTAGCGCGCGGGAATTTCACTCGGTAGGCCCGGGTTCGATTCCCGCCATTGCCAAAACTGCAGCCGTGTTCACGCGGAGTACGATCACGTTAAACGTGTGGGACTGCAAGTCCTTCCGAGAGGTTTGTGGTAGGGGAAGGAGGGTACGGTCTCTTTGGATGCCTCCCCCATTGGGTTCCGGTCTAAATTGTGTGGCACTTCCTGGCCTTCCAAGCAGTTACCTTACAGCTTTCTGGTAGGTCGCGCCAACGAGTTTGCCACGGTCAGAATTTTCAAGGGTAGCGAACAGGCTGGTCGCCAAAGGCGGCTAGTATATTATAAAAACTCCGAGGTGATTCCATAAATGAATAATTGTTTAACAGTGAAAACATTGGAAAAATACTAGAAGATTTTTTAATAATAATTTTGGTGACCAATACTATTAATATTATCAAAATAAACAATGTGAAATGAAAACACTTTTCTTTTTACTTTCCTTATATATATAATGTATAAGGAAATTATTGTGACGGGGTCGAAAATTCGAATTCGAGTTTTCGACGGGAGAGCACGTTTCAAGCATCGCTGATCACGAAACAAACATTTTTGAAGTGATGTCTCTGTGTGTGTGTGTGTGTGTGAAAGTATGTGTGTGGGTCAGTGAATCTCTGGAGACGATAACTGACGAACGAATGGACCGATTCGAACGAAATTTGGTACAAAAATCACAATCCGTAAACACTGGAAGCTTATTGTTTTTATACGCAATCGAATGTTCAAAACGTCCCCAAATTTTCGAGTGAAATTTTGAAAAAATCGTCAAAAAATCAAAATTGCTAATAAAGTTAAGCAAGTAGACATTTCGTATGCAATTTTTCATTAGGAAACGATTGATATAAATTTTAGAACGCTAACGTGAACTGTTCTCGAGACATTGCACATTTTTCAAAAAAAAATATCAAAAAGTCATATAAAATAAAAAAAAAATATTTCCTATTGAGAAGCGTGTCCACTCTTAATATGTAATACCATGCGATAAATTTGATAACATTATTCTCGTGGATCTAGCTCGCTCCATTCATGAAAAAAGATACTTTGAGTAATACTTTTGTATTTGAACGCCAATAGTCATTTATCTGCTGTAAGAATAACTTATTTCTTCGTCCATAACGCTTGACGAGATTTTGGCGACGAATTTGGTGGAATGTCGCCAACTTGGCGACTTTTTTAAAGTTGCTAAATTAACGAAAATCTCGCCAAATGGATAAAATGACGCTAAATGACGCTAAAATAATGACGAAAATTCAATATCTTGGAAAGAATATAAATAACTACTATAAAAATAATCTTTTTTTTTACTGTAAAAGTAGTAAATGCATTGCATTATACAAGGAAAGTCATGTGCTGCCCAGATCAGATTTTTACTTTCCTTATATACATAATGTATAAGGAAATTATTGTGACGGGGTCGAAAATTCGATTTCGAGTTTTCGACGAGAGAGCACGTTTCAAGCATTCCTGATCACGAATCAAACATTTTTGAAGTGATGTCTGTGTGTGTGTGTGTGTGTGAAAGTATATGTGTGTGTGTGTGTGAAAGTATGTGTGTGTGTGTGTGAAAGTATGTGTGTGTGTGTGTGTCAGTGGGTCTGTGGAGACGATAACTGATGAACGAATGGACCGATTTGAACCAAATTTGGTACAAAAATCACAATCCGTAAACACTGGAAGCCTATTGTTTTTATACGCAATCGAATGTTCAGAATCCACTAAATTTTCGAATGAAATTTTGAAAAAATCGTCAAAAAATCAAAACCACTAATAAAGTTACGCAAGTAGACATTTCTTATGTAATTTTTCATTAAAAAACGATTGTCATAAATTTTAGAACGCTAACACGAGTCGTTTTTGAGATATTGTACATTTTAAAAAAAAAATGTCAAAAATTCATATAAAATAAAAAAAAAATTCCAATTGATAAACATCTTCACTTTTCATATGTAATACCTTGCGATAAATTGGGTGACATCATTCTCGTGGATCTAGCTCGTTCCATTCATGAAAAAAGATACTCTGAGTAACACTTTTGTATTTGGACGCCAATAGTCATTTATCGGCTGTAAGAATAACTTATTTCTTAGTGCATAACGCTTGGCGAGATTTTTGCGACGAATTTTGAGGGAATGTTCTCAACTTGGCGACTTTTTGAAATGTTGCCAAATTAACGAAAATTTCGCCAAATGGATAAAAATGACGCTAAATCAATGAAAATGACGACTAATTGTCGAAAATTCAATGTCTTGGAAAGAATATTCGTATCTACTATAAGAAAAACCTATTTTTTTACTGTAAAAGTAGTAAATTCATTACATTATATAAGGAAAGTCATGTGGTGCCCACATCAGATTTTTTATTGTGCGATAATAACTGTTACTTTTTAGCATATTTTAGGCGGTATTTCAGATATGGCCATTAAGTGCAGAACAAACAGGTAAGTTTTGCGAGTTCATACAATCCAACGTTAAGTTTAAAACTGCAAGAAAATTTAATTTAAATTTTTCCATGCAGTTTTATTTTAATTTCTTTAGTTTTAAATATTTTCTTAACAATCTGCCTCAATACTGAATTTTGATTCTTTAAAGGACGATGCAATTAATCACAGTAATTTTTCATTTGCTAATGACAGGACAAATATAATACTATTATTAAAGAGATAAAAGTACTGTAAGTTAAATCTGATCAAACGTTTCAATTATATCTAACATCTGGAAAGTAGTCGATGTCAAATACAGTAGAAAATACTACTATCCCAGTAGCTTTATGGATGAAGCATTAACTAGATGGATGATGGTCCCTGATTCAAATCCAGGTTTATGTCTCGCAGTGGATTCCAAAAAGACTTTTTAAAATTTAGTTCGTTTCGGAGTTTGTATGGATGACATTAAAATATTTTCTCGAATATCCAATTTCGGATCTTGATATCAGTATGCTATGAATGGAGTTTGCTAGAATCAAAAGAGAGGATCGTATTCTGCCACCACTATTCTGAAACCAAGACTTTCCACTCACAACGAATTGATCTTTTAATTCCTTCATAATATTTTTATTTCATTTGATACAGCCAACATCATCACTCAGGTTCGAGAATAAAGTTTTGAGCAGAAAATTCCTCGACGACTGAAATGGAAAATTCGTGGCGTCTGGAATGCAAGACTGAAAGAACTACGAGTTCGAAAAAATCCCGCACCACTTTAAAGGGTAAAAAGAAAAAAAATGAAATATAAAGTATGCTCTCCGTTCAGAGCAGAGTTAACAGACCCGTTTCGTACTTAATAGCTCTCTTCAGCGCCGATTAGGACGCAATTAGACTGGCATCTATAAAACTTGATATATGTCGCATTTTTTCCAAGTACTATAGTGACTATCGAAGTTAGTTATACAAGCCATCTCCCCTCTAAATCATACCGTTTGAGATAAAATTGCACAATACTACAATTACCAAGTTTATAGTCTTTATCAGTAGAAGAATTGTGAGATTGCATCCAGTTGTACCAACTAAAAAGCCTTCAGTTGTGTTCAAGAATATTCAAGAAGCGATTATCCATATAAATTTGTGGTCGAAAGCTTCATCCTATCACACAATACATTATCTTTACATATTCTATGTTATATAGGAAAAATGTTCTTTTAACAAATGGACAGACTCCATTATTTTATGAAGTTGAATAATTACTATTCTGATATACATTATCCTATTTACAGAATGAATCCTATTTTAATTATTAATCCTATCTAATTGAAAGTCCGAATTTGCAGAGAGATATGAGACATTTAGATTAAACAGGTAATTTAAAATAGATGCTTATTTTTCAAAGATTGCAGATGATTCATTTTAACTAGTAATAAACATATATTAAATACATTTTGAACACCTTTGGAAATCTCTCTCTTTCTCTTTCTCTCTCTCTGGTGTGTGTGTGTGTGTCTATGGAATTTTAAAGTCGATACATTCTTTGACACATTCAAACATAATAATTAAATTTTTGTGTTTCTTATGGTTAGAACATGAATTATTCGAAATTCACTTTATGTAGAATTATTTCGATGGCCAGCAGTAACAATTTTCGAAATTAGAGAATCGGGGCAATAGAAGGACTTTTTACGGAGAACAAGCAGACATTCGACCTCTGAGCAAAACTATATGCATTTTTAAGAAAATTTCTGCATTTACATTTGCACAATATAAGTAGTATACCACAGAATTTGGTTTAAATTACTTTAACAGTTGATGTTATAATGGGCACACGTATATATATTTGGAATTTTTCTATTTTCACATCCGCATAAAAATAAAACTTGCCACTCAAATTTGTTCAACTTGTTTCAGTGGTTTGTGAGTTTATGGAGGGAACGACTTGGCACCTACATACCCACAAATCGATAAAGTAATTTCTGGTATCTAGTTACCCTACCGATTAAAATTCTACTGTGAAAACTCTACTTGTGATCAAATCATGATCGTTATACTTTTCTGTAACTACATCGGTCAAAGTGCAAAATTGTACTTAACCCACCTCTTAAAACATATCTACTGAGAAAAGTGGTATAAGGCACAATCACTATCACTATACTTTTCTCTTGCCCAGCACAAAGAATGTAATAATATCAATTAATACAAGAGACTGATAGTTTTGAATTCTTTATGCATGTAGTGAAAATATGGTATAATAATTATACGATTCGTCACAATTAACTTAATGCATCATACTCATCAGTTGGTCCCTTTCTGCTGCCATCGATTTCTGTTGCCACTCTCCAAAATATTATTTCAAGAATAACTTAGAAATATGAAATGGAATCTCAAACAAAGATACACTTTTATTTATTTTGATTCCAATGCAAATGAATGTAAAAATATAAAATGTTAATTAATGGCAATCTCAAATATCAAGATTCGAACACCAAATACATTTAATGAGAACACACATATTGAAATACTCCATATTCATTCTTATTTAAACTTAACTAATTCAAAGTTTCTGAATGCGGCTTCCAAAATTTCGAATTCTGTGTTCAGGATACTTCGCGTTCATTAATCGGGAATCGATAGTAATTTCATTTTATCTTTTAATTGAGTTTCCCTGTATTAAGGGTATTAGTGTTTGCAGTAAGATTATTGAGTTTAAAATACAAGAATTTTTGTGTTTTGAATAAATATAACACGCTAATTTTACACCTACACGTCTTGGCAAAGAATTATTTTTAAATAAATCAATATTGTACGTGAAAAGAAGACACTAAGTGGAAAAGGATATTCAATATATATTATTTTTACTATCATATTTGTATTTGAACACATACATTATGTTGAAGAATATACACGGATATCAGTAGTTTTTAAAAATAATGTATTCGTTGCAAAATCCTTGGAGAGCCATACCGCCTTTGGCTAATAATACATATTTCCTCCTATTTGACATGCCTTCAATACTTTTCTGGTATAAAGTTGCTTTTATATTGTTCCAATTCTTTCCTTAATTTATTGGTAAATGGAGATAAATACTTATAGTTATGATCTGCACCCTATGTTCATCCAGACGAGCTTCTATTAGAGGAAACTATTGAAATTGAAATTTTGAGCATTTTCTGCAAAGCATACACTGATAGGTTGTCAAGTATGGAACCCTATAATAACACGTCGCTGGAAATCCGTAATCCCAGTACGATTTACCATATATCATTTGTACCATGTGTATGCATGCTTTCATAGGAACCATCCTATAGCGTTTGAGTAAAGCAAACACGCGTCCTTCGATAAAAGGTTCCATTTCTGTTCATTGTGGATATTTTCTTCCATATAATAGTACTCACTCCACCATGTCACCACTAGTACTAGACTAAGAACCTTGGATTATCGCTTCAAAATGATGGCTTTAGATCCATTCGTTGGCCAGGTTAAGGAGCGGCCAAACTAAGGATATGAAGTTTGAACGAGTAAGTTTCCCCCTATGTACCCTGTATTTCCTCCTCAGTCACTCTCTCTTATCTTCTCGATTGCATGGGAGCCTCTTTAAATCTTCAAGAAGATGACCAGGAGAGCGCAGCCTAATTGCTTGACGAGCGGCGTGATCTTTTCGACTTGACCTAGCATTTTCTAGGTCAAGGAGCTTGGCAACAATATAATACTACTATTGCATGCAGAACAAAATATTCTCGGTCTTTGATGACATAAAATACTTCAACTATTGATTGTTCAATGGTTCGATAATTGTTGGTTCAATTCAGCTCAATTATTCATTGATTAATAATTAAAATCAATGGTTAATGTAAAAGAAAATTCTTCATTCATTACGACCATCATAAAACTGAAACACCAGATAATGATCGTTGTCTAGCTGGTGCCCAATTTCGGCTACTGGCGATAATAAATGTCAGCAATATTTATTATCGCAAATAAAAATTCTTCGACATTTATGGGCGATGGTCCCCAAACTAAAATTGTCAATCACAAGAAACGTAGTAGAAATGCCCTGCTATGGATTTTAGACGTGGAAATAGCCTGCATTTATCGATCGAGATGAAAGACAAAACTCAAATAGGCACAGTATATCGTAAAACAACATTTTAGAGGATTATAATGTTAGCAGATTTGAAGTGAATTAGTGCTGATAACAATATTTGAGTGTTATCTCTGGTCATCACCCTACATTTCCCTTGTCCACTAATTATCAGAATTGTAACCATAATAAATAGTTAATAGTATATTTTTGGAAAGTAAAAATAATTAGTTTTAACAGAAAGTTTATGGATATAATTCAAATTTTAGAAAAAGAGATTCATCTTTCATATGTCTCTCTATTGTCTTGGTAAGAACGTTCCGTATTGCAACACGGCAGCTTTTGGTCTCTATCAGGGGTCAATAGGCGAGTTTTTAACCATTAACAACACAGTCCAGCGTACGAATAGGAATCCTTAAAACACCCCAGCAGAGGTTTGTAAAATTATAACACATCGCAATTTTTATTTTTGCAATTCCATGTAACGTCTATTTCGCGCTGAATAGAGTTCAAAACCACAAAACTGTAAGGCTGATGCTGATAGGTATACTAGAAGTGCGATGCTGTAGAACTGAATTGCAAGAACTTTTGTTTTAATCAAATGAATTTTCATGTAATAAAATTCTAGGATAAAAGTTTTTAATCCTATAGTTGAACTAAACCCAGCATGTGTGTACAGCTAAACTTATACTAAAAATGTATTTAAAACTTCCGTTAAATTGTATTGCCTTTTCTGAATTAATTTATATCATGGAAATAAAAGAATACTTATTACTGAACTCTTTATACGAAATGCATATAAAATTTTCCGTATAATTACCAATTATTTTTTATTCAATTATATTTCAAAATGTTCTAAAATAATAAATTAACCACCTCATAAACCTATTGCAACCAAATTAAATTAATCAGAAATACGAAAAAAAAAAATAAATGAGAAAAGTCCAACTTAAAGTGTAATTTAGCAACCTGAAATGCTTTGGTTTTAATTATGTTTCTCTGGGAAATTTATTTGTCTCTAAATTTTTTTTCCCGCGATGTTTAAAGTTTTTTAAATCTGTTCTTTATTTTGTTATCTAAATTACTTTCCTTTTATACAATTAATGATTGAATTATTTGATTTTAACGTTTTCATAAAAAGGTTTTACTACGCCTTTTATTTTGCATAGAAAAGTTCCTGATTCATGCTTTAGAACTTGATGTCCAAGTTTTAGAACTTGAGATTCTTGTATTACATACATTTGAAACAAATCTGCTCTGGTTAGCATACCACTTTCCCCAAGTAAAATTATAATTTCACTCATCTAACAGGCACATAAATAATCATGTAACAAATCCAGGGAAGTTATGAAATTTTTTTATTTGAATTTATTATTTATTCGAATTTATTATTTACAGCAAATTTATATTTGATGCTTTTCTGTCTGACATTTCTCAAAATTATTTTTAAGTGATGAAATTGATCTGTATTTTACTCACATGCAATATTGAAACAATCATGTTAAATTTAGTATTGTATATAGCATTGGTATTGTATTGAGTGAGCATTGTATATCATGGCATTGTATTAGATGCATTTCAAATGCAGTGTCTATATTGGGGATGCATTGGCGGTCATTGCTAACTAAATACTGGCATTACAATATGACGCAAATATTGGTATTACATTAGAAATATTTTCAATATTTAGAACATATTGGCAACAAACATTAACTAAATATTGGATATATATTGGCTTGCAAATATTAACTATAAATGACTAGCCAATAATGGACCAATTTTGGAAGACAATTTATGCCCGATAAAGTAAAAATGTCCACATTTTTATACTGGTCTAATATTAGGTCTGTAGTGTCTTCCAAGATTGAACCAATATTGACATGCTACAAGGGTAGAGCAAGGAGAAATGTTGACAGTCTCAACTAAGACATTTAACCTTTACGTTACGGTTCCAAGAATCCATTTTTTCAACTCCAGAACTGCAAAATAACTGAAAATTCCACCCCTCTAAATAAACACCTTCAATGACCTTGTCGTTCCAAATGGTTGCTCGAGTCCTTAGGATGAGTCGGACGGCCTGGGTCTTCAATGACCTTGTCGTTCCAAATGGTTGCTCGAGTCCTTAGGATGAGTCGGACGGCCTGGGTCTTCAATGACCTTGTCTTTTGTTCTTAACTCGCTCCCCTTTCAGTCAGGCGAAACTTGAAGGAAGGGCTGCAGACATTCTTCAAAGCACTCAACTGAGTACAATAGGCTCTCTCTCCTTCTCTCCCAGAAAAAAGGGTTAAAAAAGATTGGTACAGCAGTTGAACCAGCGCTGTTCTAGAAGAAGAGATTTTCAGTGGTACAACTGTTGTACAACCGTAAGGAAAAGGTTAAAGTATTTAGGCGACGCTTCAGTTAGCTTTCATGCCTATGTTAACCAATGGGGAAGTTCTCCGCATATTACACATTGGCAAATGAATAATTTAAAATTCTGCTTTTTGCACATGATTGCAGACAGTTTAATGCATTGATCTCGTTCATCAATTTTTATAATTTTATTTTAAATATATCTTGAAATGGAGTTAATTTGACAAAATTTCTTAGATAAAAAATCACCTTCTAAATTGCTCTATAAAAAATTAACTATCAAATGTTTCATAATTTGAAAAACAGAAATCAATAGATTATACTTCTGGTTTCCTTTTAAGATTTTATGTAGATTCTTGAATTAATTTGGGATTAGTATATTTGAATAGTAAATCATGTTTCAACTGCTGAAACTTCCGATTTTCAGGGTTAGCCAAACCTCTTATCCTTCCAGGGGAAAAATGGGGGTGAAAATTCTTGGTGTGAAGATTTGAGCGGTGAGTGGATGATTGACTGCTTGCTTCCCGATATCGGAGAAATGAACGAAGGGATATATTTGTTGTCTTTAGCAGGGGTCTTTTGATTTTAGTCCAGCAAAGAAAAAGAAGTCCTTGGTATAATAAAGAAATGAATATAAAATAAATTTTATCGAAATTGCAATTTTGACTTATATCAAATACGGTGTTCCGGTTTAAATATTGAGGGGATTATTGATATTTTCAATTTATATGTTATCTGTTTTTCTTAGCAAAAATTTTTGAAACTCATACAAGTAATCTTCTACAAAGGCACGGGTATATATTCTAATCTACGAGAATATAAGTGGTACAGGTATATTAGCATATATTTTGACATATATTGGCATATTGTGTTATCAATTTGTGTATTTTATAATCAATTACGGTCTTCTGGTATAAAGATTACGGAGATTATTGATATTTTCAATTTGTTACGTCATATGTTTTATTTTGGCAAAGATTTTTGAGACTCATATTTTAATACGGGTAATCTTCAAACACACGGACTTCTTATCTACGACATTATAAGGGGTTACGGTATTATTACGGGTATATCTTCCCATATAATTTTAGCACTTTCATTTTGGCATATACTGAAATCAATTACTGCCTTCAGGTTTAAAGATTACGGATTTATTGATATTTTCAACTTATACATGTAATCTACTAATACAGGGTATATCTTCTAATATTTGCGAATATAAGTAGTAAGGCTCCCATACAATTTTAACGCTTTTATTTTACATATATTCATTCAATTTCATATTTTTTGTTAATTTGCTTACAAATGGGACCAGGATGTTTTATTCTGTAGATTCGCCCGTGAAGATAATTTTGTATAGCGAGAACAGAGATTCTTAAACTTCTTTTTAGGGGCACTAAATTAAATATTTTAACAGAATATTTTGATTAACTATGTCATTTAGTATAGTATAGTAATTTGCCCATGATTGTGAATATTATATACTCCGTACGAAGAACGTACGGAGTATATAATATTTACAACATATTTCTTTACATATTTTCTTTCTTTCGGAGTATACATATTTCTTTATATTATATACTCCGTACGAAGAACGGGTATACTGCTAGTTAAGTAATAAAACTTTACTCTGCACGGTGAACGCAGATGAGTCAATTAGAACCCGATACAAAAAAAATATAATTTCGGATAAGAAATTGAAGACTCCGTTATTCCACGACATTCCGAAGTCAAAATAAAACATTGCTCTTCACAACATTCAAATTGTTTAAATCTATAATAAGAGAGCAAAAAATATGTTCTGGCCTAGATACAGCAGTATAAATATACGCCGATGCTCATGTTTCGTAACATCATGTGATTTATAAATTGAATTGGGAAGAAACACATTCCCAATTTAATTTTTGAGGAAATGATCATTAGGTTATTATCATTGGTCAAGTGACACTTTCAATTTGTTTTATTTTTAAATTTGTTGCAAAGAGTTTAATCTCTTCTGTACTGTGATTGTATGTCTGGTGGTGGAAAAATAAAATGCAATACATAAATGAAAATAAGAAATCCAAGATACTGTTTACTTTAAAATTTACCCCTGATATTTTATTTTCAATTTCTGCGATATTAATTTCAGTTCTTAGATTTCGAATGTTTCTAAATTATCAAAATTAAATAATTTTTTTTCTTAAACACAGTTCCGGCGATTTTTCTCTTATAACAAATATTGAATAAAAATTTATCTGAGCAAACTGTTATAATTTGAAATTAACATACAGATAATACGAATTAATCTCCTTGAATGTATTTATTCCATACATCTTACACTTTTACTAAAAGTGTTGAATTTTAAAAATGTTCATAACTATGTCAGAATTAAAGAAAATATTATCTATCTATACTTATATAAAAAGTTTAATCGCATTGAAATGTTTTTAACAACACTAACAATTGTGGCATATGACATGTTTGTTTTGATACTACTGCAACGCGTATTTGATGCTGGTGAGTTCTAACTAGATAGCCATTGCACTGTTCATTAATAAATGAAGAAAGCATTTTTTAGAAACATAATCTCAGTCATTTTTCATCCCTTCTTATCTTCAACCAAAGTGATAAATAAAAATCCACTTTTTTTATAGTAATGCTCATTCTTGATTGGAACATATTTTTAAAATCTGGGTTCCTTTTCATTTAATACTATATGTAATAAGCTTGTGTTTAATTCCTTAAATGGCAAATTTTGATCAGCATACAAGCCAACAGGTTTCACTGTATTTGGAAATATTCGGGCCTGGCCGCGTTGGGGTTGGCTTTGAGTGTTTTCGAAACAGATAAGGCACGGGGGAATTCCACTAAATAATATCGGGCTTTCGCCGAGTCAAATCTTGACATTTTTGGGCCTGGAAAAATTTTAAAATTAGACTTATGCAGACCTCTAGTCTCTAAATAACTGGCTTTTGATCTCTGACTTTTCCTTTTCTTCTGCTGGCTCCAGGAACTGGGATTTTTCAAAATTTAGATAATTTCCCCTTTACTGAAGTGACGCAGTTGCCGGAACACATTTTTTTTTTAATTTTTAAATTCTAAACACTCCTTACTTATTCCCATTATTTATTTATTAATTTATTGAAGATGAGAACGGGTTGCTTTGCCAGTTCAAGGATTCCAGAATGATAAACTGAATGGGGATTGAGAAGATATTTTTTATCACATGTGTGTTTAGGAAGTATTTTGAAACTTTTTAATGTCGAGGGAGGTTGAATTCCTCCCCTCTCTTAAATACGTCCCTGCCGCACACTTCAATGTTTAATTGGCTGAAGAAAATGAGAAATGCCCAATCTGAAGTGAGCCATATATTTGAAATTTGGTGCATGGGTGAACAGTTTGATAAAGACAACTGAAAAGATTGAATTATTTAAAAAATCGTGTTTTGGGGGTTTGTCATTGGAAGACCGTTGAATTTCAATGGATATTCAGCTAGTGTATACCTATTTGGTAAACTAATTAGTTTTTCTCATTAAAATTCCTGCTGGTTCTGTCCCGCAGCTGAACTTATGGGTGTACAAAGATTTAGTCTTCTAGGTCACCGGAGGCTTCTGAAGAGTTTTGAACGACAAATACACGCAGAATAATTATTACATAGGTATTACTGAATCGCAGCATCTGTATAAATGAAATCATTTTTCATTTTTTGTTTGTAAATAATTTTTATAGTAAATATAAATATTCGGTGAACCAGTAATTTTCTCCCCTCAAAATTCCGACTGTGTTAAGTTGTGTCCCGAAGTTAAATTTTCGAGTGTACAAAGATTTAGTCTTCTAGGTCATTCTTTTGAAGAGTTTGTAAAAACAAAACGCGCGCAGGACAATTATTATATAGGTCTTTATTGAGTTACTATCTCTACAAATGAAATAATTTTTCTGTAAAAATAGTGAGAAAGTGCAGTACCACTACCAGAGTTTAGCTATCTAAATAGAATTGCAGTTCCGCAGTGTCCGTGAAGAGGCGACCGCCGTTGCTATTCGTTACTGTGCAGAACCCGAGAGTTTCAAGAAACCCCGGTCGAGATAAATCATTTTTAACACAAGGAATTTTCATGCTAAATACTATAATTTCCAAATACATCCTGCAAGGCTAAAAAATGCGGTATTTAGAATATATACGTGCATCACATATTTTTAGTGTGTCGTCCGTTTCAAACTTCAAATTTCATACAATGCACTCTAATGTATACTATTTAAAAAAGGAAGGAATGATAAAATTCAAAATGACTAAATAAATATTTGTTTTATACCATCGCTCTGGACTCATAGGCATAGAAATATCATTAATTTTATGGTTAATTCCAGTTTTTGAATACACATATTACTTTCCTTATATTCATAATGTATAAGGAAAGCATTGTGACGGGGTCGAAAATTCGAATTCGAGTTTTCGACGGGAGAGCACGTTTCAAGCACCCCTGATCACGAATCAAACATTTTTGAAATGATGTCTCTGTGAGTGTGTGTGTCTGTGAAAGTATGTGTGTGTGGGTGTGTGTGTGTGGGTGTGTGTGTGTGTTGGCGTATGGTGGGAAGTGGGGACATTCATATGTTTACACACCTTCCAAGTGGGGACGCACCGGCAAGTGGGGACGTCCTCGCTTTGGATTTTTGCAGAAATGTGCTATTTAATGACAGATATTATTCTGAAAAAAGTTTGGTTGACTTTTGGCATAGGTCCCCAGTTAGGTGGTATATGTATATAGTCTGTGTATAACTGTGTATAGCTCGCGAATATCTGTGTGTGTCTTGCAAAAAAACACGTCCGCGGTTTATCAGAATTGCAACATATTGTGTGTATGCGGAACTGGTTTTCAGAGGGAAGGCGTTAACTGCTCTCTAGCTAAATCTGCGAAACACCCGTGTTGGTCTTTGAGGGAAACCGAGGACAACTCATAGAACTATTAAATTGAGGTAATAGCTTCTTGGGATTCCCTAGAACCACTAGAGCCCCCCCCCCCAAAGAGATATGCATACATTTTTTTAGCAGACACAATCCCCTCCGCAAATTGTTGTAATTTTGATTTGGAAATATATTTCTAACTCGCCAGAAGAGAAAAATATTGCACTTCTGAAACTAATGTATTTTTTTTTTCTTTTGAGGTTCCATTTATGGTTTGGGAGCCAATGCTATAAGAAACAGATTCTAGCCAGACTGTCTTTTATTATTTCCCATATGTCAAGAAATATTCCCGTCCAGGAAGCTAAAAGTGTTTAGAAATTAAGTATATAAAACCATCTTCACAGCATATTTTTGAATAGAATTTATAGAAATACAGTGTGATTCGGTTTTTGAAGAGCTGTGTGTAATTGTAAAATACAGTCTTTCTATCTGTATGTATATTCTGTATATGTGTAAGCATTTGCCAGGTAATAAATAGAGCACAGGTTCGGAATTCAAAACACGGATAAACTCAAACCGCGAAGCGCAATTTTTTTAAAAATTAAATTAAAACTTATATTTCAAATACTTTTTTTATTTTCTTTTAATCCTTAGACTCTTGACACTGCATTTTCCCTTCAGTGAGTTATAAAAACATCTCTCCTGAGTTGGTTCAACAGTTTATTTGTTGCTGCTAATGCGAGTTTTAAAAAGACTTCAAAAAATCGGGAAAATGGATGTACTTTATTTTAAATGTAAGCAGTCTGAGAGCAAAAATTTTGTTCTGACCTTTAATATATGCACCTTTAAACTTGCTTATACACTTATAAACCACGGACCATGCATATACACCTTTAAAACGCGGACCATGCAAATACACCTTTAAAACGTGGACCATGCATATACACCATTAAAACGTGGGCCATGCGTATACACTTTTAAAACGCGGACAAGGCATATA
Source organism: Amaurobius ferox (assembly GCA_951213105.1). Taxonomy (NCBI): domain Eukaryota; kingdom Metazoa; phylum Arthropoda; class Arachnida; order Araneae; family Amaurobiidae; genus Amaurobius; species Amaurobius ferox. Next base: position 107,458,868 of record OX578135.1, read on the forward strand.
CACCGTTAAAACGCGGACTATGCGTATACACCTTTAAAACGCGGACGATGCATATACACCGTTAAAACGCGGACGATGCATATACACCGTTAAAACGCGGACCATGCGTATACACCTTTAAAACGCGGACAATGCATATACACTTTTAAAACGCGGACCATACGTTTACACCTTTTAAATGCGAATTATTTTTCAAAAAATGACAAAAAAAATATATCTTAAGTGGGGCGCATATTATCATCTTGTGTTTTTATATTATTTAGTTGATTTTCTAAAATAAATATTCAGAACTTGATTGCTTTCTACTTGGTTCCTTTCCTCCGAAAATTAATAGGTCTCTGAGTGATGTTCATTGATTGAAAAATGCTCACCAAACTTTATTCGATTTATCCAATTTGTTCGAAAGATATGGCACTACATTAAAAAATATATAGATGAATATATGTTTCAATATCTCGAGAGCAGATCGGGATAATTTCTAAATAATGATGTCCATTCATTTCGGATTTAAGCTGTTTTTATATAAAGCATTCACTCATTTGATAATAGGGAATTTATATTTTTTTTCCGAATTGTTCCATTTTTGACCAAAACATAAACTATCTCAAGAACAGTGCATATAAACCTCATGTAAATGATGACATTCGTGTTAAAAAGCTGACATTATAAATACATAAATATTTCTCTAACATTTTTAAGTTTACTTATGTTTCCGAATTTGAAAAGCATGATAAAGAAATAAGATCTATTCTTTGATCCGTTTATCCCAACAGGTAATAGGCTTCTAACATTTACCGATTGAAATAATCGTACCAAATTTTTTTCTGTATTATCAACTTATTCGATACTATTGTACCCACAAAGAAATAGACAGATGGTTAAAATTGGTTAATTCGTATTCAGGGATGCTCCAAAACGCGTTCAACCAATAACCATCAAAATAAATAAAAGAATATGATTTTTGACTCATCAAAATTGTATTTACATATAGTCGTATATTATGTGCTGAAAAGGAAAAAAATAGTCATATGGGATTAATTGATTTTAATGAAAGAAAGGGTAGATATGGACATATTAATAAGGGAAAAAATAGTCATACGGGATTAATTGATTTTAATGAAAGAAAGGGTAGATATAGATATATTAATAAGGGAAAAATTACTTAATAAGAGAATATTCACCACGTTCATGCTCCATACTAATAAAACCACAGAAACCCAATGGGCACAGTCTTTTAATGCCATCTGAGTTGAGCCCCTTTCCACAATTTTGCATATCCGTTTAATTCGAAAAGTATCTATGTTTTAACAATGGAAGCCAAAATATAGAACACTAAACGCGGACGATGCATATACAAAAACGCGGACTATGCGTATACACCTTTAAAACGCGGACGATGCATATACACCGTTAAAACGCGGACCATGCATTTACACTTTTAAAACGCGGACCATACGTTTACACTTTTTAAATGTGAATTATTTTTCATAAAAAAATAAAAAAATATATTATAAGTGGGGCGCATATTATCATCTTGTGTTTTTATATTATTTAGTTGATTTTCTAAAATAAATATTCAGAACTTGATTGATTTCTACTTGGTTCCTTTCCTCCGAAAATTAATAGGTCTCTGAGTGATGTTCATTGATTGAAAAATGCTCACCAAACTTTATTCGATTTATCCAATTTGTTCGAAAGATATGGAACGACATTAAAAAATATATAGATGAATATATGTTTCAATATCTCGAGAGCAGATCGGGATAATTTCTAAATAATGATGTCCATTAATTTCGGATTTAAGCTGTTTTTATATAAAGCATTCACTCATTTGATAATAGGGAATTTATATTTTTTTTCCGAATTGTTCCATTTTTGACCAAAACATAAACTATCTCAAGAACAGTGCATATAAACCTCATGTAAATGATGACATTCGTGTTAAAAAGCTGACATTATAAATACATAAATATTTCTCTAACATTTTTAAGTTTACTTATGTTTCCGAATTTGAAAAGCATGATAAAGAAATAAGATCTATTCTTTGATCCGTTTATCCCAACAGGTAATAGGCTTCTAACATTTACCGATTGAAATAATCGTACCAAATTTTTTTCTGTATTATCAACTTATTCGATACTATTGTACCCACAAAGAAATAGACAGATGGTTAAAATTGGTTAATTCGTATTCAGGGATGCTCCAAAACGCGTATAACCAATAACCATCCAAATAAATAAAAGAATTTGATTTTTGACTCATCAAAATTGTTTTTACATATAGTCGTATATTATGTGCTGAAAGGGAAAAAAATAGTCATATGGGATTAATTGATTTTAATGAAAGAAAGGGTAGATATGGACATATTAATAAGGGAAAAATTACTTAATAAGAGAATATTCACCACGTTCATGCTCCATACTAATAAAACCACAGAAACCCAATGGGCACAGTCTTTTAATGCCATCTGAGTTGAGCCCCTTTCCCCAATTTTGCATATCCGTTTAATTCGAAAAGTATCTATGTTTTAACAATGGAAGCCAAAATATAGAACACTAAACGCGGACGATGCATATACAAAAACGCGGACCATGCATATACACTTTTAAAACGCGGACCATACGTTTACACTTTTTAAATGTGAATTATTTTTCAAAAAAAAATGAAAAAAAATATCTTAAGTGGGGCGCATATTATCATCTTGTGTTTTTATATTATTTAGTTGATTTTCTAAAATAAATATTCAGAACTTGATTGCTTTCTACTTGGTTCCTTTCCTCCGAAAATTAATAGGTCTCTGAGTGATGTTCATTGATTGAAAAATGCTCACCAAACTTTATTCGATTTATCCAATTTGTTCGAAAGATATGACACTACATTAAAAAATATATAGATGAATATATGTTTCAATATCTCGAGAGCAGATCGGGATAATTTCTAAATAATGATGTCCATTCATTTCGGATTTAAGCTGTTTGTTTATAAAGCATTCACTCATTTGATAATAGGGAATTTATATTTTTTTTCCGAATTGTTCCATTTTTGACCAAAACTATAAAATATCTCAAGAACAGTGCATATAAACCTCATGTAAATGATGACATTCGTGTTAAAAAGCTGACATAGTAAATACATAAATATCTCTCTAACAGTTTCATATATTTAAGTTTACTTATTTTTCCGAATTTTAAAAGGATGATAAAAAAAAATAAGATTTTTTCTTTGATCCGTTTAACCCAACAGGTAATAGGCTTCTAACATTTACCGATTGAAATAATCGTACCATATTTTTTTTGTATTATGAACTTGTTCGATACTATTGTACCCACAAAGAAATAGACAGATGGTTAAAATTGGTTAATTCGTATTCAGGGATGCTCCAAAACACGTATAACCTATAACCTTCAAAATAAATACAAGAATTTGATTTTTGACTCATCAAAATTTTTTTTACATGTAGTCGTATACTATGTGCTGAAAGGAAAAAAATATTAGTCATATGGGATTAATTGATTTTAATGAAGGAAAGGGTAGATATGGACATACTAATAAGGGGAAAATTACTTAATAAGAAAATATGCACCTCGTTCATGCTCCATACTAATAAAACCACAGAAACCCAATGAGCACAGTCTTTTAATGCCATATGAGTTGAGCCCCTTCCCACAATTTTGTATATCCTTTTAATTCGAAAAGTATCTATGTTTTAACAATGAAAGCCAAAATATATAACTCTAAAAGCAAAATACATATGCTTTAATATGCGGAAAAAGTACAAATATTGCTAAATTCCCCTGTATAGATTTTTAAAGACACCATATGTACAAATTTGATATGGCAATTCTGTCCACAATAGAACAGAATATAGAAATACGTATATAGAGCAAATAGCTGAGGTTTGAGAAGTTAGTCGGTATTAGAACTGCCTATTGCACGATAATTTATATGAGTATTCTACCAACTAACCAAAAAAACTACTTTCTGACAAGTGAATAAGATAAAACTGCATACATTTGACACAAGCACATAAGATAAAACTGCATACATTTGACACAAGCACATTCTCCTGATGGTTTAGAGTGCTTGTCTCGAGATCAACAGGCTAGGGTTCTAAATCTTTATAGTCGGTACAAGACTTCATACAGACTCATGTTCGGTATTGTCGACTCTGGTATATTAAATGAATATAAGTGCAAGTATGTGATAATTTGTAAAAAATTAATTCATTTGTTAAGGCCAAGAAGTATTTTCATCGAATTAGTAGGAATATATTCTGAAGTGTTCGTTATGCGGTCAGGATAGCATAGGCAGAGGCATATATGAAAAATATTTTTAAAAAGACTGAGTCACATGTACGTGACCTCAATTTTTACATAATATATCCAAATAAAACATGCATTTCTGGAAAAGTTTGTTTCCTACTGTAAACATATAGCATATATATATGATCATTGTATAGGAGTGGAGAAAATTTTAGTCTCAAGTTCCAAACAAATATATCGATTGACTGGAGTAGCACAATGTACCCCAAGTTAATTTCCAGTTAAAATTGAGACAGGAATGTTCAAATCTCAATTCAATTTTGGTTCGAAGTACTTAAAAAGCATCGACTTATTTTATAATGCCGAAAGTAATTAAAAAAACATCCATTTATTTTGTAATACTGAGCATTTAATTATATGATCTTCTCATTTTAGAACAAAAAACGTGCAATCTTTTAAAAACGGAACATCTTTACATCCTAAATGATATACACTTATAAATGAATAATTTTATATAAAATGACTAATTGCAAAAAGCATTCAATACAATTATTTTTATAATGTTATTTTAATTGTCGAAACAAAACATGTTTGAAAGATTGAGTATACCCCTTGTCTAATCTCTCTGAATGTCAACAGTCTAAATGCATCCATATCTGTTATAGATTATATTTTTATTCAATTTATGAAAATTATAGTTAAATAGAAATATTTGATCTTGTTTACCTGATACTGGAACAAAATATTTCACGAAAATTTTGTGAAACTAGGGTAAAATAACTTTTTCTTCCTATTTTTTTATATAAAAAGAAAAAGAAAAGTGCAAAATCATAAAAGATACAAATTATTGTGTAAAATTAGTTGATCAGTAAAATAAATAAGCCACTAAGTTTGCTGATTAAAATAACAGTCCGAAACTTCGTTTGGAGCACATAATTTGTTCGAGAGATATCGTGTCTACAGGGAGACATCGTTTAAAAATGATTGATTTGTATTCAGGAAGACTCAAAATGTTTAAATTCATCCAAATCGAAGAGTCGAATTATTTACCAGTACGTTATGTATAGTAGGATAAGTGAAAACAAAGAAAATCTTGATAGATTCTGTGAAGAATCACTACCTTGAATTTTCATACATAAGCGAGAATTACTTCTCTATACAAGAAATGCTGTGTAGCCTCGATTGTACAAGTAAAACTATTTGATTCATAAAAATGCTAAATATCATTTTCATTTAAGTGTCCAAATTCAGTTTACTTATTTGACTCTAAAAATGCGCTCAATATTAATTTTTTCAAAGAAGCTTTAATAGTTAGAAATGTAAAAATTTTGGGAGTTTGTTTCTTGCTAAGCCAGCGAGGTGTTTTAACTACAAAGGGAGATAGAGTGTTCAAATTTTTGTATTGTGAACAATGAACTTAGTTTGAGGGTGATGGCCCTTTCTTCTATCCCGATTCATATGGTGTTTTAAGTGTGTGAAAGTTTAATTATTTTTTTCGAGCAATGTTAATTTTTATTTCTATCCTTCATTGCGCCTTAAATTAAAAGGAAAACGGTATCATTTAAATGAATCTGTTTCCTGAAATCTGGTATTAATTCTCGGTGCTTTAATTTAGGTATTGTCTTGAATCGAAGAAAAAAAAGCAATTTACAAAAGTTATAATTTCCTGAAGGCTTACCTTTTTTATAATTATTTAATTACCTAATTCAAGTTGAATCTTAGTTGTTAGAGGAAATACTATTAAAATTATGTTTATATTTTCTTATTACTAAAGCACTGTATTTTTGTTGACGTTCCGGTTTTAGAACTAGAGAAAGTACAGTGCTTTGTATAAAAACAATTTTTAGTTCTTTAAACTAATAATAAAAATTTTAATTTCGGCGCCCCTGTGAGACGGCGCCAGAGGACGTCGCTTCGCCGTCTTATTCCTTGTCACGGCCCTGACTATTAACGCAGAAGTAGACTGAAACATCTAACTTTAAAATCAGTATAAAGCTATAAATTTCCATATTTGTTTTTTGTCTGGGTGTGTGAGTGGGGGAGAGTTACATACAATAGCATTTTACAGAAAGGTTCAGAAGTTCTGAGGACAGTTTGTCGCCGTAGATTTCATGTATAAGAATTTTTTCATGTAATCTAAAATATTCCATGTGTGGGAAACTTTGAGTATTACAAAAGCAAAATTTGGAAATAAAAGTATTATTTTATTATTTATTCATGGATCTACGAGAAAAAATCTGACATACAAAATAATTAATTAATAATTTTATTTTGTTTCATTTCCACTGATTAGAAATACCCATAGTTCATATATTTTTATCTCATGTAGTAAAATAAATTGTCTTGTCTCATGTGCGTGTCGTCAGTAACCGAAAATCGAAGTTTCGGACAACGGCGAAACTTTGTGCGGTACTAAAGTTCTCTGAATAATACGGTTCGACGAGATTTTTTTAATTCAAATTAGCTTAACATTAGAGAGCTGGACAACCCACTGGTTACAACATCAATTAGAGGATCCACGTTCGATTCCTGACTCTGACCAAACTGTTCCCGTGTTCAGAGTACATATTTGTATAAGTGCCTTGTACAGTCGCGCATAAGTAACATTCAAAAATACCGCCGTTTTAAATGTCAGCAATAATCAATGGATATCCATAAAAATTCTTCTTTCAGATCCTTGTGGAAGAATTCTATGGTATGTTTAAAAGAGTGTTAATCATTTTTTAAGATATTCACAGAAAAAAATGGAATATATTTCAAAAATGGCGTCACCGCATCAAAATAAAAAAATGACCTGATCGCATCAAAATAAATAAAAAAAGTAATAATTAATAAAAAAAAAACTGGATTATTCTGTGTAACACGTGAATATTAACTTTATGCTTATTTTTATGTAAAAAAAGAATGTATTTGACAATTTTTGGAATGCTAGAATTATCTGCTTTTAAGCTGTTATATTATCGGACACTTTTATCGGACACTGCTGTTATATTATCGGACGTTATGAATTGAGTAACCCTTTTTATTGTAAAAATTCCCCAATATGTTTATTTCATAACAATTAAATAAATTCTTTATCCTTTTGAAGGAATTTGATTTTTCTTAATATTTCGACGTTTATGAATTTAAAAAATATAACTTTGTATCGCTGAACGCATATGACATTTTACTAATTTACTCGAATTTTACCGATCAACAAAATAGGAGAGGGGGGAGGGGGAATAAACCAATTTTGTCTGCGTATGCAGGCAAGTTGAAAATCGATCGAATTTAAATTTGAATTGCTGAAATTTCTCTGAGCAAGAAACTGTCGGACACCAAAACTTGGAAAAAAAAAAAAAAAAAAAAAAAAAAAAGAATGCGAAATTCTTACGATCTATAGCTTCAAGATGAATAGAAAGTATGGCTGGGCAGAATAGTAGCCTTTAAACGCGCTATTTTTACCACCATCCTTCATATTTACCGTATGGTTGTTTATGGACAGTACATAGTAGGATAAAGTAGAACAACAATACTTCGTCACAATATCAGCAATTTGGCTCGGAAAAGTTCCCCCCCCCCCCCTCCATTCCCAAGGTTGATGTCCTTTATTTGCTTTCTGCTCCGTCAGCTGCAGCGTGTATTCAAAACTAAGGTGCCATAGGAGTCTTATAACGAAACTATTGCATATAGATTAATTTTTTTTTAATTTATCGTAATGCAAAATATGTTACAATGAATATTTAACCAATAAATAAATTTACAAGCCAAAACTAACGGGTATGAGTTTCGCGCAATATTTTAATTTTGATACACAACTTTAATTCCGATTACACATCCGTTTTCGGAAACCCTTTAAAATTTGAGGCAGTTGTATAAACGATGAAAACCCTTAGTACAGCGTGTGAGGTTCAGCAGGGCGCTGGTGGGGGTCAAAGGATAGAATTGCCACCTCCGCGCCAGGTCATGTATCAAAACACATTCTATATATCTAAGGCGTTAGACGTCTATAAAATATAAAACGGATATATTAGACGAAATATCTACGGATAGAATATCTAAAGAGTTTGGCCGGTCATTTCGTTAATCGCTAGTTTTTCAAATTGAATCGCCGACGTGGGAATTTACGACGTGGGAATACCTTGGAGCAGGAATAAGAAGTATGTCTTCGTATCTCTCCTCTAAGGGGAATACCTGGCCTGGGAAGAATGAATGCTCCACCCCAGGCACGGGAACTATGAAAACCCTTTATGATAACGGAGTGTGTCGCCTATCTTGAGTGGTCATGCTCAGAGGGTTATGATTTCACCCTGGGGGCTGTAGGAAGCCGACAAAGGGCCGTAGTTCACTCACCACTCTTTGGTTGTAAATATTGCTGAACTTTGCGTGGCTTTCAGCGATCGATAGGTATCCTTACAATTCTTTCTCCCAGATACTTCTGCAAACATTCTATTGTAAGTCTTAAAAGTGTTGATCATCTTTTAAGATGTTTACAGAAAAAAAAATTGACTAAACGACAAATGTGGCGTCCACTTTAGCCGGTTCACATCAAAACTAAATATCAATTATTCCTATATTTAGCTCGTGAAAATGTACTTTAAGCATAATTTTATGCAAAAATAAAAATAATTGTGTCGATTATTAGAATGCTAGAACTGGCTATTTTGTAGGAATTCTACACATATAGGCGCTTAGAAAAATAGTTAATGTGACGGGATCCTTCAAAAGCAAAATTCGGCAACTATTAATTCATTTCTGCAGTGCATATGCTTCTCAAAATATGATAGTTTGAACTGCCCTGTTAAAAATTCGTTAAAAATCCATTTAAAAATTTTTTAAAAAAATCATTTAAAAACAATCACAGTTAAAAAATTTTTATAAAAATATTAATTTGTAAAACTAATATATTGATTATGACTAAAACTCGAATTCTATGAAATTTCATATTTGTATATGCAATTGCATATATGAACACTTATAGAGCATGTAAATGCATAAAATGCCTTTAAATGCATATTTCAAGTACTTTATTTTCTTTTAGCTTGCATTTTTTTTATTTTAACTATCTTTTTATCTTCTCTAACACTTTACAACAAAGCTGAAAAGTGTTTATGACTTTGTTCATTCTGTCTGTCTGTCTGTCTGTCCGTTAGCACGATAACTGCCGAAAAAATGAATTTATCAAAATGAAATTTTAATATGTTGTTCAGACAGTCTATAGGACCTATGGGAATATAAATGAATAATGTCACCCAATTAGTTTTGGATATAACCGGGTTGAAATAATGAAATACATTGAACCCTATGAGGCCTAATTCTTCAAACATTTTTTAAGCGGATTTCAAATTCACAAATTGCTTCGAAAGTTTTATGAAATATTCAAATTGTCCCATAAAATAAATAATAAAAATTTCAGAAAAATATATTCTGAAGTTTTTTAAATAAAAATTTGAATAATGATTACACCTTTTATATGAAGCGATCACGTAACCATTATATGAAGAGATCACATGACCCACTTCAAAATAAACTATGGCATCCATCTTGTGCCAAAATTGCGATTTTTAATGTTCTTTGTAATTCATATTTAGTGTTTAATCCGTCGTAAAACCGCTTTATTGTTGCTTAAATTCTGTGCATCTACATCCTGAAACACTGCAATTACAATATATTTGAGTTTCAATGATCATCCAACTTTGACTATTTCTACAACGAAGCCTACTTTTCACTAATGCGAAATGTAAACACCAAAATGTGTAAAATGAGTTGTATAAGAATTGTTGCATTTCTTAACGCAGAATTATTTAGCTCATGGGGTCTGCAATATAGCTGATATGAATGAAATATTCATTGATTTTAGAGAGTAGGACGATTTTTTCGATGAAGTTTAAAACATAGAGTCTAATTACTTGCACCTCCATGGTCTTAAGTTTGAAATAAAATAAATTATTATAGTATTGTGATGAATGGAAAAATGTTTATGAATGAAATGCTGATTTTATAGAGAGAGCCATGTGTGTTATATTTCGATGGCGTTATTTGAATACATTTTATTTGTTTTTGATGAAGTTTTCAAATGTAATAAATTATTGTAGTATTATAATAATTTTAAAAATATTATATAGAAATGTATCGCATTTTATAGATGTTTAATCCAGGCAATTTATATTTCAATCCCGTCATTTGAATGAAGTTCATTTTTTTTCGATGAAGTTTTAAGTTTTCAAATTAATGTAGTATTGTGATAATTTTTAAAATATTACCGAGGAATGTATCGAATTTTAGAGATGTTTAAATAAAATTGCATTGAAGTTGGAAAGTGTTTCATAATCAATGCCTTAAGCATGATTCATCTTTCTTTTTAAATAGCTAGATAAGTTAACATTGGACGAAGCTAAACATATTTCTCATTCAACACCCAAATTCCGTGAGCTACTAAGGCCATGCAATTATCATAAGAAATGGTGAAATCTTTTCAGGGTAAAATATCAAGAGACATGTCTGGTAAAAGAGATGGAAAGTCACGTTATAGGAATATCTGAAGTTTTGCATACGTCGTTTCAAAGAGCTGTTCTGTAAAATTTTCTGTATAAGCATTGTGAGTATAAAAATGCCTAAAATTAAATCTAGTAAATCAATCCGAATAAAATCATGTATTTATAATCATAGAAAAATCTGAATACAGATGGTGTTTTTATATTATGTAATATGCGAGAAAAAATTATTCAGAAAAATATCAGATCAACATGTAAAAACTGCTATTCACATTTCAGAGAGAAAAAGAAAAAAAAAGAAGAGTAAACACGCAGTTATAACTAAGCCGTTTTCAGCATGGAATACCCAAGAACTAAATATCACTTTGAGTTCAAAAGATAGCAAGTACTGTCCAATAATATCAGTTGGTATTAAAAGAACATTTTTAGCATTAAAATGTTTTTAGATGATAAACGACAAAGTCTGCGTGTCAAGAACTTAGAAAAGCACATTAGTTAGTTACAGCAATAAAATTTACTCACTATATGAAAATTTTGACTATATTTGAACAATGATATAAAAACTTTTGATTTGCAATAATAGTTTGCTTGAGTTTGGTTGAAATTCCCCGTTTTTAAATGCTTTCAGATGCATTAATGATATTCGAACAAAATATATAAATACATGTATTTTATGTTATAAGTAATTAATTATTAAATTTTAGGTGCATATTTGCATGCATATTTTGACAAATTTTAATGCATATATTAGTTATGATATTAATGTAGTATTGAATGAGACATATCTGTGTCTGCACTTACGTAGGAAGCGTCATAAGCATTCATTGATAATGATTACGTTAGTTCTCCATATATAATTGCATTATATTCTTCACAGAGTATTGGTGTATTAAATCCGACACTGTAAACAACCACATTTGATCGTAGACTTCCCTTCCCTGTTCGAGATCCTGACGACACCTATATATATACCAATCTCGACACTTTTTAAAAAATAAAAAAATTGTCGATTTTCATAAATTTCATTGTAATGTCGGCAAAAAAAAATCAATATTTTCCCTCAAAAGGCTCTCTCTCTCCCAAGAATGCCTTATCAGCAAGCACTATTGAGAGGAAAATTATACACTCTTATTAAACAACGAGTTTTTGCAATAAATTAATTTTTAGCATTTGGCAACAGAAGTTTGAATCCTTTAATTTCTATTCTTAAATTATTACAAGATATTTTGAGCTATTTATATATCTATATATATTAATTGTCAAGTGTCCGTCTGTTCGTCTGTCTGTCACGTTTTTTTAGGCACTCCCCGGATAAATAGAGACTTGCAATTTGGTGCACAGGTCGATCGTTCGATAAAAACCCCTGGAAAAATCGAATTTTTCGAAAATGTTCCGTCGAGGGTATGCTCCACACCAAAACATTCGAAAAGTGAAATGATAGGAAAGTATACTTTGCGATGAGATAGAGATTTCAAATTTAGAGTATGTAAACCATTCTAAAGGAAGAAAGTGTGTAAGTTTAGATTTTAATATTTGCTACTTTAGTGGGTGCCGCGCACCGAAATGTTCGATTTTCCGAACGCTTGCTTTAAATTTGATAGAGGCTTGAAATTTGGTATACGGGTCATTCATTTGATGAAAACACTCAAGACAACATTGTTTTTCAAAAATGTTCGTTTAAAGAGGTTGCTCCAAAAACGAAATGATGAAAATTCATGTTTCGAGATGCAATAGACTACAAATTTGGTGTGCGAGTAGATAGTTCGAAAGGAAAAGCACGTACAATTTCAGTTTTCCGATATTTTCTACTTTATGGGGGTACCGCAAACCCAAATATTCGATTTTCCGAAATAAATGAGAAATGCCTCCTTTCAAAATGTAATAGAGGTTTGATATTTGGTATTTGGGACAATCATCTGATAAAAAACACAAGAATAGAGTTTTTGAAAGTAAGACACAGTTTTTTGAAAGTAAATGCAGTTGAGGCACAAGACATTTTGCGCCCCTCCTTCAACCCATAGCTTTAACAAAATATAATGTAATATACTTTATATAAATTTTATTAGAATATTTATAAAAATCTTGCAAATAATTCTAACAACAGTCTTTTTAGTAGCTTAGGATACGAGACAGAAGTTAAATTTACTTCGATTTTGATTGAACACGGAAATGGATTTTATTTTCAGAAAATTGGAAATACAAGAATGAACTATTTTATAAATTTTCGACTTTTTGTCATAATTCATTATACTGAGGTACAACTTTTCAATGATTACTATGCTACTGTCGAGTTTATTCTATATACTATTATATATTATTTCCTCGATCTCAATGAATTCAACTTATGAGAAAAATGTGATAGAAACAAGAAAGATTAATCTTGCAAAAAGTAATGATTATGAAACACTTTTCAACTAAAATGCAATGTTATTTAAACATCTCTAAAATGCGATACATTCAGCGGTGATGCTTTTTTAAATTATCATAGTACAATAATTTTTTTACTTAGAAACTTAAAACTTCAATAAAAAAGGCAATGCTATAAAATCCTTTGCTTCTCTATTTAAGGAAAACCAATAAATGTTGCATTCATATCACATATATTCCAGACTCCAGAGCTAAATAATTTTGCTTTGAAAAATTCAGCAATTCTTATACAATTCATCTTACAATCGCTTGTCTTGTTTACACTTTGCGTACGTTAAAATTAGGCTTTGTTAGGTCTGTTAGGCGTCATTTAAATAAAGTTCATTTCTTCGATGAATTCTTAAGTTCTCAAATATAATAAATGATTGTAGTATTGTGATAATGTAAAAAATATTACAGCTGAATTATCGCATTTTAGATATGTTTAAATAAAATTGCATTGTAGTTGGAAAGTGTTTCATAATCAATGCTTTATGTATGTTGATCTTTCTCGTTTAATTATCACAGAACTACAATAATTTATTTAATTGGAAGATTAAACCATGGAGGTTAAAATTTTTTCTAACTCCATGCTGAAAATGTCATTGAAATTTTATTCAAACGACGTCATCGAAATATAAATAGTCTAGCTCTCTATGTAAAAATAGCGAATATTTCATTCATACTCTTTTATTCCAGATAGCAGAGTTAAATAATTTTGCTTGAGAAAAATTCATATACAACTCATCTTACTTGTTTGCATTTTACATTCATTAAAGTTAGGCCTCGTTATAAAAATAATCAAAGTTTGATGATCATTTAAGATAAAACATATTGTAATTGCGTTGACTCAGAATATAGATGCACAGAAAGAACGCAAAAATAAAGCGGTTTTAGGACAGATGCAACACTAAATATAAATTAAAAAGATTTTAAAAATTACGATTTTGGCACAAGATGGATGCCATATTTTATATTGAAGTGAGTCATGTGATCTGTTCATATAATGGTCACGTGTTCTCTTCATATAAAGGGTGTATTTATTATTTTAATTTTTATTTAAAAAGCTACCGAATATATTTTGCTGAATTTTATTTTATATCTTTTATGGAAAAATTTGAATATTTCCTAAAATTTTCGAAGCAATTTGTGAATTTTTATTTTGCTTAAAAAATGTTTGAAAATTTAGGTCCCATGGGGTTCAGTGTCTTTCATTTTTTCAATCCGGGTTCACACCAAAACTAATTGGGGGATATAATTTATTTACATTCCCATATATTCCACAGATCGTATGAACAGCATACTAAAATTTCACTTTGATAAAGTCATTTCTACGGCAGTTATCGTGCGAACGGACATATAGACAGAATGAACAAAGTCATAAATACTTTTCAACAATGTTGTAAAGTGTTTATAAAAAGCCTTTCATCATCTGAATGTTGGATACTATTTTACGTGTATATCTACTTATAGTGTGAATGTAAAAGAAACTAGCGCAATAGAATTTTGCAGTATAGACCAGCAATTGTAGATGGTAGTTTCATTTTAAGAAGGATGCATGGGTTGAAACTTTCTGTTGTCGCAGAGCGAGCAAGCAGGTTTCAGATTCCTTTGAAGTATGGGGTACAGGTGATTGCTCTGAGCTTCGAGAGCCAGATACTAGATATATTATCAGCAGTATTGTTCAAGCAGACGTTTTCTACTAAGGGGACTATGGCCTGAAGGCATGCTCTACCTGATGGCAGGGCTGCAGGAGTAATGGTTTAGATCTTAGCACCTTCTCCCTTGAAACCGGAAATGTTTGTGAATAACGTCACGACATTGCATGAAGAAAATTGACATTCATAGGATTTAATGGAAAGTTTACATTTCAAACTAAAAATAAGCTGATGAAGAACACCGTAAATGAAAATCAAACATTTGTAACGAGAGTTCAGATTGAATTTTATTGTTTGAGCAATATAACTTGTGTTTACTTGACACAGAACAATATTTTTAATTGTTTCTTTTGAAACTTTTTCAAAAAATTTTTCAATCTGGTTGTTACAGTTAGAAATCAAGTTACAATCAAAAAATATCTAGAATGTGGAGATATATTGATGCAGGTAAAGAAAAACATATATATTTCAAATTTTGTATACAAGTTATTCTTCTAAAATATAATGTAGAAATGCTTTAAAAGTTATGTTTCTTTAATTAGAAACAGCTTAATCACGTCGATAAATGTACGTTTATTTGTGTAATACATGAACATATACGACATATATATTTAATATAATTTTGGAAATAAAAATTATATTCCAAACAAAATATTGCTATAAAATCTTAAAGCCCTAAAAGGTTGAGTTCTTATTAGAAAAGTTAAAAAAGCATTGTATCAGCTTCCACATAATAATTTGATATTAGTAGGTGCATTCCTTATTAGCGTGTTCTCATATGACACATTCTATAGCATTCGAGGTGGGCTAAAAGTTTTGAAACCTGCTTATTTGTTAATATCTCGAATTCGAATAATTTTGAGGGAAAGAAATTAATTTTACGCAATTAGTATGAGAAAAAATATGTTATTTAAAAGAAAAATTATTTCAAATGGAAGATTCGTTCCGTTTTTTAAATATAAAGGATATGGAGTTTAAGTGTCCACTGGACTTTTTTATAAATTCGTAATATCGCTTTGGTTAAGTCTACTTCTGTCGCAATCGTCATCAGAAAACAAAAATATATTTTATTTGCACATACTATTGTATAGAATAGGTATTGTTTTCTTGAGAATTTTCAAATTCGAAATTTTGATCATTGACGGAAGACAGTTATTGAATTTGATAATTTGAATACATAATTTTTGAAAATAAATAATATATTAATACTAATCGAATTGTTTCTGGGCAAAAATATAATTTTGAAAAATATATAAAAGAAAAGAGGGCAAAATAAAATATTCTTTATATAAAAATCCAGAAAAAATCAATGTTTAAATGACATATATTAAACTAGTTTTATTATTTTTTATGCTGTTCTGTAAAAGAAACCGAAAATATACAATTGTTTAAAGAATGCGATAGCTCATATGGATGAAGCAGAGGCTATGGTATTTAAATGACGGATGTTATAATGATTTGGAATATAAATGGAATACAGTCCCTGATTACATACGCAAGTATCTAATTTTATCTGTTGCTATATTAGCTCAAATATTCACTGGGACGATCTGTTTTGACGTCAGGGATAGTGCCATCCAATTTAAACCATAATCCAGTGGGGGCGACATCCACAGGGACCGCGTCCTCCTTCCTCTAACATCAACTTATCGGAAGAACTTTCAAATACACATATTAAATATATTCCGCGTGAACAGAGGGTCAGTTTAGGCAGAGCTAGGAATTGAACTCGGGTCCTCCGAGTGCGATCTTCGTGCCTTAACCACTGGAATATCCCACCCCGAAGTTCATCAATCTGTCCTTCAGACCGTATGCAATACAGCAAAATCCACCGGGTTCATGAATACTAATACATATATAGAGCATTTAGCGAAAATTTTGTCGTACCAAAATAACATTTTTTAAATAAGTAAAAAATTTTTAAAACATTTTTATATAGAAGACACTTCTCATTGCAGATACTATCTTCCATGGACGGGTTTCACTCTTATTCTGCGCTCGTCAGCAGGGAACAGCAGAAATCTGTAATGATAGTAAAAGGCATGTCACAATTTTTTGCGAGTTTCTATGGGAAGTGATAATTTCGGTCCTTCCACGTGGTTGGCATAACATTTACATACAATTTAATTCAGGCCACACGGAGTTGCAAAGGCAAATTTCATAAAACACAAATCCGCCTATAAGGGACGCTCCCAAAAATGTGAAATACACCCCAGCCAGAATTTTTAATCAATTTTTTCAATCACTATGGAAGGATTGAAATTATCATGTTCCATAAAAGCTTGTGAAAATTGTGGATTTTAGCAAGTTTTGTACTGCCTTTGCAGTTAACGAGCTGTGTCTTCCATATTGACAACCGCATAATAAATGCGAAACAGGTTCATGGATATTAGTATCTGCAATGGGAGAGCCATCCTTATTTTGGTGGGCGCCCGTTATAAGTCGGTTTTGTGTATAATACACTTTTATATGTTTAATCTTTTTTTCTCAATTTTGCATACATTCAGTTATGTGTTAGGGCATGTGTTACAGAATGTATAATTTCTTATGTTTCTTCTCTTCTAACTACGAATGCATATTTTTTAAAAGTAATTTTAGTTAATTTTTTAACTATTTTCGAATGAAAGAAGTTTCAGCACATCTAGCGTACATATATAAATATTACACAGTTATCAGTTTTAAATACAATGTCCTCAGTAAAAATGTGTATTCACGATCCTTAGTTAATAAATATACGTACCCTCGTTTTCTTAGTTATTAGATATACGTACGTTTACTCTCGGTAAGAACATATATATCTAATGCCAAGCTATGACCTCATTCTAACGGTGTATACGCATGGGCCTCAGTCTAACGGTGTATATGCATCGTCCGCATTCTAACGGTGTATAGGCATTGTCCTCAGTCTAACGGTGTATATGCATTGTCCGAATTCTGACGGTGTATATGCATGGTCCGCATTCTAACGGTGTATAAACATGGTCCTCGTTTACCTTGCAAAAATACATACTTGAAATAAAACTATTTTTAAAATTTTCTTGCCACATATGCCATTAACTTCCTTCCAGGATGCCTAAAATGTGAAAACTATATCAGAAAAATCATTATTTCTGGAGGTCCTCAGTTTGGTGGGTTCCCCGCAGCGTCCTCGTTTTCCACCAAAAACCAACCTATGTGTGTGGGTGTGTGTCAGTGGGTCTGTGGAGACGATAACTGACGAACGAATGGACCGATTCCAACGAAATTTGGAACAAAAATCACAATTCGTAAACACTGGAAGCCTATTGTTTTTAAAACGTAATCGAATGTTCAGAACCCCAATAAATTTTCGAGGGAAATTTTGAAAAAATCGTCAAAAAATCAAAACCGCTAATAAAGTTACGCAAATAGAAATTTCTTATGTAATTTTTCATTAGAAAACGATTAACATAAAATTTATAACGCTAACATGAACCGTTCTCGAGATATTTCATATTTTTCAAAAAAAGTATCAAAAAGTCATATAAAATAAAAAAATATATTTCCTATTGAGAAACATGTTCACTTTTTATATGTAATACCATGCGATAAATTGGGTGACATCATGCTCGTGGATCTAGCTCGTTCCATTCATGAGAAAAGATACTTCGAGTAATACTTTTGCATTTGAACGCCAATAGTCATTTAACTGTTATAAGAATAACTTATTTCTCCGTCAGTAAAGTTTGGCGAGATTTTGGCTGCGAATTTGGCGGAATGTCGCCAACTTGGCGACTTTTTGTAAAGTTGTCAAATTACGAAAATCTCGCCAAATGGATTAAAATGACGCTAAATCAATGAAAATGACGACTAATTGTGGAAAATTCTATATCTTGGAAAGAATATAAGTATCTACTATAAGAAAAATCTATTTTTTTACTGTAAAAGTAGTAAATTCATTGCATTATATAAGGAAAGTCATGTGTTGCCCACATCAGATTTTTTTAATATTGTACCGGGATTACTCTCCAAAACACACGTTGAAGTCACACACACACACACACACACACACACACATATATATATATATATATACATATAACCAATTATAATATACTAGAATTATATTATAATGGGTTACAAGAACTCTGTGGTTATTCCTTGACAAGAAATAGAATGTATAGGAAACTTTCCTTTCAGTAAGTGGAAAAAGCCTCCAATTACGTTTTATCATTCTTTCATTAATTTACCTCGTCCACCAAACAACACACCCTTCTAAGATTCCCCCTTTTATCCCCTTGGACAGGCGAGCAAGTTATAAACTATAGAGGTCCAAGGGCCTTTCGTCACCTTACTCACTCTCAGTGGCCCATCAGATGCCAATCATTTGAAAAGAGGAACTGCCCATCTCTTGAGCCCCCGGGTGCAATTTCCAAGGAAACGGAGAATTTTTTTAACTGAAGCGTCCACTTTGATGACTGAAAACTAAAATTTATCTCAACTTTTTCTTTGAAAATCGATGAGAAGTTTTCAAAAAATGATTACGTTCAAATTTATGGCAAGAACAGTTATTACTTTCCTTATATACATAATGTATAAGGAAAGTATTGTGACGGGGTCGAAAATTGGAAAATTGTTTTCGACGGGAGAGCATATTTCAAGCATCCCTGATCACGAATCAAACATTTTTGAAGTGATGTCTGTGTGTGTGTGTGTGAAAGAATATGTGTGTGTGCGTGTGTGTGTGTGTGTCAGTGAGTCTGTGGAGACGATAACTGACGAACGAATGGACCGATTCGAACTAAATTTGGTACAAAAATCACAATCCGTGAACACTGGAAGTCTATTGTTTTCATACGTAATCGAATGTTCAGAACCCCCCTAAATTTTCGAATAAAATTTTGAAAAAATCGTCAAAAAATCAAAAATACTAATAAAGTTACGCAAATAGACATTTCTTATGTAATTTTTCATTAGAAAACGATTGACAAAAATTTTAGAACGCTAACAAGAACCGTTCTCGAGATATTGCACATTTTTCAAAAAAATTATAAAAAAGTCATATAAAAAGAAAAAAAAATATTTTCTATTGAGAAACATGTTCCCTTTTCATATGTAATACCATGCGATAAATTGGGTGACATAATTCTCGTGGATCTAGCTCGTTCCATTCATGAAAAAGATACTTTAAGTAATACTTTTGTATTTGAACGCCAATAGTCATTTATCTGCTGTAAGAACAACTTATTTCTTCGTCCATAACGCTTGGTGAGATTTTGGCGACGAATTTGGCGGAATGTCGCCAACTTGGCGACTTTTTGAAATTTTGCCAAATTAACGAAAATCTCGCCAAATGGATAAAAATGATGCTAAATCAATGAAAATGACGACTAATTGTCGAAAATTCAATATCTTGGAAATAATATTAGTATCTACTATAAGAAAAGCCTATTTTTTTACTGTAAAAGTACAAAATTCATTACATTATATAAGGAAAGTCATGTGTTGCCCACATCAAATTTTTTTATATTTAGAATCACGTAAGATAATTTATAAAACGACAGCATACGACATCTTGGCACATTTATTACCTTCCTTATATACATAATGTATAAGGAAAGTATTGTGACGGGGTCGAAAATCCGAATTCGAGTTTTCGACGGGAGAGTACGTTTCAAGCATCCCTGATTACGAATCAAACATTTTTCAAGTGATGTCTGTGTGTGTGTGAAAGTATGTGTGTGTGTGTGTCAGTGAGCCTTTGGAGACAATAACTGACGAACGAATGGACCGATTCGAATGAAATTTGGTACACAAATCACAATCTGTAAACACTGGAAGTTTATTGTTTTTATACGCAATCGCATATTTAGAAACCGCCGAAATTTTCGAGTGAAATTTTGAAAAAATCGTTAAAAAATTAAAACCGCTAATAAAGTTACGCAAATAGACAATTCTTATGTAATTTTTCATTAGAAAACGATTGACATAAATTTTAGAACGCTAACATGAACCGTTTTCGAGATACTGCACATTTTTCAAAAAAATTATCGAAGAGTTATGTAAAATAAAAAAAAATATTTCCGATTGAGAAACATGTTCACTTTTCATTTGCAATACCATGCGATAAATTGGGTGACATCATTCTCGTGGATCTAGCTCGTTCCTTTCATGAAAAAATATACTTTGTGTAATTATTTTGTATTTGAACGCCAATAGTCATTTATCTGCTATAAGAATAACTTATTTCTCCGTCCATAACGCCTGGCCAGATTTTGGCGACGAATTTGGCGGAATGTTGCCAACTTGGCGACATTTTTAATTGTTGCTAAATTAACAAAAATCTCGCCAAAGTGATAAAAATGACGCTAAATAAATGAAAATGACGACTAATCGAAGAAAATTCAATATCTTGGAAAGAATATAAGTATCTACTATAAGAATAACATTTTTTAACTGTAAAAGTAGTAAATCCATTGCATTATATGAGGAAAGTCATGTGTTGCCCACATCAGATTTTTTTTTTGATCTATAATACAGATTCTTACATTTAATATTGTTCACTATCATCAAAAATCTGATTGATTTTTAAGTATTTTTCTAAGATATAAATATTAACAAATGCTTATTAGTCATTATGAGCAGTTTTCCACAACTTCAAATTTTACATTTACGCAAAGAAAGCGATATCTCTTGAAAGAGTTTTTACTTTTCTATTATAGGTAGCTTGATATCTCTTTATAGAACCCAGATCATTGCATAAAATGTTCTTTGCTTATTTCAATTAATAATAAAAATATGCTTATTGATTTGTAGTTAGATTTGCTGGTCAGTAAACTCTAGATTGCGTTTCTATTTTTGAACAAAATATGCTTGGTAATATAATATGTTGGGAAATTCATGTGTTTTAAACATCAAATTTTGGTTTCCTTATATACAGTGTATACAGCCATTGGAATGGGAAGGTATTGTCATATGATATAATGTCATGTGATATAAGATGTGGGCAGCACATGACTCTCCTTATATAATGCAATGAATTTATTACTTTTACAGTAAAACAGAAATAGATTATTTTTATAGTAGATATTTATATTCTTTCCAAGATATTGAATTTTCGTCAATGAGTCGTCGTTTTCATTGATTTAGCGTCATTTTTATCCATTTGGCGAGTTTTTCGTTAGTTTAGCAACATTTAAAAAAGTCGCTAAGTTGGCGGCATTCCACCAAAGTCGTCGCCAAAATCTCGCCAAGCGTTATGGATGGAGAAATAAGTTATTCTTACAGCAGATAACTGACTATTGGCGTTCAAATACAAAAGTATTACTCAAAGTATCTTTTTTCATGAATGGAACGAGCTAAATCCACGAGAAGGATGTCACCAAATTTATCGCATGGTATTACACATGTAAACTGAACATGTTTTTCAATAGGAAATATTTTTATTTTTATTTTATATGATTTTTGATAATTTTTTTGAAAAATGAACAATATCTCGAGAATGGTTCACGTTAGCATTCAAGAATTTATATCAATCATAAGAAATGTCTATTTGTGTAACTTTATTAGAGGTTTTGATTTTTTGACAATTTTTTCAAAATTTCACTCGAAAATTTAGGGGGTTCTGAACATTCGATTGAGTATAAAAACAATAGGCTTCCAGTGTTTGCGGATTGTAATTTTTGTACTAAATTTCGTTCGAATCGGTTCATTTATTCGTCAGTTATCGTCTCCACAGACTCACTGACACACACACATACACACACACACAGACATCACTTCAAAAATGTTCTATTCGTGATCAGGATTCTTGAAACGTGCTCTCCCGTCGAAAACTCGAATTCGAATTTTCGACCCCGCCACAATACTTTCCTTATACATTATATATATAAGGAAAGTAGTATTCGACTCCGATTCTTATAGATTACATTCTCTGATTACACATGTTGAGCATAGTTAGATGCATGTGTTACGTTTAAAAATGTAAACTAGTTATAATATTATATAAACATCGCTGAAGAGTGGCCGTGAATCATGAAAATAGTACATTGTGTAAGTGATAACCCACCAATTAACTTACTGTTTTGCTCGGTGGTCCTGAAAATCAAATTGATTAATAGACATAAATTATATTTATCCAATGAACAATCATTGGCTTACACAAACTAAATTTTATTATTATTATTATTCATACTGCATTTGCTCAATATTAAATTTATCATTATTTTATTTTTTACAAGCCTATTAATTACCCAAAATGATTGTTACAGGTAATTTACCTAGGGACATGAATGTGATACTGTGACGTATCACTGACTTATAGTCAGTCTCATTACTATCCTCAAATAAGCTAAGAAAACTGTACCTGTTTTCTTTGAGCACTTCACGACACAAAGCGACTTATTGTACATTTTTCACAAAATGCACTATTCTTTTTCGCTGATTTTACATGTTCACATGAACTGCCTTTCTCGCACATACGCATTTTTAAAAACATTTTGCATCGATACATAATACGGAGATTTCAAGGATGCAGTTGGTTACAACTCATTGTCACGCCAACTCTAAAGCCAAAGTCAAAGAAGCAATTTTAACTTGCCGAAACCATGAATGATTTCTTAACTTCCAAATACACAATAGAAGTCATCGCAAAATAAGTTTAACAAATATACTTATCGAAGTCATGAAACGTACAGCCACGGAAAAAAAAGCCTCACCCTCTGTTAAGCGAACATCGTTCATCGTAGAGAAAATTTAATGATACCATTCGATTAGGAATAACATCCTCTACAAATTAATGTGCGTAAAATTTGCATAAGGGGCCGTCTTCATATCTAAACGCGCTCGAACTTTGAAATTTTCAATGGCAACACCCAATTTTGACGCCGCCCACAAGTTCTAGACCCCCAAATTAGTCCAAATTCAAATTTTTACGACGTTTCTATCTTTATATCTGAAGACATTCAATATTCCGGAATATGCAATTTTCGGGGATCAGCTCCATATTGAAAACCGCAATTTGAAGAGCAATGTTTCGTTGATTAACCACAGCACTATTGTAAATTATTGAACTTTTGACATTGAGCATTATGACTTACCTCACTGCCAAAGGGTCGCAGGTTTGATTCCTGCATGAGAGGATGAGCATTTTTATGGCTGTGTGGAGTGTTGTCTTGTGTGTGTGTGTGTGTGTTACTAAGGCAGTGGGCCTGTAATTGGTAGGATTATGTGAGCCTCAAATAGGGCACGATTATTAGGGGTAAAAAGTCGTACTGGGTGCGTTGTAAAAACTAATGGGGCATTCGGGCCAGGGTTAATAAAAGGAAGAAGAAATAAAGAAGAATGAAATGCTTATTTTCAAATGTCATTTTATAATGCTGTTTCAAAATCAATTTATGAGACTAACGAATATCTGCAGATGACGCGACGAAACAACTCCGTTGGAACTTGGTTACGAATTTAAAAGTATCAATCCGTCATTATCAATCACCGTTTGAAGTCCTGTTGGTGTTTAGTATCACATAATTTTATAATTTGTTATTGTTTTACATAAATATTTTTTATTATCAATTATTACATTTTGTGGGCGATTTTAACTCGCAGTAGCTCGGGAACTATTAATACCTTATTATAACCTTCAATACACTAGCAGAATTACGTTGATTAGGTTGCATCTATACAACACCGTTTATACAAAGTTTTTATTAAAACTGGGTAAAAATAAATGCCCGTTTACTTAAGTAAAGATTAACTTACAATTAATGTAACTTTTTCAAATTAGTCATTTTTTAAACTAATATACGACCCTTAAAGTCATCGTGATGCTGAATATTTAAACATTTCGAAAGCACTAGTGAGAGGAAACACCTGGAATTTTATATAAACATATAAAAACTCTTTGTGAATCGATTTTTATCAAAACGTGTCCAGGTTTGTATTAATATTTTTTCGATTATTGGTTTAATAATTAATATTTCATACAAACAATTTATTCTACAAAAATAAAAATCACGTAAATGCGTTTGGGTAGTTTAGTAGTAACGTCATACAAATAATCAGCGTGAGCAGATAATTATTACAAAATATATGAATGGAAGTCTTACAATCTAATTTAACATTAGGAAATCAAAACTTTACATACTCACAACTCAGAAACTCTTCAACCAAATGACTTGAAATTTAGTATCACAGGTTGAATCTTGCTCTAGTTTCGAACTATGTTGTCAAACTGGGGTGTTGCCATTTAAAATTTCAAGGTTTGTGCGCGTTTAGATATGAAGACTGCCGCTTATGCAAATTTTACGCACATTAATTTGTAGAGGCTGTTATTCCTAATCGAATGGTATCATTCAATTGTCTCTACGATGAACGATGCTCGATTAACAGAGGGTCGGGCGTTCTTTTCCCTCGTCTGTACATATCTTTTCAAATGTGTTGTATGGCAGTACTATGTGTTTCCCCCCTTGTTCTTATTGACTTTCCCTGATTCATTTTCCCATTGGCTCCAGTCATATGGGTGGAGCTTATGCCGTTCGTCATTGGAGCCTCGCCTCTCGCCCCTGCGGCATTGCATGCGTCCATGAAAAGCACTGTGATGGGTCATAATTAAATTTCTTAGCATAAATGCTTGTCGGCCCCATTATAAAAAATAGCGTCTTCTAATCTGGGGTTTGATGCTATATTGTCGCTTTAGCATACTATTGTAAGGGAAGTATCAGGTAGAAGAATGTTAATGACTAATAAATTCTGGTATAAATTAACAAAAAATTTATTCAATTACATCGCATTGCAATGAACCAAAAATTTATCGCAACATCGAATGCGGTCATCAAGCATTGAACATAACATCACGTCACTCAAATGAGTGCTGCTGGAGCCAGGTTATAAAGATAAAATGAATATGAAAGAAAATATTTCCTAGCTGACGATTACAATCGTCTATTCTGCAAAATAGGCGTACTGGTATGGTGCATTTGCGGCAGTCTCGTCATTTACATCCTCAAGGTCATAATATTCCTTGTCGCTTACTAATTTGACAACTTCAATTGCGAAGGGTGTGGAGTAGTTTCAAAACTTGGACATCGTCTTTGTCCTTGTCCAATATCCCTCAGATCAGACACTTTATATTTGTCAGAGGGTAAAACAGTTTCTACCACTAAGTGTCCACGGTATCGTACTCTGGTCCTATCTGGTACTATCGTCCACGGTATCGTACTACCAGTGTGCTCTGGCAAGCTCTTCACAAGGATAACGTCAAAGACTTCATATTTAAAAGCAGGGCACTGTCGTTTATCGTAATTTTTCTTCATTTTAGCTTGAGACTTAGAACTAGCGTCTTTTGCTTTTGTCCCTAGGATTTTTGGTTCACAATTTCTCCCTTCTTCCGGTAACAGGTCAATTGGAAAACCATCAATTCTTTCTGGTACATAACCATACAGCAAATCGACTGTCAGTGGTTTTGCTTGGTGTCCACTTTATTTGACGTTGGAATTATTTCATAAATTTGTATCAATCCGTTTGGTTATATTTATTACAACTGGTAGTAATGGCAGGGATCGAAATTCGATTTATTCATTCGATTTTGCTTCGTTCATTGCAATTTCACATTTTGATAGATTGAGCGTCACTCTTGATTCACGAAATTTTATCAGAACTTTACGTAATCGAGTCATCAAATCTTCAAATATTTTAGTTCCTATAAGCATATCATCGACAAACCAAGTTACGATATTCCACAAGATATCGCCCAGCCTCATTGTTGTGGCTCTTTGAAAAACACCAGGTTCATTTTTAAATTCAAAAATTAACATTTTTGTATCATAACGGTCATAGGATGTAACAAATGCTGCCTTGGATTTTGACTCGGTATGTAGAGGAATCTGGTTGAAACCATGTGCAGCATCAAGAACAGAGAAAATATTCTATCCAGTCAATATATCAAGTAAGTCCACAATGTGTGGCAAATTAAATTTATTTTCTGCCATTTGTGCATTTTAATCTATGACCATACGATAAACTTCTGTTTTCTTCTTTACTAACAATACAGGACTACTATAATCCGAAGTACTGTTTTGAATGACACCTTGTTCTGACAGTTCGGAAATATTTTTTGGCAAAATTTTATGTTAGTGATATGACATACGATATGGAGCATGTGAAACAGGCTTGCTTCCAGAAACTTGCATTATTTTCATAGTTGTGGTTTTGATGCATCCCAACTCATTGGTTTTCACTGCAATACAGTCTCTGAATTTACTTAAAAGATCAAACACTTTTTGTGCTTCTGATTCTGTGAGCTGAGATCCGACTTTAATGTGACTTAACATTAACGGTTCACGAAATGATGATTCCTGATCTAGTTGGATATGGAAACTTTCAAATTTAAAAGAATTATCAACAGTTTCATTTTCCTCACAATAATTTTTTGTAGCTTTTACGTAAGTCTTATCAAAATTTTCTTTCCATTATTCTCTACTACTGTAATTGGAAGCACATTCCCTCTAAGGACGATTTTATTTTATTTTATGCGAATTTTACTATTGTTATAATGTAGGACTAGAATACATGTTTCACCATTTTGACCTTTTTTTTATTACCTTGGTAATTCTGTTCTTCAATAATAAAGGAGATTAAATTTATATCATCGTTCCCAGAATTAACTAACTGTACTCTATGAGGTTCCACAATCACAGATTTTTCACTTTTAAGTACTGCTTTGTAACTCGAATCAATTTCAAGGTTAAAATTTTCAAATAAATCGGGTTTCTTTCCATTTATTAACATAGAATTTCTTTGCTTTCGAACTAATGCTACGTTTGGAAGATCAATTATATTTGTCCCTGTACGTACATCAGGTCCTTTGAAACTATCACCAGGAACCACAAGAAAGCGAATCGATTTTAACTCTATTTCATTAATAACAAAATTTCAATAAACTACAATATAAGCTAAATTACTACCCTTTCCGGTCTTTTGTTGCTTCATTCTAAACAGTTTTATTAAGAGCTGATATTAATTTAAGTTTCATTATAAAATCCCATTCGAACCTGTGTCGATAATAGACGAAATTAAATTTAACCCGTCATTATTTATGAATTTAAATGTTTGATGTAGAGGTATAACAATCGAAATACATAAAGAAGTTAGTAATAGAAAAATCAGAACATAGGTTGTGCAGAGGTAATTGCGCATTGCCTCACCAATAAGAAGTATGTCATTATTTCCTTTTTCTCTCATAACAGCATAATAATAATAATAAGGTAAAGAAGCTTACCTTTTCTGTACAAAGGGCGTAGTTTACTATTTCGATCCAATTCCCTTAAAGTCTTAAAAAATATCATTTTATTATGTTTGTTTTTCTTGATGTCAGACATCTTTGTGACACGGAATAATTGCACTTGATTGAAAAAAAAAGAGATTATTTTATTAAATTCTGCATTAAAAGTTACACTTAAAAGAAACGAGCATTTTGCTCTGTAGTAATACAAAAGCAGAAGAACGAAAAAAAAGGAACTTAAAGTTCACGCAAATGTAGCTGTATATGTTTTTATGAAGCGCGCGCAGATCACATAATATAAACAAATTCCTTTTCTTGCGGAAACGAGAGAGTGGGGGATGAAAAAAATGTCAAAAGTTCATGAAAGTGGTATTTTTTTATACGTTATTCGCAGTTATAAGAGATCATTCATTTTTAACAGTCCTCCTTGATGTCTGGAGCTGCATATTACGGCTGTAGCAGATTGGATCTGTGCTTCAAAAATTCAGGCTTTGGCAGCGGTTTTGTCATCATGTCCGCTGTCATTAGTTTAGTTGGAAGATAACTCAACTGGATTACACCCGATTCCTGAAAATCCCTTATGGCGTGGAATCTGATGTCAATATGCTTGGTTCTTGACATGTACTTTGGTGATTCAATCATTTTTTATACATGACTGGTTATCGTCGAAAAATAGTAACCAGGAGCTGTTGGAGCATATCGAGGTCTTTGAGCAGGTTGATTAACCACAGTACTTCTTGAACTGCGTTAGCAGCGGATATATATTCCGCCTCTGCTGAGGAAAGCGCAACACATAATTGTTTTCTGCTTAACCAATGTATAGGAGAATCACCTATTAAGAAAAGATTACCACTCGTGGTTTTTCGATCAGTTTTATCGCCTGCCCTGTCGGCATCAGCGTATGTTGTGAGAATTGGTTTTGTCGTTGATTTTATTACTAAATTTAGATCCTTTGTATGATTTAGATAACTTATTAGACGCTTTACTGCGTTCCAATCCATTTGACGTGGTTTCTCGTTTCTCCAACTTAAGATGTTTGTTGCCGCTGTGATGTCTGGTCTCGTGACAGTGGCAATATATAGAAGAGCTCCAATAGATTGGTGATATTTGGTGTTATTAGGAAGCAGGTTTTCTTCTGTTTCGTTTCTCAAATATCCTGTTTCCATTGGTGTACTATAGGGCTTTGAATCTTTCAAATTAAATGTATTTACAATTTCTTCAATCTTATTTTTTTGATTTAATAGATAACCTCCATTATGGTCTTTTCTTATGTTAATTCCAAGGTAATAATTAACGTCACCCAAATTTTTTAATTCATATTGCCTGCCCAATTCTTTCGTTGTTTTGTCAATTTGTTCTTCTGATCCTGATATTAGAATATCATCTACATATACGATTACATAGACAGTTTCTCCTCCTTTTCCCTTTTTGAACAGACATGGATCAGTAGTACTCTGTATGAATTTTAATTGTTTCAGAGAGTCACCTATTTTTAGAGGCCAGGCTCTTGCGGCCTGTTTCAGCCCATATATAGCTTTATTTAATTTCCGTACTTTGTTTTCGTTACCAGGGGAGATGTGGCCATCTGGCTGTTGTATGTAAACCGTTGCGTCTAGATCCCCGTGAAGGAAAGCAGTTTTGATATCAATGTGGTGTACGTTATATGTTTTCTAAATGCTGCTCCTGACAGAAATGCTCTAATTGTGCTGTGTGAGACCACTGGTGCGAAAGTTTCGTAATAATCTTCACCGTATTTTTGTGAAAATCCTTTTGCTACTAGTCTCGCTTTGTGTTTAGCTATTTCTCCCTGAGAGTCGTGTTTAATTTTATATGTAAATTTTGAACCTACTATTTTTCTTCCCTGCGGGGGGTCCATCAATGTGAATGTGTTATTTTCCTGTAAAGATTGCATTTCTTCTTCCATGGCGTCAAGCCAATTTTGTTTCCTTTGTGGGCTCTTAATTTTTAGTACCTCATTATAGTCTCTGGGTTCGACGGTTTTAGCTTGTTGCGCTAAGTAGATGAGTCGATCGGGAGGTACTCCCTTGTTTGGTCTCTCGGATCTGCGAGGTGGATTGGCGGTTATGTTATCTGAATTTATTTGTTCATCATCTGAAGGTGCGTCAAACTCTATCTCACCCTCTTCAGGTTTTTCTTCTGCTTGAGGATTAGCCTTTTTTACTTCACTATCTGTTCCGTTTATTTAATTTAGTTCGTGTTTATATTCGTTGATGTTTATGCCTTCGGCTAACTGTTTCGATTTGATTTCCTTTATAGAGCCGAAGGTTTTGTGGTCCATTCTTCTGTGCCATAATGTAACACAATTGGGGTTGTTACAGTTATTTACCATATATGTAACATTTTTGTTTTGTTGTGTGAGCAATTCTAGCTCATATAGGTTATTTTTTATTTTTCTTTCTAAGAATACTTCATCATTGTAAGTTAACTGACAGTTATCTTTAGTAAAAGTTACTTTGCATCCACGTTGCGTTGCTTTTCGTACGGAAAATAAATTAGCTTTCAGTTCTGGCACAAATAGTACTTCTTGTAGTGTTACATGTCTTATATCTCCATCTGAGGCTTGATTTTCTTATTTTTACTTCGCTGACCCATAGGCGGTTAAGACTTTACCGTTGACAACAATAACTTGAGATTTGTTTGCATTATATATTTTAGTGAATAAATTCTCATTATTTGTTATGTGGGATGAGGAACCACTATCAACGATCTAGCTGTCTTCTTCGGTTTGATTCGTTATGAGCGCTAAGTCCCTAAATTTCGATCCTACTTTATCTATAGTGTCTGAATATCTCTCTTGTGTTCGTGATTTAGCGGCAGGTCTGTCGTTTCCCTCATACACTAACTGTGGTCAGTTGTGTCTGAATTTATTTTCATAATCTTTATATCTGCCGGGGTCGTTGGTCTTATTCTTTAGACGCCAGCATTCGGATTTGTTGTGGTTCTTCATTTTGCAATGTGAGAAGTATTTGTTTTCCATTTTGTAGCCGTAGGTGTTAGAGAATTTTTTATTCGCGTGAAAAGCTTTTGCCATGCTTTGCGGCATTTCTTGGTGATCCCTACGTCTATTATATTCGTCAATCAGTTTGCTGCTAATGAATTCTGGCGTTAGTTTATCCTCCGGTCGCGCTTCCAACGCCGTTATCAGCGTTTCGTAACTGGGGGGTAGAGAGCACAGAAATAGTGCTGATACATGCGAATTATTAATCTCCTCCCCGATTGCTTTGAGTTTATCCACTGTCTCCAGAATTTTGGTTATATGTTGCTGCATGTTTCCTCTTTCCTCTAACTTTGCACTGTACAACTTTCGTAAAAGGTATAGCTTGCTGGATAAATTTGCTCTTTCGTGTATTGCGCGAAGCGCATTCCACGTATCGCGCGCCGAGGTGAAATTTTTGACGTGAACGATTTGGGAATCCTCTATAAATAAATTAACAAGAAAGATCAATCATGCTTAAAGCATTGATTATGAAACACTTTCCAACTTCAATGCAATTTTATTTAAAAAAGTCGAAAATGCAATACATTCCTCGGTAATATTTTAAAACTTATCACAATACTACATTGATTTATTATATTTGAAAACTTAAACCTTCATTGAAAAAAATGAACTTCATTCAAATGACGGCATTGAAATATAAATTGCCTGATTTAAACATCTCTAAAATGAAATACATTCCACGGTAATATATTTAAAACAATCATAATACTACGATAATTTATTATATTTGAAAACTTCATCGAAAACGACTGAAATAAATTCAAATGACGTCATAAAAAAAAACAAGAAAGATCAATCATGCATAAGCATTGATTATGAAACACTTTCCAACTGAAATGTAATTTCATTTAAAAATTTCTAAAATGTGATTCATTCAGTGGTAATATCTTTTACATTATCACAGTACTACAGTAATTTATTATACTTAAATATTTAAAACTGTATCGAAATATAAATCATCTGATTCTTTATGCAAAATCAATGAATATTTCATTCATATAACTTGTATTCCAGACTCCAGAGCTAAATAATTTTGTGTGAAAAAAATTCAGCAATTCTTATGTAATTCATCTTACAATCGCTTGAGATATTTGCATTCTGCATATGTTAAAATTAGGCTTCCTTGAAGAAATAATAAAAGTTTAGGGATCATTTAAAATCACAACTATTGTAATTGCATAGGCACGGAATTTAGATACACAGATAATACACAGATAATATATATGTGTATGTGTATATACTCAAAGTATTGGAATCGTGCCGAAGATCGGAACTCGAATTTTCAAAGGATCTACACGTTTTGGGACTTCTAGAACACGAAAAAACTACTTTTAGGAAGACGTCTGTGTGTGTAAGGGTGTATCTGTGTA
This sequence comes from Amaurobius ferox, assembly GCA_951213105.1. Classification (NCBI taxonomy): domain Eukaryota; kingdom Metazoa; phylum Arthropoda; class Arachnida; order Araneae; family Amaurobiidae; genus Amaurobius; species Amaurobius ferox. Next base: position 107,491,290 of record OX578135.1, read on the forward strand.
TGTTTCTGTGTGTCTGTGTGGATATTACATCCACTCTAATTGAAAAACTAATGGACCGAATTTCATACAATTTGGTAGGTATGTTTTTTATGGGAAATCCTGATGTTCATTAGATTATAGTACGATTCGTAATAAAAGAATCTGCCTTCTTTGCGAAATGGCCGCAGAAATTGCCTTTATCCACTCTAGCTAAAAACTAATGAACCAAATTTAACAAAATTTGGAGTATAATATTTCAATAACCTACAAGTGATTTATATACCAAATTTAACAAAATTTTGTATATAAATCATTTGTAGGTTATTCTACTACGATTCGGGAAAAAGGAACGGGCTATTTTTGCGAAATGGCCAGCAAAAATCGTTATATATAAAAATAAAAGACTACGTCTGCTCAATTACATCAATTAAATTCCTATTTTATATGTGATTTTTGACAACAAAAAGAATAAGACTAACCCCATTACTCTAGGACTAGCCGTTCTTGAGATATTCTAGTTTTTTCGCGTTTTCGCTACGCCACCTTTGACAATAAGTCCAGCTATCAAATGAGAACCAAATTTAAGTTTAACGTGTAAATTCAATGTCATTTAAAATACTTATGTTGTGCAGATAAACTCAAATTATCATTAAATAAATAAAGAGAACGAATATGAGTCTGCAGAGAAAGACATGTGCTGTCCACATCAGAATTTTTAACAATATTACACCAATGATTTATAGAAGTGAACGGGGATTATTTTCAGGCCATTTCGAAAAAAATGTATGATCTATATTTAAAGATCCATCAAATTTTTGTCGAATAAAATGTTCAACAAATTTAAGCTGTGTACCAAATTTTAACTCTCTAGGACGTAGGAAAGTGCATTTAAAATGCCATCAATTAAATTTATCAAGAAGAGTTATATAAAATTTTAAAAAAATGAAAAATTGTTATCTACCAAATTTATTTTAAAATACGAAGCCACTCCCATATGCAAAACGTTTAAATAAAGGGAGAGATATTTATTATATAATATCTCTCTCTTTTCTTTCTGGAAGTTATCCCAAAGTCAGAATTTAATTGAATTTGTTTTTTTCCCTATATTAAATAATTTTTTTAATTAAAAAACTACTTAACATATTTTACTGAATTTTTTTTTATATATTCTATGGGATAATGTGAATATTTCCTAAAAATTTCGAAGCAATTCGTGAATTTTAAATTTACTTAAAAAATGTTTGAAAAATTAGGTCCCATAGGGTTCAATGTATTTCATTTTTTCAACCCGGGTTCAATAAAAAACTAATTGGGTGATATTATTTATTTATATTCCCATAGGTCCTACAGACCGTCTGAACAACATACTAAAATTTCATTTTGATAAACTCATTTTTACGGCAGTTATCGTGCTAACGGACAGACAGACAGACAGACAGACAGAATGAACAAAGTCATAAACACTTTTCAACTTTGTTGTAAAGTGTTAATAAGCGCTCTGGCTTTTCTATCCCTTTTCTGCCATTCGTCGGTAATTGGGTCAGGAGCTACTTCGGTTATCGTTTCTGATAATTCTTTATTCATTAACATCATTTCCACCTTGAATTTCCAATTGGAGTAGTTACTCTGGTTTAACTTTTCAATCAACTGGTTTTCCTTCATAGATGCTATTATAAATTTATTTTATTTAGTTTCCTTAAGAAAAATTTTTTGTGTGTTTATTTGCAGTACGGGATTTCTTCTAGTTTTATCCCGTAAAAATCACTTTCGGTTTAGAAGGGTTTACAAAGTCAATGGGGAATGAAAAAAAGGGATATATTTGCATATCTATTTTCCTTTTGGTTGATTATTCTTATGCCCCTCTTTAAATAACAATTGTATTGTTCGTGGAAATGCTGCTATATTATTTTATAAATACAAATTTCTCTAACGAGATAGGCTTAGACTTCAGTCTCATAATCTAATAGAAAAATCAGAACATAGGTTGTGCAGAGGTAATTGCGCACTGCCTCACCAATAAGAAGTATGTCATTATTTCCTTTTTCTTTCATAACAGCATAATAATAATAATAATAAGGTAAAGAATCTTACCTTTCTGTACAAAGGGCGTAGTTTGCTATTTCGATCCAATTCCCTTAAGGTCTTAAAAAATATCATTTTATTATGTTTTTTAACACTTTACAACAAAGTTGAAAAGTGTTTATGACTTTGTTCATTCTGTCTGTCTGTCTGTCTGTCTGTCTGTCCGTTAGCACGATAACTGCCGTAAAAATGACTTAATCAAAATGAAATTTTAGTATGTTGTTCAGACGGTCTGTAGGACCTATGGGAATATAAATGAATAATATCACACAATTAGTTTTGGATTGAACCCGGGTTGAAAAAATGAAATACATTGAGCCCTATGGGACCTAATTTTTCTAACATTTTTTAAGCGGATTTAAAATTCACAAATTGCTTCGAAAATTTTAGGTAATAGTCAAATTATTCCATAAAATATATAAAAAAAAATTCAGCTAAATATATTCAGTAGTTTTTTAAATAAAAATTAAAATAATAATTACACATCTTATATGAAACGATCACGTGACCATGATATGAAACGATCACATGACCCACTTCAAAATGAGATATGGCATCCATCTTGTTTCAAATTCGTGATTTTTTAAAGTTCTTTTTAATTCATATTGAGTGTTGTATCCATCCTAAAACTACTTTATTTCTGCTTAAATTCTGTGCATCTACATACTAAAACAACACAATGACAATATATTTGAGTTTAAATTCTCATTCAAATTTGATTATTTCTACAATTAAGCCTATTTTTCACCTATGTAAAATGTAAACAGTAAAATATGTAGAATGAGTTGTATTAGATTTACTGTATTTCTTTAACACAAAATAATTCAGTCCATGGAGTCTGCATGGCTGATATGAATGAAATATTAATTGAATTTATTAAACAGAAGGACGATATTTTTCGATGAAGTTTTAAGCATAAAGTTTATGAATTGTAGCTCCATGGTCTTAATTTTCAAATAAAATAAATTATTATAGTATTGTGATGAATGAAATGAAGAAAGTTATGAATGAAATCCTGCTTTTATAGAGAGATCCAGGCGTGTTATTTTTTCTATGACGTCATTTGAATTAATTTCAGTTGTTTTCGATGAAGTTATCAAATATAATAAATTATCGTAGTATTATGATAGATTTAAAAATATTACCGTGGAATGTATTGCATTTTAGAGATATTTAAACCACGCAATTTATATTTCAATGCCGTCTTTTGAATGAAGTTCATTTTTTTCAATGAAGGTTTAAGTTTTCAAATATAATAAATCAATGTAGTATCGTGATAAGTTTTAAAATATTACCGAGGAATGTATTGCATTTTCGACTTTTTTAAATAAAATTGCATTGAAGTTGGAAAGTGTTTCATAATCAATGCTTTAAGCATGATTGTTCTTTCTGGTTTTTTCTTGATGTCAGGCATCTTTGTGACATAGAATAATTGCACTTGATTGAAAAAAATAGATTATTTTATTAAATTCTGCATTAAAAGTTACACTTAAAAGAAACGAGCATTTTACTCTGTAGAAATACAAAAGCAGAAGAACGAAAAAAAGGGAACTTAGAGTTCACGCAAATGTAGCTGTATATGTTTTTATGAAGCGCGCGCAGATCACATGATATAAACAAATTCCTTTTCTTGCGGAAACGAGAGAGTGGGGGATGAAAAAAATGTCAAAAGTGCATGAAAGTGGTATTTTTTATACGTTTTTCGCAGTGATAAGAGATCATTCATTTCTAACAGTTAGTGCAATCTTTAATACCACGACCATTATTTTTACACTTAGTGTAATATTTTTGACGTTTCGGTTTTATACAGTCACAGGAAAAATGTCCATTTTCGTATTAGTTATAACAAGTATCAGGACCAGCAAGCATTTTCCTAACCCATTTTTAACACTTTACAACAATGTTGAAAAGTGTTTATGACTTTGTTCATTCTGTCTGTATATCTGTCTGTCTGTCCGTTAGCACGATAACTGCCGTAAAAATGACTTAATCAAAATGAAATTTTAGTATGTTGTTAGGACGGTCTGTAGCACCTATAGGAATATAAATGAATAATATCACCCAATTTGTTTTCGATTGAACCCGGGTTGAAAAAATGAAATACATTGAGCCTTATGGGACCTAATTTTTCAAACATTTTCAAGCATTTTTAAGCGGATTTAAAATTCACAAATTGCTTCGAAATTTTTAGGTAATATTCAAATTGTTCAATAAAATATATAACAAAAATATTCAGCGAAATATATTCAGTAGTTTGTTAAATAAAAATTAAAATAACAATAACACCTCTTAAATGAAACGATCACGTGACCATGATATGAAAGTACCACGTGATCCACTTCAAAATGATATACTGCATCCATCTTGTCTCAAAATCGTGATTTTTAAAGTTCTTTTTATTTCATATTGACTGTTGTATCCGTTCAAAAACCACTTTATTTTGGTTTAAATTCTGTGCATCTACATACTAAAACAACGCAATTACAATATATATGAGTTTAAATGCTCATCCAAATTTGATTATGTCTACAACGAAGCCTATTTTTCACTTATGTAAAATGTAAACAGCAAAATATGTAGGATGAGTTGTATAGGAATTGCTGTATTTTTTTAACGCAAAAGAATTTAGTTCATGGAGTCTGCATAGCTGATATGAAAGAAATATTCATTAACTTTACCCAGTGAAGGACGATTTTTTGCGATGAAGTTTTAAGCATAGGGTTAAATTACTTGTAGCTCCATGGTCTTAATTTTTAAATAAAATAAATTATTATAGTATTGTGATGAACGACATGAATGGGAAATTATTTATGAATGAAATGCTGCTTTTTTAGATAGAGCCAGGCGCGTTATTTTTTCTATGACGTCATTTGAATGAATTTCAGTTGTTTTCGATGAAGTTTTCAAATATAATACATTATCGTGGTATTATGATAATTCTAAAATTATTACCGAGTAATATATCACATTTTAGAGATGTTGAAACCATACAATTTATATTTCAATGCCGTCATTTGAATGGAGTTAATTTTTTTCGATGAAGGTTTAGGTTTTCAAATATAATAAATCAATGTAGTATTGTGATAAGTTTTAAATTATTACCGAGGAATGTATTGCATTTTAGACATGTTTAAATAAAATTGCCTTGAAGTTGGAAAGTGTTTCATAATCAATGCTTTAAGCATGATTGTTCTTTCATGTTTCACTTGACATGGAATTTATTTGTTTGGTTGTTTGTCCTCGCATATTCAGAATTGTGGTATTTTGTATAATAAAAAAGTATTTCAAATAATTCAAGATTCAAATAAAAAGTATTCTCTAATCAAAACTGAACACTGCACTAGATACTACATCAACATCGTAATACTTTACATCCAAATCGAAATTATTTATTATGTACTTTGCGAAGACAGTTTTCATGACCGTGGTAGACTAACTGTCTGCTTGTCTCATCGGTTTGTTTTTATAAACACGAACATTGATAGAAAACGGAACTTCATCGAAGATTCTTCATATGTCCCTTAAGCACAAGCGTAAAACCATATACCAGTTCAAAACAAGTCAGCGATCTTAAATAAATATCAATGTCAATCCAACTTATGAATTATAAGAGATGTATCAGACAGAACTTTTTATTGGTTACAAAGTGAGAAATTATTTATTTTCATCTTATAAAGTATGAAAAATATTTCATTTTTTCATCCATAGTATTAGCAAAATTCTTTCAGTTCAAGTGTTTTCCTTGCAATATTACAATTTTTGTGTTGTGAAATCGAAGAGAAGCTTGGGTTTATAGTGTCCTTGCTTCCTTTTCATTTCGTATCATTTCAAAATATTAAAGTGTTTATGCTGATATATTTCTACATCTCAAATATATTTGAACAAATCCTAAAAATTTTTGCTTTGAATTCCTTCTACTTTGTGGTAAACTTTGTGGATTTTATTTTTTCTTTAGGGTTTTTATTTCGTCAATGCGTTTCTTATCTTTAATTTTCTCGAAGTTTAATTAGTACATATGTATATGCTTTCATGATTTTCATCATCATAGTATGCTGATTTAGACGTTCCATGTTTTTTGTTACATTTTTAGTAGATTATCTTACTATTCTTGTTTTGGTTTTTCCTCTGCTGAACGTTCTCTTATAGCCTTATTTTCTGATTATATTTCTTTTTCCTTGATTTTTTCACTTCGTAGTATCCTAGCTTGTCGTTTTCATAACTGATTGGTGTTTTCTTCTTTTATTTCTCTCCTTGAAAATGGCAACATCTTTTTTTTGACTTTCATAAACGTGTATTATTCTAGCTTAGTTGCCAATATGTCTTGAATAAGTGCGGTCACGTTTCTTGCCGATCCTGAAGAAAGAAGCTTATTTTGGGCATTTGACACTGGTAACCAGTTTATATTTGTAGTTACGTCGTATTTTCAAAGATTTTCATATTACCGAGTCTAATAATTGGTTAAACATTTTAGACGGCAGTTACTATTTCGATTAACTGTCGTATTTCTACTGTGATCACTTTTTCTCTTTAATTAACAGATAACTCTCTCTCAGCATTATTAATAAGCGAACGATTTTCTTAAAAGTACAAAGCGTTTACTTACATCAGTTTCGAGTTCATATGCAGGTACTTTAGAAACGGCAACTAGATAGAACTAAATATGTTTCGACAAATACAAGTCTTCTAATTTATTCTAAAATTTACTACTTATTGATTTTTATGATACCAAACTAATTTTTTCATACGCAGTATTGGCAAAGTATTGTTTTCACGAAAATTTTCGATTCCGAGAATTTGATGCCATTCTATGTTTTAGAACCTCCTGAACACGTTTTGACTATTCTTAGAGTAATGCCCGTCTGTCTGTGTTCGATATCCTGTGACCAAATAGATGTTCTGTTAATTCGAGAGAAAATTAATTCTAAAATTTATTTTATTTTTTACTGAATGCATATGACTAAATTTGTCATAATTGTGCATGCAAATAGTTATTTATGGCACAGTGAAAACGAGACGTAGCAGTTTCAGTCATGGTGGTGAAAATAGGTGCTATGCAATTTTACTTTCCCTGCAATACATGATAATGTATAGGGAAAGTATTGGAATCATACCGAAAATCGCAACTCGAGTTTTCGACGGATTTACACGTTTAAAGCACCTTAGAGTTCGAAAACACTATTTTCAGAAAAATATTTACATTTTTAGTTTCCCTGCAATACATGGTAATGTATAGGGAAAGTACTGGAGTCATGTCGAAAATCGCAACTCGAGTTTTCGACGGATCTACACGTTTCGAGACCTGTAGAATACGAAAAAACTATTTTTAGAGTGACGTCTGTGTGTCTGTCTGTGTGTATGTCTGTCTGTGTGTCTGTGCAATGCATGTATCCACTATAACTAAAAAACTAATGGACAGAATTTCATAAAATTTGGTATGTAAGTCACTTGGGTGAGACCCTAGTGCTGATTTGTTTTTGGTAGGATTCGTAATAACAGAACCCGCCTTTTTTTTGCGAAATGGCCCGTTAAAATTTCATGTATCCACTCTAGCTAAGTTACTAATTGACCAAATTTCACAAAAGTTGATAGATAAGTTACTTGTAGGATGCTCTGGTGCTGATTAGATTTTGGTACGATTCGGAAAAGAACAACCTGCCTTTTTTTACGAAATGGCCTGCAAAAATTTCATGTATATCCACCCTAGCTAAAATACTTATTGACCAAATTTCACAAAATTTGTTAGATAAGTTACTTGTGAGACACTGGTGCTGATTAGAATTTGGTATGATTCGGAAAAGAACAACCTGCCTTTTTTCGCGAAATGGTCCACAAAAATCGCAAAAATCTTAAAAAAAAAAGACTACTTATGCTGAAATGTACCAATTAAATTCTTGTTTTGTAAGCAATTTTTGACGAGGAAAAGAATATAACCCACTCTATTATACTTTAGGACTAACTGTTCTCAAAATATTTGAGTTTTCTTGCATTTTTGTTACGCCTCTATCGAAAAAATGTCCAATTACCAAATAAAAACAAAATTTGAATTAAAAATGCAAACTTAGTGTTATTTGGTGCAATTAAACCCAATCTAATGAATTATTAAAGAAATAAAGAAAATATGAATTTAAGTCTTCTGCAGGGAAAGTCATGTGCTGCTCACATCAGATTTTTTATGTTCGTGACGTCATTAGCCTCCTTGGGAAAACAAGTACTCCCCTCCCCCAACAGGGTACATTATCAAACTTAATATCAATTGAAATATTTTTTCAAGCCTTTTATAATGAAATATATCATGCTATAATTGTGATCATTTAGAACAATGATACAGACTTTTCAAATATTTTCTTGTAAAATTTGAAAAAAAAATCACATGATACTTAAAAATGGATTTTGGCATAAAAAATCAAGTTTAAAATAAAACCAGTTTATTAAATATTGATTTCTAAGCAGTGCTATCATAAAATACCCGTAAGAGTCTAGAAAACGCCTGTAATAAGCATTATTAGTGAACGTATTAGAGAAGGTGGAACAAGGACGAATTGTATAATGATACATTTATACTTTTTCAAGCGTTCATAATAGCGTTTCCGATGTAGCTAATAAATGATTTTTCTTATTAAGATAAATCTCATTTTGCTGAATTAAAATGATTTTTTATTTGGGGTTATAGCGAACGATTAACCCGTGTATCAAATTGTAAGTCGTTATTTCATTTAAGAAAAATCGTTTCTCATTTATTCGATACATCAAACATTTTGGTGTACAGCACCCCTAAAGTAGTAAATATCGGAAAATAGAAATTGTACATGTTCTTCTTTTTGAATGACCTACCATCACACCAAGTTTAAAGTTTTCCTCAACGAGAAGTATTTTTTCTATCATTTTACGTTTCAAACGTTTCAAGTGATTATAATTGATAGTTTTGGTGTATTGAAATTGATATTGATAGTTTTAGTGTACACCCTCTGAAGATAAATATTTTTAATTGGATTTTTCCAAGGTGGTTTTACTAAATGATTGGACTGTATACGGAATTTCAATGCTCTATCTTACATTAAAGGAAACGTTTCTTATTTATTTGTCAAATCGAACATTTCGTTTTGCGGCATCTCCTACGGTATCAAATACTAGAAAGTTGAAATTATACAACTTTTTCCATTTAATCGATTTTCCCGTACCCCAAATTCAAAGTATCTATCCCTTGGCGAAATCCGTTTTTCTGACATTTCGCATTTCGAACGTTATTGGTGTGGAGCACTTCCATCTGCTGAACATGTTTGAAAAAATCAACTTTTCCCGAACGCGTTTAACCGCTGTACCAAATTGCAAGTGTGTATTTATACGGGAAGTAGCTAGAAGAGACGGTACAGTGAGATAGATAGACAGACAGACACTTGATAGGTATGTATAGATAGCAATATATTCTTATATAAATTTTTAACATTAAAACCACTTAAATCGCTACAAGTTGAAAATTTTTAATTTTTAGCTTGTTGGCTTCCTTAATCTGTCCTTATGAATAGCCTTAAAAATATAACGAATAATATGTTTGACGCTTGGCCTCATGTAAGTGAGTTGAGACCCAGACCGTCCGACCTACCAGAAAGGTGTAAGGTAACTGTTTGGACCGCAGGCCATATAAGTGAGTGAATCCTTTCAAGAAAGTGTTACTACAGTTTTAAAAACCTGATATTTGTATGAAGTCAGAAATGCTCAAACTTTCTAGGATGACAGAAGTGTGCATATTTGTAGTTTGAATGCTTGCAGACCATATGCCATTTTTATGATGTAAGACAACAAGTACCAGAGTGTGACAATAAACTGTGAACGCGTCAAACAATGTACTAAGTCTGATTATAATAATGTATCCGATAATTTTCAACAAAGTATATATCAAAGAAAATAAAAATTTAATTTGAAAAACAATGTTCTTTTTTTACTTTCCCTGCAATACATCGTAATTTATAGTGAAAGCATTGGAATCGTGCAGAAAATCGCAACTTGAATTTTCGACGGATCTACACGTTTAAAGCACCTTAGAGTTCGAAAACACTATTTTCAACGTAACGTCTCTCTCTCTCTCTCTGTCTGTGTGTGTGTGTGTGTGTGTGTGTGTGTGTGTGTGTGTGTGTGTGTCTGCTTAATCTATGTATTCACTCTAACTCAAAAATCTAATTGACCAAATTTCATACAATTTTATAAGTCACTTGTGGGTTGCTCTAGTGCTGATTAGATTTTGTTACAATTCGGAAAAAAGAGCCTGCCTGTTTTTGTAAAATGGCCTTCAAAAATCATCAAAATCTAAAATAAAAGACTACGCATGCTCAAATGCATCTATTACATGCGTGTTCTATACGTAGTTTTTTACAATGAATAGAATAAGACCAACCCCATTATTCAGGACCAGCCGTTCCCGAGATATTTTAATTGTTTCGCATTTTTGCTACACAGGTTTTTAAAATTCGTCCAGTTATCAAATGAAAATATTAAAAGCGCAAATACAGTGTAAATTAAAATAAATATGCGTTGTATTTTGTGCAAATTATTTCAATTTATGGAATTATTAAAAGTTATTATAAATTATTATATATTATTAAAAATTATTAAAAGTTTTTATGCAGATTTGGATAATTAGCATTTTTTAAACTGTTTCTTGTTTATGTTATGCTGTGGTGTATTTCTATTCGGCATACTGTGGTGTATTTTCCTTCAGCATGCTGTATTAGTGCATTTCCATAATGCCTTAAGCAGAAGACGTCTTTGCCTCAATGCCATAATATTCGCCTATCATAAGTTGATCCTGGGTTAAATTCTGATTTGTCTTCTGTCACAATAAATGGGGACTATACATGCAATCCAATCAGAAATAAGGATATTTGAAGGTTCTCTCTAACATTTCTCTACCAAACAGCGCTAGCACAAAAGTGATGTTACTTCACAGAAGGTTTTGTTGCATTTGTCAATACGCGTCATATGCCACGTCATCAGACAAGAGCCGTACCCATTCTTTGCTTCATTCAATTCAATACGGTGTAGCACACTCATTGCAAAAAGGAACTTTTGACGTATTTATGATTGTATTTATGATCCCTTGTGATTCGCTGAACAAATCTGAATTTTGCACACAGTAATTATCTGTTTTGCTGGAGAGGGAGAAATATAATATATCCTCATTAGATGGATCTAAATACCATGATAAGAAAACGTTTCTTGTTTAGTGTTATAATATTTGCACATCAAGGGTTTGTATAGAGTTCAGACCATTCATCTGCTTCTAACACAGTGTTTGAAAAATTGGAGTTTTCTCAAGTTTTTTGAAACTTTTTAGATTGCCAATATATATTTACGAAAAACCCACTGATTTTGATATGTACTTGTATGGTTAAATTCTTCAACACTCGATATAAAAGAACACGGATCTATATAAATATATATTAAAGATTATATTTCATTTAAAACATTGCTCACGACCAGTTCTATCTCTACAGATTTCCAATTTGCTGCGTATGATACTCAAAGTTTATTAGATTACGAGAAATTCTACGGCAGTTATTAAGTCTCTGAGACTACTGTATCATTGATAGATATCGCTCTCAAATTCGATGCTGCACAGACGGCGCTGTCAACTTTCACGGGACAGACATTCTTAGCAAATAGTTTTCATCTAACAATCCTTGATGAAAGGCACTGTTTTGTTCGTGTGCCGAAGAAAAGGAATAATACGATGCCTGGAACTCAACCACCTTTATTGACAAATCTTACTTATAAGTGCAGCAGTACTTATAAGTAAGTAAATATAGCTGCCTCTGTAGTCAGTCTTGCGTAGTAGGCTGGCATCATTTGGGAAATATACTACCACAGGTATCTCAATCGTCATAAATCAACCCCATAACTCTGTTTAAGAATAGTCGTAAACTTTTAATATCAAAAATATATTTAAATTTTACATGAACATTGTATTAGATCCTTACTGTTCTTGATGAAAGGTACCTTAGTTGTAACAAGGCTTTATCCTACCTTATCTAAGAAACGTCGTAAATTTTCGACGTCGAAGATATCTTTAGACTTTACATGAAAACTGCATAGTTTTTTTGATAATCTGTCCATAGACTTATTTGAGTGCAAAGTTTTAATATTGCTCAATGACTTTATATTTTATAGGGGTTTTATGTGTGTATTTGGAACACTCACATTATTTTCAAACTGCTATTGAGATTTTAATGCAAAAATTATATTTTAATTTCACCTTTTAGATTAATTCCTCAACATTTTAAGCTTATGTTATATGGTGGAATTTTTTATATAAGATAAAATATCTGTATAAAAATTGCAAAATATTATAACTTTATTTGATCTAATTAAACAGTGTATTTTCTTTTTCATTTACATCGTCGTGTTTCGAAATTTTTGCCCTATTTCTAACTTTCATTCAATCCGTAACGATGTCACTTCAAAATTGCAGCAATTCTTAAATATATCAAACAGAAAGATGATTCTATATTTATCTTCACTTTCATCAATTCTATCAATTCAAAGTAAATATTTGTGGTGCTCAGTTTGAACAAAAACTATTTATCACTCGTGATTTTAATGTAATAAACTATTATTGATCAAAGAATTCCCAAATCGCTTTAGAAATATATTTGCTGAAATATTATTTGCTATTGCAACACCAAATCATTACATTTGTTTTTTACGTACTACAATAATTTCATATCTAAATATATATTATATATAAGCCAAATATTTCTTTGGTTCCAGAATTCTGTCGAAACCCTAATGTTTATTGACTTCTATGGTGCAATTTACCAGAAAGTTTAAAAAACAAGACATTTATTTATATCGAAAGCGATTATTTTCCCAACGTTACTCCTATAGCAAAAGATAATATCGGGTTCATATTGGAATAAGTCTCCTTATTGCATCGAATATGAATATCCATTGTTATATGTAATTACAAGTGTGAGCGTCAGTAAATCTTCTGCCCTATCCGAGCTTTGTTAACTTTTGCAGAACACGTTTTTTGTCGAAATTCTGCTCAAACAGTTGCGAAATATTTTCTGAAAAATAAAATGTAATGCTTAGATTATATTAAAACTAAATTTAATACTCAATAAAATATAGAATATATTTTTTATCGTAATCCAAAATATATTTGGTGCTGCCATCTGTTGTAATTCATTTCATACAGATTATTTTTATTTTTTAATGAACTTTTTTAATGTCTATTCCTTCTAATACGGTATTAAATACAACATATCATATATAATAATGCCCCAATCACGAAAAAGTAATAGAACTTGGACTTGAAGACAAAGGAACTTGAAGACAAGGCTGCAGTCCTCAGTGATGTACATTCAGATCCCTTTATCAAATTTATAGAATGAGAAATTACCTTTCCTTGATTGTGGCATTATTATATATGATCTGTCGTATTTAATACTGTATTAGAAGAGGAATAGACATTTAAAAATGTTCATTAAAATAAAAATAGTCGGTACGAATTAAATTACGACAACAGATGGCAGCACCAAAAATATTTTGGATTAAAATAAAAAAATATATTCTATATTTTATTGAGTATTAAATTTAGTTTTAATATAATTTAAGCATTATATTTTATTTTTCAGAAAATATTTCGCAACTGTTTGATCAAACTTTCGGCGAAAGATGTGTTCTGCGAAAGTTAACAAAGAGCGGATAGGGCAGAAGATTTTTGACGCTCACCCTTAAGAGAGAGTTCAAAATTTATCCCATGCCAATGTCCATGTGTAGTATAAGTGTAGTAACAGTGGCCATTGACCAACCTTTCCTATATACAAAAATGTAATAATGTATCTTGTAGAGTTTATATTTAGGTCCCTGTATAGTTATAGACCGTATAGTAGCAGCCTTCAGACGACTTTTGCTACTTTTGCAAAAATGAGTTAGGATTCTACTTATGGAATATAAGGCAGTTTTCCTGAGTAGTATCACCCAATAGTGATCATCATTCGACCTTTCGTACGCATTTTGGACCTAGTTAGGATCTAGTTATTAGCTGCATAGCAACACTGTAAAAAATAAAGTACTTAAAAACGAAAACTTCAACGTACTTGTTTTCATTTGAGTACAATGGCACCATCAGCGAGTAGGTGACATACTGAAATATAAGTAACCGCACTTGCTTGAAAATGAGTTCTTCAATAAATAAAAGTATAATTTCATTTTGATTTCATTAAAAATCGTGTAATTAATGTTCAATTATAATTCTGAAATTTTTTGAGCAAATATTTCGAAGAGTAAAAGTTATAGCCTCGAAATTAAAGAACTATATCATAATAATTACGATGGCGGATGTATATATTTCGTGTGCGGTGCTATGCGGTCGTGCGTTTTTAACACTTTACAACAAAGTTGAAAAGTGTTTATGACTTTGTTCATTCTGTCTGTCTGTCTGTCTGTCTGTCTGTCCGTTAGCACGATAACTGCCGTAAAAATGAGTTTATCAAAATGAAATTTTAGTATGTTGTTCAGACGGTCTGTAGGACCTATGGGAATATAAATAAATAATATCACCCAATTAGTTTTTTATTGAACCCGGGTTGAAAAAATGAAATACATTGAACCCTATGGGACCTAATTTTTCAAGCATTTTTTAAGCGGATTTAAAATTCAGAAATTGCTTCGAAATTTTTAGGAAATATTCACATTATCCCTTAGAATATATAAAAAAAAATTCAGTAAAATATGTTAAGTAGTTTTTTAATTAAAAAAATTATTTAATATAGGGAAAAAAACAAATTCAATTAAATTCTGACTTTGGGATATCTTCCAGAAAGAAAAAAGAGAGATATTATATAATAAATATCTCTCCATTTGTTAAAACGTTTTGCATATGGGAGTGGCTTCATATTTTAAAATAATTTGGTAGATAACAGTTTTTCATTTTTTTTAAATTTTATATAACTCTTCATGATAAATTTAATTGATGGCATTTTAAATGCACTTTCCTACGTCCTAGAGAGTTAAAATTTGGTACACAGCTTAAATTTGTAGAACATTTTATTCTACAGCAATTTGGTGGATCTTTAAATATAGATCATACATTTTTTTCGAAATGACCCGCAATTAATCCCCGTTCACTTTTATAAATCATTGTTGTAATATTGTTAAAAATTCTGATGTGGACAGCACATGTCTTTCCCTGCAGACTCATATTCGTTCTCTTTATTTATTCAATGATAATTTGAGTTTATCTGCACAACATAAGTATTTTAAATGACATTGAATTTACACGTTAAACTTAAATTTGGTTCTCATTTGATAGCTGGACTTATTGTCAAAGGTGGCGTAGCGAAAACGCGAAAAAACTAGAATATCTCAAGAACGGCTAGTCCTAGAGTAATGGGGTTAGTCTTATTCTTTTTGTTGTCAAAAATCACATATAAAATAGGAATTTAATTGATATAATTGAGCACACGTAGTCTTTTATTTTTATATATAACGATTTTTGCTGGCCATTTCGCAAAAATAGCCCGTTCCTTTTTCCCGAATCGTAGTAGAATAACCTACAAATGATTTATATACAAAATTTTGTTAAATTTGGTATATAAATCACTTGTAGGTTATTGAAATATTATACTCCAAATTTTGTTAAATTTGGTTCATTAGTTTTTAGCTAGAGTGGATAAAGACAATTTCTGCGGCCATTTCGCAAAGAAGGCAGATTCTTTTATTACGAATCGTACTATAATCTAATGAACATCAGGATTTCCCACAAAAAACATACCTACCAAATTGTATGAAATTCGGTCCATTAGTTTTTCAATTAGAGTGGATGTAATATCCACACAGACACACAGAAACATACACAGATACACCCTTACACACACAGACGTCTTCCTAAAAGTAGTTTTTTCGTGTTCTAGAAGTCCCAAAACGTGTAGATACTTTGAAAATTCGAGTTCCGATCTTCGGCGCGATTCCAATACTTTGAGTACATACACATACACATATATATTATCTGTGTATTATTTGTGTATCTAAATTCCGTGCCTATGCAATTACAATAGTTGTGATTTTAAATGATCCCTAAACTTTTATTATTTCTTCAAGGAAGCCTAATTTTAACATATGCAGAATGCAAATATCTCAAGCGATTGTAAGATGAATTACATAAGAATTGCTGAATTTTTTTCACACAAAATTATTTAGCTCTGGAGTCTGGAATACAAGTTATATGAATGAAATATTCATTGATTTTGCATAAAGAATCAGATGATTTATATTTCGATACAGTTTTATATATTTAAGTATAATAAATTACTGTAGTACTGTGATAATGTAAAAGATATTACCACTGAATGAATCACATTTTAAAAATTTTTAAATGAAATTACATTTCAGTTGGAAAGTGTTTCATAATCAATGCTTATGCATGATTGATCTTTCTTGTTTCTCTAATGTGGCGGTAGAATGTAGACACGCAATAAGCATTGCTTGTCTTATGCATATGCGCTGTTTGTCATCCGTCATTTATTTACAGTTTAAAAATATAATTGAAAAATAAAAATATAATTGATTCTCTCATATACTCAAAAATGGGTACATAGTATTTACAGTTACGCTTAAAAATGATTCTCCCATATACTCATAAATGAGTTCATAGCATTTACAATTATACTTAAAAAATTGATTTTCCCATACTCATAAATGTGTACAATTGAAAAATAAAAATATAATTGAATCTCTCATATACTCAAAAATGGATACATAGTATTTACAGTTATGCTTAAAAATGATTCTCCCATATACTCATAAATGAGTACATAGTATTTACAATTATGCTTAAAATTGATTTTCCCATACTCATAAATGTGTGCAATTGAAAAATAAAAATATAATTTAATTTCTCATATACTCAAAAATGGGTACATAGTATTTACAGTTATGCTTAAAAATGATTCTCCCATATACTCACAAATGAGTACATAGTATTTACAATTATGCTTAAAATTGATTTTCCCATACTCATAAATGTGTACATAGTGTTTACAATTTGAACTTAAATATGCTTAAAATTTAATTCTTTGATATACTCAAAAATGAGCACATGCGTTTTTCAAAATTGAAACATGGTCAGTCGGAGCTAATATAAGCATGCAAAGTGCTCGAAAATGAGTACATTCTATTTTTAACACTTTACAACAAAGTTGAAAAGTGTTTATGACTTTGTTCATTCTGTCTGCCTGTCTGTCTGTCTGTCTGTCCGTTAGCACGATAACTACCGTAAAAATGATTTAATAAAAATGAAATTTTAGTATGTTGTTCAGACGGTCTGTAGGACCTATGGGAATATAAATGAATAATATCACCCAATTAGTTTTGGATTGAACCCGGGTTGAAAAAATGAAATACATTGAGCCCTATGGGACCTAATTTTTCAAACATTTTTTAAGCGGATTTAAAATTCACAAATTGCTTCGAAAATTTTAGGTAATAGTCAAATTGTTCCATAAAATATATAAAAAAAAATTCAGCGAAATATATTCAGTAGTTTTTTAGATAAAAATTAAAATAATAATTACACATCTTATATGAAACGATCAGGTGACCATGACATGAAACGATCACATGACCCACTTCAAAATGATATATGGCATGTATCTTGTTTCAAAATCATGATTTTTAAAGTTCTTTTTAATTCATATTGAGTGTTGTATCCGTCCTAAAACTACTTTATTTTTGCTTAAATTCTGTGCATCTACATACTAAAACAACACAATGACAATATATTTGAGTTTAAATTCTCATTTAAATTTGATTATTTCCACAACTAATCCTATTTTTCACTTATGTAAAATGTAAACAGCAAAATATGTAGAATGAGTTGTATTAGAATTACTGTATTTCTTTAACACAAAATAATTCAGTCCATGGAGTCTGCATGGCTGATATGAATGAAATATTAATTGATTTTTTAAACAGAAGGACGATTCTTTTCGATGAAGTTTTAAGCATAGAGTTTATGAATTGTAACTCCATGGTCTTAATTTTTAAATAAAATAAATTATTATAGTATTGTATGATGAATGCTATGAATGGGAGACAGTTATGAATGAAATCCTGTTTTTATAGGGCGTGTTATTTATTCTATGACGTCATTTGAATTTATTTCAGTTGTTTTCGATGAAGTTTTCAAATATAATAAATTATCGTAGTATTATGATAGTTTTAAAAATATTACCGTGGAATGTATTGCATTTTAGAGTTATTTAAATCAGGCAATTTATATTTCAATGCCGTCATTTGAATGAAGTTCATTTTTTTCAATGAAGGTTTAAGTTTTCAAATATAATAAATCAATGTAGTATTGTGATAAGTTTTAAAATCTTACCGAGGAATGTATTGCATTTTCGACTTTTTTAAATAAAATTGCATTGAAGTTGGAAAGTGTTTCATAATCAATGCTTTAAGCATGATTGATCTTTCTTGTTTTTAAATACCCATTCTTAATAGTGAATGTTTTATGGAAATGTTATCTAGTAATATAATATAATAGTGGCTATCGGCCAACCTGCACAACACTTATAAAATTGTTAATGATCACACTTATTTAGTGCATTTTAATCTTTCCATGTAGCATAACTTAATAGTGATCTTAAATCAACCTGCTCTACACCTTTAAGCAAATATGGAATATTGGAATATAGGAAGAGTGTTTGATCAGTGCTCCAGGATAAAAGTTGATAATGGTCATGAAAGGATTTTACTTTTGGAAAAATTGGACTATGATCCTACTTATAGGTGTATAACAATAAACCCGAGAGGCATAATCCAATAAGAGCCATCAAGCGACATTGCCTACACTTTTAGTACAATGAGATAACAAACCATTTACGGGGTGTAGTATATCTGTCTTTTGTAGTATTAAAATTCAGTAGTAAAACTGATTTTCCCAGCATTTTTGAAAAATAGCTAAGTTTCAACTCATGTAGGTGGGAAAAAGATGACCATTTTAATTTAATTTATTCGATTTAAATAATAAAGATAAGATAGGTAATTGAATTTAGTAAATGGAAAATATTATAATTTGAAATGTATTTTATTGGTTGTTGCAATGAGATAATATATGATTTTGGGTACATTAATAATTTTATCTCCTTAAGTCATGTATTTTTCATGTATTTTTAATCACATTTTCGATCAAACCTTTTAGTACTATCCTTGAACGTATATACTAAGTATTATAGCGTCAGTAATAATAATATTTTATTTTTATTCTAAAGTAAAATATTATAGGTTCATATCACATGGATTGACAGTTGCAGTTTCAGGGTGAAAGGAAAAACTCCAAGATCTTTGATACTTCAGTATTATTCAATAATACCTGTTAACAGCAACTAACTGTACATATTACTTCCTAACTATTTTGTAAAGTCCTAATAGATATTTGAGATGCAATAAAACAGCAATTAGATGCTCAGTAAGTTTAGACATAAAAAACTCGCATTTTTAAAAACACTGACAAATCCAAAATTTACTGAAATTTCGCTCGAAGTAGTATATCCCCAAAGTAACCGAATTAAGCCAAAGGGATGGTTCCTTTTCCCATGAAATAACTTTAGCAAACTGCGAATAACACCAGTTTCGGATTCAATTTTCAAATTTTCCGAAAGTCATCAAGTTGGCGATATTTTGCCAATTTTTTCTCCGAAGTCACGCTCTAACACGATCAACTTCTGGACGCTTCCTTCCACCGTAATTGGTTTAAAACTTGTGCCTTTATATAATTCTTATAGTGTCAAGGAACACTGGATAATTAAAACCTTATATATTATTTAAAGTGACCAAAGTTTGGGCAAATTATTTAACACATAAATTTTTGATCTTGAGTACCGAATAATCAAAACATTATATATTATTTAAAGAGAGAAAGAAGACAAAAGTGTAAGATATCTTAGCAGACAGTGGCAGAATAAGGTAAGTAGGGAACTCCCGATCTTCACATATTCCTGCAATTAAGATAATGAGCATTATTCATCCGTAAGAACGTGAACGTTAATGAGGGAGAAACAAAATTACCCTATTCATCTTCAATGGTCCGATAGATTTACTTTCCTCTGTAAAATCTCTATCCACAGAAACTCCTACAGCGATCTGTTTTCTTCTTGCGTGACACTTTTAGCTGAATTGCTGCCCTAAATGTGACTTTCAAAACCTACGACAACCGCAATTGTCTTAAGGTATGTTTTTAATGAATAGAAAGGAATAGGATAAGTGCTATCATTACGATTTTGATACATATAGCGTCTTTGTTAAACGAGATGCTGTACACATTCAAAGATTTGTGTCAAACAATTCATCCAAATTTTAGCCACTTATTGAATCTTGATATTTAAGCCTGTCAAAGATAGAGAAATTAAAAAATCAAATTGAACCTTTATAATATGTTTTATTTTGTTTAATGATATATGACGTTTAATGTTAAAAAATTGTTTGAATCGAAAATTGGCTTAGTTAGGGTCTGTTCCGTGGCCGATGCTATGAGTTTCAGCCTTCTAAGACACTGTAGTGGGCTTCTGGAGAATTTGAAATATTTTTAGAAAAAAAGTAAATACATCTATCCGCTCTTAGGTGTAAATTAAATATCCAGTTCCATTGCGTGTTGTTTTGGGATGATACTATAAGTGTGCAAAAATTATGTTTCCAAGGATACTTCTAGGCCTCAAATGAAGTGCTGTGGGCGAAAATGTAGTTGTGAAAATTAAATCTTTTTGCGATGTACAATTTGAACATCTAGAGAAAGAAGGTAATTTGCATTTGTTTATGTGTGTATAATGATGCATTTTAAATAGTAAATCAAAATTCCATGATAAAACTGTATTTTCCTTGATGTCAGAATATTAAAATTAATGGAGAGTACGCATTTACTTTTAGGAAATTCTAACATTTATTACAGATTTCATTTAGGTATTATTCAAAAGATAATTCATTGTAATAAACTTGGATTTAATGTGAGAATTGAGCGATAATGTTTACGACCGCTACAAATACATTAATGAAAAAATTCCACTTAAACAATAAATGATTGAAAACTAAACAATTTAAAGAAAAACATTTCTTCGGTAACCTTCGTGGCTAGATCCATATCTCTTATTTTAGGCCAGTGAATTCTACTTTTTTTACCCAAACTTTTAATTTTGAATTTTCTCGGACAGCCAAAGGTAACGATGGCCGTTTATTCGGTTTTTTGTTTTTGCAAAGAGTTACAAATATAACATACATATCGTTCTTCTTCTTTACTCCAGAATATCCGACGTACCCGAAGTTGTATGGTATCTGTTTGGGAGGCCGGGAAGTGCTACCCACTTTAGACCGGAACCCAGTGGGGGCGGAATCCACAGAGATTCATAACTTACTTGATGAAAGCAAGCATATGTCAGTTAGGTGAGGACTATTGTTTTGAGGGCGTTATACGTCTCTTCTTCAGGCCAAACGAACAATATGCGCACTTAATAACCGCTAAGAAATATTGGTCTTCCTTCGTACTGCCTTGCCTTCGCGTGATATTTTCCCCCTCTGTTTTAGTTTAAATTTCCTATCAATGCGTAAGATTTAATTTTCAGAACCTGATTGTCTCGTCTTCATGGACGGGGGAGAAACTCCTTATTGGCCTGTGTTGATATGTTTACGGTTGGTTTTTATCAATGGCTGGCTGATATCATCCGCTTACAAGTATTCGCTTTGGGTGTTCTAGCTCAGTTTGGAGTTTTGTTAGCTTACCTCATCCCAGTTCGTTCATAGCCGTTGTTAAGGACGCATACTGTTCTTTTGACCTGAACAAGTGATCTTATAACGCCGTCGAATCAGTTGTGGCAGTTCGTTCTTAGTAGTTGTTAAGGGTACATACTGTTTGGCCTGAAGAAGGGGGCTTATAACGCCCTCGAAACATGTGTCGTCGCAAATTACATATGTTTTCTTTCATCAAAGAAGTTTTATATGTTATTTTCTTACAAATTTATACAAAATTGTAAAAAGTAATATACAAACTTTTGTTACAATTTTTGTATGTTATTTTCTTACCACTGATAAGAAAATAAAAGTTTTTTTTTTATCAAATTCTTATTTTCTGAACTTTGATATATTTAGGCTTCATCCATTAAAATTTTATTGTAATTACAATATATTTATGGGTGTAATTTTCACAGAATAAAATAATGACAAGGCCAAAATGTCAAAGGAGAATGTGCCACGATTTAAAGAATTTCAGAATCACTGCGATAGAAAGACCTTATTTCTAAAGCAAAGCCAGTCTTCTACTTTTGGGATTAATTTTCTTACCTTAAACCTTATATTTTTACTTAAGCTTATTCTAGTATTCTAGAAAAAATTGAGTAAGTAGCAACAATTAACATTCTACCTCCAAGTACAGTAACTGGCATGAACACACAGGTCATTAGTTAGAATGTAAATGGTAATGAGGTAATAAACAAAAGAGTCAATTCATCTTTAATGACTCGAGTAACTCCTGACTCACTACTTTTCAAAATACAGCTTAACAGAAAAATTTTACTTCAATGCAATATTTTTTTTAATTTTCTTTTGAATTGCTTTCTTGGATATTATATGTAAGAACTAGTTAATTAGTAATTGTTTCACAGCGTACATTTATTTCCATATACTAAAATATATTGCTTTCTGAAAAAAGAAAAAAATAAATAAATTGGAAGAAAAGAAAAGAAGAAATTACAAAAAATTGGAAGTACACTTTTAAGACATTGCAAAACTGATAAAACACACATTCCTGCACATGTTTTAATAAAAATTGCAAAGAACATTTATGTTCGGATAAACAGATGAATGAGATAAAAGTTCTGCAACATGTATCTCTCTATAGTATAAAAAAACCCTCTACAGCAACAGCTTCCGCGGTTGACTAAAAGTCTGTAATATAATTATCTGCAAGAACTAGTTCCCGTTTCATGGCATCAACTAATCTGAAATTTAACTCCTTGGTTTAGAATATTTAATTTCTTATTATAGAATTCTGCATTTTTTAACTCTTTACATCATTATAAAGCCCACTTAATTACCTTTTAAATATGAGTAGTTTTATATATGTGTGTTTGAGAAAGATTTAGTGAGACAGTTTTATGTTTGTATTTATGATGTCTGTAATGTTTAACCATAGCATCAGACGACTTAAGGACGCCAGTTTTATGGCACTCTGATCTGAAAGATCAAAGTAGGCAATAAATCTTGGAGGCCAATGTAAAGCCGCGAGAGTGGTTGTGGATGTAAACCAATGTTCTAGATGTTTGGTCGCATTGCCCTAAGGTCGGCCAATCAGAGCGACAAGAGGTGTTATGGACGGCACTCAAAAGGAGGCGGCAACCGAAGATTCTAGAGTGATATTCACGACATCTACGTGGGATTCAATAGCGATTTTTCATAGAGAGATACCAGGAAACTTCTACGAGAGACCCGCAGTGAGAGCGATAGCAACAAAAATAGTTTCAGAGATGCAATAGAGAAGTATCCCACAAGTTTTGAAAACATAGTGTTCCGTAGAGATTCCACAGAAATGTCAATGTCCTGATATACAGAGCTGCAACGGCAGATTTCGAGATGCAACAGAACCAAAGTATGAGCAGTGGGTCAACGTCTAAAGACAACCAACAGGTACGTGCGAGTCAAGTATTGTCGACAGTCATAAATGCAATTTAGGCATTTTAATTAAATGGTCTCACATTTGCTCTCTCCGCCGCAATTAAAAAATAATTGTTGTAATTAATTTAAAATGTAATCTATGTTGTTAATAAGTGATTTTATTTTAAAGTTAAAATGGTGCAGTTAATTGTAGCATTATATTAATTATATTATTTTACAGGAACTCGGACTAGAGATAATATGGTGGGTTTAAGCTGCACACAACGTAATGTGTTTAATGTTTATGAGTTTCACGATATACGATAATTACGACCATGTTAATTACGAATAACTTAATAAGTAGTAAAGTCAACTTTAAGTTTACTTTTTTTGTGCGCCACAATATCTAATTTGTATTTTAAGTATTTTTCAATTAATTTAAAATAAACACTAGATTCATATCAAAGGACTAACAAGATCTATCTAAAACGATGTATAATAATCAATTTTATATTTTTCATCATTAGAAACTTTCTTTGCAGATTCTAATGTACTTTATTTCGTGGCTCTATGTTTATTAAGGGCTTTGCAATTAAATATTAAAGTTTAATCCATAGCGTTATTTCAATTCGCAAGAGAGCGCTTCATTTCCTTGTCAAGGCAATTCTTCCTCTACGAGTTTGATGACATATTCTTTACGACCAATGGGAGCTTCACCGTATTGCATATGTGCAAGGAATTTGATACTCCCGTTGATTCCAGCAGGGTTTATAGAAAATAAATAATTGATTGTAATTAAGAGATTGTGAAGCAGAAACTATGAATATTAATGTTTTACAAATTTTGTTCGAAGTATTAAATTAGTGTGATTTCATTAATATTTTTGTTTATTAAAACTGTTTAGTTCGATTATTGTGTCATTTTGTTAACACTTTACAATATAGTTGAAAAGTGTTTTTGGCTTTGTTCATTCTGTCTGTCTGTCTGTCTGTCCGTTAGCACGATAAATGCCGTAAAAATGACCTTATCAAAATGGAATTTTAGTATGTTGTTCAGACTATCTGTGGGACCTGGTGAAATATAAATGAATAATATCACCCAAATAGTTTTGGATTGAACCCGGGTTAAAAAAATGAAATACATTGAACACTATGGGACCTAATTTTTCAAACATTTTTTAAGCGAATTTAGAATTCACAAATTGCTTCGAAAGTTTTAGGAAATATTCAAATTATCCCATAAAATATATAAAAAAAATTTCAGCAAAATATATTCAGTAGTGTTTTTAAATAAAAATTAAAATAATAATTACATCCTTTATATGAAGAGATCACGTGACAATTATATGAAGAGATCACGCGACCCACTTCAAAATAAAATATGGCATCCGTCATGTGTCGAAATCGTGATTTTAAAAGTTCTTTCTAATTCATATTTAGTGTTGTATCCGTCCTAAAACCGCTTTATTTTTGCTTAAATTCTGTGCATCATCTACATACTGAAACAGCGCAATTGCAGTATATTTGAGTTTAAATGATCATCAAATTTTGATTATTTCTACAACCAAGCCTAATTTTCTCTTATGAAGAATGTAAACACCAAAAGATGTAGAATGAGTTGTATAAGAATTGCTGCATTTCTTTAACGCAAAATTATTTAGCTCATGGAGTCTGTAATATACCTTATATGAATGAAACATTTATTGGTTTTACACAGAGAAATACACGATTTTTTCGATGAAGTTTTAAGCTTAGAGTTAAATTACTTGTACCTTCATGGTTTAAAATTTTTGAATAAAATAAATTATTATAGTATTGTGATGAATGAAAGGAATGGAAATAAGTTTATGAATGAAATGCTGCTTTTATAGAGAGAGACAGGCGATTTATATTTCGATGACGTCATTTAAATAAAGTTCATTTGTTTTTGAAGATTTTTTTAAATATAATAAATTATTGTATTATTATGATAATTTTAAAAATATTACCGAGGAATGTATCGCATTTTAGAGATATTTAAACCAGGCAATTTATATTTTAATGCCGTCATTTGAATGACGTCCATTTTTTTCGACGAAGTTTTAAACTTTCAAATATAGTATGTTAATGTAGTATTGTGATAATTTTAAAAATATAAACGAGGAATTTATTGCATTTTAGAGAAGTTTAATTAAAATTGCATTGAAGTTGGAAAGTGTTTCATAATCATTGCTTTATGCATGATTGATCTTTCTTGTTTATATTACACTGGAGTAATGTGTTTTCAGTGAATGCAAAATGTATTTTTACACTTTTGTGAGTCTAGTGCCAAAAGAGCTTTTCTAGAGTAGGTAAGTTCCAATGAAGAGGGGGCGGAGTTTTCTAGTCATGAAAACAAATATTATAATTTATATAATTTAATTATATTATAATTTATTTTTTTGCTACCGTATACTATAAACAAACAGTAGTCTGTTAAGGAAAACTGATAATTAGGAATAGGTATATAATGAACATGAAAAATATTTGATTTATATAAGCCAAATATATAAAAAAGAACGATGTAACCTAGGGTATATTTGTCATTGAGAGCTTCTAACAAACTTTTTGATATTTTCTAGAACCGTCAATATCAAATAATTCTTTACAGCAAAAGGATGAATTTATACCTCAGAATTTTGGATAAAATAATCACAACGGCATAAATTTATTTTTTAATGATAGTCAAAATCCTGAAAAACAAAATAACTTTGAAGATATCGTCTTACATACCTTTGATCTATTCAGTTATTTTAAAAATTTTAAAATTTCAGACCTTCTTTGTAAAATTTGAGGCCATCTTAATTTGGATGAACTTTGTGTAAATCAAGCCATAAATTATACGCAAAAACAGGTTTTTTTAAATGTAAAATCGATTAAATGTATCTAATTTATTCTTATAACTATGAGTGGTGTGGATACCCAGCATAAATAGATTTAAAATGAACTTTAACAAGAAAGATCAATTATGTTTAAGCATTGATTATGAAACACTTTCCAACTTCAATGCAATTTTACTTAAACATCTCTAAAATGCAATACACTCCTAAGAAATATTTAAAAACTTATCACAATACTACATTAATTTATTATATTTGAAAACTTAAACGTTCATCGAAATAAATGAACTTCATTCAAATGACGGCATTGAAATATAAATTGATTGGTCTAAACCTCTCTAAAATGCGATACATTCCTTGGTAATATTTTTAAAATCATCATAATACTACAAAAATTTATTATATTTGAAAACTTCATCGAAAACAACTGACATTTATTCAAATGACGTCATAGAAAAAATAACACGCCTGGCTCTCTCTATAAAAGCAGCATTTCATTCATAACTTTTTCCCATTCATGTCATTCATCACAGTACTAAAATAATTTATTTTATTTAAAAACTTAAGACCATGGAGCTACAAGTAATTAAACTCTATGCTTAGAACTTCATCGAAAAAAATTGTCCTTCTCTCTGTAAAATCAATGAATATTTCATTCATATCAGCTATGCAGACTCCATGAGCTAAATGCTTCTGCGTTAAAAAAATACAGCAATTGTTATACAACTCATCCTACATATGTTGATGTTTACATTTTACATAAGTGAAAAATAGGCTTTGTTGTAGAAATAATCAAATTTGAATGATCATTTAAACTCAAATATATTGTCATTGCGTTGTTTCAGTATGTAGATGCACAGAATTTACACAAAAATAAAGCGGTTTTAGGACGAATACAACACTCAATATGAATTAACAAGAAAGATCAATCTTGCTTAAAGCATTGATTATGAAACACTTTCCAACTTCAATGTAATTTTATTTAAACATGTCTAAAATGCAATACATTCCTCGGTAATATTTTAAAACTTATCACAATACTACATTAATTTATTATATTTGAAACCTTAAACCTTCATCGAAAAAAATTAACTTCATTCAAATGACGGCATTAAAGTATAAATTGCCTGGTTTAAACATCTCTAAAATGTGATACATTCCTCGGTAATAATTTTAGAATTATCATAATACTACGATAATTTATTATATTTGAAAACTTCATCGAAAACAACTGAAATCCTTTCAAATGACGTCATAAAAAAATAACACGCCTGGCTCTCTCTATAAAAGCAACATTTCATTCATAAATAATTCCCCCATTCATGTCATTCATCACAATACTATAATAATTCATTTTATTTAAAAATTAAGACCATTGAGCTGCAAGTAAGTAAACTCTATGCGTAAAACTTCATCGAAAAATATCGTCCTTCTCTTTCTAAAATCAATGAATATTTCATTCATATCAGCTAAGCAGACTCCATGGACTAAATGATTTTGTTTTGAAGAATTACAGCGATTCTAATACAACTCATTCTACATATTTTGCTGTTTACATTTTACATAGGTGAAAAATAGGCTTAATAGTAGAAATAATCAAATTTGGAAGAGCATTTAAACTGAAATATATTGTCATTGCGTTGTTTCAGTATGTAGATGCACAGAATTTAGGCAAAAATAAAGTAGTTTTAAGGCGGATACAACACTCAATATGAATTAAAAATCACGATTTTGACACAAGATGGATGCCATATATCATTTTGAAGTGGGTCATGTGATCGTTTCATATCATGGACACGTGATCGTTTCATATAAGAGGTGTTATTATTATTTTAATTTTTATTTAAAAAACAACTGAATATATTTTGCTGAATTTTTTTTTATATATTTTATGGAACAATTTGAATATTGCCTAAAATTTTCGAAGCAATTTCTGAATTTTAAATCCGCTTAAAAAATGCTTGAAAAATTAGGTCCCATAGGGTTCAATGTATTCCATTTTTTCAACCCGGGTTCAATCCAAAACTAATTGTGTGATATTATTCATTTATATTTCCATAGGTCCTATAGACCGTCTGAACAACATACTAAAATTTCATTTTGATTAAATCATTTTTACGGCAGTTATCATGCTAACGGTCAGACAGACAGACAGACAGACAGGCAGACAGAATGAACAAAGTCATAAACACTTTTCAACTTTGTTCTAATGTGTTAAAAAGAACTTTAAAAATCACGATTTTGAGACAAGACGGATGCCATATTTTATTTTGAAGTGGGTTACGTGATCTTTTCATATCATGGTCACATGATCGCTTCATATAAGGAGAGTGTAATTAATATTTTAATTCTTATTTAAAAAACTACTGAATATATTTTGCTGAATTTTTTTTTATATATTTTATGGAATAATTTGAATATTGCCTCAAATTTTCGAAGCAATTTGTGAATTTTAAATTTGCTTAAAAAATGTTTGCAAAATTAGATTCCATAGGGTTCAATGTGTTTCATTTTTTCAACCCGGGTTCAATCCAAAACTAATTGTGTGATATTATTCATTTATATTCACATTGGTCCTACAGACCGTCTGAACAACATACTAAAATTTCATTTTTATTAAGTCATTTTTACGGCAGTTATCGTGCTAACGGACAGACAGACAGACTGACAGACAGACAGAATGAACAAAGTCAAAACACTTTTCAACGTCCGTCAGCAACAATGCACATTTGAATTTGAGAAAAAATATGACAACGTAATTTGACAAGCATTGCGTGTGACAACGAGTGACAGTCCTTGATAGTACGACTGTTAGACAGATATTTATTGATTTTCATATTGTTACGAAAGTATACAATGCCCTTACTGGAGTCTCTTTTGAAAAGCAGACAGAGAAAACACACGTACAGACAACCTTTCCCATGACGTGAATCTAAGGTTCACATATGCTAAAGTTCGGAAGGGTTGCTAAATTTGGTAATTTATCGCCACTTCGGCGATATTTGGCGACTTTTCGAAGGTTCGAGAACCTCTTAGAAATAACGAATATTCCACGAGATTCGAGGGACTTGTAGAAGGCTTTACAGAGAGTACATAAAAGATGTCATCACTCAGTTGGATAGCAGTTGACGTGGTATGAGCTACATTGGACTGTGATATACGTTAATGTTTGGAGAATAGTATCAGCTGTTTTATGAAATTAGTGGAGCATTCAATTGCTGTTTTACTATACCTGGCATTTGTTTAGTCATTTTGTGAGATAGTTACCAAGGAACTATCTGCTGTATAATTTTCCTGTTTACACTATACTTGTAAATAAACGTGTTACTTATCCAGAAATCTGAACTCATTCCTATCTCCTGAGTGTACACACACGATTTTTAGAGGATACTTCTTGACTATATTCGCGTTTAGTGCGGGCAGTTTTTTACTAATTAAACACCTTCTACAACGTTGCAGATGACATTTTTTGTTCTATCTCGCTTTGTTGCCGAGTTGCTTATCCAATTCTTTTTTAATCTCCTCCAGGGGCTCTGAAATCACTTTTATTTGATCGTGCAAGATTAGTTTACTTAATATGGATAATCACAAACCTTCCCTTCCAAAGCTATTGGGGTTCTTAAGAACTTTCCTAAAAACCTCTGTATACAAAAAATTATATATGACAATAATAAAATATGAGAGAAATATTCAGTGGAAACAGTGCTATATATATATATCATAGTTCATCTAAAAAGAATTCTTATCTTCATCCTTATTTTCAACCGTTTTAATTAGAATAATGAACACAACTCATCCATAAAAATGCGGACAGTAATGAGACGTAAACAAAACTACCTCATTTATCTTCAAGACCCCTCCTTTCCATTGAAATCTATACCCATAGGAATTTAGGCTTCACCAATGTTTGCTTCCGACAGAAGTTTTGCATTCATCTGAATTGTTTTCGTAACTCTGACTTGCAATTCTTTCTGTAACTGTTACATTCTGTGCATTTTTTATTTAAATCTACACATGTACGCTAAAGATAAAATTCTGATGTAAACACAGTATGGATTTCACTACACAATGCAATGAATGCTTTTACATATTTTACAGCAAAGTAATGATGTATGACATCCAAGCTACTAAAATTTTGGCGTAGAACTGCATACAACAATTTGGCGCTTTTCTGAATGGGAGCATGTAAAACTGTTAATGTAGTACCCAATTTTAACTTATGTTTTGCGCAAATAGTACCCAGTTAACTTATAACTAACCCGCATGTAGTACCTAATTAACTTATGTTTTGCGTAAACTGAATGTAACAACTAACCAGATTTATGAGAAATATTGTTAGCGTTTGCTAAGCAATATATCCCATATATAAAACTATTTTAATAACTAAAAGTTGGGACCATCAAATGACTGGGCGCATAAAGTTGTGGAAGCAATATTGTGGATTTCAGGTAGGCCACAATGTTCTATAGTGGAGAAGATAGACATGAATATGACACAGGATTTGTAGTTGATAAATTTGTGAAGCAAAACATATTGAACTTTGACAAGATGAGTGAAAGAATTTGCTCCATTAGAATAAAGGGCAGGATGTTCAATGCTACAATAATCTGTGCTTATGCACCAACAGAGAACTCTGATATGGAGGAAAAGGAGAAATTTTATGAATAACTGGAGAGCAAATGGAATAAAGCGCCGAAAATGATGTTAAGATGACAGTTGGATATTTTAATGCTAAAATAGGAAAGGAGGAGTGTTTTAGGCCAGTAATTGGCAGGAAGAGCTTACATGATAAGTCTAATGACAACGGTACTAAACTCTTTGACTTTGCGACTAGTAATAATGCGACAATTAGAAGCACATTTTTTCCGCATAAAAATATCCATAAGAAAACATGGAAGTCTCCAGATGGATATATTGAAAATCAGATAGATCATGTTTTGATAGATCGGAGATATGCATCTGATGTGCTAGATGTAAGATCATGTAGAGGTGCAGATGCAGATTCTGACCATTTTATGATCAGGGTAAAATATAGACAAGGACTAGCAAACTACAGAAAAGAGAAGAGCGAGAAACAGATTCAGTACAATACACAGTGTCTTAGTAGTAATGAGGTGTTGAGAAAAAGTTATCCAAGTGCGTTAACTGAGAGAATAGAGGTTGGTAGGAAGAGCTTAAGAGCTGGAACAGTAGAAGAAAGATGGAGAAGTATTCAAAACCTGATTGTTGATACCGTAAAAGAGACGTTGGGAGAAAAGCAAATAGATATAAGATCGGAGTGGTTCGAAGAGGATTGCGAAACTACTGTTAGAGAAAAAAAATAGAGCAAGAGAGATGATGCTGCAGAGGAAGACTAGACATACGGTACATTATAAACAGAAAAGAAGTGAAACAAAAAACTCCTCAGAAAAAATAAAAGAGAACGGGTAGGAAACAGACTGAGAGTTATAGAGGAACAACATTAAAGACATGGCACTAGCGATTTTTTTAAGGGAATCAAGGAGGTAAGAAAATAATTTCAACCTAGAACAAGTATTTGTAGAGCAAAGGATGGCGAGTACATTGGTGGAAGGACGGCGATTTTGGGACGATGGCGTGAATATTTCGAGGAATTGCTTAATGCTGAAGAGGATGGTTCTGAGGAGAGTTTACAGGTGTAAATCGAGCGATCCGAGGGAATGGTTTGTCCGGAAAGAGGAGAGGTTTATGGTGTTATTAAGAGGCTAAAGAATTATAAGTCTGTGGGCGAGGACAACCCTGCCGCAGAACTATTTAAATACGGAGGTAAAGTTTATATGGAAGATATTAATTATATGATTAAAGAAGTATGGGATAATGAAGTAATGCCGAAGAGTTGACAAATGGCAATCATTTGCCCAATTCTTAAAAAGGGGGACGTGCTTAATTGTAATAATTATCGTGGAATTTCTCTTTTAAACGTTGCGTATAAAATCTTTGCAAATTGATTGGTATTCGGTTGGAGGAAGACATGGAAAAACTGGTGGGAGATTACCAGTGTGGATTCAGAAAAAATCGATTTACGGTTGACCAAATTTTCTCATTAAAAACTATACTAGAGGAATGTTATGAATTTAACATTGATATTGATCAACTTTTTGTCGATTTTAAACCAGCTTATGATAGTATTAACAGAGCTAAGTTGTTTTTGATTTTAAAGGAGTTGAGTATTTACCCCAAGTTAATAGGATTGATACGATTGACTCTCCCCAATACTTCAACAAAAATAAAAATTCAAAACACATTGTCAGAAGAATTCGATGTAAAAAAAAGGGTTGAGACAGGGAGATCCACTGTCAACTGGTCTGTTCAACTTGTGTTTGGAATATGTAATCCGAAAAACCAATATTCAACCCAGAGGGACAATTTTTAGCAGAACTTGCCAAATATTTGCTTTTGCAGATGATCTGGTTTTGCTGAGCAGAAACCAAAGGGCACTCAGTGAGTGTTGTTCGGATCTGCTTTTGTTTTCGAGGGAAGTTGGTTTGAGTGTTAATGACTCAGACACTAAGTATATGGTAAATACTAGAAATAGCGAAAGATTTCAAGGTATTAAACTATTTGACTGTGAAGGAATAAACTGTGAAAGAGTTAAGCAATTTAAATATTTGGGTTCACTTGTTACTGATAATAATGAGATTAAACTAGAAATTAGAGCAAGAATTTCTGCTGGAAACAGATGTTATTTTGCTTTACAGAAACTGTTGAGGGCAAGCTATGTTAATATTAAACTCAAAATACTCATCTTTAAAGTGATAATAAGACCACTTGTTCTCTACGGATCAGAGACTTGGACTTTAATTAAAAGATACCGATCTTTTGAGAATATGGGAACGGAAAATTCTGCGGAGAATTTTTGGAGCGATATGTGAAGATGGACACTGGTGGAGTTGAACAAATAAAGAGGTTTATGAGAGATATAAAGAGATAGATATTGTTACAACTATAAGGGAAAAAAGAATTCAATCGCTTGGACATATGATAAGGATGGAGGAGTGGAGAGTTACTAGAAGACTTTTGGAGGAAAACCTAGATGGGTCAAGATACCGAGGAAGATCTAGGGTCAGATGGAAGGAGCAGGTAGAGGAGGACTTGAAATTGCTTGGTATTAGCAAACGGCCAATAGAAAAGGATGTTCAAAATTCTTAAAGGAGTTCAAGGCTCTACAGGGGCTGTAGCACCATGATAATGATGATGACAACATCGGCTATATCAAACCACATAGAAGTAAATAAAATAAAATAAAATAAAATAAAATAAAATGAAACATTTTGAACCTACAATACAATTTTCTTGTCAAAATCCGAAATCCAAATTCAATTGTTAAAATTACAAGAATTTCGAAGACCTAATTTAACATGAGATAAGCAAACGATGTAAATTCTATAATAATGAGATATTATAATTGTGGCGCAATACGAACTGCAAAAACCTCGTAAACACTTCTTAAATTATACTTTCGATGACGTCACTTGATTAAAGTTCATTTTGTGTAACTAGCATTGTGTGTTTCAATAAAGTTTTAAGATCAGTTTTGTCGATTAAAACTTTTGAAACAGTTTAAAATGTAAATAAAAACTTGCATTTTAGTTTGAAAGGGTTTTCTAATCAATGCATTATGCATGATTGGTCTTTCTTGTTTAAAGATGGTTTTATTTGGAAATCAGCATGTCTTTAAAATTGTCTAATGTGTACATTGAAATTCAATACAAACTTGTGCGACTCTTTACTCATCGAAATGTTTATAACTGTTTTATACTTAATATTTGACGATAAAAAGAATAATAGAAATCCCATTACTCTAGGACTAGCTGTTCTCTAGTATTTTATTTTTTTTTTCGCACTTTTATTACGCCTCCTTTGAAAATATGTCCACTTACCAAATGAAATGGGAAATTGAATTAAAAGTGCAAATTCAGTGCGATTTCAAATAATTATGAGTGTCACTTTGTGCAATTAAACTCAATTTAATGAATTAATTAAGAAATAGGGAGGAAATGAATTTAAGTCTGTAGGAAACGTCATGTGCTGCCCACATCAGCTTTTTGAATGTTTGACATGTGTTCGGAGCTTAATTCTTGACACATATGCACATTTTGCTTCTATCACATTCCAAATTATTGTCATGACAATCTGTCTTATAACACCGAATTGACATTCCTCAAAAGCAAATATTTATGATTCGATGTGTAACCAGTAAAAAGTTGCCTCATTTATAGCCAATACGGGCAAATTATCAAACCTCTTTTTAGGACTGTTATTTACCATTTATTAAACATTATTTAGCACGTGTAGGATGGCCTAATTACAGCCAATATTGACCTTTAAAAATGGATATCGGTATTGATTTCGTGATTATTTTATGCGATACAACACAAAAATTCATGAAACTAAATTAAGATCAATGAATAAAAATATAGTTTCAGTCGACAGAGAAGCTCAAGTGCTGATAAATCTATATTTTCTTCACAGAACTCCAAATGGTGTACAATATAAACTTTGCAAAATTTACATAAAAATATTTTCAAACTAAATACATTTAATGTTGAAATATTTATTTTCTGCAAATATAAATAGACTATAACTACAATAATGCGTAACAAATAAATTAATTTTATAGACCGAGGTAGACATTCCAGTTTTATTGGCGATCTGATGTTTTAAAATGTTCAATAGGTGGCGGTAATTCGCTGTGTGCGACAAATTGTCTTTTAATGGAGCAATAACTTTCAATCTTGTGCTTTAATGTATTTGAAGAAATCAAAGTAAACATTCTTCACTAATTAACTTTGAGATTTTGTGAGAGTGAAGCCGTATAAAAAATGTGATGTGGGCATTACAATACATTCCCTAAACAATGCTTCTTTCACAGACTGCTTCTTTCACAGTGCAATAACAAGACTCAAGACAAACAGCAAACTCTTTTGGCATTGAATTATTTGACACTGTGATTATAGCAATATTTCCAAGTACCTAATAAACTTATATTTTGCGCGAATCGAACTTTATATGTAGACTCTAACTCGACATTCGCCCATGGCCATTAATTAGTAAATCTCATATTTAGGTCTGATGATCATGGAATGCGCGAATTGTATACGCCATATGTGGGTATAAATAATAAGAAATGTGAAGTAAAATAGGATTATCTGAAAATTTGAAAATAATAAAAAATAAATTTAGAATAGATGATCGTGGTACTACTGATCATTTCCTCCCCGTCCATTAATAAGTCTTCAAAGAAATTTTGACACCTGCAGATATATTTTTTTGCATCATTTTATCTTGATATGAAAGAGAAAGAGAGAAAATATTAAATGTTGTGTATTTTCATAAAATCGACCTTCCTTAAACTTAACTCGAGGACCATTCTAGTGGAACTGCTTTAAGAACATAACTGTCACTAACTAGTGAGTAGTAACACCGTATTAAGTTTAAATATATCAAAATAGAAATTAATACATGATATGGCACTGTTGTTGTTGAGACCCAGACCGTCCGAACTACCAGAAAGGTGTAAGGTAACTGAATGGACGGCCGGGAAGTGCCACCCAATTTAGACCGGAACCCAGTGGGGGAGGCATCCACAGGGACAGTACCCTCCTTCCCCTACCACCAACCTCTCGGAAGGACTTACGGACCCACATGTTTAACGTGATCGTACTCCGCATGAACACGGCGGCATTTGTGGCAGCGTGCAAATCTAGTGCGCAAACCACGGGGATACCGCACCCGAGATGGCCAACAGCACGCGGCGTTCCGAGGTGGTCACCCACCAAGTACTAACCGCGCCCGATGCTGCTTCACTTCGGTGATCTAACGAGAACCGGTGTTTTCAGCATGGCCCATGATATGGCACTGTGAAAAGTTTTTTTTCACAATATTGGTACAGCAACGATCCCAATGTCTACTGTTATAGCAATGATAACAAAATCAGCAAATGACAGATTTAAAGAAATGCCTGCTTTAAGCAAAATTTTTACGGAATCTATATATACCAGAGAGATCAATCATGCATAAAGCATCGATTATGAAACATTTTCCAACTGCAATGCAATTTTATATAAACATCTCTAAAATGCGATACATTCAGCGGTAATATTTTTAAAATTATCACAATACTACAATAATTTATTATATTTGAAAACTTAAAATTTTATCGGAAAAAATGAACTTTATTCAAATGACGTCACTGGAACCTAAATCGCCTGGCTCTCTATGAAAAAACAGTAAATATTTCATTCATACACTTTTTTTCATTCCTTTCATTCATCACAATAATACAATACTTTATTTTACTTAAAAACTTAAAACTAAGGATGTAAAAGTAATTTAACTCTATTATTAAAACTTTTTGGAAAAAATTTCTGCTATGAAAACGTCTGCGTCTCTATGTAAAATCAATAAATGTTGCATTCATATTAGCTATATTGCAGACTCCAAAGCTATTTTGCATTCAAGAAATTCAGCAATTCTGATAAAACTTATCTTACAGCTTAATGTGTTTACATTCTCCATAAGTAAAAATTAAAGTTCATTGTAGAAACAATCAAAGTTTGATGATCATTTAAACTCAAATATATTTTAATTGCGCTATTTCAGAATATAGATGCACAGAAATTAAGTAAAAATAAAGCGGCTTTATGTCGGATACAACACTAAATATAAACAAGAAAGATCAATAATGCTTAAAGCATTGATTATGAAACACTTTCCAACTTCAATGCAATTTTATTTAAACATGTCTAAAACGCAATACATTCCTCGGTAATATTTTAAAACTTATCACAATACTACATTAATTTATTATATTTGAAACCTTAAACCTTCATCGAAAAAAATTAACTTCATTCAAATGACGGCATTAAAGTATAAATTGCTTGGTTTAAACTTCTCTAAAATGTGATACATGCCTCGGTAATAATTTTAGAATTATCATAATACTACGATAATTTATTATATTTGAAAACTTCATCGAAAACAACTGAAATTGATTCAAATGACGTCATAAAAAATAACACGCCTGGCTCTCTCTATAAAAGCAACATTTCATTCATAAATAATTCCCCCATTCATGTCATTCATCACAATACTATAATAATTTATTTTATTTAAAAATTAAGACCATGGAGTTAGAAGTAAGTAAACTCTATGCGTAAAACTTCATCGAAAAATATCGTCCTTCTCTTTCTAAAATCAATGAATATTTCACTCATATCAGCCATGCAGACTCCATGGACTAAATGATTTTGTGTTAAAGAATTACAGCGATTCTAATACAACTCATTCTACATATTTTGCTGTTTACATTTTACATAGGTGAAAAATAGGCTTAATAGTAGAAATAATCAAATTTGGTTGAGCATTTAATCTGAAATATATTGTCATTGCGTTGTATCAGTATGTAGATGCACAGAATTTAGGCAAAAATAAAGTAGTTTTAGGATGGATACAACACTCAATATGAATTAAAACGAACTTTAAAAATCACGATTTTGACACAAGATGGATGCCATATATCATTTTGAAGTGGGTCATGTGATCGTTTCCTATCATGGACACGTGATCGCTTCATATAAGAGGTGTTATTATTATTTTAATTTTTATTTAAAAAACTACTGAATATATTTCGCTGAATTTTTTTTTATATATTTTATGGAGCAATTTGAATATTGCCTAAAATTTTCAAAGCAATTTGTGAATTTTAAATCTGCTTAAAAAATACTTGAAAAATTAGGTCCCATAGGGCTCAATGTATTCTATTTTTTCAACCCGGGTTCAATCCAAAACTAATTGGGTGATATTATTCATTTATATTCCCATAGGTCCTATAGACCGTCTGAACAACATACTAAAATTTCATTTTGATTAAGTCATTTTTACGGCAGTTATCGTGCTAACGGACAGACAGACAGACAGACAGACAGACAGAATGAACAAAGTCATAAACACTTTTCAACTTTGTTGTAAAGTGTTAATTAAAAAGAACTTTAAAAATCACGATTTTGACACAAGATGGATGCCATATTTCATTTTGAATTGGGTCACGTGATTTCTCCATATGTTATGGGTGTAATTATTATTTTAATTTTTACTTAAAAATATACCGAATACATTTTGCTGATTTTTTTTATATTTTTATGGGATAATTTGAATGCTTCCTAAAACTTTCGAAGCAATTTGTGAATTTAAATCCGCTTAAAAAATGTTTGAAAAATTAGGTCTTAAAGGGTTCAATGTATTTCATTTTGTCAACCCGGATTCAATCTAAAACTAATTGGGTGATATGATTCATTTTTATTCCCATAGGTCCCACAGACCGTCTGAACAACATACTAAAATTTCATTTTGATAATGCCATTTTTTACAGCAGTTGTTGTGCGAACGGACAGACAGAAAGAACATAGTCATAAACACTTTTCAACTATGTTGTAAAGTGTTAATAAAATTGAAAATATGTCTGTTTGTGTGTTTATCTGTGTTTTTTTTTGTCCCATCATCACGGAAGAACGGCTGCACGGAATTGAATGAAACTTTCGGGCTAGATTTGGAATAGTTCCACTTAAAATTTAGTCTATGTTTCGAGTTTCCAGGACCAGGACTTATCAAGATATTAATGAAAAATACACACGCAAATAAAACTATAGCATTATGCTGACGAGATTTTTTCCATCAATTTATTGGAAGAAAATTATACCATGTTGCATAGAAACGGATTTAAATCCAATGTGCTGTTTATGCTGCAGACGATTTTTATAACATATTTTCCGATTTAAATATTAAAGATATGTATATAAAATAAATTTCATTGATGTATTGAATTTCTACCTGGATTATATCAATTGCAGTCTTCAGGTTTAAGCATTATTATTAATGATATTTTCGGGAATTATTGATATTTTTAATTTATTACGTTATTAACTTAATTTTAGCAAGAATTGTTGAAACTCATATATTGTACGTAGTATGGGTTATCTTCTAGAAATGCACGGGTTCTAAACTACGGGAATTATATTAGTACATGTATGTTGGCATATATTTTTACATATATTGGAATCAATTACGGCCTTTTGGTTTAAAGAATACGGGGATTATTGTTATTGGCAATTTGTTACGTCATCTGTTTTATTTTGGTAAATATTTTTGAAACTTGTATTGTAATACGGGTAATCTTCTACTAACGCACGGCATATCTTCAAATCTATGACAATACGGGTATATTATATACGGGTATATTACGGGTATATCTTCCCATACAATTTTAGCGCTTTTATTTTAGCAGGAATCTAATTACAGCCTTCAGGTTTAAAGATTACTGGATTATTTATATTTTATATTTATTATGTTACCTGCTTTATTTTGACAAAGATTGTAGAATTCATAAGTTGTAGTAAGCGCAATCTTTTACTTATACACGGGTATATCTTCTAATATTCGGTAATATAAGTTGTACTGGTCCCATACAATTTCAGCTCTTTTACTCTGCATATATAGTTTCAATTTAATGTTTTTGTAAATTTGTTTACAAACGGGACCAGGATGTTTTATTCTTCAGATCTGCCAGTGAAGGTAATTGGCGAAAACATCGATCGTATAGAGAAAACATCGATTCTTAAAACATTAAATCATAGAGCATTAAATTAAATATTTTAATAGAATATTTTGATTAACAATGTCATTTAGTATACTACGTTGGATTTGCACGTGATTGTCTATTTTAAGTTTCTTGATATACTTTCTAATTCAGGAACATATAAGACATTTTTAGTCTTATTTTATTTCCCCAGTTGTCCGGTTTCTTATTTAAAATTACACATTCACCACAACCCTCAGCTTGTAACTTATTTCCATTCGCGACAGAAATCGTGCTCCGAGCTTCATAGTTTATTTCCGTGAAGAAATCTGGGTCATTACACATATGCCCTGACGCCTCCGAATCTATGAGCCAAGTACAGCTGAAATTGTTTACATTTGTTGTAGCGAACGTAACATCGTCTGAAGAAAGCGATTTTTGTTTTGGTTTTTCACAAATCGGAGCTGCAATTAGTGCGAAACTGCCCGCTTGTTTTTGAGAAGGGTTATAAGTTTCTGATGCGTCGTCACCTGATTCGCCTTTCGTTTCAACAAAGAGAGAAGACCTTTGCTTGAGTTTAATAGAATTCTTTGAGGGATATTTCTGAAAGATGGGATTCTTATTTTTAAGATGCCAGCATTCGGATTTAAAATGATTTTGTTTTGGCAATATGTACAAAATTTATTTTCTCGATTTTTATTTCTGTTAAAGATTTTGTAAGCTTTAGATTGTTCATTTATCGAGTTTTCTTTTCTTCGATTGTACTCATCTATTAATTTTCCTCTAATAAAAGCCGGAGTTATTTCATTTTCAGGTCTCGCCTCAAGACCGGTAATAAGTCCGTCGTAACTTCTTGATACTGAACATAGTAGTAGTGCTGATGATAAGTACTTGTATTTTCACCAATAGCTCGCAGCTTATCGATTAGCTCTAACATGTTTACAATGCGCGTGTTCATGTTACCACCTTCTTCCAGCTTATTGCTGTAGAGTATTCTCAGTAAAAAGAGTTTACTTGAGAGATTTGACTTTTCATGAATTTTTCTGAGAGCTTCCCATGTAGCTTTAGCAGTGGTTTCATATTTAACATGAATAATTTGATTATCCTCAATACATAAATTTATTAGTGCGCGTGCCTGTTTGTCGGATTTTTGCCACTTCGCCGTTATCGGATCGGGCGATTCATCTTGTATAATACTATACAGATCTTCTTTAATGAGATACATTTCCATTTTAAACTTCCATGTGGCATAGTTAGTTGCATTTAATTTTGCATTATGAGTGCTGTCTTTTATGAGAGACATTTTGTTACAAATTATTTTCTCAAGGATATTTATACGCGAGACGTCAGTCTCATAATCTGTTGGTTTTTATATTTAAATTTATAATATATATATAGATAAGTGGTATGATAAGGTAGTGAAATAAAAGTCACTTACCTTTATAACATCTTTTGTTAGTAGCGGCTCTATTTCCTTGAGCTATATAATTTGATAATGAACCAACACAGGATTTTCCGCACAGTGACTACTACTGTAATAATTTTAAATTATATTTTAATTATGCATTATTAATTTACAATATTATGTACAAAGGTTTATTATTTACATTGAGTTCTTGCAAGAGTACGACTATTAACATCAGAGTCTGTAAGAGGAAAAAAAGTTCTGTTTTGAAGATGAAGGGTTGCAGGAGGTTGGCGAGAAAGTGAAAGTCACAAATTGTTTTTTATCGCCCAAACGGCGATTCATCACAGATATCCAACAGTTTTAGGACGGATACTACACTCAATATGAAGTAAAAAGAACTTTAAAAAATCACGATTTTGAGACAAGATGTATGACATACTTTATTTTGAAGTGGGTCGCATGATCTCTTCACATAATGGTCACGTGATCGCTTCATATAAAAGGTGTAATTATTATTTTAATTTTTATTTAAAAAACTACTGAATATATTTTGCTGAATTTTTTTTTGTATATTTTATGGGATAATTTAAATATTTCCTAAGACTTTCGAAGTAATTTGTGAATTTTAAATCCCCCTAAAAATGTTTGAAGAATTAGGTCCCACAGGGGTAAATGTATTTCATTTTTTCAACCCGGGATCAATCCAAAACTAATTGGATGATATTATTCATTTATATTCTCATAGGTCTTACAGGCTGTCTGAACAACACACTAAAATTTCATTTTGATAAAGTCATTTTTATGGCTCTTATCTTGCTAACAGACAGACAGATAGACAGAGAGATTGAACAAAGTCGTAAACACTTTTCAACTTTGTTGCAAAGTGTTAAAAACTCGCTTAAAATGCTGCCTTTAGTGATCTGAATATAAAAATCCTTAGTTACAAACAGCATAAAATATTGAATAAATGCATCTCAGAAAAATTTATTCAACTGCTTATGCAGTTTGTGCCAAAATATGTATATAAAATATGTTAAGCTTGATTTCTACTTACATATTGGTCTTATTAAATTTGACCAGCCTCCAATATTTCGACTCTATTATTACTTTCACAGAGCTAGAAATTCTGAAATAGATGTACTTTAATAACTTGAACTGGAAGAGTAACTTAACTCACACGTAATAAGTATGAGGTCGTTTAATTCTAGATACGACCTTTCATGAAGTTGAACAAAGTTCAAGATTGATGACACGGTTGAGATTAATGGCTCGCATAAAATTCTCTCTAGAAATAGGGGAAATATTAGATTGTCAGGAAATTTCTCCGGGAATAGGAACCACACATTGGCGAATCAGCAATGATTTCGCTTTTATGTGAGCAATCACATTCAAAGATGGGATGTATTAGACAATCTTTTCAGATTTTTATTCTGAGAGAATAAATGCTGAATTTAAGTCAACTAGCTATATGAAGGAATTGCTAACAAATGAAAGACGTTAAAGATAACGGTTTTTAAAAATTTTAAGTGAATTGTCAGATATAAATATAGTTGACCGGGTACATATTTTAGAATCCAACCAACCAAACGTGAAGTTAATTAATGGAGAAACAAAATTCATAGCCAGATATCAAGATTTAAATCAATTACTTACATGTAAGAATTACTAACTAATGAATAACTTTAAAGGCAACTGTTATTAAAATTAAGTAAATTATCAGACCTCAATATAGTTGACCGGGTTCATATTTTATAATCCGACAAACCAACCGTGAAGTCAATTAATGGAGAGAAAAATTCATAACTAGATATCAATATTTAAATCAATTAGTTACATGTAAGAATTACTACTTAATGAATAACTTTAAAGACAACGGTTATTAAAATTAAGTAAATTATCAGACATGAATATAGTTGACCGAATACATATTTTAGAATCCGACCAACCAAATGTGAAGTCAATTAATGGAGAGACAAAATTCATAGCTAGATATCAAAATTTGAATAAATTAGTTACGTGTAAGAATTACTAATTAATGAATAACTTTAAAGACAACGGTTATTAATATTAAGCAAATTATCAAAAATCAATATAGTTGACCGGATACATATTTTAGAATCCGACCAACCAACAGTGAAGTCCATTAATGGAGATACAAAATTCATAGCTAGATATCAAAATTTAGATCAATTAGTTACATGTAAGAATTACTAATTAATGAATAACTTTAAAGACAATGGTTATTAAAATTAAGTAAATTATCAGACATCAATATAGTTGACCGAATACATATTTTACAATCCGACCAACCAACAGTGAAGTCCGTTAATGGAGAGTCAAAATTCATAGCGACAATTTTATACATGCTAATCAATGTCATTTTATAAGTAGAAATATAAGTAGAAGTATACAAATAAAGTTAGTAGTAAATTATAATAAGCAATGTATAGATCGTTCTTCGAGATGGTGAATTCGGTAGCGAAAATCACATGCTGAAATATTAAATATATATTTTTCGCAGTAGCACTCCAATGAACATTCGCTAATTAGTCTGCAGTATCGTGAACCAATTAACCGTCACATGACGTTTTCCAGCGGGGGCGGTACGCACCACACTCAGCATCCATGGCCGCAGG
Organism: Amaurobius ferox; assembly: GCA_951213105.1. Taxonomy (NCBI): domain Eukaryota; kingdom Metazoa; phylum Arthropoda; class Arachnida; order Araneae; family Amaurobiidae; genus Amaurobius; species Amaurobius ferox. The sequence continues at coordinate 107,535,476 of OX578135.1, forward strand.
TGGGACTCAAATCCATAATCTCGCAGCAGAGCAAGAACGAAATCGCCTTGCCCTCATATTCACTGCGTCAGCACATATTAAATATTAACTGTTCTAAATTATAAATTCCGAACGGCAGCTTCTATTGCAATTCGCTTTTTGTAAAACTTATCAAAAATCACTTATGACGCTTCACTAAATTGAAAAAAAAAGTAAGAAGCATATGGGTCTTACTCTATATTCAAAGCTATGTGTTATACCCCATTACATAAGTTAATGTACGTAAAAGGTTAGGTAAAAACATTTTTTTTTATTTTCGCGCAAAGCAAGGGATTATAAAACCCCCGAAACCCGTGTGTCATGACCCATATCACTGTTATTAATTGTTCTACATTTCTCAAACAAAACATAAATAAACAAATCGGCGGTCCTATGAAGCAGAAATTGTTTTTCGCGAATAACATTTTGCAAAATAAAACTCAATTTCTGTAATATCGAATAAAATCGAACTTGATCCAAAATCTGATTATATGCACTTAAGGGCTTTCAATAAGCTATAAATTATTGCTTATTGTTCATAGCTATCGCTTTTAGTGTTTATGATTTAAATATTACAAACTTAAAAAACTTAAAATTTTCGTACTTCTTCAACTTGATAATGCGATTCCTCGAAAACTATAAGAGCTTTTGTAAAACATAAATATGGATACAGAGAATAAATATCCTTATACATACTTTTGTTACTTACTATTTATATCTAACGTTTATACATTTCAAGGTATTTTGAGTGAAACTATAAAAAACGAAAAACAAAAAAACTCGTTCGGACAAATATTTTTAAAGTATTTTTCAAAAAAATGGAGCTCGATTCTAAATCTAATTACATACACTTGTAGAGCTTTCATAGAGCTATAAATTCTTGCTTATTATTCAAAGGTAGCTTTTTCTAGTTTTTGAGATATACACATTAAAATAAAAAGAACGAAAATTTTTCAATTTCAATCATCTTTCAAACTTGACAACACAATTAATTAAAATCTATAAAAGAATTGTTTTCTAATAATAAATATAGATTTTAAGAACACATTTTTCTAGTATAAATTTCGTCATTTGTTATATATATATATATATAGCCTGCAATGCAAGTAGGTCACGTGATTAGAGCGCGGGAGAAACGGGGCGAAAACGGGAGATGAGCCAACAATTGTTACCGCCTGTCGCCTGCGGAAACCCTTTTTACGAGCTGTTTTTCGTCTCAGAAGACAGGTGTTATTGAAGAGATGCCTAGCCGACGACTTCGAAGTTCGTTTCAGCATTTGGATAATCGTAGAGATTCATTTTAGGCCTACGCACGACTGGGTGGTCGTAGCGGCGTATCACCGCTGAAACACGCATAGATGCGTCGACTTTACAAAGGATTTGGAAAAGATGGATTGAAGAAGGGCATGTGAAACGTCGCAGTGGTACAGGTTCATCCAGACGTACGTTAACAAGCGTTGATCGACGTATTTAAAAGCATGCGAAGGCTGCTCCACAAACGACGACTGTCGACATTCTGCAGAGTGTGCAGGGTACATTGGATATTCCTATATCAGAGAAAACAGTGTCTTGACGATTTGCTGAAAACAGCTTGCTCTCAAACCGTCCTATGCGAAGAATGTCATTGACGACAATGCACCGACGTAAGAGATTGCAATGGTGTTAGGGCCGAACTTTTTGGACGACTGAATGGGACAGGGTAGTGTTCAGTGACAAGTCCCGGTTCTGTTTATCGAATGTCAGTCGTCGGGAGAGAGTCTGGACATGGAACCAGATTCAATCCTATTGCGAATGTTGGACGCCACACTGCTCGACAACGCGGAATCATGATTCTGGCGTGCCATCGGCTTCTATAGCCGGCCAACTCTAGTTAATACCAGAGGCACATTGACGGCACGGCGATTTGTGGATGAGCTGCCGGTTGCACTGCCCTACCTTCAGCGGTTTCAAATTGCTGTTCTCGTGATTCACGAAGAACATTCACGAGTCTGGAGGCGAAGCTTCTGACCAGGGTCGTGAATCGAGTTACGGAATTAATGATGACAGCCAATGGAGGATAGAGCCCCGGGATTCTGCGAGCGTAAGCACGCATGGGACACGTCTGCGGTCGTATGCTCCGTCCAGATTGGAAGAGCTAGGGAAGCGAGCTTTAGGACTTGTGAATGACAGTTAACAAGGACGGCACCCTTTTGCGTATTACGCCTGCGTATCAGGCGGCACGAAAGTGCTCCCGAAGCAAGGTCAGCGAGCGTCAGCGAGTAGGAGGCGAAACCTCCTGACTCGAGAAGCAAGTTACGGGGGTTGGCGAGCAGGGGTAGAGCCCCCTAGTGTTTGAAAAAAAAATAACATAACATATGGATGCTTGCGTTTTTTAGAATACAGAACCACCGAAATCAGTACTTTTTATGGCCATATTTTTTTAATGGACAAAATACGAAGTGGCATAATTTCAATAAGGGATTTACAGTCGTTATTTGGGGGGGGGATGTATCTGCACCACACTTAATTTATCTTGTCAATGCAATCTTAAATTTGATAGCTGTTTTTCTGTTACCTGCTCATTTATTCTGTACAAAAGAATCCTCGATGAGGTTGAGGTCGGGTCTGTTATCGGGCTAGTCAGGCACGTTTAAGTTTTTCCTCTGCCGGCTGACCTTTGCAATCTTTGATATATGGTATGGAGCACCACCATGCATAAAGATTGCGCATCCGTGATTATTTGTGCATCCTGATCGCAAATTCATCCAAATGTTGATTTCAATAATAATGCGTAATGGACTTTGTTTCGCTCTTCCATAATAATTAATTATGTAATATCGCTCTTTGACCATGAAAATAAAATATTCTCTATTGATTTATATAAAATTTCGCAATTTATTTCTGAGAAAAATCCTAGTGACAAACCATTTTTTGCTATCAATTAGCTTATGTAGATTCTTGTCACTCAGTGATGGCAGTGATTTAATGTGTTGTCAGCATGTTCAATGATTTATTTGCTCCCAGACTAAACCGAAAGTAATATTCGGGTTGCATAATATATGTTCGTCAGATCAATATTCTGAGTCAATATTACATATGGGACGTCATTAGGTGTAGCAGGTGTAAAAGTCAATAATGTCGTAACGGGAACTATTTTTTACTAAATACGTTAAATAATATTTTTATGGAAAGTCCTTGACAGTCATACATACCACAGATGTTATTGGATAGAGAATTTTTCTGAAAATCCATCGTAGTACCCTACTTTATTTTTAATCAATGTAAACTTAAATTATGTATATACATGTTTTACTACCAAATTTCAGCTCATTCCCAGCAAGCAGATACGAAAATAATAATTTCAATACAAGTTAAAAGTAAGATTATTTTTTAAGTCAGTGTTTCTCAACAGCCGGATCGTGAGAGATTCTCCTACAATTTGTCCTCTTAGTTTTCTAGACATTTTTTGTGAATAAATATTTGTAGTGAAAATATTCTTAGGAGAATAAAATTTGTGAATGCGTCGAAAAGATTAGAACCAGAACGCTTAAATAACAACTACTTAGCACATGTCAGTGATCAAGCTGCATTTAAATTTGAATAAGACTACTCAGCTGACTTCTAAGAATTACAATGAATAAATATTATTTTTAATACTGGTTTCTTTTTTTACATCATCGGTTTCATTATTAAGCGTCCAATGACGCCTTTGCGTTTCATTTCCGACTTGGTAAACTATGACGAAAAGTTCTTGATTTGGTGTATACTATCACCTCGTAAATTTCGGCCCATCTTTTTTTAATCATCCTGTATGTAAATATGCTAATACTCTATGATTATGCTATGATACTTAAATTAGTTTATGCATGTAATTAATACTTAAGTTAGTTTATGTATGAACTTGAAAAAAATTGGAAAGGAATTTACGAGTAAATTTGTAGATATGGGCGCTCGTCTTATATAAAATGTATTTACCGGGTCTTACAAATTTTGGGTTCTGATTAATATTCTTGTACCTGATTTTCAACATAAAACATTTTCTGTATGATATTTTATAAGAATTTGATACACTTATTAATAAAACTACTTATATATTATCACTCTCTTTAAGGGGAAAAAGGAAAAAAAAATTCCTCTTGGTTAACGCAAAAGTCTGGCAATTTATTTCAGATTAGAAAAACACTATGTGGCTGAACATTTTGTGCTATCAACTAGCTTATATGGATTTTTGTCACTCACTGATAGCAGTGATTTATTCTGCTGTCAAGATGTCAAATGGTTTATTTGCTTCGAGCTCGCCGAAGGTAATATTCTTCACGTTGCATAATAGTTGTTCATGAGATCAATATTATAAGTCAATATTACAAATACGATGTCATTAAGTGTAGCAGGTGTAAAAGGCAATGATGTTATAAGAGGATATGTTTTTTCACTAAATATAAGGTAAACATAATAATTTTAGGAAAATACTTTGACAATCATATCAAAGATGTCAATAGACAGAGAATTTTATGAAAGAAATTTCATATGAGGACTCTATTATTTTTTATCAAAATAAAATCAATTTTTGTCTATACGTGTTTTGTTACCACATTTCTGCTTATTTTCAGCAAGCAAACACAAAATAAAAATTTAGAGATTAGTTATACATAAGATTATCTTCTTATCTCATAATATGTGATACTCAATATGAAAATTTTCTATATGTCAGTTTATAACAATTTGAAAAAAAATATTAATACAACTTGCTACCTGCTACTATCTCTCTCTCTTTTGAAAAGCGAAAAGAAAGAAATTCCCTCTTGATTTACGCAAAATTATCGCAATTAATTTCAGTTCAGAAAAACGATAATTTCTGAACAATACCTGCCATTCATTAGCTTACGTGGATTTTTGTCACTCACTGGTGGCAGTGATTTATTGTGCTGTCAAGATGTCAAATGATTTATTTACTCCAAACTCATCGAAGGTAATATTCCCGTTGCATAATGGATGTTTGTGATATCAATGTTATGAGTCAGTATTACCTATGAGATGCCATTAAGTGTAGCAAGTGTAAAGCTTTATAGTGTCGTAACGCGAAAAGTTTTTCACTAATTAAGGTAAATAACATTTTTAGGAAAAGCTTTTGACAGTCATATCATAGATGTTATTATACAGAGAAGTTTTATGGAGAAGTTAGGGCCATATTTTTACTCTCCTTATATACATACTATAATGTATAAGGAAATTATTGTGACGGGATCAAAAATTCGAATTCGAATTTTCGACGGGAGAGCACGTTTCAAGCATCCCTGATCACGAATCGAACATTTTTGAGGTGATGTCTACGTGTGTGTATGTGTGTGAAAATATGCGTGTGTGTGTGTCAGAGAGCCTTTGGAGACAGTAACTCACGACCGAATGGGGTGATTCGAATGAAATTTGGTACAAAAATTACAATCCATGAATACTGGAAGTCTATTGTTTTTAAATACAATCGAATGTTCAGAACCCTCCTAAATTTTCGAGAGAAATTTGATAACATCATCAAAAAATCAAAACCTTCAATAAAATTACCCAAAGAGACATTTTTTGTGTAATTTTTCCTTAGAAAACGATTGATACAAACTTTAGACCGCTAACATGAACCGTTCTCTAGATATTGTACATTTCTCAAATAAATTTAAGACAAAATTCCATATATTAAAATAAAATATTAACTGTTGAGAAACATGTTCGCTCTTCATATGTAATATCATGCGATAAATTGGGTGACATCATTCTCGTGGATCTAGCTCGTTCCATTCATGCAAAAATATGCTTTGAGTAATACTTCTGTATTTGAACGCCAATAGTCATTTATGTGCTAGAAGAATAATTTATTTCTCCGGCCTTTATGCTTGGCGATGTTTTAGCGACAAATTTGGTGGAATGTCTCCAACTTGGCGACTTCTATAAATGTTGTCAAATTAAGGAAAATCTCGCCAAATGGATAAAAGTGACGCTAAATCAATGAAATGACGACTTATTAACGAAAATTCAATATCTTGGAAAGAATATAAGTATCTACTATAAGAATAACCTATTTTTTTACTGTAAAATTAGTAAATGCATTGCATTATATAAGGAAAGTCATGTACTGCCCACATCAGATTTTTTAATCATTATAGAATTAATTTTCATCCACTGATGTTTAACTAACGAGTTTCGGTTCATTTCCAGAAGGCGTCACAAAATTATGTGTGGTGCGCAAATAGAAAGTGGAACTGAAATTAATGATTAACATTATTTATCATTACGCTGTGCGTTGTGTTTGCAATAACCCTCCAATTATTTATCATTAACATATCTATCTTTATCTCTTAACATGGCCTTACATTCATCATAGTGGATTAACTAAATCGTACATTGCTTTATTGTGCCGCTGTAAACCCTCCAATAATTTACTTTGCGTGAATCCTGTAAAGGAATATTAATTATTATGTTACCAAAAGGATTACAACAATTTAACATTAACAATAACATTTATTAACAACATAAGTCTTTAACTATTCAATTAGAACACTTTATCATATTATCAAGTCCGAGAGAACATTGTGAGACCATTAAACTCGCCTAAAAATATATATATATATACGACCTGATTTTTCAATGGGCACATACCTTCAAGTCTGCCTTGGGTTTTGTCATAGCCACGTAAGTTGCCGATCATATATATCACCGAAATAACTCGCAGTATTCTTTCACCGACTCCTGATATCAACGATAACTTTTACTCATGGCGCGCACATCCGCACTTATTGCATTCTCTTATTATCTGCACAAGTCATACTGTCATGTATCCATCTTAAGTCGTATTATATCATCACTGCTCTAGTTGCTGATCAGTGACCTTCTTAAGTCATGTTCCCAGTCTTAAGTTCCCAGTTATCTTTTTAAGTCATATTCTATACGTTATCTGTTCCAAGTCATGTTAATATATCTATATGATTCTCGGGTCACAGGTTGTGGTTCCCTCTTTCTCAGGGGCGTCATTTTCCCCCTTGCTTTCATTTGAAGCATTGAATGTGACGTAACAAGTACTTTCTTTTCCATTGGATAATCTTTATCCAATGGCGTGGGTTAACATCCTCGTAAGGGCCAGCTCGGACCCCTCTGTCATAGCACTCCTAAATTTATGATTTTGTGACCTCTAGGTTCACGGGTTGTAAAACCCGGCGTCATCCAGACTTACAGTATTGTTTGTCGTCTTGGCCACAATAAATTACGCATATAAAGCTGTATCATGAAATGTGAAATCTATTTCAGTGCTCACACTATGAACTTCGATGTTGCTGAAACAAATAAAAGTTTTTACATTAAGTTTCACTATATAGAATATATTATATTATTTTTACAAACTACAAATGTAGCTGTGAGTAAAGGCATAGGAAATAAAATATAAGAATAGGAAATAAAAAGTTTTAGGTGTGTTCATATCTTATAAATACAAAAACCGTACTTATTAAAATCGGTTTGTCCATCTATACGTCCATCTCCTCGTTAATTTGGCTACCTGTCTTCTCGTCTGTTTGCCTGTCTGTCTTTTCGTATGTCTGCCAAAAAATATAGCAAAATTTACCGGGTTGATTTTTTACAATATTTTATAGGTAGCATCCAGAGATAAATTTGGTGAACCAAAATACATTTTTTTAAATAAGTTAAAATTAAAGAAAGATAAGAAGTAATTTTATATTTTACTCCATTATTTCTTATGGGAAAAAGGGGCATAAAAATTTTAGAAGCAGTTTTTTATTTTTACTCCATTATTTCTTATGGGAGAAAAGGACATCACAAGTTAGAAGTAATTCTATAGTTTTATTCTATTATTTCTTATGGGAGAAAAGGACATCTTGCATTGAATCAAACGAATTTTAATTAACCTGTGTTGCCATAATTTGTTTTAATACGTGAAATATAGTTTACAGTTAATTTAAACGACATTATTTAACAATTTTCAGCGCTAAAATAACTAACAAAAGACCATGGGAACCATCTCATTCAGTTTTTTGAACTTCAGGCTTATTGGCGTGTATAGCACTGAATAAGCTATGGGAAAAAATGCTTTTAATGTCCTTCAATACACAAATGTATAGTGGGATACGGAAAAGTAGAAAATAAATTAATTTCACTATCACATAAAATTAAACCAAAATGAGAGTGTAAGCAGATTTACTCCAAGAAATATTATATTAATCTTTTCATTATCCAAAATTGCTATCGTTTCCTATTCGTTTTCACGTTCTGTTCATTATTTATTTATTCGTCATACAGTTTTTACCCCGCAATATATAGTAATGTATATGGAAAATATTAGCATCGTGTTGAAAATCCCAACTGGAGTTTTTGATGGATGTACACGTTTTGGGACCTCAAGAACACGAAAAATCGAATTTTAAGCGTCATGTCTGTGTGTGTGGACCTAATGGCCTGTGTGTCTGTTGGCCTATGTGTCTGTGTGTCTGTGTGTCCGTGGGCCTGTGGGTCTGTGTGTACGTCTGTCTGTGCAATGTATGTATCCACTCTAGCTAAAAAACTAATCAACAAAATTTCACAAAATTTGGTAGATAAATCACTTAGGAGTTAACTTGGTACTGAGGAGATTTTAGTGGAATTCGAAAAAAAAAATAATAATCTGTCATATTTTACAAAATAGTCTGCAAAAATCGTCAATATCTAAAATAAAAAACTACTTATGCTCAACTGCACCATTTAAATGCTTGTTTTATACGTAAATTTTGACGATAATAATATTAAAACCAAGCCCATTACTCTGCGACTAACCGTACTCGCGATATTTTAGATTTTTCGCGTTTTTGCTACGTCACCTTTGAAAATATGTATAGGTAACAAATAAAAGTGAAAATTGAATTAAAAGTGAAAACTCGGTTTAATTTAAAATAATTATGGGTGTTACTTTGTGCAATTAAATTAAACTTAATGAATTATTAAAGAAATAAAGAGAATATGAATAAGCTTGTAGCGAAAGTCATGTGCTGCCCACATCAAATTCTTATTTTTCTAGCACACAAATGCGTATTGCATTCAATCATTAAACGGCATTTATATGTGTGTATTATTTTTTTCGTGTTTGGCTTAATTTGTTTTAAACTTATCTATATATATAAAGAAGAAAAGTATGTATGTATGTATGTATGTGTGATCCAACATCACGGGAGAACGGCTGAACCGAATTTGATCAAATTTAGTGGGTAGTCTTGAAATAGCTCTACTTAAAATTTAGTTCATGTTTCGAGTTTCTAACACCAGGGGTTGTCGCGATATTAATAAAAAACGAAACTTTCGTCTGTCTCATCATTACGGGAGAAGAAGCAGCTACACCGAATTGAATGAAATTTTGTGGGTAGCTTTGAAATAGCCCCCCATAAATATAGTCCAAGTTTCGAGTTTCTAAGACCAGGGGATGTCGAGATATTAATGAAAACCGAAACTTTTTCCTAGGATTTCTACTCTCTAACTCCATGATTCCCAACGAAAAATGTTGGAAATTGTTGGTTTAAAACGTGAAAGACAATTAAATCTCAGAGTTTTGTGGGAGTTTATTGAAGTTATTAGTCACTTTTGAAAATCGCAGGTTTGAAATATGAATTTAAATGGAAACTCTATCACCATGGTTTATTTTTCCCAGGCTTACTTTTAACAAATTTTATTAATTTGGATCTATATAAAGAAGAAATGTATGTATGTATGTATAATCTAACATCACGGAAGAACGGCTGCACCGAAAGAATTTTACTTCGTAAATCCCGAGCAACACTGGATAATCCCCTATAGTTAACTATAAAATGCAAAACTTCAAATAATTAAATAATATATACAGAGAAGATACTAATATACTATACATAACACATAACAACTCAATAAGATCTTAAGTGTTCTTGTCAACAAATTCGTGGATTCATTGGAGTAGCGATCTGTTGCACAAAATCTCGGCATCCTGGCGAAATAATTCCCATTCTAGATAAGTGAATCCTATATTCTTTAATATAAGATTGGGTTTATGAGTCTGGCAACCAATCAAAAAATTGTCAGCCTGACGTCGGCCAGCTTAGAATTTCGTCAATCGCGACGCCGAGACCAGGAGCGTTGTTGCCAAAACGCAGCAAGTTTTTCCATTATTACTATTCAAAAGTGTTTATTAATTTTGAAGTGGCAATATTCAGATATAAACAATCGGCGTTGAGAGTTTGAATTGTGCTGTGCACAGCTTCTTCAGTGACATCTAAAGAGATTCCTCGGTTTCTTCGGAGAGATCGAGAACAAAATATATACTATTCCAGTGACATCATATGCGTAGATTCAGATAAAAAAAAATCAGAAAGATCAATCATGCATAAAGCATTCATTATGAAACACTTTTCAACTGAAATGCAATTTTATTTAAATATCTCTAAATTGCGATACGTTGAGCTCTGATATATTTTAAATTACCACAGTACTACAGTAATTTATTATATATAAAAATTTAAAACTTCATGGAAAAAAGAACTTTATTCAAATGACGTCATCGAAATATAAATCGTCTAGTTTCTATGTAAAAGCAATGAATAATTCATTCATATCACTTTTATTCCAACCTCCAGAGCTAATTACATTTGCTTGAAAAAATTCAGCAATTCTTATACAACTCATCTTACAATCGCTTGTTTACATTCTGCATCTATTAAAATCAGGCTTCGTTTTAGAAATACTCAACACTTGATGATCATTTAAACTCAAAAATATTGTAATTGCGTTGGCACAGAATATAGATTTAGAGAAAATATGCAAAAGTAAAACGGTTTTAGGACGGATGCAACAACAATTATAAATTCAAAAGAACCTTAAAAATCACGATTTTTACACTAGGAAAAAAAAGTGGATGCCATATTTTATTTTGAAGTGGGTCACGTAATCTCTTCACATAATATGGGTGTAATTATTATTTTAATGTTTATTTAAAAAACTACCAACCATATTTTGCTGAAATTTTTTTCATATATTTTATGGGACAGTTTGAATGTTTTCTAAAATTTTGGAAACAATTTCTGAATTTTAACTTCGCTTAAACAATGTTTGAAAATTAGGTCCCATAGAGTTCAATGTATTTCACATCTTCAACCAGGATTCAATTCAAAACTAATTGGCTGATGTTATTCCTTTACACACACATTCCCTTATGTCCCAGAGACCGTCTCAACAACATACTAAAATTTCATTTTGATAAAGTCATTTTTACGGCAGTTGTCATGCGAACTGACAGACAGACAGAATGAACAAAGACATAAACACTCTTTTGAACTATGTTGGTGTTAAAAATGTTAAAAATGAAGTCAGTCATACCCGGGTGAACTTCCCCTTAGAGAATCTTCAAAGATCAAGTATATTTTAATGAAGAGATTACTTTTAAACATAGCTACAGTACATAAATTTTGCATAAAATAATGTTCTACTTAGTTATCATTCTGCCATCTGAGTACAATTAACAAGTCAAAATTAATTAAGAAAAATATGTTATTAATTCTATTTTTATGAGTTAGTTTAAATCGTGAATTTAATCAGACGAAGTGCGCCATATAAGAGCATTTAGTATCTGTCTATATATTCTTCAAGGGCATTTCTCGCATTACAGAAACTCATGCATTTACTTTAGTTTATACTTTCACAATTTATTGTTGATTTCGTTTTTTGAATGAAATTCAAAATTGAATATATTTTATACTAGAGCAAATTACCCGGCTTTACCTCGGTTCTAAATAAGTGCCAGTTACTTAATAATACATTTGCAGATAGCTTTACTCACTTTCATAATCAGTTTCATACCCCCATCAATTTCAATCTTCACGAACTGCAAAATCCGTTTATCAAACTGCAAAATCCGTGAAGAACTGCAAAATCCATATTCCACGTACACTCTCCTCAAACGGGGAAAGCAATTAAATAAGTATATAAATAAATAAATAAAATGTTCAGGGGAGAAGGAGTGTCATAAAATAGCTCCGTGGGAAAGATCGACCCTTTAAACGCATGTGCAGTCCCGCTACTGTCGATCGCAGGGAAGGAAAATGACACACACGACATGGAAAATTTTAGCAGGTTTACTCGCTTAACAAATCATATAAGATGGAATTACGTATGGAATAAAAAAATGTTAGAATGCGAAGATATACGTGGTTTATTTATAAAATACTTTATTACAAGTCTAATGATACACTTGGTATTACTGTACTACTTGATGTGTCTGAATAACGAGCAGTGTTTGAAGTTTTTGGGGAGAACTGTACATTTTATTTAACGAAATGAAATGTAGTCTCGGCTATAATACGATAAACGTATCATGAGTTACACAGTATAATATGATTTAACGACAAGGCTAAGAGTCAGATTATAACAGTATGAACTAGCAACCTTTTTAGTAACACCCGGATGCAACATCATGCACATTTATTTAGCCCTTCTAAGATGTCTAATATCGATATTCTCGCGTCCTTAGTAAATATCCGTATAATATCCTATTGTACGCTGTATTCCCAAATAATTCACAGGACTATTAAGTAACACATGGATGTTACTTTTATTCAAATTTATTAAGCCCTTCATAAATGTCTAATTTCGATAGTCTCACGTCCTTAATAAATATCGATACAGTATATAATATCCTGTTGTACGCTGCATTCCTAAATAATTAACATGAGTATTAAGTAAGACATGGATGTTACTTTCATTAAAATTTAATAAATCCTTCATAAATGTCTAATTTCGATATTCCCGCGTCCTTAGTAAATATCCGTACAGTATATAATATCCTGTTGTACGCTGTATTCCTAAATAAATAACATCACTATTAAGTAAGACATTGATGTTACTTTCATTAAAATTTAATAAATCCTTCATAAATGTATAATTTCGATATTCTCGCGTCCTTAGTAAATATCCATACAGTATATAATATCCTATTGTACGTTGTATTCCCAAATAATTAACAGGACTATTAAGTGAGACATGGATGTTACTTCCATTCAAATTTATTAAGCCCTTCATAAATGTTTAATTTCGATATTCTCGCGTCCTTAATAAATATCCGTACAGTATATAATATCCTGTTGTACGACATATTCCTAAATAATTAACATCACTATTAAGTAACACTTGGATGTTACTTTCATTAAAATTTAATAAACCCTTCATAAATGTCTAATTTCGATATTCGCGCCTCCTTAGTAAATATCCATACAGTATATAATATCCTGTTGTACGCTGTATTCCTAAATAAATAACATCACTATTAAGTAACACTTGGATGTTACTTTCATTAAAATTGAATAAACCCTTCATAAATGTCTAATTTCGATATTCTCGCGTCCTTAGTAAATATCCGCACATTATATAATATCTGTTGTACGACATATTCCTAAATAATTAACATCGCTATTAAGTAACACCTGGATGTTACTTTCATTCAAATATATTAAGCCCTTCATAAATATCTATGCAGGAACGAAAAAGCATGGAACGAACGCATACGTTAAATTAAATTATCTTAAACATAGCCGTTGATCGTATATCGTAAAACATTTGCGTTGTGCCGCTAATAAAACCTAACATAAAATCTTCAGTCCGTATTCCTGAAATAGAATACATTAACATACTACCACAATTAACTGCACCTCTTTAACTTTAAAATAACATTATTTATTAAGAACATTTGGTTAATTATTAAATTGATTACAACAATTATCATATTATTTGCGGAGGAGATTGGACATGTGAAACCACGTAAATTCTATTTATCAGAATGATCTATGAGCTGCTATAATAATTGATACGTACATACCTTGAATTTCGTCTTTGACCATTGACAACTTGTTCTTTGGTTCTGTTTTATATCTCTCGTACTCTGTCTGGTATTCGTACAGCAATGTATATCGTACTGGTACTAACTCATGGTGTTGTACTCCTACTCGTACTGAAGTCCATCTGTATAGTATTACATCTGGCACTTAAATTCATTGCACTGCATCTGGTACTCTGGCTACCTCTGGTTGCATTTGGGACTTCAGTTATCGCACTCTCTACAATTATTGCACTTCAACTGATCTCCCTTTCTAGGTGTTGCCACCTCTTTTCACCATTGGTCGACCTCAGGGCAATGCGACTAGGCAAGTTCCATATTCGTTAACATTTTTAACCAAATTCATGGCTTCACTTTAGTCTCCTGGTATGCCCTATGAGGCATATTGACCTCATGGGTCAGGGGCGTTGTAAAATTGGCGTCATTCAGACTGATGCCACTGTCTGACATTACACATACCATAAATAATGAACATAAAACTGTCTCACATATTCCTAGTTTAACGAATAAAATTTTATTTCATTATTTATGATGGCTGTAATGTCACACAATGGCATCAGTCTAAATAACGCCAGTTTTACAGCAGCCCTGACACGAGAGGTCAATAGACCATATAAAGAGAAGGCTAAAGTGAACCCACGAGATTGGTTATAAATGTTAACCAATATGGAAAATGTCTGGACGCATTGCTCTGAGGTCGACAATGATAGCCGAAGAGGCGTATCAGACACCTCAGGCAAAAAGAGACGGCAACAGAAAGGTTCTAGAGATTATAAAAAGACTTTAACGAAATGTCCTGAAATAAATACTTCAACGACAAGTGAGATGAGTACCAGAATCAGAGATGTGAAAAGAACGGTAACAAATCAGATGAGATCGGAAACAGATTCAGTGTAAGATGGTGATCCGAAGAGGCCATGTGCAATAGCCAGTTGTGCGAGTGCTAGTGTGAAAGACAAGTTGCTGTGTGTTAGTGTACAAAGACGAAATTGGAGGTGTGTGTACCCATCAATTATTGTAGCAGATCGTAAACAATTTTGGTAATATTAACTTATCTGGTACCGCATGTCCGCTCTCCTCGGCAAATAATATATGATAATTGTTGTAATCAATTTAATAATTAAGAGTATGTTCGTAATAAATAATGTTATTTTAAAGTTAAAATGGTGCAGTTAATTGTAGTAGCATGTTAATGCATTCTATTACAGGAACTTGCACTGAAGATAAATAATATGATGTGTTTTATTAACGGCACACCGCAAGTGTTTCACGACTATACAATGTACGACCATATTCTAAGATTATTTAAATATGTTTCTTAAAGGTTAACTTAAAGTTAAATTTAAATGTGCACCACAATGTCTAATTTCGATATTCTTGCGTCCTCAGTAAATATCCATACATCATATAATATCCTATTGTGCGCTTTATTCCCAAATAATTAATAGGACTATTAAGTAATACAGGGATGTTATTTTCATACAAATTTATTAAGCCTTTTATAAATGGTCTAATATATTATCCCATTGAACGCTAAATTCCCATATAATTAACATGAATTTCGCCCATCTACTATTTATTGAAAGATAATGACATTTGGATAATAATATTGCATATAAATTTACAAGTGCATCAATAGCTCTTGCATAATGGATATGTGCTGCATTAGTAGAGACAATAGTGTGCCTTGGGCCATTGTCTCTTGCATACAAACGTTCAAAGTCAGTTTCCTTGTAATACATATAGATATGTATAATTAGTGAGTTTGGTTTCAAGAGTTTACCGTAGTTGTCTCAACGTATGATAAAAGGGTTAGGGTTGAGTGAATAACACGTTCTTATATTGTAAATCTGACTAAATTTAAAGGGTGACATTTTCCACAAAAAAATTCCAAATATTTAAAAAATATCGATTTATATCTATAAATTGATTAACGATGTGTTGAAGACCCAGACCGTCCGACTCATCCTGAGGACTTGAGCAACTATTTGGACGGCCGGGAAAGGATGATTAACGATGTGTGTCAAATTTTGTCTTTGTGTGAAAACAGTATGAAATTCTATTATTGTTCAAAGAGTTATATAAAATTTAACTTATATACATTTTAAATCAGTTTCATTGTGTCACATGTTTCAATTCATTATAACAGCGTTTCCCAACCTGGGGTACGCCCCCACTGAGTGTCCGGGGAAAGTTAGTTGAAGGTACGCGAAAATATATAAGCAATAGTAGTGGACTTGAACAAATTAATAGTTTTTTTTAATCAGATTATTTTGGGGGGATACTTCGGATTAAGAAAAAAATAAAATTATTTTTTATATGAAACTAGATACATATTATAAACAAAGCCAAATACAAATGATGTCTGTTGCACCTATTTTGATTTCAAGTATTTCACGTATAAAATTTTACTGAATCTGAAAAATTACGTGTTTTTTAGACACCTTTCAAAGAGTCTTGCTACTTGGACTATAGTCGATTGTTTCCCATTCAAGATAAAATATTTTAGAAACCAACTGAGTATAATTTTCAACTTTTTCAGGGGCCCTTTCCGATGATGCATTTTCATTTTAAACATATCTGGTATTTTTTGTATACATATACGTGCTTTGTTAAAATATTTGAAAGTTTTTACATTTTTATATCTAATATTTAAAAAAAAGATATAAAGATCTCTAAGAGATTTCAAATTAATGATCTAATGCTAGTTCCATATTTCCACCTTTAAATCTAAATTATAAAGTCCTTTGTGTTTGTAAAACTTATTAAATGTATTTTTATTTATAGAAAATCATATTTATAACAATTGCAATATTTAGTAAAAAGGAAAACAGGAAAAAGGATTAAAATATTCATCATTAAAAAGATTGATTTAATATATGGTAAAAGAAGCAACATATATTTCTTTATAGACCTTTGAAATAAATTGACAAAAACAATTATCCTTTCTGTGCAATCCCACAAATGCATTATTTTTGATTTATTGTATCGCAAGCAAAAATTTACTTCTCATATTTGATAGAATTTACGACTTTGCAATAATTTTTATCTTCTTACTTTAATGATTGCAGTGAAGAATTTATGGATGAATAATTTTCTGATGTTCAGATACTTGGCGGCAACAGAATATGATTTGATTTACGGGAAGGTAGTTATTCTTGCTGACGGAATACGCGTCATAAATTTGTTTTAATTTATTTATCGTATTTTGAGAGGATGATATATGCTCAAAAGAGCGCAAAATAAGATCAAATTTGAGATTTTCATGTTCTTACATATTTATTAACACTTTCCAACTGTTGGAAAGTGTCTATGAATTTATTCATTTTGTCTGTCTGTTTGTCTGTCCGTTTCCACGATAACTGCCGTAAAAATGGCTTTATCAAAATGATATTTTGGTATGTTAGATTTCGAAGTTACGTTGGATACCCTGACGAAGGGGATCCCAAGTATCTTCGAAACAGCTGTATGTTGCATTATCATTTTATGTCTGCATAAATACGTAGCTCAAGTTTCTGTCACATTCTGTAATATTCTGGCACAATATAGGACGGTTCAATCTTATGTCTGTTTTCTGTTGATACAGACATCTTTAGTTTTACAGCTAGCTGCTGTATGAGTTATGTGTATTGTTAATAAATAATTTATTTTGAAATTCTTTGTCTGTGTTTTACTTGGCGGTAAGATTACTTTCAATTAATACCAAGTTCATAGTTATGTTACTTTATATCTCAAGTCTTTAAGAATCAAAGTACATACTTCACGATGGCCCATGAACAGAGGTCAGAACTTCCCCTATCAGTGTAGTACAATGACCAACTTCATCTAAGCTAAAACCTCAAATTTCTCATATTACGTAACAATGATTACAGTCATTGCGTAAATCTGATAGTTAGAAATTTTTTATGAGGTGTATAAGGTGGTAAAATTGTAGGTGTTAACACAAATCGGATTAATTCATCAAATAGATTCAACTGTTGCCTAATTCAATGTTTTTGCGAGAATTAAGATTTCAAAATAAAATGCAAATACAATATCATAAAAGTACTCATTAATTTTAATTTTAATTTTAATGTGATACGTGTGGTATTCGAATATATGAAAAAGTTTATTGGAGATTACCGTTTTATTAATTTTACTTTCCCTGCAATACATGATAATGCATAGAGAAAGTATTGGAATCATGTCGAAAATCGCAACTCGAGTTTTCGAGATCTACACGTTTTGAGACCTCTAGAATACGAAAACTCTCTTTTTAGAATGAATTCTGTGTGTGTGTCTGTCTGTGAAGATTTTGTATCCACTCTAACCCAAACATTAATTGACCGAATTGCATTGAATTTTATAGGTAAGTCGCATGTGAATGGGTGACCCTGGTGCAGTTCGCAGTTCGAGTTTATAACGGATTTTCACGTTTTGAGAGTTCAAAACACGAAAAAACCATTTTTAGCATGACTTATGTGTGTGTGTGTGTGTGTGTTTGTGTGTTGAAGAACACATGTACTTACCGCTATAATGTTATAGGTATAAATGTGTACTATACGTGAAAAACTAAAATTAGATAAAATTTGTAGTAATTCTTTGATTAATGTTTCTAGTTTATAAAATCTAAAGTTTTTTCATAGCATTCTTGGCCTTTGGAAAACAATAATGAAAATTGATGAGTGTGAAGTATGTATATAAAATTAAAGTTTATATACATGTAAAAAATGGATAATTTAGAGAACAATGCGGATTTGAAAGGTATCAAAATAGTTTTTACTAGATATTGGTTGTTCTCACTAGGAAGCAAGGGATATTTCAATTTTATAAAATAAAAATTAGATATAAGCAGCACATAATTTTTCCAACAGACTCTAATTCATATTATCTTTTTCAAAACTTTAAATTGGGTGTAATTATACAAAACGACCAGGATACGCGTTTTAAATTATATTCAGTTCACAGTTTTATAACATCTTCATTTTCAATTAGCAGCTTAATGCATTTTACAACGTAACCCCTGAAAATTGCACTTATCTATCTCGAGAACGGCAACTTAAATGTGGCGTACGTAACAAATTTTTCGAAATTTCTAGAATAGTTTTTAAACTGGAGTGTATACATACATTCATAGATACGCATGCACATACGCATAGAAACAAGCACATAGATACACACACACACACACACAGACACCACACTGAAAATGGTTTATCGTGTTCTAGAGGGCTCGAAATGTGTAGATCCGTCAAAAATTCGATTTCCGATTTTCGACACGATTTCTGTACTTATACATTACCCTGTATTAATGGGAATGTAAAAGTCTGATGTGATCAACACCTGAATTTCCCTTCAGACCAAAATTAATTTTCTCTTTCTTTCTTTTATAATTCATTAAATTAAGCAAAATTGGACACAGATAATTATTTAAAATAAGAAAGATCAATCATACACAAATCATTGATTCTGAAACATTTTCCAACTGAAACACAATTTTATTTAAACATCTCTAAAGTGCGACACAATCAGCGCTGATATACACTCTTTTGCAAAAGAAAAAAAAACGAAGCACCATGAAGAAAGTGAGTGTTTTTATTGAAAATAAATATGCGTACAGCTCATATATAAGTAATAAAATATTTACAAAATCAAGGCTGCAGGTCCCATCAATGGTTAGCAATTGCACATTGAATTTTCAAATCAGTAATTGGTGAAACCCCTCTTGGCGGTGATGCATGTTTATATAATTCTAGGTAAGGAGCGATAAAGTTTTCTACTGTCATCCTGTGATACAAGTAACCGTAGTTGCATGTTATATGTTTTAAACAAAACAGATGAGATTAAAAACAGCAAATAACGTACTGAACTTTATTAGAGTTTTATGTGACTTTATTGGAGTTTTATGATCTTTGCAATGCATTTACCATGGGTTACATGTTGTAAACGAAGCAAATGATATTGATAATAACGAATAAACTTGAACGTTATTGTAGTTTCATGTAACAAAACATTTATGACGTAGGGCCATACATAAGGCGAAGATACGATGTAGAAGAATATCCATTACAGTGGCAAGTATGAAACATTGATTTATTTTCAAGAACATACTACTAACTTACAGGAACTTACTGGTACTTACAGGAACTTACAGGAACTCACTGGAGGAACTTAACCATAGTACACCCCCTCATCGTGAAAGAACTGGAAGTCTAAAACGAACTTGCCTTCCATACCTGGTTACTGTAGAAGTTGAGGCTGTGGTAGAAGATGATTGGTTAGAAACCGGTGTAGATGTTTCTTCAGAATCCTCTAAGGAGTTTGGTAGAAATACGGGTTTCAAACGATCAATGCAGATGTTGCTTTTTCGTCCGCGGATATCCACTGTGTAAAATTCGTCTGTACATGCACATACTGGGATCCACCGTATGCGGTCTGCGACGGTCGTCGTACGAAGACGTTTCGTACAAAATCATGTGTTGACTTGGGAAGTTCCTTGTGGATAAAAACATCATTTTTTGAATGACGTTTCGACGGGATCTTGCATTTCGCGAAGTAAATGATTTGGTTTCCTATCTTCTAACTGCAATTCCTGCAAAAGGTTGCGAAGTTTTGTGACTTCAGAATATGCAAAGTGCGAAATGATCTTATTTTTCAACACAGATTAAGGCCCATTTTCAGAAAGGTGTCCGAATTGGATCTGTGGTATGTGTCAAGATATCACAAACTAGAGCTGCAATTCAGCAATGCAATTTTGTTTTTTCATTTAAGATTCCAGGAAGCAGGAATTGAAAATTCAGGTGCAAAAACCATAAATCTGGGTTTGTTTGGAGGTGCTTTGAAAGCAACTTTTGAGAGTTCTACTGAATTAAAATTTTCATTTGGAGCTGAAGCGTGTTTTGCATCGTTGAGTGATGCCAAACGAGTTTCGATAGTCTCAGTTGTTGTCATAGTTTCGTTAGGAACTACGGTACACGTACCTTTTCAGAGTTCACGTAAATTGAAGTCGATACTCAAATAAATTGAAGTATCTCATCTCTGGTGAATTGGAGCCATGTCTCAGGAAAGTTGGATACGCCACATCTCCAGTAAGTTGAATTGGAGCCATTACGTTTGAAGAAAGTTGAAGCCATCACATCTCAGGGTCACCACCCTGCGTAGGGCCACACATAAGGCGAGAGTGTGATGTTGAAGAGTATCTATTACAGCGGCAAGCATAAAACATAGATGTATTTAGAAGAACACACTAACGACATTTACTGGAACATTACGTAGATTATATACTGGAACATTATTAACAGTAGAACCGCGGAAGCGGTCATTTTCACCGCATAACTACATTGACCGCTGCCGTCGTTTTGGAAGATCGTTGATTTGTTCTCTTATTATAAAACCTAGAATAATTTCCCTCTATGTTTTCAATAACTTTAAGAAAATAGGAAAGGTCATAAAATTTCAATGGACTGGGATTTGCCGTTTCGGAGGAATCGTTTCTCAAAGTAGTTATGCCGTCAAAATGACCACTTCCGTCGTTCTAGTGTTAAAATAGAGTCACATCATAACGAGCGTGCAGGTAGCATCCGAAATACAAATCTCAGAATGATGCTGATAAAGTTCTGAGGTTCGCTTAAAATAGTCAGGGTAGAAGTGCTGCACATGCAGCATATGAAATCTAGAGTCTCTGTGGACAGCAAGAAAGTTCTATGCTAATCGTTTGATGAGCGTCTTTATACAAATCGCTGGAGGAACTTCGCCATACATTATTCATGCAAAATCATTTCTGCTCCATCCGGCTGGAGCCACCTCCGATTTAATTTATTTCATGTGAGACCAGGAATTGAGTTCACACCAGATTTAGGTGAGACAGTTTTATATTCAACGTTTATGACCGTCTTAATGCTGGATAATAGAAGCAGACGTAACGACGCCAGTTTTTACAACAGTTTGACCCGACAGGTCAATTAGGCCATAAACCTAAGATGATGAGGTGAAGTCCCGAGAGTGGTTAAAGATGTTTACCAATGGCAAAATGTCTAGGCGCGTTGCCCTAATGTCGGCCAATCAGAGCCAAAGAGGCTTGTTAGACCTCAGGCAAAAGGAGGCGGCAACCAAGAGATGAAACTGCTCAACTTCAATGAGAATGGTAGTTATGGAACAAGGGATTAAGTAGTTAATAAAAGTCAGAAGTAAGAGTGATATTTTCTACAATAGTACGGAGGCAATGCAGACGAGACGTCATGATGACCTCTACAGAATCCAGAGGCAAATGTGAAACGACAATGTCCTGATTACAGGTTCTAGAAGTGTTCCAGAATACAATGAGCTGTTGCAGTACGAGTAAGGAGCCCAATACGTAGAGTTAAAGCCAGTACGATATACGCAGATGCAAGAATTCTGGTCAATGACCGATCAGAAAATTAAGGTATGTGCCCATAAATAATTGTAGAAGGTTGGTAATGCATTTAGGAATTATTGATAAACTGAAGTCACACTTGCTCTCTCCGCGGCAATTAATATGAATATTTGTGTAATTAATGTAATAAGTATTCTATGTTTTTAATAAATAATTTTATTTGTAAAGTTTACAATGGTGCAATTAATGGAGTAGTATTATGTTAATAAATATTCTTTTACAGAACTCGCACTGAAGATAAATTAAGGTGGGTAATAGCGGTAAAAAACGAAATGTGTTTAACGATCAATGATTTACGATAATTACGGCCATGTTCAGATAATTCAATTTAATATTATTATTTGCGTAATTCTCATATGACGGTTAAAGCGGCATTATTAAGTAAGCAACGCAACTAAGAATAAATAAACGTAAATGCATTATTCTCAAAGGTGCGGTATTAATTGAATTGTGATCAACGCTTTAAATGGTCTTGTTTTTATGCAACACAGCGAGAAAGCAGCTTGTCTCAGTGCAAAAGATTAATATTGACATCTAGAAAGTTGCAGTAAATAAAGGAGCAGGTATTTGAAATAAGCTAAAGATTTCTTGCTCTTAAATTCTGTGTGTTTCTTAATATAAGAAAATTGTCGCATTTGTAACACCACATTCCTCATATGTTGCTTAACCGTTTATTTCGTTTTTAACACTTTCCAACACAGTTGAAAAGTGTTTATGACTTTGCTCAGTCTGTCTGTCTGTCTGCCCGTTCGCACGACTACTGCCGTAGAAATGACTTTATCAAAATTAAATTTTAATATGTTGTTGAGACGGTCTGTGGGACATATGGGAATGTAAATGAATAATATCACCTAATTAGTTTTGGATTGAATTTGGGTTGATGAAGTGAAATACATTCAACCGTATGGGACCTAATTTTCCAAAAAAAATTTTAGGCAAATGCAAAATTCACTAATTGTTTCCAAATTTTAGGAAATATTCAAATTATCCCATAAAATATATAGAAACAAATACAGCAAAGTATGTTTGGCATTTATTTAAATAAAAATTAAAATTTTAATTACACCCATATTATATGAAGAGATCACGCGATCCACTTCAAAGTAAAATATGGCATTCGCCTTTTTTTCCAGTGTTCTTCGCGATTTTTAATGTTATATTTAGTATTGTATTCGTCCTAATGTGCATCTATATTCTGTTCCAAAGCAATTACAATATTTTTGAATTTAAATGATCATCAAACTTTGATTATTTCTACAACGAACCGTAATTTTAATGGGTGAAAAATGTAAATAAGTGATTGTGAGATGAGTTGTACAGGAATTGTTGATTTTTTTTAACTAAAAATTATTTAGCTCTGGGGTCTGCAATAAAAGTGATATGAATGAAATATTTATTGGTTTTACATTGAGAGCCAGACGATTTATATTTCGAGGACGTCATTTTAATAAAGATAATAGTTTTCGACGAAGTTTTATGTTTTTAAATATAATAAATTATTGTAGTACTGTGATAATCTTTAAAGACAAGAAATATAAATCATTAATAACTCATTGATTATGATACACTTTCCAACTACAACGCAATTTTAAATAAACATCTCGAAAGTGCGATACATTCAGCGGTATTATTTATAAAATTATCACAATAACACAATAATTTATTATATTTGAAAACTTCATCGAAAAAATTGAACATTATTCAAACGACGTCATTGAAATATAAATTGCCTGTCTCTTTATGAGAAAGCAGTAAAATTTCATTCATAACCATTTATTCTATTCCTTTCATTCATCACAATACTAGAATAATTTATTTTACTTAAAAACTTTAAGTCATGGATGTAAAAGTAATTTAACTCTGTGCTTAAAACTTCATCGAAAAGGTCTGCTATAAAATCATATGTTCTACATTTAAAATGAATGAGTGTTTCACTAATATCAACTATATTGCAGACTCCAGCGCTAAATAATTTTGCGTTAAAGAAATTCAGGAATTCCTATACAACTCATCTTACAGCTTGATGTGTTTACAATCTCCAAAAGTGAAAATTAGGCTTCGTTGTAGGAATAATCAAAGTTTGCTGATCAGTTAAACTCAAATATATTGTAATTGCGTTGTTTCAGAACATTGATACACAGAAATTAAACAAAAATAAAGCTGTTTTAGGACGGAGACAACACCAAATATAAATTACAAATAACTTTAAAAATCACGATGTTGACACAAGATGGATGCCATATTTTATATTGAAGAGGGTCACGTGATTTGTTCATATAATAGTCACGTGATTTCTTCATATAACGGTCACATGATCTCTTCATATAATGGGTGTAATTATTATTATTAACTTTTTATTTATAAATTACTGAATATATTTTACTGAATTTTTTTATATATATTTTATGGGATAATTTGAATATTTTCTAAAACTTTCGAAGCAATTTTTTAATTTTAAATTTGCTTGAAAAATATTTTAAAAGTAGGTCCCATAGGGTTCAATGTATTTCATTTTTTCTACCCGGGTTCAAAACAAAACTAATTGGGAGAAATTATTCATTTATATTCCCACATGTCCCACAGACCGTCTGAACAACATACTAAAATTTCATTGTAATAAAGTCATTTTTACTGCAGTTATCGTACTAACGGACAGACAGACAGACAGCCAGAATGAACAAAGTCATAAATACTTTTCAACTATGTTGTAAAGTGTTAACAAAATTGAACATCTGTCTGTTTGTATATCTTTCTGACTGTCTGTCCTTATGTTTGTCTCATCATCACGGGAGAGCGGCTGAACCAAATTTAATGAAATTTTGTGGGTAGCCTTGAATTAGACCCACTTAAAATTTAGTCCATGTTTCGAGCCAGGTGCTGTCGAGACCAGGGGTTGTCGAGATATTAATTAAAAATGAAAAATTAAAGATTCCATAGAGATAGCATTATGCAAACGATATTTTCTTCGCCAATTTATTTGAAGAAAATTATATCTCTGATTTTGGTTGGAGTTTATTGCACTTATTAGTGACTTTTAGAAATCGCAGGTTTGAAACATTAATTTAAATGGAAATTATCACCATGGTTTATTTTGCACAGGCTTTTACTCAACAATGAAAAGTATTAAGAAATCAAAATGATTATTTAATTATCGGCATTTTATGAGGAAGATTCTTTCTTATATCATGTTGCTCAGAAATGCAATTAAATCAAATTTATTTGTTAATTTTTATCATTATTTCTTCGATTTGAATGGCACATAAATGGATATAAAAATATATCTAATAAACGAACGGTTTGATTTTTCTTTTAATTTTATTAATTACGGACTGCGTACATCACTATCATTTATTTTGACAAATAGTTTTCAAACTTATATATTGTGTTTAAACAATAAACTCATATATTGTGTTTAGCCAATTTACTCATTTAGCCGATTATTGAAGCAGAATAGGAATTGAATGGGAATATCTTCTAATACAACTTTAGTGCTTTCGTGTAGTATATGCAAACGTAATCAGGATGTTTTATTCTTCAGATCTGCAAATTCAGATCTACGAATTTGGCGGGATATCGTCAACCTTTTCAAACCTTGCCACATTGATGGAAGTATCGCCAAATTGTTAAAAAAGACGCAAACCAATGAAACGTATTTCGTTTTGTTAGAAGAGAGTACTAAAATGATGTTTCTTTAGCATTTGCCTATCAGTCCAACTGTCCTACTTGGTAACACATTTAACGAGTTTTTAAAATGTCACCAAATTGATAAAAATGTTTGTAAATCCATAAAAATATCTTGAAATTGACAAAATTGTGCGAAATAAATGAAATGAATTGTGTTTTGTTAGGGCAAAGTATTGTGATGATGTTTCGTCAATTCGTTTCCAAGTGGGACTATCAATTCTACAGTCCCACTTGGCGATGAATTTGGCGATTTTTAAAATGTCGTTTAACTGACGAAAATATCGCCAAATTGATAAAATAACGTTACATTCATCAAATGACACCGAATCGATGAAAATTAAATATTTTGCATAATTAGGTACGATATTCTAGATAGTCTCTGTCGTTTTGTGAGAATTACAAAATATTTTTTCTAAATTTCATTACAAACCGGGCAAAGATGCTTTATTCTTCATATATGCCTCTGACGATAATTTTATACATTGAACCCAGAGATTCTTATACATATTTTAGAATAATTAAATTAAATATTTTAATATAATATTTTGAATAATAAAGTCATTTAGAATACTGTAGGAATATACTCATAATTGGGAATGTTAAGTTTCTTTATCTTTGTATAACTTGAGAACGGCTGCATCAAATTGGATGAAAGTTTCGGAGTAGATTTGGAATAGCCTCACTTAAAATATAGTCCATGTTTTGATTTTTTAGGATCAGGGATTTTCCAGATATTAATTTAAAACGCACAATTAAAAATTTCATAGCGATAACATTATGCAGACGATATATTTTTCATAAATTTATGTGACGAAAAAAAGATCCTGTCGCTTAGCAACGGATTTATATATAATGTGTGTATGCAGCAAACGATTTTTATTAAATATTTTCAGATTTCAATAATAAATACATGTATTTAAATAATAAAATATATGTATATAAAATAAATTTCATTGACATTGAATTTTTGATTGGATAATATCAATTACGGTCTTCAGGTTTAAACATTATTATTGATATTTTTAAGTTTTTAAGGTATTACGCCATTGGTTTATTTTGGTAAAAATTATTAAATCTCATATATTGTATGTAGTACGGATAATCTTCTACAAATGCATGGGTGTATATTCTTACCTATGAGAATATAAATAGTACATGTACAGTCTTTTGCAACAGAAACGAAGCACCCCTAAAAAATAATCTGATCATCTCGAAATTTCGCATGCAAATTCCTTTATACCAAGTATGCAAATGATTAAGTTTGCAAGGCCAAAGAGTGTTAACTTCGGTCATAGCGCGCGTTTCTACTGCGGAACTAGCATATTATAAAACAGGTTAAAAATGTGAACGGTTTATCTTTGCTCGTTATCGGCGTTGCAGTTCGGTGGAGACACAACCAATAATGCTATTACGACGCTGCCGAAGACCTCATAAGCAATTAGACTAGTTTGAGCGTGGTCACATATTCTGAATGCGTGAAGCTGGCTGGTCATACCAAGCAACAGGCCGTCACTTGCACCGAACGAATGCTGCTGCGCAAAGGTGCTGGAAGCAATGGTTGCTGCAAGGAACTCATTTGCGGAATGAAGGCTCTGGGAGGGCAATGTGTACGAATACGAACCAAGATCGGATGATTGTGTAACAGGCCCCCATCTGGCCCAACGGCATCATTGCCCGCCATTCAACGTACTACAGTCTATTTCATATCATCAGTCGTACCTTCCACAATCTCACGGCGCTTGATTGAGTTGGGGATACGCTCACAGCGCCCTTTAGGACGTCCACCCATAATCCCACAGCATCGACAGAGTCGTTTGGAGTGGTGTCATAGCCGAGAATCAAATCTGCTAGCAGACTCGCATCGCATAGTGTTCAGCGATGAATCACGCTTCAGTCTTTCAGCAGATGACCATCGGGTACGAGTGTGGAGGCGCTAGGGCCATCGGTCCCAATCAGCCTTTCTTTTACACAGGCACACAGCAGAGCCAACGGCCGTACCGTGCTGAAAACACCGGTTCTCGTTAGATCACCGAAGTTAAGCAGCATCGGGCGCGGTTAGTACTTGGGTGGGTAAACTCCTGGGAACACCGCGTGCTGTTGGCACATTTCTGGCGCGGTAGCTCGGTGGTTTGCGAGCTGGATTTGAACGCTGCCACAACTGCCGCCGTGTTCATGCGGAGTACGATCACGTTAAACATGTGGGTCCGTAAGTCCTTCCGAGAGGTTGGTGGTAGGGGAAGGAGGGTACGGTCCCTGTGGATGCCTCCCCCACTGGGTTCCGGTCTAAATTGGGTGAAACTTCCCGGCCGTCCTAACAGTTACCTTACAGCTTCCTGGTAGGTCGGACGGTCTGGGTCTCAACAACAGGCACACAGCCATTATCCCTAGTGTGATGGTGTGTGGTGCTATCTCTTACTACAGTAGATCGTCCCTAGTCATCCTGCTTACAACTTTAGCAGCTCAACGTTATGTTGATGAAATCCTGCGGCCGTTTGCTTTACCCTTCATGGCACATCATTCTGTGTCCGTTTTCGGATAAGATAATGCCACGCCACATACGACTCGCCTATCTGTGGATTGTGTCCGTGCGGTTGATGCTCTTCCTTGGCCAGAAAAGTCACCAGACCAGTCGCGAATCGAGCATGTATGGGACATGCTAGGCCGCCAGATTCGGGCACCCAGAAATGTAGCAGATCTGGAGCAGCAATTAAGGAACGCCTGGTAGAATGTTTCGCAGGATGACATTAGAAAATTTATCACTCCTTACCTAGACGTATACCAGCATGAGTGCCGCCAAGGAGGGTTTCACCAATTACTGATTTGAAAATTCGATGTGCAATTGCTTGCCATTGATGGATCCCGCGGCCTTGATTTTGTAAAATTTCATTACCTGTGTATGAGCTGTAAGCATAGTTAATTTCAATAAAAACAGTCTCATGTTGCTTAGTTTTTTCTGCAAAAGAGTTTATAATATTTCCCTCTATCCGAAAGACGTTTACTTTCTTGCTTAAATATTGATATTTTCACAGCATATCACAATCAAATGATATTTCAATATGTGTTAAACAGAGTTTAATTTGGTAAAAGCGGATTTCCAGTTATTTTATGATGTTTCATTTATCAACTCACAATCTCCAATGGTCCAACTAGATGCTTGTAATGAATTATAAACTAGAATCGACTTCAAAATAACGTAAAATAAATCAAAATGTTTTTAACGGCTTTGCAGACGATCTAATTGGTTTTGTAAGAGAAATTGTATTTTTCTCGATAGAAGCTTTCCAATTAAATAGCGTAATTGAATTACAGTATTAATGAGAGTTTTCTATTTTTATTTAACACGGTTATGAAAGTCCTAATTGAACTTGGAAGAAGCCTGACTTGGGTATCATAAAGTATTTTTAGAACCGTTCCAAAACTTGTTTATATCTAAACAAACATCCGGCTGCTGAATGCAGACAAGTTGTCTCCTATAAATATTATGAGGTTGTAAACCCAAATAAATTTGTTCATTTTTTATAATGTTAACAGCTATAGATTTGCATTTTAATGTTTTTAAGAAGTTATTTATAAAAGCACATATTTGTGCACATATATACATCGTTAATACTTTGATTTATCGAGTATCGTTCTCTAAAAATTTATATACCTTAAAAATATTATAATTTTCCGTGGAGATTATTTACATGTCCATTTGGTGATGATTAGATGATTAGAGGGTTATTGGTAAGAGCTCAAACCGCCGGTTTCATATAATAAAAAATTAGTTTCTGATTATAATCGTTTAATGTGGACTGTATAGCAGAAAACAGCAATATTTCTATTTGTCAAGTTGGGATTTGACTGAAATATAAGATGATTTGGTATTTTGAATTCGTTTTAGTTGTTGTCAGCCATCCAAGAAAGTGCCAAATGATAATGTACAATTAATTCAATTCTAAAACCATTCTCTTCTGAATCTTGTACAGCAAGTCAAAAGTAAAACTGAAACGTCAGACAGCAATTGCACAATTTTTATCGCAGAAGAAAACGGAAGATATTATTCGATAGGAATTAATGTCATCTACAAATATTAGTATTTAAAATTTACTTAAATGATAATTTTCATATCTATTTTAACCCCAACTCCGAAATCTTCAATGGAAATTCCCATTGATCATTGCATATTCAGATTCACCGAAAACTTTCTTGCAGATTAAAAAATAAAGTAATGGGAAAAAGGCCCAGACTTGACTAAGGAAATCCTTAAAAACCGAATTAAGAGTGTATCTAAAAATTGGACTTCGCAGCAGAAAGAATGAATTAATTTCGAACTGATGGTCTGGTACCGCTAGTATGTAATGTTCCTATCGCTTTACCCTTCGTTTCGTTTTAGTGTTACATATAGATAGTTGTTGTTTTTCAAACATCATTGAGTTATTAATTATTAATTCGTATATTGGTCAACATTTTCGTAACTTTAACGCCATTTTTGTCAATTTGATAATATTTTTGTCAATTTGACAATTGCAAAAAGTCGCCAAGTTGTCTATATTTTATCAAGGTCGAACATTTATTACCAAATGTTACATATTTGGCGATACTTGCTACTTTTCAATTTTATGTATAGTTTCAGATAAATTTATCCAAAAAGCATGCATTAGCTCGAAAATGGTTCAATCTGTGGTTTTGAAGTGTATGTCATTTGTTTTCAAATACAAAACAAATAATTATTTATTTAACATAATTGATATAATTGAATGTCATGTTTGTTATGATTTTTTCAAAACATCTTTCGAAAATGTGTTTGTGGGGGGGGGGGGGGTCTTAAAGTTGAACCGCGTTTGAAATCAATAAGGTCCAGTATTTTTTGCAATTGTAGTAATAGTTACTATTTTGAAACTCTCCACTAGTTTATTAGAAATGCTCCATTCATTTATTAGAAACGCTCCATTCGATTATTAGAAACGCTCCATTCGTTTATTAGAAAAGCGCTATTCCTTTATTCAGAACACTCCACTTTTTAGTAAGATATCGCTTCCATAGACTCACACACAGCCAAACATACACGCCCATACACAGCCATCACCCCAAAACTATGTGTGGATGTTGTGGATGTTGAAATGAAGATATTGAAAGCGAAAATATTCGTGAAAATATTGTTTGTTGAAGTGAAAATATTCGTGGTGCTGTGAGTTTATGGATGTTGAAATGTGCTTTTCTGTCGAAAAGTCGAATTCAAATTTTTGACCCCTCACAATACTTCCCTAAACACTATACTATGTATATGAGGAAAGCAAAAATGGAACTTTCATCACTAAATTACGTTCGACCGTATTGGCACGGTAAAGTTTTTGAACTTTCAGTTCTAAGAGAGGACGGGTGAACTGAAGAGAGAGACATAATCATGAAATTTTTTATATATATTTATATTCAAACGGAATATTTCGTTTAATATTTTTGTTTTGAAAAGACGCGTTTGCAATGATGTTTCGAAATGAGTTTATTAATAGTTTTTTTGTGTTTGCATTTGGAGTTTATTTTATTCAGTAATCATAAAATGTTATCATAAAATGTTACCATAAAATATTATATAAATATAAAATGTTATAAATCATAATCATAAAATGTTTCCGTTTCTTTCATTTTTAAAGACGTTGCGACGACATTACGTATACAAGTTTACTGTGACGCTTATAAAGGTACCATCATTTAAACGTGGCAAAATTATAATGTCAGCATCTGACTGTTTCCAGAAGGCGACATATTAATTGATCTTATTTATAAATAATATTTATAAATTTTCAAAAATAAATAGAGAACAGACATCCATAGCTATCCAAGTTAAAATCTCCAGGGATGACACAAACTGAAATGGAGATTCTAGCCAACCAGCACTTGAGGGGCTGGGTCTGAGCCCGTATTTCAAAGTCCCCTATTGTACCAAGGTCAATACCCCTTTGTTTCAAGGTCGAAATGAGTTTATTAATAATTTTTTTCTCTGTCTGACTTTTAAGTTTATTTTGTACAGTAATCGTTAAAAAAAATATTTCCGTTTCTTTCATTTTTTAAAAAGTTGCGACGACATTACTTAAACAAGTTTACTGTGACGCTTATAAATGTACAATCATTTAAACGTGGTTGCGCCCAGCAAATTTACAATGCCGGTACCAGTCTATTTCCAGAAGGAGACATTGTAATTATTATTATGTATGGCGACGTCAAAAATAAATAGATAGCAGCCATCTTCAACTATACAAGTTAAAATCACCATGGCTGACACCAACTGAAATCGAGATTCTAGCGAACTAGAACTTGAGGGACCGGATTGGAACCCGAATTCCAACGTCCGTAGGGTACTAAGATCCGTACCTCAAGGTTCCAAGGTCTTAGGCACACACCAATAGTACGTCTAATTCTAGACATGATTAACACAAAAAAAATCAAAACAAATTATTATAATATGTGGACAACTGCTTGCTGTGTGACCGCTTGTCCATCGAACTAAACACACTAATACGATATTTCGAAAAATAACATTTTCTTTTCTTTTGCGAAATAAATTAGTTTTAAAATTTTTATGCACTTTTTATAGTACTCAATCATGAGTTAAAAAAGGCAAATGTACGCAAATTAGCGTTATTTAGATCCGATTTGGCAAAGGAGAACAGCGTCGAGAAATGACGTTACGGAGGCGAAAGACGGGTGACTGCAGGAAGGGGTATAGGGACCTGTTAATGTTCTATTTACCTTGTTTGTACCCTGCAGAATGTAGTCAGAAAAGGAAAATGCCCACCTAACTCAGCGAAAAATTTAAAGAGAGAGGGATGCATATGAACGATATGACGAAGAAAGCAATATTGGTTTAGAACTAATGAAAATTAGAGAGCATCCGCAAAAAGAGCAAAAAAACCAGTGACTGTATATGCAGCATGTGAAGAGATCGTATGATAGGGTTACGCCACTGACTGTGCGAGTATGACCATCAGCAGATAAGTAAAGTACCTTACATATAGTATTTGTAATATTATCGTGAGGTCTTCATTTTAAAGTAGCAAATTTATGGAGTAGCATCATACAACTCCGATTAATTTTACTAAATTGTTTAAACTATAGCAATGATAATAATAAATAACTGTAATTAAGTTAAGCGAATTTACTGACGCCCTTATTGATTAAATTTCCTTATAGAAGAATTTAATGGTGAGATGTGGAGTGCAGCAACAAAATGTAGGTTAAGAAAAGCTGAACACTGATCCCTTAAAAGATAATAATTTCATCTTACAGATTAACTAATTAAGTGAGTGTCTAAATACTCCACACCACATAATTAATAGATATCACAAATATAAAGAAATCATTCGATTATTATTCTGATATTTTACAATCTCCTTCTGATATTTTGCATTCTCATTCATCCCATATTCATTCATTCTATAATTCCGACATTTCTTTCCATGGATGAATAGCTGAATTGTCGGAGTGCTTTCTACAGGACTCATAAACCAGTGTTGGAGAACTCACCTAGGCATTACTTGATACAAAATCTTCGATAAACGTCCCACAACCATCAGGAAATAAGTGGATTTAAGACAGCTAGTTTCCAGAAAAATAAACATTTACCAGAAAAAGCTATTTACAATACTAAGGACATGTTTTCGATGTCCATGCGGCGATTTTAAAAATATTTTTATTTTATTTCTCACTGAATGTTATACCAATACAAAATCGGATTTATGTTCCATGGTTGAGCCATGATGATTCCATCGTTCAATGGTTGAGCATTTACTCAACGGTAGAGTATCGGCTGGCTAATACGAAGATCCGTGCTTCGATTCCCGGTTGGGGCAGCAAAGTTCGTTACACTGTTGAAAGTGTAAAACAAGTTTCGTTTATTCATAATATAGTGAACAAATTTGGTGATTCATTATATAGTTTATAACAATTGAATATATAAAAATTTTTGGTGGTTCATAACATAGTCATATGTAATATTTTAACTATGTTAAGAAAAACTGTCTGTTTATTCTACGAAATGTACATCGATGGAGAAATCATCTGATAAAAAATATTTTGCTGCCCAATCACGTTCGCTCGTTTCGACATGCGCAATTGACCCGAATCTCATTACCGAGCGTCGAAGAATCCCAAATGATCAGAAATAACTGCAAACATGTTTGACACCTATTTTTACCCAAATTCATTGATCCGTGAAATCTTCTACTTTTATTTTGAAGTATGTGATTTTAATAATATTGTGGAATTCACTTATTGGGACATTTAAAACGGTAATTATGTTTTGTGGTTTTGTTTATCTAATCAAGCAAAATAATGATTATTTAAAACTTATCAAAATTTTTATATGTCCCTGGAATGTTTGAATTTTATTTGAAAAAACGATGTTATGATGAGAATGAACGAAAGAACGATGTTATTTGAAAGAACGATGTAATGATGTGAATGAACGAAAGAACGATATTATTTGAAAGAACGATGTTATGATGTGAATGAACGAAAGAACGATGTTATTTGAAAGAAAGATTCAAATGATGTTCTTGGAATCAGTTATGAGATTATGGAAACCGTAATGGAGTTTTGCGGTTTTATATTTATCAATCGAAACAAAACTTGTATTTATTTTTTCCAACTTTGGTACATTTGACGTAGACTCTGAGTAGTTTGTCTCTAGTATGGTGTTCACAACTAGACACCAAACATCGTTGTTCATTCTGGTGTAAAGGGGATGACTATTGTAGAAACTAAAAGCGCCTAAATATGTGGTAAGTATGAATAAATACTTTGAAGCATATTCGGCATGAGATTATAATAAAGTTAATATGGGTCTTGTTTTATATCGAAATATCATGTGGTGTATCGTGTGTCTCGAGATTAATATTACTTTACAAGATCAATATAATTTTACTTTGTGTATATATTTTTTCCCAGCAACGCGTTGTCAGTTGTGAACGGAATGTGCTCAGCTTGCTATTCTTTTACCATTTCTGAACTTAGGTGTCGTTGCTATTTCGCAGAATGCAGGCTCTGAGATGACTACAAGGCATATTATTATTTCTTGCTTAAACACACTGCCTTGTTGTCAGGGAAAAGACGTTTCAGTGTTCTAAGGTAGAGGTCTACATGGTTACGGATTTGCACTTTGGGCCTAAGACTGATCCGACCCATGAGTCAGGTTACATTGTTTTTGACGAGTTTTGATTGGAGACAGGTTACAATTCTTCTGAAGAGTTTTCATTCGAGCCAGGCCGAACAAGATCCATGTTTAAAAAAGTTTTATGTCCTTGTTTAAGAACAACTTTTTCAATCAGTTCGTATGCGAATGCTACATCTATGCAGTTGTAGTTTGTGATTGTAAGAATGTGTGAAGCAGATTCAGCGGCGGCATTCTACCCCGAGCTCAACAACGAACATCACCAAAAGAAAACACATCACTCTATTGGCACAAGAGTGCTATCAACTAGTATCTCAGAATAGCCAAATGAGGCTGAAAAATTCGCCAAACAATAAAAATAAAAACCCGTTCAGCCGATAACTTTAAGTAAAGAAGAGCTTATCTTACGCCACCTGCGTCACTTCTCAAACTGCCAATTCGATCTATGGATCCTATCCCTTCAGAGAATATATCAGAAATTTCTGATTCAATTTTCTGTTGCATGGAAATTTATAGAAAACAATTGATATATTTTAAGACTAGGGTTTTGCATTAAGTAAACCTTTAAATTTTGCAAAATGAAAATTAATTGATCGTGTTACGTTAATCATATTATAACATATTGTCAGATTAGTATGTTCTTGTTTGAATACGATATCCTGTTATCTTACATGTTTCTACCATATGTTTTCACATATCTTTAGAAAAACTATAAGCCAATAGGCCTTATGTGTGCTGAGTTTGGCAAAAGCATCCCCTTTCTAAGTTATAATTTTTGGCTTTCACTATACGTTTCGAAATTCTCTATAGAAAATCCTTATCATCGGCGTATTTGAAGAAGGATATTTTTATTCAACGACTGCATATTGTCGGAGCAAACATATTACGTGAAAGTTTCATCTGCCACATCACATTCGTTCGTATTGACACAGCAAAGCAATTCGAATCTCATTTCTAAGCGAAGGAGAACTCAGTATCACAATATACGACGAAGAAAATTTCGTATCTACATTAATTTATGCCGCTATCAGGATTTTAAGTAAAGATTTGTTTTCCCCATTTTCGAAGTTTATAATAGTATTCCAGAATTTATCTCTTGAAGTTTATGAAAAATTAAATGTTTCTAGTTCATATATAGCTTTCCTGCCTGTGTTAAAAATATTTCTTTTCATGTTGATATTATTTTCCTCACATATTTCGGAAACATATAAATACTCTACAGAATCCTATAAATAACTCAAATAAGTTTAGTAGAATAATACCTGTTATATTTATACATGGCTATATTTTGTATAATAATACATATAACTAATATTTTACTCGCATAAGGATATTTCCAAGAATATTTATCATAATAGACAAGAGTCTAACATAATAGAAAATCCCAACTTATGGTTTCGAAATCAATAATCTGTCATTTATATACGTTTTTATACGTTTATGCGTCGTCGAATATTAACAATAGTTCCTTCTATGTTGATGTTTTTTCAACACATATTTCGGAACCATATTATCATTTTGCAGAATCCAGGAAATAATTCAAATAATTGAGGCAGAACAATAGCTGTTATAATTATATTTTTTGTATAATAATATCTAACTAGTATTTTATAAAAATTGTTCCAAATATGCTTGTTCTTCATGACGTAGAATCTCACATAGTAGTAAAACCCAATTTATGGTTTCAAGATCAATCAGCTGTTGTTTTTAAACGTTTATACGTAGTAGATTTTATACGCTTTCTTGATTCCTGAATGAGGAAAATGTGGCAACTCTAACACTTTTTCTTTTCTGGCCTGAAGAATCACAATTTTGTTCCCATTATGTATTTTGTACCTGAATCTCCTACTTCTTTCTTGCACTATTTAGAATTTTGTCCGTACATTTGGATAGGGAATACGATTAAACAGTGCCAACTTTCAGTCTTTTAAAACAGTAGGATATCAATTAGGTTAAATATCAATGACCTCAACAAATATGATTAAAGTATGTACAGCACGTTGTTATCATTTTTATAGAGCAACACATGGGTCGTTATCTTTGTCACAGCTGAATCTTATCTAGTCCTATTTGCACAGTTATCTTTACAGTTGGCATTTATTGCTTTTAAAGTTTTATTTTTATCTTATTAGCATACCAATTAGACCATTTTAAACAATCTTCAAAGTTAAATTTCATTGAATTTTGGGCGTTATTTGTTTTTCTTCTATACCCCTTAGAACTGCATGCTGCAATATAACTCAAGATTGCACTCTATCTGGTAGTAGCATTTGTTATCCCAAGAGATCATGTTTTCGAGTCTTGTTCTGTACTACACTTCTTAACTTTTACTAGGAGAAAATTTTATACCATTTTTAACGCTTTACAATAGAGTTGAAAAGTGTTTATGACTTTGCTCATTCTGTCTGTCCGTTAGCACGATAACTGCCGTAAAATTGGAAATTTTCTATGTTGTTCAGATGGTCTGTAGGACCTATCGGAATATAAATGAATAATATCATCCAATTAGTTTCGGATTGAACCCGGGTTGAAAAAATGAAATACATTGAACCATATGGGACCAAATTTTCAAATATTTTAAGCGGATTTAAAATTCACAAATTGCTTCGAAAATTTGAGGTAATATTCAAATTATTCCATAAAATATATAAAAAAAATTCAGCAAAATATATTCAATAGTGTTTTAAATAAAAATTAAAATAATAATTACACCTCTTATATGAAGCGATCACGTGATCATGATATGAAAAGATCAAGTGACCCACTTCAAAATGAAACATGGCATCCATCTTGCCTCAAAATCGTGATTTTTAACGTTCTTTTTAATTCATATTGTATGTTGAATCCGTCCTAAAACCGCTTTATTTTTGCTTAAATTCTGTGCATCTACATACTGAAACAACACAATTACACTATATTTGAGTTTAAATGATCATCTAAATTTGATTATTTCTACAACGAAGCCTATTTTTCACTTATGTAAAATGTAAACAGCAAAATATGTAGAGTGAGTTGTATAAGAATTTCTGTATTTCTTTAACGCAAAATTCTTTAACTCATGGAGTCTGCATAGCTGATATGAATGAAATATTCATTGATTTTACAGAGAGAAGGACGATTTTTTTCGATGAAATTTTATGCATAGACTTTAATCACTTGTAGCTCCATGATCTTAAGTTCTTAAATAAAATAAATTATTTTAGCACTATGATGAATGAAATGAATGGGAAAATGTTATGAATGAAATGCTGCGTTCATAGAGAGAGCCAGGCGTGTAATTTTCTATGACGTCACTTGAATAAATTTCAGTTGTTTTCGATGAAGTTTTCAAATATAATAAATTATTGCAGTATTATGATAATTTTAAAAATATTACCGAGGAATGTATTGCATTTTAGAGACGTTTAAACCAGGCAATTTATATTTCAATGCCGTCATTTGAATGAAGTTAATTTTTTTCGATGAAGTTTAAGTTTTCAAATATAAAAATTAATGTAGTATTGTGATAATTTTTAAAATAATACCGAGGAATGTATCATATTTTAGAGATGTTTAAGCCAGACAATTTATATTTCAATGTCGTCATTTGAATGAAGTTCATTTTTTTCGATGAAATTTTAAGTTTTCAAATATAATAAATTAATGTAGTATTCTGATAAGTTTTAAAATATTACTGAGGAATGTATCGCATTTTAGAGATGTTTAAATAAAATTGCATTGAAGTTGGAAAGTGTTTCATAATCAATGCTTTAAGCATGATTGATCTTTCTTGTTTTTTCTATGAAATATATCTTATTTTCGTGCATTGTTGAATAGAAATAGTATTTATTCGTTTACCACAATTTTTCTTCGAATTTCTTTTCCCCTTGATCAAAGAAGCTAAGCATCCTA
Organism: Amaurobius ferox; assembly: GCA_951213105.1. Classification (NCBI taxonomy): domain Eukaryota; kingdom Metazoa; phylum Arthropoda; class Arachnida; order Araneae; family Amaurobiidae; genus Amaurobius; species Amaurobius ferox. The sequence goes on from OX578135.1 coordinate 107,574,461, forward strand.
CTTTTACGTATGTTTTATCATACATTTGTTCTTATGTACCTAAAACATGCAAGCACAATACACAAAAATGATGTTTTAGTGATGCAAAAGGATACGTAATGCAATATGAAATTCGTATTTAATATAGTGAAAGGTATTCAGAGTTCGAGTTTTTCAAAAGACTTTTAAAACAATAGATCACGTTTGTGTGAACTGAAAACTTTTAATCGTGAATATTTTCTTATTATTTGAATTTGAAATGTTCAAAACTATCTGAAACAAATAACTATCAAATTTTGTTTAGAATTTCATTATTCACTTTCATAGATTACAGAACTGCTTGAAAAGTATTTCATATCATGTTTAGAAGCGATGTTTCTAAGCATTTCAGTTTCATTGCTTTTACATTAATATATGACAGCATTAAGGAACTAAAATGAAATCAATTTTTATATATTGTGTTCTGTGGACATAATTTTAGGGTCTGTAGAAATCTATTCTTTGAGCTGTTTGTCCTGATCTCGCTCTTTCTATCCTTCGGCAATCTTGAAATTAAGTGTGCAGATTAGTGGCACGATAATAATGGAAAGAAAATCTGATGTGGGCAACACATGACTTTCCTTATATAATGCAATAAATTTACTACTTTCACAGTACAAAAAATAGGTTTTTCTTATAGTAGACACTTATATTCTTTACAATATATTGAATTTTCGACAATTGGTCTTCATTTTCATTGATTTAGCGTCATTTTAATCCATTTGGCGAGATTTTCGTTAATTTGACAACATTTCAAAAAGTCGCCAAGTTGGCGACATTCCGCCAAATTCATCGCCAAAATATCGCCAAGCTTTACTGACGGAGAAATAAGTTAATTTTATAACAGATAAATGACTATTGTCGTTCAGATACAAAAGTATTACTCGAAGTATCTTTTCTCATGAATGGAACGAGCTAAATCCACGAGAATGATGTCACCCAATTTATCGCATATTACATATGAAAAGTGAACATGTTTCTCAATAGGAAATATATATTTTTTATTTTATGACTTTTTGATAATTTTTTTTAAAAATGTGAAATATCTCGAGAACGGTTTATGTTAGCGTTCTAAATTTTATGTTAATCGTTTTCTAATGAAAAATTACATAAGAAAAGTCTATTTGCGTAACATTATTAGCGGTTTTGATTTTTTGACGATTTTTTCAAAATTTCACTCGAAAATTTAGGCGGGTTCTGAACATTCGATTACGTTTAAAAACAATAGGCTCCCTGTGTTTACGGATTGTGATTTTTGTACCAAATTTCGTTTGAATCGGTCCATTCGTTCGTCAGTTATCGTCTCCACAGGCCCACTGACACACACACACACACACACACAGAGACATCACTTCAAAAATGTTTGATTCGTGATCAGGGATGCTTGAAACGTGCTCTCCCGTCGAAAACTCGAATTCAAATTTTCGAGCCCATCACAATACTTTCCTTATACATTATGTATATAAGGAAGGTAATAAAAATTCAATAATATGAAATTTAAGTGTGGTAAGGAAAAGGAAAGTAGTGATCAAGACATAAAATCATTTATAAGAATGGAGTACGTTGTTAAACAAATTGCAGGATTTAAGCAAGGGTGACGATTCCAACTCATTTTGAAGATCACGTTAAAAATGAAGGGAATAATATCAAGCATAATATTTTTTCTTATTGTTGAAAAAGTTATGAAGCAATGAGGAAAAGATTAGAAAAATACAGCGAGCAAGAACATCTTAAATGATTTTCAGAGATACGCCAATCCAACCATAGTACAGTATTAAACAACAGATGTTCTAATTCTTTCCTTATATACATAATGTATAAGGAAAGTATTGTGACGGGGTCGAAAATTCGAATTCGAGTTTTCGACTGGAGAGCACGTTTCAAGCATCCCTGATCACGAATCAAACATTTTTGAAGTGATGTCTGTGTGTGTGTGTGTGTGTGTGTGTGTGTGTGTGAAATTATGTGTGGGTGTGTGTCAGTGGTTCTATGGAGACGATAATTGACGAACGAATGGACCGATTCGAACGAAATTTGGTACAAAAATCACAATCCGTAAACTCTGGAAGCCTTTTGTTTTTAAATGTAATCGAATGCTCAGAACCCCCCTAAATTTTGGAGTGAAATTTTGAAAAAATTGTCAAAAAATCAAAACCGCTAATAAAGTTATGCAAATAGACATTTCTTATGTAATTTTTCATTAGAAAACGATTGACATAAAATTTAGAACGCTAACATGAACTGTTCTTGAGATATTTCACATTTTTCAAAAAAAATTATCAAAAAGTCATATAAAATAAAAATATATATTTCCTATTGAGAAACATGTTCACTTTTCATATGTAATACCATGCGATAAATTGGGTGACATCATTCTCGTGGATCTAGCTCGTTCCATTCATGGGAAAAGGTACTTCGTGTAATACTTTTGTATTTGAACGCCAATAGCCATTTATCTGTTATAAGAATAACTTATTTCTCCTTCAGTAAAGCTTGGCGAGATTTTGGCGACGAATTTGGCGGAATGTCGCTAACTTGGCGATTTTTTGAAATGTTGTCAAATTAGCGAAAATCTCGCCAAATGGATTAAAATGACACTAAATCAATGAAAATTTCGACTAATTGTCGAAAATTCAATATCTTGGAAAGAATATAAGTATTTACTATAAGAAAAACCTATTTTTTTTACTGTAATAGTAGTAAATTCATTGCATTATATAAGGAAAGTCATGTGTTGCCCACATCAGATTTTTTTAATAATGAAAAGCGTGTAGTAATAAATTGTGTGTGTGTGGGGGGGGGGGAGGTGTAATTAAAAAAAAATATTTTGGTGGTATTTAAAGAAATCGGGTGCATGAAAACAGTGAGAACAATACGAAATATTTCAATTACACAATCACAAGGATGAGGAAGACGATGGCAAAATATAGAATTCGTTATTCCTTATATGTGTAAAGATGTGATGAATGAACATATCTGAAGTAATTTTCACACATATATCAACCTAATATTTTTTTTTTCTTTTTCTATCAAATGACCAGGCACTTGACTTCCATCATTCGCCAATACATCGGCCAGGAATGTGAACCATTTAGCAGTCCTAGGACGTTGCTCCACGTGTATCAGGGGGGGGGGCAGAGCACATTGCGCCCAACAACACAACATCCATGCCTTACGTGGGACCCTAACCCACAACGCGGCGGTCGAACGATCGCTTGGAAACGCTCGCCTTGACCGCTCGACCATATCAACCTAATATTAATATAGGAAGAAACATGAATGTTTTATATCGATTAAAATCAGTGAATATTAATAAAATGCAGAAGGTTTAAAAAATATAATAAAAAATATTCGATTGGGATAGCATCAAAATGAACACAAAAACTATAAACCACCGCATTTCAAACTGTTAGAAAACTTTCGACCTAGCCCAAGTTATGAAAAATGAATACGGACGTTTCAAGTTGATTATGAAATCGCGTATTTGTAAAATATGTGTGGGGTAGGTATAATTAAAAAATGAGATAAATATTAAAGTGGAGTATTAAATTGTCTTGAGACTAAGAAAAAATATTGTATTTTTTAATTTTTAATCACTGAAGGACGGTAGAAAAGCCATGGTGCTTTTTTATCTTAGTTATGTGAAAAATAATGATCTAGCATATATGAAACAATTTTCAGACATGCATCAACTCAATCCAAATACAGTAAAAGTAACACGGATGCTTTAATATAATTATAAGCAATTCAAAATTGCCCAAAAATCATTTCGAGAAGGTGTGTTCGTTGGAGTATTTATGTACCTGCAGTTCCTATTAAACAATCTATTACAAGATTTACAAGATAAGTTACAGATTTGTTATTTAATTGTTTAACAAGTAAAATCAAAAACATAGTTTTTTAAAGTGCACTTTATGATTTACATGCAACATGTCTGAAAAATACTCTAATATTCAGCATATTATGAAATGCTTACATTTTTTTCTTTTATATATAAATGAAAGAGAAACTGAATATTAAACTTTTCTTTAATTGTCCCATAGCAATGATTATTCACATCACCATTGTTATAAACGAATTATCCCCAATTTAAAAGGGATTACATACTAAAAGGCTAAAATTCTATGGCGGGCTCAAGATGAGCAGGCCCGATAATTTTGACACCCAAAAAATATAAATGTATCCCAAAATAAAATGAAATGCCAATTTTTATGTCGCTACGATTGGTGGATCCATGTTAGAGAATCAGGGATTTGAAACACGACAAATATATATACTCCGTGTGATTTTATTCAAAAGATTGTTATTTTAATTGACTGAAAACTATATTGCACACGTTAAAACGTTGAATAGCTACACTGATTTATTAAAATTGTTTGTCTCAATACAAAATGTCCTTCTCTCCCCTCAGAAACAATGGAGATAAACTATAAATTCATTTTATTTGAACTTATTTTAACCGATTTTATCAAATTTTATTTTGGCTCGATAAAGTTCTCTATATACGTTATATATCAAATTTTGTAAAAAATAAACATGGTGGCTTATGCGTGTTACATTCGAACGGATATATAGGCTGAAACCGATTATAATAGGTAAGCTTTTATTATTGATAGGATAAAAACGCACCTGAAAAGGGAGGTGTAATAACATATAGGATAATGATACAAAAAATACAGGTATGTAGTCGCGCTGGGTATTAAAACTAGGATGCAGACACATTAGACCTATATAAAAAAATACAATTTCAGTATTTTTGTATTCACTGAAAGTAATGACCTCAAGATGTACAATGACATTTGTTTTTTGTTTTGAAAAAGTATAGAACGGAAACGATTGAATTTTTTTTTTATTTATACAACACCAGTAATAGACAGAAAAATGCAATTGGTAATGGGAATTTGATTAGGAAAGAAAATATTTAAAAACGTCTGCGAGTTTTAAATAAATTTTAATGCTTGAAAATGTTTCAGAGATGCATCATAAGTCCCGTATCTCGCAATATACTCCAAAAACACAAGGTTCTGGTTTCCCATTCGAAAACAAAGGGTCTGAGACAATGACTGTGTCTTAATTAAGCAAGTTTTGAAAATGTCGAGTGAAGATGTCAAATAAAGGGAACAAGCACAATTAAGATAAAACGAAAGTTTTAAATTTTATACTCTAACTATGGAATTTTTATTATAGAGCCCTTAATGAACAGTATGCATTAACGTTTTGTTCATTATGATTTTGATGTGAATAACATGGCTGGGGTTTCTCGAGCGTAAAAACGGAGCTATACGAAAAATGTAAACACTTCAAAAGCTTATACCCTAAATTTAATAAATACAAAAGTATATATTTTTTCTTGTTATATCGGAAATATGGCCCATATATATTGTGTTTTAGTTTGGCAAAGATTTATCAATCACATGCATTGTGTTTAGCCAGTTATGGAAACGAAATAAAAATGGTAGGGGTGTATTTTCTAATACCACTTAAATCTTTCATTTCTGCATATGTTGCACTAATTTCTTAGCGTTTTCATTTTGGCATACATTGACCCAATTTCATATTTTTTGTAAATTTGTTTACGAATGATACTAGGATGTTTTATTCCTCAGATTTCCCTGGAAAAATGATTTTGTATAGCGAGAACAGAGACATTTGCACATCTTTTTAGGATAATTAAATTAAATATTTTAATGAAATGTTTTGAATAACAATGTCATTTAGAATTCCATAGAAATTGGCACATAATTCCGAATTTTAATTTTCTCTATATTATGTTTTCTGTACGACAAACAGGTTGTGAGGTCTAAATAACCTGTGGATTATTATTTCCCCCAGGTGGCATTATAATTTATGTTTACTTAAAATAACTACCCTAATTGGTTCGGGTGTTAGCGACGAATCACCGATCTGATCAGCATTTTATGCGTTCCTACTGTAGAATAGAATTATGTTTCGGATCGTGAGAGTTTGAGGGGCTTTTTGATGAGTAGTCAAGACAGTAATCATGACAGGAGCGTGAGTAGAATGCTCTTGGAATGAAAGAAGGTTTCTTGAGAAGACGGTGAAGGAATCGAGTAGTGAGTAGAAGGAAACCCCCATTCAATACAACGATGACTAAGAAGAGTTTAGCATCCGGAGTGTGACCGCAATACGGTGCGCAGTAACATAATGCAGGGGTAAGCATATAAGTTTTGAAAGTGCATATCCATGTAAGCATTATCTCCAATGTAGTATATTAGGGTAGCTTGTATATGTGTCATTTATTCTGGGCCTGGCAATAACAATTAGCATATATGTTGTCCAATGCTTTAAACAGCAAGCTACTGTATTTGTGACATCCCGAATAAACTGAATTAAATTTTAAACTGTGATGTCCTATGTTCTATGTTATTGTCCTTGGATCGAATGGTCGAAATATCAAGTTCTCCAAGTTTGATCTAAGTCACTTTGTGAACAGAGATAAGTACGGATATGTAATCCAGCAAAATAAATATACTCATCACTAGAATAAAGTAATCATAAAGATCCGAGTATTGCAGTTGATTTACAAGGTATATTGCTAGTACAAAATAAAATCCAAATGCGGTTCACCGAATTCAAGAATAATTCGGCCCTCGTCAATCGGTCATTAATAAAAAAAATTATAAATTTAACAAGAAAGATCAATCGTGTACAAAGCATTGATTATGAAATACTTTCCAACTTCAATGCGATTTTATTTAAACATCTCTAAAATGCGATACATTCCTCGGTAATATTTTTTAAAATTATCACAATAATACATTAATTTATTACATTTGATGAAAATTTAAAACTTCATCGAAAAAAATAAATGTCATTCAAATAACGGCACTGAAATATAAATTGCCTAGTTCAAATATCTCTAAAATGCGATACATTCCTAATATTTTTAAAATTATCATAATACTACAATAATTTATTATATTTGAAAATTTCATCGAAAACAAATGAAATTTATGCAAATGGCGTCATCGAAATATAACACGCTTGGCTCTCTCTATAAAAGCAGCATTTCATTCATAAACATTTTCCATTTATTTCATTCATTACAATACTATAATAATTTATTTTATTTAAAAACTTAAGGCCATGCAGGTGCAAGTAATTAAACTCTATGCTTAAAATTTTGTAAAAATCGTCTGGGTTGTCTGTGTAAAATCAATGAATGTTTCATTCATATAAGCTATATTGCAGACTCCATGAGCTAAATAATTTTGCGTTAAAGAGATGCAGCAATTCTTATACAACTCATTCTACATCTTTTGGTGTTTTCATTTTCCATAAGTGAAAATTTCATTATAAAAATAATCAAAGTTTGATAATCATTTACTTAAATTTATTGTAATTGCGTTGTTTCAGTATGTAGAAGCACAAAGTTTAAACAAAAATAAAGCAGTTTTAGGATGGATACAACACTAAATATCAATTAAAAAGAACTTTAACAATCACGATTTTGACACAAGATGGATGCCATATTTTATTTTGCAGTGGGTCATGTGATCTCTTGATATAAATGGTGTAATTATTATTTTAATTAAAAAAAAAACTACTGAATATATTCTGCTGAATTTTTTATATATATTTTAAGGGATAATTTGAATATTTTCTGAAACTTTCGAAGCAATTTCTGAATTTTAAATCCGTCATAAAAATGTTTGAAAAAATAGGTCCCATAGGGCTCAATGTATTTCATTTTTTCAACCCGGGTTCAATAAAAAACTAATTGGGTGATAATATTCATTTATATTCCCATAGATCCTACAGACAGTCTGAAAAACATACTAAAATTTCATTTTGATAAAGTCATTTAGTCGGCAGTTATCGTGCTCGGACAGACAGACAAACAGAATGAATGAACAACGTCATTAACACTTTTTAACTATGTTATAAAGTGTTTTAAAAGATGTACACTTTATTTAAATCATTTTATATGTGTTAAAATAATACACTGAATACAGTCCCTCATACTTGAAAATAAAAAGCAAGAAAGATCAATCATGCATAAAGCATTGATTATGAAACACTTTCCAACTTCAATGCAATTTTATACAAACATCTCTCATAATGTCCTCGGTAATATTTTTAAAATTATCGCAGTACTACATTAATTTTTATATTTGAAAACTTCATCGAAGAAAATGAACTTCATTCGAATGACGGCATTGAAATATAATATGCCTGCTTTAAACATCTCTAAACTGCGATGCATTCCTTGGTAATATATTTAAAATTATCATAACACTACAATAATTTATTATATTTGAAAACTTTATCGAAAGCAAATGAACTTTATTCAAATGACGTCATCGAAATATAAATCGCCTCTATATAAAAGTGGCATTTCCTTCATATAATCATTTTTCCAATCGTTTAAATCATCACAATAATATATTAATTTATTTTATTTAAAAATTTGAAAAATTGTTATCTACCATATTTATTTTAAAATGTGAAACTTTTATATAAAATAATTAAACTTTTGGAAAGATATGTATTATATAATATGGCTTTTTTTTTCTTTCTGGGGGATATAACGGGAGTCAGAATTTAATTGAATTTGTTTTTCTCCCTATATTAAATAATTTTTATTTAAAAAACTGCCTAACATATTTTACTGAATTTTTTTATATATATTTTATGGGATAATTTGAATATTTCCTGAAATTGTCGTAGCAATTTGTGAATTTTAAATTTGCTTAAAAAATGTTTGAAACATTATGTCCCATAGGATTCAATGCATTTTTTTTTTCAATCCGGGTTCAATAGAAAACTAACTGGGTGATATTATTCATTTATATTCCCATAGATCCGTCCCACAGACCGTCTGAAAAACATACTAAAATTTTATTTTGATAAAGCCATTTTTACGGCAGTTATCGTGCTTACAGACAGACAGACAGAATGAACAAAGTCATAAACACTTTCAACTATGTTGTAAAGTGTTAAACATTCATGAATAATTAAATAATAATTAAGTAAATATATGCTTACTAATATATGCATTGAAAATTACAAGGTCTAGTTACGCAATATAAACAAGAAAGATGAATCATGCATAAAGCATTGATTATGAAACACCTCCCAAATGAAATGTAATTTTATTTAAACATCTCTAAAATGCGTTACATTCAGCAGTGATATTTTTAAAATTACCACAGTACAATAATTTATTTTGCTTGGAATCTTAAAGCTTCACCAAAAAAGTCTATACTGTAAAATCGTTTGCTTCTCTATGAAAATTCAATGAAAATTTCATTCATATGACTTATATTCCAAACTCCAGAGATAAATAGTTTTGCGTTATAAAATTTCAGCAATTCATATAAAACTAATCTTACAATTGATTTATTTACATTCTGATTTTTTTTAAATTAGGCTTCGTTGTAGAAATATTTAAACTTTAATGATTATTTAAAATAAAAAATGTTGTAATATCGTAGGCACAGAATTTGGCGCAAAAATAAATTAGTTTTAGGACGGCTGCAACACTAAAATGAATATAAGAGTTCCTTAAAAATAGCGATGTTCCTTAAGCGAAGATGGATGCCATATTTTACTTTGCAATGAGTCACATAATATCTTCATATATTTTGGGTGTAATTATTATTTCAATTTCTATTTTTAAAATGTCTTAACACATTTTGATGAATTTATATTTACACATGATACTTACTCGCGATAATTTGAATATGTCTTAAAATTTTCAAAGCAACTTGTGAATTTTAACCTCGATTAAAAATGTTTGAAAAATTAGGTTCCATAGGTTTCAATGTATTCCATTATTTCAACTTGTGTTCAATCCAAATCTAATCAGGTGATATTATTGTTTTACATTCCCATATGTCCCACAGACCGTCTTAACAACATACTAAAATTTCATTTTGATAAATTCATTTTTACAGCAGTTATCGTGCGAACGAACAGACAGACATAATAAACAAAGTCATAAACACTTTACAACTATGTTGGAAAGTGTTAAAAAGAATATTTTCTGGTTATATTGCAAAATAAAATACTTAGTATTACGAAAGCACTTCAGCCAAGTTATAAAGAGGTTATAAAACAATTTATCTTCTGTGTAGTCTCGGTGCTTTCAGGTTAATTTTCTCTTTTCTTTTTGGTATTGGATTATAAAAGATTGCCGTTTATGATTGTCAACGAATAAAAACTCAGGATGTCTTGGTAAATAGTGCTGGATTTGAAAGATGACAAAACGTTTTGAAAAGTATTTTATGTTGAATTCGAAAAGGATATCACTATTTTATTTTGTGTGTGTTTTTAATTTCTACTATTATATAGTATAGAGAAAGTTTTGCTTTGAAAGAAAAATAATAACATTCGACAAGTTAATGAAGATGCAAATTGAAAGATCTAAACACATTTCGAACGTTGTGAAAAATATTTCTGTTTCTACTGTTATGAAATTTTATGCTATATTGGTAGATACATTATGTAAAAAACTTGAACAAGATATATAATTTTAAATTGGCATAATTAATAGAAACTGAGAAGTTATAATTTGAAACTTAAGATTTTCATTTTTTAAGCTGCTGTGAAAGGTATGTGTTGCCTCTGTCATATTTTTAAACTCATTATTACTTTCCTCATGTACATATAATGTATAAGGAAAGGATTGTGATGGGGTCGAAATTTGGAACTCGGATTTTCGACGGGAGAGCACATTTCAAGCATCCCTGAACACTAATCAGACGTTATTGAGGTGATTGAGGTGATCTTTGTGTGTGTGCAGAAGTATGCGTATATTTGTGTGTCAGCGAATCTATGGATACAATAAGTCACGAAAAAATAGAGCGATTCAAATGAAATTTGGTACAAAAATTACTATCTGTTAATACTGGAAGTCAATTGTTTTTAAATACAATCATATGTTCATAACCCCCTTAAATTTTCGAGTGAAATTTTGAAAAATCATAAAATCAAAACCTTTAATAAAGTTACGCAACTAGTCATTTTTTACGTAAATTTTCCTTAGAAATCGATTGACATAAACTTTAGAATGCAAGCATTAACAGTTTTTAAGATATTGCACACTTTTCAAATGCATTTATCAAAAAATCTCATTAATAAAGAAAAATATTAATTGTTGAGAAACATGTTCACTTTTCATATGTAATATTATGCGGTAAATTTGGTGACATCATTCTCGTGGATCTAGCTCGTTCCATTCATAAGGTTCTATGAGTAATACATTTGTATTTGAATTCCAATAGTCATTTAATTGCTATAAGAATAACTTATTTTTCCGTCCATAACGCTTTGCAAGATTTTGGCGACGGATTTGGGGGAATGTCGCCAACTTAGCGACTTTTTAAATGTTGCCAAATTAACGAAAATCTCGCCAAATCGATAACAATGATGCTAAATCAAAGAAAATGGCGAATAACTGACGAAAATTCAATATCTTGGAAAGAATATAAGTATCTACTACACTAAGCATAGCCCACTTTTTTACTGTAAAAGTAGCGACTGTTTTTTACTGTAAAAGTAAATTTTAACAATTGCGACCATCATTAATTTTTACACATTTTTACAATGAATTAAAAATAAACAAGTTGTCATATATAATAATAAAAGTTCTATGAAAACTAAGAAATAACTTCTGTAATGCTGCAAATTGTAAAAATTTTATATATTTTTTTATTTAGGGCGGTGATGCATGTCTCAAAATGTAGTCCATGGACATTTAGGGAACCACAATTGGATCAAAAATGATTTACACATATATTTAAATTTTAAAATATTTTTAATTTAAAAAATACCTTTTTAAAACATAATCCGAATTTTCGATTTTACATCAATTCCATTCTTTACAGAGAGTAAAAATCTTCGGCCAAAAATCAGATATTTCAAATTAATGCTAAAATCTCTCAAACAACTATTCTGCCAAACAACAGATTCATTGTTATTTCTAATGATTTAATGCTTTTCACTGAATGAATATCCCTTGCGATAGTTGAATTAAATGTCACCATCTATATATGTTAATTAAATTAAATCTAACCATCCATAAATATCAAGCAAATTACCTCTCCACGTCTAAAATTTCTTTTTTATGCAAATAGAAATATTTTTCCTTGTTAAACTGAATCTTTTATTTATCTTACAAGACAGTGTTAACGTTATCCAAATATTTTTAATCTGAAATATTTTATTTATTACACAACTTCTTGCACAAACGCACACCTATTTCAAATGAAATATTGAGATGTGGAGGTGACGCCGCATATATTTTTCATCCATTTATTTTGAGATCCTTGAACGTTAAGACGTTTTTGAAGGGCAGGTGCATTGAATTTTGCGCCACTTTATATTATTTAGACTTCACATTTTACTTTCCCCAAAATACATTTTATATGTAAACGGAAAGTAATGTGAATGAATTAAAACTAAAGTTCTATGATTTTCATTTACTCGTATTTATATGCTTAGAACATTCTTGAGCGCAAATAAGCAATTTATATTCAATTCTGCTAAATCACTTTTCGATCAAATTGAAAATCTATATGTTTTTGAAAATGTATCTTACGAAAAAGTACTTTTCAGAATTTCAACCACCTGACAGTCAGTGAGACAATCTGCAGAAAATTTGAGGAAAAAAGTTTTTTTTTTCCGAAGTTACCAAATACATAAAGTAAGGCTACTATACGAAGGCAAAAACTTCGTGGCAATTGATTTGAAATTTTACACAATTTAACCGCAATGTGTGCAAAGTTAGTTGTTATCGATCTGTCTTATCTAAGTGTCATGTCGCATTTCTGCGCCATGAGCCTTTTTCTTATTTTCGAGGAGAGAAATATCTTTTTCCCTCCGTGCCTGTGCTGTGTTTTTTTGCTAAGACTTGTTTCTATTGAATTTGCACTGAAAAGCGAGTTTGGTCGAGAATTCGTTGAGAATGTCTAGGTTTTTCGTCTGGTTGAGATGCGTGACGTGTGATCGGCTGTTACTAAGAGAGCGCGCCTGTCCAATCAATACCATTAATAAATATTTCTTACGTAAATTTTCCTTAGAAAACGAATGACATAAATTTTACAATGCAAGTATGAACCGTTTTGAAGATATTGCACATTTTTCAAATGCATTTATCAAAAAAACTCATAAATAAAAAAAATTAACTGTTGAAAAACATGTTCACTTTTCATATGTAATATCATGCGATAAATTTGATGACACCATTCTCGTGGATCTAGCTCGTTCCGTTCATGAGAAAAGGTACTTTGAGTAATACTTTTGTATTTGAACGCCAATATTCATTTAATTCCATAAGAATAACTTATTTCTCGTCCATAACGCTTGACGAGATTTTGGCGACGGATTTGGGGGAATGTCGCCAACTTAGCAACTTTTTTAATTGCTGCCAAATTAACGGAAATCTCGCCAAATGGATAAATATGACACTAATTTAAAGAAAATGACGACAAATTGACGAAAATTCAATATATTGGAAAGAATATAAGTGTCTACTACTAAATTTTATATATTTCTTGTTTAAGATAGTGATGCATGTCTCAAAACGTCGTCCATGGACATTTTGGGAACTGCAATTGGATCAAAAATGATTTACGCATATATTTAAATTTTAAAATATTGTTAATGGAAAAAATATTTTTTTAATACATAATTTGAAATTTCGAATTCACATCAATTCTTATATTCACAGAGAGTAAAAATATTTAGCCCAAAATCAGATATTTCAAATTAATGCTAACACTCTTAAACAACGATTCTTCCAAACAAAAGATCCAGTGTTATTTCTAATGCTTTAATGCTTTTCACTGAATGAATATCCCTTGCGATAGTAGAATTAAATGTCACCATCTATATATGTTAATTAAATTAAATCTACCCATCCATAAATATCAAGTAAATTACCTCTCAGCTTCTAGAAATGTTTTTAATGCAAATAGAAGTATTTGTTCTTGTTAAACTGAATCTTTTATTTACCTTACAAGACAGTGTTAACGTTATCCAAATATTTTTAATCTGAAATATTTTATTTATTTCACCACTTCTTGCATAAATGTATACCTATTTCAAATGAAATATTGAGATGAGGAGGTGACGCCGAAAATATTTTTCATCCATTTATTTTGAGATCCTTGAACGTTAAGACGTTTGTGAAGCGCAGGTGCATTAAATTTTGCGCCAACTTATATTATTCAGATTTCACATTTTACTTTCCCAACAATGCATTTTATATGTAAACGGAAAGTACTGGGAATGGGTTAAAAGTCAAGTTCTAAGATTTTCATTTACTCGTATTTATATGCTTAGAACATTCTTGAGCGCAAATAAGCAATTTATATTCAATTCTGCTAAAGCACTTTTCGATCAAATTGAAAATCTATATGTTTTTAAAAATGTATCTTACGAAAAAGTACTTTTCAGAATTTCAACCTCCTGACAGTCAGTGAGACAATCTGCCGAAAATTTGAGGAAAAAAGTTTTTTTTTTCTCCGAAGTTACGAAATACATAAAGTAAGGCTAATATACGAAGGCAAAATCTTCGTGACAATTGATTTGTAATTTTACGCAAATTAACCGCAATGTGTGCAAAGTTAGTTGTTATCGATCTGTCTTATCTAGGAAACTATTTAACAGATTGAAATCACATTTTGTACAAGTGTTGTCTTTTGCAAGGTAAGATTATAAAAGTATGTCGATATTTTTTTAATTGTAGCTTCCTGAAGTGCCAATAATGAGGGCATGTACATTTTACACTACACTACGAAATATCATATTATGTTTTCTCTTAATCTGCTTGTCTGAAGCAAAATTTTGTACAGATGCAAGCTACTTCATGAAAGAGAAAATAAGTCGTAATTTTTCACCCGTGTCATGTGCTGTCGTGCGCAAAGTGTTCATGGAAATTTTGCATTTTTTGTAATATGTTAAAACTGTCCCAATAATTATATATATATATATATATATATATATATATATATATATATATATATAATAGTAAATACATCATCAAATTGAAAAAAAGGGGGGAGGTGCAAAGGAAAGGGGGAAAAGAAAGGAGAGTGTTTACAGGAACGACAGAAAAAAGGCCGGGGGGGATAGTGACCCCCCGTTCCCGGTTAAAGCGCTTTTACTCTAGAAACACTCCCGGTGCCTCTGTCTTCCTGAAGCACTCCTCCGTCCGATGAAATCTATGAAACATCCCGAAGTATATAGACCATGAAGCAAAATAGGGGCTTAAGATGGGAATAAACCTAACCTGATTACTCAACAGAATTCTTGAAGTCCACAAGCAATGCCGCACAACCATATCTCACCGACCTGCTATCATCAAATAAATCTGTTTGTCTTTCCGTCAAATATCAAGTCTACATAGTGCCTTAGATACCGAAGTGGGTAATTGCTTTTTGCTGCTTCCCTGAGTAATTTATTGACGCTGTGTTGCTGTTCTTCTTTTTCAGTGTTGAGACGTCTATATCGATTTAGATGATTTATTATAATATTCCTGAAAATACCACTGCTCAAATTAGATTTCCAATCTATAATGTAATTAATGTTGAAATCAAAATTATCCCTCTTGTCATAAACTTTAAAACATATCTTGTATTTCTCATTGTAGTAAATACTGATATCCAGAAAATCAACAGTTCCTGGATTTGTATATTTAGTTTCCAAAAGTTCCAGGCACTTAGGGTAAAACCCAAATTCAAAATGATCTTGTTGATTTTTATATCCAATAATCACATCGTCAACAAAGCGGTAGTATGCGGTTTCAAAGGACGGAGGAGCGCTTCAGGAAGACATATTCACCGGGAGTGTTTCTAGAGTAGAAGCGCTTTAACCGGGAACGGGGGGGGGTCACTATCCCCCCCGGCCTTTTTTCTGTCGTTCCTGTAAACACTCTCCTTTCTGTTCCCCCTTTCCTTTGCACCTCCCCCCTTTTTTTTCAATTTGATGATGTATTTACTATTATATACCTGCTAAACATGAAAGAGCGGCATGGCGCCTTAATGTTATAAAGTGTTATGATTATGTTTTTTGTATATCTTATTTTTAGATATTTTTCTAATATATATATATATATATATACATAAACAACTTGAAGAAGATAAAAGATTAAGCTCCTAACAATCCAATCTACCAAGGAACAGGCGCCAATGCAGCTCAATATCCGAAGTATAAATATAAATGAAAAGGTTGAAGTATAGAGTATAGAAGGGGAAACCAAATGCAATGCGCAATAGTAGAGGAGGATTGCGACTCCTCTTCCCCGTTTTAAGTAGCTTTTACCGCCCCGGCAACGCTCACGGAACCACTGCATTACAAAGGTTGATCCCCGAAATGTGCATAGTCAGAAGCACTCGTACAAGGAGAGAGAGAACGACCGATAACGGCGGCCAAGAAGCGAATATATGAAAAACCAGACTGTGTCTCTTAAGTAAGAAACGGTGCGCATGTGCAAATTTCCATCAGATCTACAGAAAATATCCCAATTCATTAAAGTCTCTCTGGAATGCATTGATAACATGTTTTCCGTTGAAAAACGAATTGTAATATTTTTTCAAGATGTTGATGGGGTATTTCATTTCGATAGCATCCATTACTATTATTTTGTTACTTGAGATGTAATGTTTCATCAATGTGTTGCATATTAGATTACGTTTGAAATGTCCCAATAGAATCTTCCTAAATGCATTTCTAGAAAGGTTCGTTTTCCAGTTGATGATCTGGTTTATTTTGATCTTGTAACTGGCCCTTTTGTCGTGTAAACAAGTATATATACCTTACATTTTGTGGTATTTAATTGTGATATCCAAGAAATTTACAGATCCATCTTATGTACCAATGTTTTCTATTAAATCCAGATTGTTGGGATAAAAAGAGAAATCCCTATCTTGTGAATTTTCATAATAACCATAAAGCACATCATCCATATAACTGAAATATGGTATTTAATATATAAAATGAGTGCCCTTTTCAAATTTAGTAAGACAGATGTCAGCCAATATGGAGAAGCAACCTCCCCCCATTGGTATACCTTTATTCTGTCAATGATAGTTTTTTTCCGTCAAACAGAATATTTTCTCTTAAAACAATATCTACAAGATCCATGTATCTGCGATAGGTAATATAATTTTTTAAATGGTATTCTTCATGAATTTCTTTTAATATCAGATATAGTTGTACAATATCAATATTATTAAACAAATCGCGAAAGTCATAACTCTTAAAACGGATATCTTTATCACAGAATTTAGGTCTTTTTATGATATCATGCCTGTTCTTGATCATAAATGTACCTTGCTTTTGAAGATCAGTCAAAACATGTTTCAGAATGTTTAATAATTTTAAATTGGCAATGCTCAAATAAGATCCGCAACCCACAGAGACAGTTCGGAATTTCACAGGTTCCTTACGCAATTTTGGTATTAAAACCAGATAAGGGGACTTAAAGTTTTTAATATCACTACCAATTCGTTTGTATAAGGCTTTGATTCTTTTAGCCAAAACATTTCCATCTTGTGGTAATGGAGCATACATATCTTAATCTTGGTAACAATTGCACAAATGTTCCACATAATATTTTTTGCATGTGAATGCAAAATTGGCCACTATTTGATCCGTGGAAGTCAATACGTAGTTATCTCTTATATTTTTGATTGATCGTGGAATAGTTGCTACTGTGGTTTTAATACTTTGTTTTTTGTAGTAATGATGAAATCAATCTATTAAATGACTTTTCCATTCGTTGAAAGTATGAGTAGGTATACTGTATTTTATAGCTAGTCGGTAAATGAATAGATCCAATTCGTTATTGAAGTCTTCATATATATTAGCAAAATCCTGTTCTCTAAACTTAGTACCTAATTTAAAAACATTTCTCAGTTGATGATCGTTAATAAAATTCAAGTTACTGGTAATAATATGTTGGTGGTATGGGTCTCTATAAGTACTTTCTTTACATTTACAATCATCCAATTTATAAATTGTGGCATTTTTACAAATATGATTGTAGTTATACATCTTTCTACCGTTGGTAGAGACGTATCGATAAGTCAATTTAAAAATAGTGAGAGGGATTGGTAAATAACAAAAGCAAGGTACATTTATGATCAAGAACAGCCATGATATCATAAAAAGACCTAAATTCTGTGATAAAGATATCCGTTTTAAGAGTTATGACTTTCGCGATTTGTTTAATAATATTGATATTGCACAACTATATCTGATATTAAAAGAAATTCATGAAGAATACCATTTAAAAAATTATATTACCTATCGCAGATACATGGATCTTGTAGATATTGTTTTAAGAGAAAATATTCTGTTTGACGGAAAAAAACTATCATTGACAGAATAAAGGTATACCAATGGGGGGAGGTTGCTTCTCCATATTGGCTGACATCTGTCTTACTAAATTTGAAAAGGGCACTCATTTTATATATTAAATACCATATTTCAGTTATATGGATGATGTGCTTTATGGTTATTATGAAAATTCACAAGATAGGGATTTCTCTTTTTATCCCAACAATCTGGATTTAATAGAAAACATTGGTACATAAGATGGATCTGTAAATTTCTTGGATATCACAATTAAATACCACAGAATGTAAGGTATATGTACTTGTTTACACGACAAACGGGCCTGTTACAAGATCAAAATGAACCAGATCATCAACTTGTAAACGAACCTTTCTAGAAATGTATTTAGGAACATTCTATTGGGACATTTCAAACTTAATCTAATATGCAACACATTGATGAAAGATTGCATCTCAAGTAACAAAAGAATAGTAATGGATGCTATCAAAAAGAAACACCCTATCAACTTCTTGAAAAAATATTATAATTATTTTTTCGCGACTTTAATGAATTGGGATAGTTTCTGCAGACTTGATGGAAATTTGCACATGCGCATCGTTTCTTACTCAAGAGACACAGTATGGTTTTTCATATATTCGCTTCTTGGCCTCCGTTATCGATCGTTATGTCTCTCCTTGTACGAGTGCTTCTGACTATGCACATTTCGGGGATCAACCTTTGTAATGTAGTGGTTCCGCGAGCGTTGCCCGGTAAAAGCTGCTTTAAACAGGAAAGAGAATTCGCAATCCTCGTCTACTATTATATGCATTGCATTTGGTTTCCCCTTCTATACTCTGTATTGCAACCTTTTCATTTATTTATATATATATATATATATATATATATATATATATATATATATATATATATACACTACACTACGAAATATTATATTCGTTATTCTCTTAATCTGCCCGTCTGAAGCAAAATTTTGTACAGATGCAAGCTACTACATGAATGAGAAAATAAGTCGTAATTTTTCACCCGTGTCATGTGCTGTCGTGCGCAAAGTGTGCAAGGAAATTTTGCATTTTATTGTAATATGTTAAAACTGTACCAATAAGTATATATATATATATATATATATAATTTAAAATCAATTTTAAAATTACATACATCTTGAAAAAATCTATTAAAATTCATTAAGTACTATATATACAATTGTGAAGAATATGCGCTTATTGCTGCAAACACACTCCACAAAATTATATAAACTCAAAAGACAATAACCCTGAAAACCTTACGATCATGATGAAAACAAGAACGAAAGGAAAACATACGAGCTAGGTGCAATAAAATGGCCAATGAGGGATAGTGACCTCATTTAAGTCCCGGTTACCAGCCGGTTGCGCGGTCGCGACACCTCTCCCGGAAGCCTGCACGCATCCGTAGTTAACCTCATTGTGACCACGAATAATGAACATGAAAGATCCAAAAGCCAAAAGTATCAAAATTCAAATTTTCAAAGTATAAAATCTCGAAGTGGAAAGTCAAATCCCTGTCACTCGAAAATTATTTAATAAATCTGATCAACAATTCTAAAAAACCATTTATATTTACTTTCACGACTCATATAAAACATTAAAAACATATATACAATAAAATCGGCATCATAAATTTACAATAAAATCGGCATTATAAATTTAAAACATATAATTCAACAATGCCATTAAAACTTTTTTAATTATCTATATCACAACTTCAATCAATATTAAAAACATTAAAATAATATATCTCACTTAAACCTTCTACCTTTACATTAACTCTCAAATGAAGTGAGATATATTATTTTAATGTTTTTAATATTGATTGAAGTTGTGATATAGATAATTAAAAAAGTTTTAATGGCATTGTTGAATTATATGTTTAAAATTTATAATGCCGATTTTATTGTAAATTTATAATGCCGATTTTATTGTAAATTTATAATGCCGATTTTATTGTAAATTTATAATGCCGATTTTATTGTATATATGTTTTTAATGTTTTATATGAGTCATGAAAGTAAATATAAATGGTTTTTTAGAATTGTTTATCAGATTTATTAAAAAATTTTCGAGTGACAGGGATTTGACTTTTCACTTCGAGATTTTATACTTTGAAAATTTGAATTTTGATACTTTTGACTTTTGGATCTTTCATGTTCATTATTCGTGGTCACAATGAGGTTAACTACGGATGCGTGCAGGCTTCCGGGAGTGGTGTCGCGACCGCGCAACAGGCTGGTAACCGGGACTAGAATGAGGTCACTATCCCTCATTGGCCATTTTATTGCACCTAGCTCGTATGTTTTCATTTCGTTCTTGCTTTCATCGTGATCGTAAGGTTTTCAGGGTTATTGTCTTTTGAGTTTATATATATATATATATATATATGCTGGACAATTGTTAAGGACGGATCACAAATTGCAATGTAGCACAACATTATGCGTGGGTGGTGGCCCAGCAGGATAAAATATTGTTACCACACTGTTCCGACATTAGAATAAAGATAACTTATTGTTCGCGAAAATGCAGAATGTTTTGAAACATCTGAAAGAAAAAAACTGTTCATTTGATGCCGTTTACGGAGAAATGGAAAAATGCATATGAAAGACAGCAGGTACCTAAGAGAACGGGGTCAGTACAGGATATGTCCAACGTGAAGTGCGATGCAACATTCCACACGTCGTGTCATACTTTGCACAACATTATACAGCAGCTGTTGAGGCAATTTATCCCACTCCTCTGTCACTGCTCGGATGAGGGTGTTCTTGTTTGTTGGAGAATATATTCGTCCAGCAAGTCGCTTCTCCGAAGCATCTCAAATATTATCAATGGGGTTTTGATCTGGAGAACGTGCTGGCCATACGAGGCATTGAATATCCTCGCTGACTAGACAATCCTGAACAGCGAGTGTTCGATGGCATGGGGCGTTGTCGTCCATGAAAACACATTTATCACCGACAGTACACGGAAAAGGTGAACGTGAGGCAGTAGAACTTCATCAATGTATCGTTGGCTAATCATAGTCCCAGTTTCAACTACATGTAGGGGCGTTCGGCTATTGATCATGATGCCGGCCCATACCATGATACTGCATGTCCGATACCAATCCATTTCCTGGATATTTTCTGAACGATAAGCAGTACCACTCTTTCGCCAGATCAGTTGGCATTTACAATCCGATGACAGACTGAGCCTACTCTCATTTGAGAATTTAACGCAAGCCCAGCCCTGTTCGATCCAATGGCGATGCTCACGACACCATTGCAAACGGGCGGTACGGTGCAGTCTGGACAATGGGATACACACAACAGGTCTACGGGCGTATAGTCCTCCTTCTCCCAAACGTCTGGCTACAGTTTTTCGAGAGATTCTCTGTCCTGTGATAGCAAGAAACTGATTTGCCACCTGCTGAGCTGTGCTGCGCCGGTCTCTTTTTGCCGATAAGACAATGTACCTGTCTCCAGCAGTTGTCGTACTTCTAACACGAACTCCCCCGTGACGATTACTACATTTTCCAGTTGTTTTAAATGCTTGCCACAGCCCTGAAACAACGCTGTGATGATGATGTCGAACATCCTGACAACATCTGTTAATTTTCGCCTTTTTTTGATCTTTCCAATAATACGGTCACGCGTAAAATAAGATATATTGGGAAGACATACCGAAGATATCAAGTTCGTCAATTAAATCTCTCCTGTAAAACTTTCACTTGGAACAATAACTGTCCACACGCGTCAAATCCTTTAAATCTCTTATCAGCGCTATCACATGACGAACAGGCATGGAAATGATGCATTCGCATACGCACACCTCTTCTTACTGTATCCCGCCCTTATTCTAATTTTCCACATTTTGCTTCCTTTCATTTTATGGTTGCTATGGGTAATAGTGTCATCTGTCCTTAACAATTGTCCAACAGTGTATATATGTCCTTTAAAACTGGACCTTTTTACATATTCGTATCAATATTTTCTCATGTTCAGACTTTACGCTGTCATCCGAATGATATTATAATTAATCCGAATAATATTAATTCCCTGGTGTGCAGAAAAGCATGGATAGAAAAATAACAAAAAAAAATGACAGATGAAAATGCAATCTAGCATCCTGACAAAGAACCACATCTTCAATTTAGGCGGTGAGGAAGGGGAAGTTTCGATCAATTTCAGATTTGCTCAGTTTGTGTCTTTTGCTTGTCATGAGATTAAAGAGAGCTAAAACACTAATTGAAAAAATTTCATAAAATTTGATAAATAAGTCACTTATGAGTTATCCTGGTGCTGATTAGACTTTGGTACAATTTGGATAAAAGAACTTGTTTTTGTGAAATGGCCAGCAAAAATCTTCAAAACATAAAATAAAAGACTACGTGTGTTCAAATATATCAATTAGATGCTTATTTCATTCGTAATTTTAATGGTGAAAAGATTGAAACCAATCTCCTTTCTCTAGGAGTAGCTAATACAGTATAGCTCTTATAGCTAAAACAGTTATTGACAAAATTTCATAAAATTTGATAAATGAGTGACTTGCGGGTTTTCCTGGTTCTGATTAAACTTTGTTACGATTTGGGTTAAAGAACCTGCCTCTTTTTGTGACATGGGCAGCAAAAATCTTCAAAATCTAAAATTAAAGACTACGTGTTCTCAAATGTTCAATTAGATGCTTATTTCATTCGTAATTTTTACGGTGAAGATATTAAAACCAATCCTCTTTCTCTCAGAATAGCCGTTCTTGAAAATTTGTCCGGTTACAAAATGAAAACTAAACTTGTATTATAAGTGCAAATTCAGTGTCATTTAAAATAATTATAGGTGTTATTTTGTGCAATTAAACTCAATTTAATGAATACTTGAAGAAATAATAAAGAGAACGTGAATATAAGTCTACAGGGTAAGTCATGTGCTGCCCACATCAGCGTTTTCTATTTTAAACTGTTTCAAGTAGTATATGTTAATATTAAAAGACGTATTTTCAAGTATAATAATTTTTAAATGAAGTGTTTAAAATTTATTACTTAATGAGGTGTGTATAATAAAATATAATTTCTTAATATGAGATGTTTACTCTTTTAGAATTCATACAAAAGATAAAATGCATCATTATGTATGCATCAATATCCTTGCACTACTATGTATTAGTTACATCATAATGCATCATTATTAATCCCATCATATGACAATCTGAAGATCTAGCACAAAAACACAGTGAAGTTTCTATTCGTATATAATATTACTCACTATCCGAAAGGCGTTTTCCTTCTTGCTTAAACATTGAAATTTTCACAGGATATCACAATCAAATGACATTCCAATGTTTGTTAAATAAAGTTGAATTCGGTAAAAGCGAATCTCCAGTTATTCTATGACGTTAAAGTTTCATTTATCATCTCGCGATCTCCGATGGTCCAACTGGATGCTTGTAATGAATAACAAACCGGAATTGACTTCAAAATAACGTAAAATAAATCGAAGCGTTTTTGACGGCTTGTATCTATTTGCAGACAATCTAATTGGTTTTGTAAGAGAAATTGTATTTTCACGATATATGATTTTCCAATTAAATACTGTAATTGAATTAACAGTATTAATGGAAGTTTTCTATTTTTATTTAACCGGGTTGTAGGAGTCCTAGTTGAACTTGGAAGAAGTCAGACTTGGATATCATAAGGTATATTTAGAACAAAACTTGATCATATCTAATCAAACAACCGGCTACTGATTGCCGGCTAGCTGTTTCCTATAAATGTTATAAGGTTGTATACCAAAATATATTTGTTTATTTTTTCAGATGTAAACAGCTATATATATATACATATATATATATATGTATATATATATATATATATATATATATTACATTTTAACGGTTTTAAGAAGTTATTTATAAAAGCATTCCTTTATGTAAAAGGTCATTGATCCTTAATACTTTGGTTTATCGAGTTTTTTTTCTCTAAAAATGTATATGCCTTAATTATATTATCATATACCTTGGGGATTATTTATTTACATGCCCATTTGGTGATAATTGGAGTGTTATTATATATAGTAAAAGGATTAGTATTTTCAAATTGTAAAACGAAATGTAATACATTATTGTCGTATAAAAAACATCATTGGAATTTGGATTTTTAGTTTTACGAATATATTGGTGTGAGATCAAACCACCAGTTTTATAAAATAAAATATTAGTTTCTAATGGGGTATTAAGTGAAAAACAGCAATATTCCTTACGGATTTCTTCTGGCGAATTTTTTAGCGGAAAACAAAAATATTTCTAATTGTCAAATTGGGATTTGGCTGAACCATAAGTTCATGTGGTATTTCGAATAATTTTTACTTGTTCTCATGCATCCAAGAAAGCTCCAAATGTTAATGTACAATTCAATTCTGAACACATTATATCCTAGATCTAGTACAGCAAGTCAAAATTAACAAGAAAGATCAATCATGCATAAGCATTGATTATGAAACACTTTCCAACTGGAATGCAATTTCATTTAAAAATTTCTAAAATGTGATACATTCAGTGGTAATATCTTTTACATTATCACAGTACTACAGTAATTTATTATACTTAAATATTTAAAACTGTATCGAAATATCGATCGAAATATCGATCGATTCTCTATGCAAAATCAATGAATATTTCATTCATATAACTTGTATTCCAGACTCCAGAGCTAAATAATTTTATGTAAAAAAATTTCAGCAATTCTTATGTAACTCACCTTACAATCGCTTGAGGTATTTGCATTCTGCATAAATTAAAATTAGGCTTCCTTGAAGAAATAATAAAAGTTTAGGGATCATTTAAAATCACAACTACTGTAATTGCATAGGCACGGAATTTAGATACACAGATAATACACAGATACACAGTTAATATGTCTGTGTGTGTGTGTGTGTGTGTATGTATTCAGAGTATTGGAATCGTGTCGAAGATAGGAACTCGAATTTTCGAAGGATCTACACGTTTTGGGACTTCTAGAACACGAAAAACTATTTTTAGGAAGACGACTGTGTGTGTAAGGGTGTATCTGTGTATGTTTCTGTGTGTCTGTGAGGATATTACATCCACTCTAATTGAAAAACTAATGGACCGAATGTCATAAAATTTGGTAGGTATACTTTTTGTGGGAAATCCTGATGTTCATTAGATTATAGTACGATTCGTAATAAAAGAATCTGCCTTCTTTGCGAAATGGCCGGCAGAAATTGCCTTTATACACTCTAGCTAAAAACTAATGGAACAAATTTAACAAAATTTGGTGTATTTCAATAACCTACAAGTGATTTATATACCAAATTTAACAAAATTTGGTATATAAATCATTTGTAGGTTATTCTAGTACTATTCGGGAAAAAGGAACGGGCTATTTTTGCGAAATGGCCCGCAAAAATCGTTAGATATAAAATTAAAAGACTATGTGTGGTCAATTGTATCAATTAATTTCCTATTTCATACTTAATTTTTGACAACAAAAAGAATAAGACTAACCCCATTACTCTAGGACTAGCCGTTTTTGAGATATTCTAGTTTTTTCGCGTTTTCGCTACGCCACCATTAACAATAAGTCCAGCTATCAAATGAGAACCAAATTCAGGTTTAACGTGCAAATTCAATGTCATTTAAATTACTTATGGCTGTTATTTTGTGCAGATAAGCTCAAATTATTATTGAAGAAATAAAGAGAACGTGAATATGAGTGCAGGGAAAGACATGTGCTGCTTACATCAGAATTTTTAACAATATTACAACAATGATTTATAGAAGTGAACGGGGATTATTTGCAAGCCATTTCAAAAAAAATGTATGATCTATATTTAAAGATCCACCAAATTTTTGTAGAATAAAATGTTTAACAAATTTAAGCTGTGTACCAAATTTTAACTGTCTAGGACGTAGGAAAGTGCATTAAAAATGCCATCAAATAAGTACTACAGAGGCTGTTCACACATTTTTTAGACGATGTATATTGTATTCACAAAACTAAATGACATAAAATTCTTGTGTTTTAAATGTTCTATTTGACATCCCTTATTCTGAACTATCTTTCGACACCGCAATTTCCAGGATAATAATGCCTTTTGAAGTGTCAGAAGAGGTATTCTATCCCATTCCTCCTGAACAGCTTTCCAGAGTCCTGTAAGAGTTTTGGGACGACGTTTGGATATTGCAGATTTTAAAAGTCCGAAAGCACAAAAATCCATAAGTGATACATCGGGAGATTTAGTAGGGATATCAGTGAAGGGTATGGCCTTGATACCAGTTTTTTGTTCCATTTCTTTTAGGAAATTTACAGTGGATTTTGATGTGTGACTGCTAGCTTTGTCCTGACGGAGTCTCACAGATTGATGGCACTGTGGGAAAGTGATGGTATTTCATTCAGAAAAATTGGCGATAAAATATGTTCCTGATAGTATTTGGAGTTAATCTTGACATTTTTTCCCACTCTCTTTATTTTTAACTTGCCATTATAAGAAAAACCAGCAACAATCATGAATCCCTTAGAAAAACTTTCTTTCGATTCTTTGAACCATGTACTTAAATGTTTTTCTCCCCTTTTATGATAATAAATGGCTCTTTTTTTGTTGCAATCATTTAAATACACCCATGATTCATCTATTGTGACAATTGTTTTCCATTTTTCTTTGGATAAGTGTTTCTCATATAGAATTCTGCAGCGTGTCCTGCGTTCAGCGATATGATTTGGAAGAAGACGATGCACATTGCGTTTTTTCGCTTTCTTAAGATTTAAATCAACGTTTATCATTTTGTTTACAGTGGACACCGAGCATTTTAATGATTTTGCAACTGTCCTTTGACTAGGGGGATTTTCTATTAACATTAAACAACGTACCTTTGCAATAGTCGAAGATGTCCGTTTTTTCCTTGGATACTTGTTTGGAATTTTTGTCCCAGTTGAGGCTCCAATTTGACGTTTTTTTCCTTTCCTGTTGACGATATTACCTATCGACGCTTTAGATATCACAAAACCATGACTCTCACATCGTTTTTGGATAACAGAGTATGCATATTTCTCTTCGGAAAGAGCATAAATGTAGCCTTCGAACCACTGTTTTGTTAAAAACGCCATTTTTGAATAAAAACAAAACTTTCAAGCCGCAGACGATAATTTTGACTTTTAAAAACATAGTACAGTTGGAATTAATTCTTTTGCAGCAAACGATTTTTTATTACCGCTTACCAAAATCGTCTAAAAAATGTGCGAACAGCCTCTGTATATCATGAAGAGTTATATAAATTTAAAAAAAAATTGAAAAATTGTTATCTACCAAATTTATTTTAAAATGTGAAGCCTCTCTCATATACAAAATGATTAAACTCTTGGAAAGATATTTATTATATAATATACCTCTTTTTTCTTTCTGGAGGCTATCTCAAAAGTCAGAATTTAATTGAATTTGTTTTTTTCCCTATATTAAATAATTTTTAATTAAAAAACTACTTCATATATTTTACTGAATTTTTTTTATATATTTTATGGGATAATGTGAATATTTCCTAAAAATTTGGAAGCAATTTGTGAATTTTAAATTTGCTTAAAAAGTGTTTGAAAAATTAGGTCCCATAGGGTTCAATGTATTTCATTTTTTCAACCCGGGTTCAATAAAAAACTAATTGGGTAATATTATTTATTTATATTCCCATAGGTCCCACAGACCGTCTGAAAAACATACTAAAATTTCATTTTGATAAAGTCATTTTTACGGCAGTTATCGTGCTAACGGACAGACCGACAGACAAACAGACAGACAGACAGGCAGACAGCCAGAATGAACAAAGTCATAAACACTTTTCAACTATGTTGTAAAATGTTAAAAACGAAGCATCCTATCGCAATTGTACAATTTCTGTCGCAGAAGATATCATTCGGCAGGAATTAATGCCTTCTACAAATACCAATATTAAAAATTTGCATAACTTTTTATTTTCATAGAATTTTTGGCACCAACTTCGAAATCTTCAAGGGAAATTCCCTATGATCATTACATATTCGGATTCACCGAAAACTACTTTCATGCAGAATGCAAAAGAAATAACAGAAATAAGGACCAAAATTTCCTGACAAAATCCTTAAAAACCATTAAGAGTTCATCTAAAAATTAAACTTTGCAGAAGGAAGGGCGATTTTCGATCAGCTGCTCTGGTACCGCTATAAGTGTTGTTGTTGAGACCAGACCGTCCGACCTACCAGATGCGGTACCTGTGTATTGTTCCTACCTCTTTCCCTACGTTTGTTTAAGTGTTACATATAGACAGCCCTTGTTTTTTATACATCGTTGAGAAATTAATTATTAATTCGTTTATTGAAAGTCAATTTCCTAACTTTAACGCCATTTTTGTCAATTTGATGACATTTTCGTCAATTTGTATATTTTAGCATGGTTGAAAATATGTCATCAAGTGTTACATATTTGGCGATACTTGCTACGTTTCAATTTTATGTATTGTTTCATATAAATTTATCCAAAAAACATGCATTAGCTGAAAAATATATATTCACTCTGAGGTTCTGAATTTTGCTATTTGTTTTCAAATAGAAAACAAATAATGTTTTTCAAATTATTGAATGTCCTGTTTTTTATGATTTTTTCAAACATCTGTCGAAGATTTGGTGGTGGTGGTTGTGTGTGTGTGGGGGGGGGAGGGTCTGAACATTGAATCGAATTTCATATCAATAAGATTCCACTATTTATTGCAATTGTAACATTCGTATGGATTTTGAAACGTTCCACTAGTTTATTAGAAATGCTCCATTCGTTTATTATCACATTACGACATAGTTGAAAAGTGTTTATGACTTTGTTCATTCTGTCTGTCTGTCTGTCTGTCTGCCCGTTAGCACAATAGTTTCCGAAAAAATGCTTTCATCGAAATGAAATTTTAGTATGTTGTTCAGACGGTCTGTGGGGCCTCTGGGAATATAAATGAATAATATCACCCAATTAGTTTTGGATGGAACGAAGAAATGAAATACATTGGTCGAAGAAATGAAATACATTGAACCCCATGGGACCTAATTTTTTAAACATATTTTAAGCAAATTTAAAATTCACATACTGTTTCGAATGTTTTAAGAAATGTTCAAATTATCTCTTAAAATATATAAAAAAAATACAGCAAAATATATTCAGTAGTTTTTTAAATAAAAATTAAAATAATAATTACACACTTTATATGAGGAGATCACGTGACATTTATATGAAGAGATCACGTGACTTCAAAATAAAACATGGCATCCAAATTGTGTCAAAATCGTGATTTCTAAAGTTTTTTTTTTAAATTTATATTTAGTGTGGTATCTGTCCTAAAACCACTTTATCTTTGCAAATTCTGTGCATCTACATACTAAAACAACATCATTACAATATATTTCAGTTCAAATGATCATTAAACTTTGATTATTTCCACAACGAAGCCTAATTTTCACTTATAGAGAATGTAAACACCAAGAGATGTAGAATGAGTTACATATAAGAATTGCTGCATTTCTTTAACGCAAAATTATTTAGCTCATGGAATCTGCAATATAGCTGATATGGATGAAACATTAATTGATTTTACACAGAGAACCAAACGATTTTTTTGATGAAGTTTTAAGCATAGAATTAAATTACTTGTACTTCCATGGTTTTAAGTTTTTAAATAAAATAAATTATCACAGTATTGTGATGAATGAAAGGAATAGAAAATATTTCATGAATGAAATGCTGCTTGTATATAGAGGCGATTTATATTTCGATGACATCATTTGCATAAATTTCATTTGTTTGCGATGAAGTTTTCAAATATAATAAATTATTGCAGTATTATGATAATTTTTATAATATTACCGAGAAATGTATCGCATTTTGGAGATGATTAAACCAAGCAATTTATAGTTCAATGCCGTCATTTGTATGAAGTTCATTTTTTTATGAAGTTTGAAGTTTTCAAACACAATAAATTAATGTAGTATTGTGATAATTTTAAAGATATTACCGAGGAATGTATTGCATTTCAGAAATGTTTAAATAAAATTGCATTGAAGTTGGAAAGTGTTTCATAATCAATGCTTTATGCATGATTGATCTTTCTTGTTAAAAATGCTCCATTTGTTGGTAAGATATCGCTTCCATAGGCTCAGACACTAGCACATATAAACACACATGCACAGAGATCACAACTAAAATATTTGATTCATGTTTACGGATGTTGACACGTGATTTTCTCTCGAAAAGTCGAAATCAAATTTTTGACCCATCACAATACTTCCCTAAGCACTCTAATATGTATAAAGGGAAACCAGAAATGGAACTTTTATCACTAAGTCACGTTCACCAGTATTGGAACGGCAAAGTTCTTGAACTTTCAGTTCTAAGAGACGACGGTGAACCGCAGAGAGAGACATAACCAGGAAATTTCTGATATCTATTTAAGTTCAGACGGAATATTTCGTGGGACACTTTTGTTTTTAAAAGACGGGACTGCAATGATGTTTCGAAATGAGTTTATTAATAAATTATACACAGTAATTTTATACAGTAATCGTATAAAGAAAGGTTTCCGTTTCTTTCATTTTCTAAAAAAGTTGCGAC
Source organism: Amaurobius ferox (assembly GCA_951213105.1). Taxonomy (NCBI): domain Eukaryota; kingdom Metazoa; phylum Arthropoda; class Arachnida; order Araneae; family Amaurobiidae; genus Amaurobius; species Amaurobius ferox. The sequence goes on from OX578135.1 coordinate 107,605,437, forward strand.
GACATTACTTAGCAAGTTTACTGTGCCGCTTATAAATGTACCATCATTTAAACGTGGTTGCGCCCAGCAAATTTATATTTTTATATTTATTGTAATTATTATTATTGTATGGCAACGTCAAAAATAAATAGAGGACGGCCATCTACAACTATATAAGTTAAAATCACCATGGCTGACATTAACTGAAATCGAGATTCTAGCCAACTGGAACTTGATGGCCTCAATCGGAGCCCGAATTCTAAGGGCCATAGGGTATTAAGATCCGAAACTCAAGGTTCCAAGATCTAAGGCACACTGCAACAGTACGTCTAATTCTACGTACGATTAAGGGGACGGTGGACGTTGAAATTTTTTTAATTTTTTTATTGTCTTAAAAACATGCAAATTTGCGTGAATATTCCTCTTAACATTACTGTATGAAATACCATTATTTTTTTTATTTTGTTATAATTTTGTATTTTTTTTAATTTAATTTTTTTTTAACGAAAATTTGAAAATGGTCCTTGCGTGCCATTTGCTCACATTTTTGATTAATTCTACATTATGATCACTCAAAAACACATTATGAACATATTTGGGTATTCATTTTTAATTCCCTTGGAAAGTTCATTTTTTAAAAATATTTTTCTGCATTAATACTTAATTTTCATCATTTAATTTGGTTCTTATTCACTTTCAATTACCTTAATAAAGTCCAATTATAAAAGGCATACCCAGTTTCATTAAAAAGTATAAAAGGTGTCTTCTTGCCGAATTTTATGCATCTCAAACAAAAATCTCAACAGCATTTTAAAAATGTAAACCCTTTGAAAATTTCGTTTCGAAAAAAATGCATTTGACCTTTTTTTACAGGTGGGACAGCGTCCACCTCAAACGAATAACCTCCTAAAACTACAGGTATTTGACATACCCAATCCCAAACTGTTCGACCCCTTTGCAGGCATTGCCGTCCATGGAAATCGCTGACAGAAACATTGCACCTGCTGCAGCAGGTGCAATGTTTCCCTCATGACGCCAATGCCTGCAAAGAGGTAGAACTGTTTGGCATAGGGTATGTCAAATACCTGTCTTTTGGGGAGGTTATACGTTTGGGGTGGACGCTGTCCCACACGTAAGAAAAGTTAAATGTGTAAAATAATATTATGTATTAAAAAAACAAACTGTTTTTAGTCGATTTTTGCGCATTTCAACGTCCACTGTCCCCATAACACAAGTAAAAAAAATCTGATGTGGGCAGCACATGATTTTCCCTGCAGAATTAAATCCACGTCATCTATATTTTAATTAAATTTAATTCACTTTTAATTCAATTTACGTTCGCATTTGGTATCTGAACTTATTTTCAAAGGTGGGATGTAGAAAATACGAAACAAATTAATATATCTCGAGAAAGACAGTTCTAGTACAATAAGGTTGGTCTTATTACTTTCATCGTTAAAAATCACGTATAAAACAAGCATTTAATGGATATATTTGAGCATACGTAGTTTTTTATTTTAGATTTTGACGATTTTTACGGACCATTTTGGAAAAAGATGCAGGTTATTTTTTTTTAATCATATCAAAATTTAATCAGGACCAGGGAAACCCACAAAAAACTTATCTACCGAATTTTGTGAAATTCGGTCCATTAGTTTTTTTGTTAGAGTGGATACAAAATCTGCACATACAGACACACGGACGTCACGCTAAAAATAGTTTTTTCGTATTCTGGAGGTCTCGAAACGTGTAGATCCTTTGAAAACTCGAGTTGTGATTTTCGACATGATTCCAATACTTTCCCTAAACATTACCATGTATTGCAGGGAAAGTAAAAATCTGATGCGGCAAGCACCTGACTTTCCCTGCGAATTTATATCCACGTTTTCTTCATTTTATTTAAATTTAATTCACTTTTAATTCAATTTTCGTTCTCATTTGATAACTGGACTTATTTTCAAAGGTGGCGTGGAAAAAATACGAAAAAAAAAACTAATATATCTCGAGAACGGCTAGTCCTAGTGTAATGGGGTTGGTCTTATTCTTTTCTTTGTTAAAAATTACGTATTAAACAAGCATTTAATGGATATATTTGAGTATACGTAGCTTTTTAGTTCAGATTTTGGCAAATTTTGCAGGCCATTTTGCAAAAAAAGCAGGTTATTTTATTCCGAATCGTACTAAAATCTAATCAGCACCAGGGTGACCTATCAGTAACATATCTACCGAATTTTGTGAAATTCGGTCCATTAGTTTTTCAGTTAGATTGGATACAAACTTTTGCGGGCCGTTTCGCAAGAAAAAAGGCGGGTTCTTTTATCCTGAATCGTACCCAAAACTAATCAGCACCAGACTCGCCTTCAAGTAACTTACCTACTAAATTTTGTGAAATTCGGTCTATTAGTTTTTTAGTTATAGTGGATACAAAATCTGCTCAGACACACAGACAGACATACAGACACACACACAGACAAAACGCTAAAAATGGTTTTTCCGTATTCTAGAGGTCTTGAAACGTGTAGATCCGACGAAAACTCGACTTGCGATTTTCGACATGATTCCAATACTTTCCCTATACATTACCATGTATTGCAGGGAAAGTAAAAATCTGATGTGGGCAGCACATGACTTTCCCTGCAGACTTATATCCACGTATCTTTATTTTATTTAAATTTTTATTTAAATTTTATTACACACAGACAGACACACAGACACACAGACACAGACACACACACAGACACACAGACAGATATCACGCTAAAAATAGTTTTTTCGTATTCTAGATGTCTCGAAACGTGTAGATTCGTCGAAAACTAGAGTTATGAATTCCGGCATGATTCCAATACTTTCCCTATACATTACCATGTATTGCAAGGAAAGTAAAAAGCGTAAACACGGGATAGGATTACGGCTCCTATATATAGTATACATGCTACATTCAACAGAGTACATCTTGCCGCGTCCATGCCCCAAAGCAAAAATGAAGTTTCTTTCTCGTCCTTTTCTCAGTATCTCGAAAAAGGCAAAATATTCTAAACCACTTTTTTAAATGATTGGAACAAATTTTTGACTGCAGAAACATTTTTTTACGGATAAACTGTGTATCATATATCCCCCTTGTAACATTGAAATTGCACAGACATACGATAGGAAACTATACCGGTTGGAGTCAACTATACTGGACAAAATGCCGTATATATAGGCAGCCCCCATATATAGGGGTCTTAAGATGGGATATAGGGACTTGTTAATATTCCATTAATCTTGTCCGTTCCCTACAGCATGTAGCAGATAAGAAAAATGTCGACTTAAGATGGGATATAGGGACTTGTTAATATTCCATTAATCTTGTCCGTTCCCTACAGCATGTAGCAGATAAGAAAAATGTCGATAAGAAAAAACTCAGAGAAACATTTAAAGAGAGAGATGCACATGAACGATACGATGAAGGACGCAATATTGATTTAGAGCTTATGAAAACTAAGGAGCATCTGCAAAATAAGTAAAAATGTCCAGTGACTGCATGCAGCATGTTCCGAGATCGCATGACAGTGTTACGTCATTGACTGTGCGAGTACGACTATCAGCAAATAAGCAAAGTGTGTTACATATATTTGTAGTTTTATCGTGTGATGTTCAAGTTAAAGTAGCGAATTTATTGAATCGCATCATATAACGCCTATTAGTTTTACTAAATTGTTTAAACTATAGCAATGAGAATAATAAATAATTGTAATTGAAGTAAGTATATTTTGTGACGCCCTTATTAAATTTAATTAAATAGCCCTTAAATTTCTTTAAAGAAGAACTTAATGGTGAGATGTGGAGTGCATCAACGAAAGGTAAGTTAAGAAAACTGAGCAATGATCCCTTGAAGGATAATTTATAAAGTGTTTCAATTTTAAAATTTTACCACATAATTAATGGATATCACAAATATAACATCACAAAAATAATTCCAATATTATTCTGATATTTTACAATCCCATTCTGATATTTTGCAATCTCATTCATTCCATTGTCTCTCATCCTGTCATTTCGACATATTTTTCCATGGACGAGGAGTTGAGTTGTTGGAGTGCTTTCTACAGGACTCTGAAACCAGAGTTGGAGAACTCACCTAAGCATTTCTTGATACAAAATCTTTAAAAAATATCGCATGACCGTTAGAAAAAAGTTTAAAAAAAAACTAGTATCCACTAAAAACTATTTACCAGAAAAAGCTATTTATAATACTTAAGACATGTTTTCAATGATCATGTATGTGATTTTAGAAATATTTTTATTTTATTTCTGACTGAATGGTATACTAATACAGAATCCGATTTATGAGTTTCTAAATTACTACTTGCATTTAACACTCTTGCAGAGACCACTTTGACAATAAAAGACAATTCTGTCCCTGAAAATTCCGTCCCAGTACATCGGTAGATCATCGGCTGGCTAGTACGAAGATCCGTGCTTCGATTCCCGGTTGGAGCACCAAGGACGGTTATTCATAATATAGTGAACAATTTTAGTGATCCATTATATAGTCTATAACAATTGAATACATAACAATTTTTGGTGGTTCATAATATAGTCATACGTAATATTTTAACCATGATAAGAAAAACTGCCTGTTTATTCAACGAAATGTGCAACGTTGGAGAAATCACTTGATAAAAATATTTTTCTGTCTGATCACGTTCTATCGCTTCCACATAGGCAACCAATCCGAATCTCATTACTAAGCGTAGAAGAACTCCAAATGCCCGGAAATAACTGGAAAAATATCGGACATCTATTTTTGCCAAAATTTATTGATCCGTGAAATCTTCTATTTTGAAGTATGTTCTTTCAATAATATTCCGGAATTCAATTATGTGACTTTTGAAACTCTAATTATGTTTTGTAGTTTTTTATCTAACCAAGCAGAGTAATGATTATTTTGAACATATCAAAAATTTAACGTGTCCGTGAAATGTTTGATTTTTATTTGAAAGAACGTGATTCGAATGATGTTCCGGGATTAAGTTAGGAGATTATGGAAACTCTAATGGAGTTTTGTTGTTTTATATTTATCAATCAAAGCACAACTTGTAATTATTTTATCTAACTTTTGTGCATTTGACTCTGAGTGGTTTGTCTCTAGTATAATGAACACAACAAGACACCAAACATCGTTGTTGACTCTGGTGCAAAGGGGATGATTGTTGAGGAACATAAATGCGCCTTAGTATGTGGTAAGTGTGAATAAATACGTTAAAGCCCACATACATTCGTCATAAAATTATAAGGAAATTAATATGGGTTCTGATTTATATCCAGATATCTTGTGGTGTAGAGTGCGTCTCGAGATTCATATTTTATTACGAGATTAATATTATATAACGAGATCAATATAATTTTACATTGTGTATTTCTTGCGAGCAATACGTTGTCAGTTGTAAACAGAATGTGAACACATTGCAAGCCATTTACCATTTTTGAACCGCGGTTTCGATGCTATTCGCAAAGTTCAGGATCTGACATGACTACAAGGCATATTAATATTTCTTGCTTAAATACAGCCTTTTGTTGTCAGAGAAAATTTGTTTCGCTGTTTTAAGTTAGAGGTCTACATGTTTACGAATTTGTACTTGAGCCTAAGGCTGACTCGACCCATGAGCCAGCTTACATTTTTTTTTTAAGGGGACGGTGGACGTTGAAATTTTTTTTATTTATTTATTGACTTAGAAACATGAAAATTTGTATGAATATTCCTCTTAACATTACTATATACAATACCATTCAATTTCTTTCAATTTTGTTATAATTTAGTATTTTTTTTTATTTAATTTTTTTGCAACGAAAATTTGAAAATGCTCCTTGCATGCCATTTGTTAAGATTTTTGATTCATTTTACATTATGATCACTCAGAAACATATTATGAACAAATTTGGGTATTCATTTTTAAATCCCTTAGAAAGTTAAATTTTTAAAAATATTTTTCTGCATTAAAACTTAAATTTCATCATTTTATTAGGTTCTTATTCACTTTTAATTACCTTAATAAAGTTCAATTATGAAATGCATACCCAGTTTCATTAAAAAGTATGAGAGGTATCTTCTTGCCAAATTCCATGCATCTTAGACAAAAATTAAGACGCATGGAGAATTTTAAAAATGTAAAACCTTTGAAATTTTTGTTTAAAAAAAATGCATTTAACCTTTTGCTTACGGGTGGGACAACGTCCATCCCAAATGGACGCCAATGCCTGCAAAGGGGGTCGAACTGCTTGGGATAGGGTATGTCAAATACCTGTGTTTTTGGGAGGTTCTTCGCTTGGGATGGACGCTGTCCCACCCTTAAGCAAAAGGTTAAATGTGTAAAATAATGTTATATATTAAAAAGAAAAAACCTTTTTTAGTCGATTTTTGCTCATTTCAACGTCCACCGTCTCCTTAAGCGTTTTGATTCGAGCCAGGCAGAACAAGATCCGTGTTTTACAAAGTTTTAAGTTCTTCTTTTTGAGCAACTACTTTTGATCAGTTCGTATGCAATGGTGGTCTCAACTATGCAGTGGCAACTCGTGACTTCAGCTATGTGTGAAATCAGACTCAGTGGCGAGATTCCACTTCCAGCTCAACAACGAACATCACCGAAACACATAACGCTACTGGCATACGTGCTGTCAAATGCTATGCAGAAATAACCAAATGAGTCTGAAAAAATTGCCAAATTATAAAAATAATAACTGATTCAGCCAATAACTTTAAGTAAAGCAATGCTTATTTTGCGTCACCCGCGTCACCTCACGAGCTGCCACTACGATCTACGGTTCTTACCCCTTTAGAGAATATACCAGAAATTTCTGAGGCAATCCTATGTTGCATGGGAATCTATGGAAAACAATTGATGATCTTTAAATAAAGGCTTTATTAAGTAAAATATTAAATTTTGCAATACGAAAATGAATTGATATTGTTATGTTATTCATATCATAACTGATTGACAGATAAGTACTTTCTTTTTTGTAAACAACAAACCAATGTGCATTATGTGTGCTGAGTTTGGCAAAAGTACCCCCCCTCAGAAGGTATAATTTTTGGCTTCAACGATACGTTTCGAAGTTCTCCACAGAAAATTCCTATCATCGCCGTATTTAAAGAAGGATATTTTTATTCAACGACTGCGTATTGCTGACGCAAACATATTACGTGAAAGTTTCATCTGCCACGTCACATTCGTTCGTATTGACACAGAAAAGCAATTCGAAACTCATTTCTAAGCGACGGGGAACTCAACATAACAAGATACGACGGATACAATTTCATATCTACATTAATTTTTGCCACGATCGGGGTTTTAAGTAAAGATTTGTCTTCCCGATTTCCGAAGTTTATAATAGTATTTCAGATTTTATCTCAAAGATTTTATGACAAATTAAATATTTATATTTCATGTACAGCTTTCCTGTCTGTATTAAAATATCTACTTTCATATTGATGTTATTTTTATCACGTATTTCGGAAACATATAAACACTTTACAGAATCCAGGGAATAATTCAAATAATTGCGGTAGAACAATACCTGTTATATTTATATGTGTCCATATTTGGTATAATAATATCCAACTAATATTTTACTCGTATAAAAATAGTTCCAAAACTGTTTGTTCATAATAAATCAGAGTATAACATTATAGAAGAGTTCAATTTTTATGGTTTCGAAATAAGCTGTTGTTTATATACCTTTTCATACGCTTATACGTCGTCAGATATTAACAGTATTTCCTTTTATGTTGATGTTATTTTCATCACATATTTCGGAAACAAATAAACATTTTACAGAATCCAAGAAATAATTCAAATAAATGCGGTAGAATAATAGCTATTATAATTATATTTTTTGCATAAAAATATATAACTAGTATTTTATAAAAATAGTTCCAAAAATTCTTGTTTATCATAACGTAGAGTTTCACATAATAGTAGAAACCAACTTATGGTGTCGATATCAATTAGCCGTTGTTTTTATACTTTTATACGTTTTAGGATTTTATAAGGTTTCTTGATTCCTAAATGAGGAAAATGTGTCAACTTTAATACTTCTTCCTTGCATGTCTGAAGAATCACGACTTTGTTTTCATTCTATATATTGTACCTGAAACTCTTAAGACTTTCTTGTACTTTTTAGAATTTTGTCGATACATTTGGGTAGGGAGTACGATGACATGTTGCTAACTTTCAGTATTTTGACATTAGAACGACGGAAGCGGTCATTTTGACCGCATAAGCAGTCATTTTAACCGCTGCCGTCGATCTAGGAAGATCGTTGAATCGTTCTCTTATTAAAAAACCTAGAATAATTTTCAACTGTGTTATCTATAACTTTAAGAAAATAAGAAAAGTCATAAAATTTCATTGGGTTGTGATTAACCGCTTCCGTCGAATCAGTGTTAAAGCAGTAAGATATCAGTTAGTTTAAATATCACTGTCCTCAACAAATATGATTAAAATATGTACAGTACGCTGTTGTAATAATTTCTATAGTGCATCACACGGATCGTTATCGTTGTCACAACTGCGTCTTATATAAGCATTTTTAGGCAGTCATCTTTACAGTTGCCATTCAGTGCTTTTTGCCATATTTTAAACAGTCTTTAATGTTTTAAAGTTACAATTCATTGAATTTTGGGTTTTATTATTTTTTCTTCTTTATCCCTCAGAATTGCATGTTGCACAATAACTTATGTTTGAACTATATATGGCTGTAGCATTTATTATCCTAAGAGGCCATACTTTCTAGTCTTGTTTTATACTTGTTAACTTTTACTAGGAGAAAATCTTTATCTCATTTTTTTCCTATCAAATGTATCTTATTTTAGTGCATTGTTGCGTAGAAATAACATTTATGCATGTAAAACACTTTTCCTTCGAAATTATATTCTACGTGATCAAAGAAGCTAAGAAGTATGATGTAACGTATATTCCAGCATATATTTGTTCTTACGTACATCAAAAATGTAAGCACCATACAAAGAAATGCAGTTTTGTGATGCAAAAGCATGCGTAATACAATATAAAATGCGTATTTAGTATAGCGAAAGGTATTCAAACCGATTTTTTTGAAAAACTTATAAAACAATTGATCATGTTTGTGTACTTAGTTGAAGACTTTTCATCCTAACCATTTTTTATTATTTGAAATTTGAACGGTTCAAATCTATCTGAAACAAATAACGATCAAGTGCTATTTAGAGCTTAGTTATTCACTTTTATAGATTACAGAACTGCCTTGAAAAGTATTTTATATCAAGTTCAGAAGCAATGTTTCCAAGCATTTAAGTTCTGATGTTTTAAACTAGAATATTGAATTAAGGAGCTGAAATGAAATCAATTTTTATATTATTTTTTTCTACGGAGATCATTTTATGGTCTATATAAATCCATTTATTGAGCTGATAGTGCCGGTTTCCTCCTTTCTAGCATTCGATAATCTTAAAATTCGGCACGAAGATTAGTGGCACGATATTAATGGTAAAATTAAAATATAATAATATATAATCTTGTAGTGGTAAGGGAAAGGTAAGCTGTGATCAAAGCATAAAATCATTTAAAAGAAAGGAGTAGAGTTTTAGTGGGAGGATCTGAACGAATATAAAAATTCCAACGCATTTTGAAGTTCACTACGGAAAAGATGGAGGGAATAATATCAAGAATTGACATTATTTTAGCTGTCGAAAAGTATTGGACATATTTTGAAGTTTTGGAATAATTAGTGAGCAAAAAATATCTTAATCGTATTTCAGAGACACATCAGTCTAATCATAATACAGTATTAAACAATAGATTCTCCAATTTATTAAGAAAAAGCGTGTAGTAATAAATTATGGGAATTGAAAATATGAAAAAAAAACATATGGCTGAATAAAAACTCGGCCGTATGAAAATAGTGAGAACAACACCAATTATTTCAATTTTACAATTAAAAGTGAGATAAAGACGATGGCACGCAAAATATAGTATTCGTTATTTCTTACATGTGAAAAAAGTAATGAATGTTCATATCTGAAAATGAACAAATTGAAGGGAAGGGAATGAACATAAAAAACAAGAATAAAAATGTTTGGATGATATATTTATATAGAAATCGGATGCATGAAAACTGTGATACGAAATATTTCAACGAATATTTCAATACGAAATACTTCAATTTTACAATCACAAGGAAGGGGGAGATAGATGATGGTAAATAAAGTAGTATTCGGTATTCCTTACAGATAGGGAAAAGTAATGAATGGACATATCTGATACAATTTTCACAAATATATCAGCTTAATCTTAATATAGAAAGGAACATGGATGTTTTATATCGATTAAAATCAGGGAATATTAATAAAACGTAGATTGTTTAAAAAATGTGATAAAAAATATTTGAGTGGAATGTCATCAATCTGGACACAAAAATTATAAACTACCAAATTTTAGACAGCTTTGCAAAAAAATCGACCTAACCCAAATAATGATCAATTAATGAGAATGTTTTAAGTTGATTATAAAATCGGATATTTGTAAATTAGGTATGGCGCAGGTGTAAATTAAAAAATAAGAACAATATTCAATTAAGTATTCGGGAGTATTAAATATTCGGGCTTCAGGAGACTACGAAAAAATATTGATTTTTTTTTCAATCACTGGAGAACGGTAGGAAAAAGCCATGATGTACTTTTTATCTTAGTTATGTGAAAAGTAACGAACTAGCATATATGAAACAAATTTCAGGCATGCATCAACTCAACCCATATACAGCAAAAGTACCACGGATCCTTTAGTATAATTAAAATTAATTCAAAATTGCCCAAAAATCATTTAGAGAAGGTGTGTTCGTAGGAGTATTTATGTACTTACAGTTCCTATTAAGCAATCTTTTATAAGATTTACAAGTTACAAATTTGTTATTTAATTGGCTAACAAATGAAAGCAAAAACATAGTTTTTTAAAGTGCACTTCATTATTTACATGCAACGTATCTGAAAAATACTCTAATATTCAGCATATTATCAAATGCTAAAATTTGTTTATTTTATATATATTAATAAAAGAGAAGCTGAATTTTAAACTCTTTTTTTAACTGTCTCTTAGAAATGATTATTCGTATCATCATTGTTATAAACGAATTATACCCAATTTAAAAGGGATTACATACTAAAAGGCTAAAATTCTATAGCGGGCTCAAGGCGAGCAGACCCCATAATTTTGACACTCAAAAGAATATAAATGCATCCCAAAAAACAATGAAATGCCAATTTTTATGTCGCTACGATTAGTGAAACCATGTTAGGGAATCAAAGATTTAAAACGCGACAAATATATATACTCCATATGAATTTAGTTAAAAGGTTGCCATTTTATTTAACTAAAAACTATATTGCACACGTTAAAACGTTGAATAGCAACACTGATTTATTAAAATTATTTATCTCAATACAAAATGTCCTCCTCTCCTCTTAGGAACAATGAAGTTAAACTATAAAATTCCTTTATTTGAACATATTTTAACCAATTTTATCAAATTTTATTTTGGCCCGATAAAATTCTCTATAATTACTATATATAAAATTTTGTAAAAAACGAGCATGGCAGCTTATGCCGTGTTACATAAGAACGGGTATATAGGCTGAAGCCGATTACAATAGGTCTGTTTTTAGTATTGATAGGATAAAAACACACCTAAAACGAGAGGTGTAAGAACATATAGCAGAATAATACAAAAATAATACAGATAGGTAGTCGCGTTGGGTATCAAAACTAGGATGTAGACACATTAGACCTATACAAAAAATACTATTTCAGTATTTTTGCATTGTTTTTTGTTTTGAAAAAGTATAGAACGGAAACGATTGATTTTTTTGGATTTATACAGGACCAATAATAGACAGAAAAATGCAATTGGTAATGGGAATTTGATTAGGAAAGAAAACATTTAAAAACATGAACGAGTTTGAAATAAATTTTAATGCGTGAAAATGTTTCAGAGATGCATCATAAGTCTCGCAATATACTGCAAAAACACAAGGTTGTAGATTTCCATTCGAAAACAAAGGGCCTGACACAATGTCTGTGTTCAAATTCAGCAAATTTTGAACATTTCGAGTGAAGATGTCAAATAAAAGGAACTAGCATAATTAAGATAAAATAAATTTTTAAATTGTGTACTCTAACTATGGAATTTTTATTATGGAACTCTTAATGAACAGCATGCATTAATGTTATTTTGTATTATGATTTTGGGGTTTCTCTAGCTTAAAAATTGAGCATTACGGAAAATGTAAACACTTCAGACGCTTATACCCTAAATCTAGTTAATACAAATGTATAATTTTTTCTTGTTTTATCGGAAATATGGTCCAAATATATTGTGTTTTAGTTTGGCAAAGATTTATCAATCACATGCTTTGTGTTTAGCCAATTATTGAAAGAAAATTAAAATGGTATGGATGTATTTTCTAATGCCATTTAACGCTTTCATTTCTGCATGTGTTGAACTAATTTCTTAACGTTTTCACCTTGGCATACATTAAACCAATTTCATATTTTTTGTAAAATTATTTATAAATGGCACTTCGCTGTTTTATTCCTCAGATATGCCTGAAAAAATGATTTTGTATAGTGAGAACACAGACTTTTACACTTCTGTTTAGGATAATTAAATTAAATATTTTAATGAAATGTTTTGAATAGCAATGTCATTTAGAATCAATGTCATTTAGAATACTATAGAAATTGGCACATAATTCCAAATTATAATTTTCTTTATATTATGTATTCTGTATGAAAAACAAGTTGTGAGGTCCAAATAACCTGTGGATTATTATTTCCCCCAGTTTGCATTATAATTTATGTTTACTTAAGCTAACGACCCTAATTGGTTAAGTGGTTAGACGAATTATCCACCTAATCAGCATTTTTGAGTTCCTACTGTAGAATAGGAATATGTTTCGGATCATGATAGTTTCAGGGGCTTCTTAACGAGTAGTCAAGACTGTAGTCATAACAGGAGAGTGAGTAGAATGTTCTTGGAATGAAAGAAGAGTTCTTGAGAAGACGATGAAAGAATCGAGTAGTGAGTAGAAGGACATCCCCATTCGATACAATGATGACTAAGAAGAGTCTAGCATTCGGGGTGTGACCGCAATAAGGTGCGCAGTAACATAATGCAGGGATAAGCTGTTTTAATAAGCAGGGATAAGCAGTAATAAATTTTGAAAATGCATATCCATGTAAGCATTATCTCCAATCTAGTATATTATAGTAGCTTGTATATGTGTCATTTATTCTGGGCCTGTGCAATAACAATTAGTATATATGTTGTCTAATGCTTAAAACAGCAAGCTGCTGTATTTTTTGGGACGTCCCCAATAAACTGAGTTAAATTTTAAACTGTGCCGTACTGTGTTATTGTCCTTGCACCTAAAGGTCGAAATATCAAGAATTCTAAAGTTTGAGTTAAATCACTTTATTGACAGAAATAAGTATGGATATGTAATACCGCAATATTAATATACTCTTGAGCAGAATAAAGTAATCAGAAAGAACCGAGAAAGGCAGTTACTTTACAAGGTATATTGCTAGTTAAAATAAAATACAAAGGCGGTTCACCGAATGCAAGTATAATCCGGTGTTCGTCAATCGGTCATTAATAACTAAAAATTATAAATTTAAAAAACTGTCCACTTTACTTAAATCATATAATACGTGTTAAAATAATGCTCTAAATACAGTCCCTAGCACTTAAAAATAAAAAAAAACATTCATGAATAATAAAATAATAATTAAGTAAATATATACTTACTAATGTATGCATTGAAAATTACAGGTTTCAGTTGCTTGAGATAAACAAGAAAGATGAATCATGCATAAAGCATTGATTGTGAAACACTTCCCAAATGAAATAACATTTTATTTAAACATCTCTAAAATGCGATACATTCAGCAGTGAAATTTTTAAAATTATCGCAGTCCAATAATTTATTTCGCTTACAGACTTAAAACTTCGTCAAAAAAGTCGATGCTATAAAATCGCCTGCTTCTCTATGAAAAGTCAATGAAAATTTCATTCATATGACTTGTATTCCAAACTCCAGAACTAAATAGTTTTGCGTTAAAAAAATTCAGCAATTCTTATACAACTCATTTTAAAATTGATTTGTTTGCATTCTGAATGCTTTAAAATTAGACTTCGTTGTAGAAATAATCAAAATTTAAAGATTATATAAAATCAAAAATATTATAATTGCGTAGGCACAGAATTTAGATACACAAATAATATGCAAAAATAAATTAGTTTTAGGACGGATGCAACATTAATATGAATATAAGAGCTCCTTAAAAATAACGATTTTCCTTAAGCGAAGATGGATGCCATATTTTACTTTGCAATGAGTCATATCTATTCATATAATATGGGTTGAAGACCCAGACCACACGACCAACCCTAAGGCTTATGGCAGCTTAATGTGTGGCCGGCATATAATATGGGTGTAAATTATTATTTCTATCTTTATTTTAAAAATGTCTTCACATATTTTGATGAATTTCTTTTACACATGATTATTACACGTGATAATTTGAATATTTCTTAAAATTTTCAAAGCAATTTGTAAATTTTAACCTCGCTTAAAAATTTTTGAAAAATTATGTCCCATGGGGTTCAATGTAATCCATTATTTCAATATGGGTTAGATACAAAACTAATTAGGTGATATTATCGTTTTACATTTCCATATATCCCACAGACCGTCTCAACAACATACTGAAATTTCATTTTGATAAAATCATTTTTACAGCAGTTTTCGTGCGAACGAACAGACAGACAGAATAAACAAAGTCATAAACATTTTACAACAGTGTTGAAAAGTTTTAAAAAGAATACTTTCTAGTTAAATTGGCCAAAAAAAAATACTTAGTATTACTAAAGCACTTCAGCCAAGTTATTCGAAGAGGTTATAAAACAATTTATCTTCTGTATACTCTCGGTGCTTTCAGGTTAATTTTCTCTTTCTTTTTTAGTATTGGATGGTAGAAGATTTCCGTTTACGATTATCAGCGAATAAAAACCCAGAATGGCTTGGTAAATAGTGATGGATTTGAAAGATGACAGAACGATTTCAAAAGTATTTCAAATTGAATTCGAAAAGGATATCACTATTTTCCTTTTTATATTTGTTTTTAATTTCTATTATTATATAGTATGGAGAAAGTATTGCTTTGAAAGAAAATAATAACATTCGACAAGTTAATGAATAAACAAATTTTAAGATCTGAACACATTTCGAACGCTGTGAAATATATCTCTGTTTCTACTGTTGTGA
The DNA here is from genome assembly GCA_951213105.1 of Amaurobius ferox. Classification (NCBI taxonomy): domain Eukaryota; kingdom Metazoa; phylum Arthropoda; class Arachnida; order Araneae; family Amaurobiidae; genus Amaurobius; species Amaurobius ferox. The sequence continues at coordinate 107,620,756 of OX578135.1, forward strand.
AATTGTATGTTTAATTGGTAGATGCACTATGTCCAAAACATGAACGAGATTTATATTTCTAAATTGTCATAACTAATAGAAACTGAGAAGTTATCATTTCAAGCATAAGATTTTCATTTTTAACACTTCACATCATTGTTGAAAAGTGTTTATGACTTTGTTCATTCTGTCTGTCTGTCTATCTGTCCGTTAGCACGATAACTGCCGTAAAAATGACTTTATACAAATTAAATTTTAGCATGCTGTTTAGACGGTCTGTGGGACCTATGGAAATATAAATGAATAATGGCACCCAATTAGTTGTGGATTGCACCCGGGTTGAAAAAATGAAATACATTAAACCCTATGGGACCTAATTTTTCAAACATTTTTTAAGCGGATTAAAAATTCACAAATTGCTTCGAAAGTTTTAGAAAATATTTAAATTATCCCATAAAATATATTAAAAAAAATTCAGCAAAATATATTTAGAAGTTTTTAAAATAAAAATTAAAATAATAATTACACACTTTATATGGAGAGATCACGTAACCCACTTCAAAATAAAATATTGCATCCATCTTGTCTCAAAATCGTGATTTTTAGAGTTCTTTTTAATTCATATTTAGTGTTGTATCCGTCTTAAAACCGCTTTATTTTTGCTTAAATTCTGTGCATCTACATATTTAAACAACTCAATTATAATATAGTTGAGTTTAAATGATCATCCAAATTTGATTATTTCTACAACAAAGCCTAATTTTCACTTTTGGAGATTGTAAACACACCAAGTTGTAAGATGAGTTGTATAAGAATTGCTGTATTTCTTTAACGCAAAATTATTTAACTCATGGAGTCTGCAATACACCTGATATGAATGAAACATTCATTGATTTTACGCAGAGAAGCAGACGATTATTTTTTCGATGAAATTTTAAGCATAGAGTTAAATTACTTGTACCTCCATGGTTTTAAGTTTTTAAATAAAATAAATTATTATAGTATTGTGATGAATGAAAGGAATGGAAATATGTTTATGAATGAATTGCTGCTTTTATAGGGAGAGCCAGGCGTGTTATATTGTGATGACGTCATTTGAATAAATTTCATTTGTTTTTAATGAAGTTTTCAATATAATAAATTATTGTAGTATTATGATTATTTTAAAAATATTACCGAGGACTGTATCGCATTTTAGAGATGCTTAAATAAAATTGCTTTGAAGTTGGAAAGTGTTTCATAATCAATGCTTTATGTATGATTGATCTTTCTTGTTTTATCTGCAGTGGAAGGCACGTGTTGCCTCTGTCGTATTTTTAAACTCATTATTACTTTCTTCATATATATATATATATATAATGTATAAGGAAAGGATTGTGACGGGGTCGAACTTTATAATTCGCGTTTTTGACGGGAGAGAACGTTTCAAGCATCTCTGAACACGAATCGGACATTTTTGAGGTGATTGAGGTGAAGTGTGTGTGTGAAAGTATGTGTATATGTGTGTGTGCCGATGAGTCTGTGGAAACGATAGCTCACGAACGAATCTAGCGATTCGAATGAAATTTGGTACAAAAGTTACAGTCTGTGAATACTGGAAGCCAATTGTTTTAAAATACAATCAGTTGTTCAAAACCTCCTTAAATTTTCGAGTAAAATTTTGAAAAAAATCACCAAAAAATCAATACCATTAATAAATATTTCTTACGTAAATTTTCCTTAGAAAACGAATGACATAAACTTTAGAATGCAAGTATGAACCGTTTTGGAGATATTGCACATTTTTCAAATGCATTTATAAAAAAAAACTCATAAATGAAAAAAAAATTAACTGTTGAGAAACATGCTCACTTTTCATATGTAATATCATGCGATAAATTTGGTGACACCATTCTCGTGGATCTAGCTCGTTCCATTCATGAGAAAAGGTACTTTGAGTAATACTTTTGTATTTGAACACCAATACTCATTTAATTCTATAAGAATAACTTATTTCTCGTCCATAACGCTTGACGAGATTTTGGCGACGGATTTGGGGGAATGTCGCCAACTTAGCAACTTTTTTAATTGTTGCCAAATTAACGGAAATCTCGTCAAATGGATAAATATGACACTAATTTAAAGAAAATGACGACGAATTGACGAAAATTCAATATATTGGAAAGAATATAAGTGTCTACTACTAAATTTTATATATTTCTTGTTTAAGATAGTGATGCATGTCTCAGCATGTAGTCCATGGACATTTTGGGAACTACAATCGGATCAAAAATGATTTACGCATATATTTAAATTTTAAAATATTGTTAATGGAAAAATATATTTTTAATACATAATTTGAAATTTCGATTTCACATCAATTCTATTATTCACAGAGAGTAAAAATATTTAGCTCAAAATCAGATATTTCAAATTAATGCTAACACTCTTAAGCAACGAATCTGCCAAACAAAAGATCCAGTGTTATTTCTAATGCTTTAATGCTTTTGACTGAATGAATATCCCTTGCGATAGTAGAATTAAATGTCACCATCTATATATGCTAATTAAATTAAATCTAACCATCCATAAATATCAAGCAAATTACCTCTCCACGTCTAAAATTTCTTTTTTATGCAAATAGAAATATTTTTCCTTGTTAAACTGAATCTTTTATTTATCTTACAAGACAGTGTTAACGTTATCCAAATATTTTTATTCTGAAATATTTTATTTATTTCACAACTTCTTGCATAAACGCACACCTATTTCAAATGAAATATTGAGATGAGGAGGTGACGCCGCATATATTTTTCATCCATTTATTTTGAGATCCTTGAACGTTAAGACGTTTTTGAAGGGCAGGTGCATTGAACTTTGCGCCACTTTATATTATTTAGACTTCACATTTTACTTTCCCAAAAATGCATTTTATATGTAAACGGAAAGTAATGTGAATGAATTAAAACTAAAGTTCTATGATTTTCATTTACTCGTATTTATATGCTTAGAACATTCTTGAGCGCAAATAAGCAATTTATATTCAATTCTGCTAAATCACTTTTCGATCAAATTAAAAATCTATATATTTTTGAAAATGTATCTTACGAAAAAGTACTTTTCAGAATTTAAACCATCTGACAGTCAGTGAGACAATCTGCAGAAAATTTGAGGAAAAAAGTTTTTTTTTTCCGAAGTTACCAAATACATAAAGTAAGGCTACTATACGAAGGCAAAAACTTCGGGGCAATTGATTTGAAATTTTACACAATTCAACCGCAATGTGGGCAAAGTTAGTTGTTATCGATCTGTCTTATCTAAGTAACTATTTATTTAACAGATTGAAATCACATTTTGTACAAATGTTGCCTGTTACAAGGTAAGATTATAAAAGTATGTCGAGATTTTTTTAATTGTAGCTTCCTGATGTGACAATAATGAGTACATGCACATTTTACACTACACTACGAAATATCATATTCGGTTTTCTCTTAATCTGCTCGTCTGAAGCAAAATTTTGTACAGATGCAAGCTACTTCATGAATGAGAAAATAAGTCGTAATTTTTCACCCGTGTCATGTGCTGTCGTGCGCAAAATGTGCAAGGAAATTTTGCATTTTTTTAATATGTTAAAACTATCCCAATAATTATATATATATATATATACATATATATATATATATATATATATATATATATATATATATGCTGGGCAATTGTTAAGGACGGATCACAAATTGCAATGTTGCACAACATTATGCGAGGGTGGAAGCCCAGCATGATAAAATATTTCTGCCACACTATTCGGACATTAGAACAAAGATCACTTATTGTTCTCGAAAATGCAGAATGTTTTGAAGCGTCTGAAAGGAAAAAAGTGTTCATTTGATGCTGTTTACGGAGAAATGGAAAAATGCATATAAAGGACTGTAGGCACCTATGAGAAAGGGATCGGTACGGGATATGTTCACCACGGAGTGCGAAGCAACATTCCACACATCTTGACATGCTTTGCACAACATTATACAGCAGCTGCTGAGGCAAAATTTCCCACTCCCTATGTCAGTGCACGGATGAGGGTGTTCTTGATCGTTGGAGAATATTTTAGTCCAGCAAGTCGCTTCCCCAAAACATCCCAAAATTTTCAATGGGGTTCAGATCTGGAGAATGTGCTGGACATACGAGGCATTGAATACCCTCGCTGACATTGAATACCCTCGCTAGATAATTCTGAACAGCGAGTGTTCGATGACATGGTGCGTTGTCGTCCATGAAAACACCGACAGTAACGCGGAAAAGGTGAACGTGAGGCAGTAGAACTTCATCAATATATCGTTGGCTAGTCATAGTCCCTATTACAACCACATGTAGGGGCGTGCGGCCATTGATCCTGATGGCGGCCTATACCATTACACTGCATGTTAGATATCAGTCCCTTTCCTGGATATTTTCTGGACGATAAGCAGTACTACTCTCACGCCAGATGAGTTGGCGTCTACAATACGATGACAGACTGAACCTACTCTCATATGATAATAGTACACAAGCCCAGTCCTATTAGGTCCAGTTGCGATGCTCACGACACCATTGCCAACGGGAGGTACGGTGCAGATTGGACCGTGAGATTCACATAACAGCTCTGCGGGCTTATAGTCCTCTTTCTCCCAAACGTCTGGCTACAGTTTTTCGGAGTCCTGTGATAGCAAGATACGGATTTGACACTTGCTGAGCTGGGGTGCGCCGGTCTCTTTTTGCCGATAGGACAATGTACCTGTCTCCTGCAGGCGTCGTACTTCTAACACGACCCCCCCCCCCTCCGTGACGCTTGCTACATTTTCAGTTGTTTTAATAGCTTGCCACAGCCCTGAAACAACTCTATGGGTGATGTCGAACTTCCTGGCAACATCTGTTATTTTTCGTCTTTCTTTGATCTTTCCAATAATACGGCCACGCGTAAAATCATCTAAGTGATATCTGGAAGACATGTCGAAAATTTCAAGTTCGTCAATTAAATCTTTCCCGTAAAACTTTCATTTGGAACAACAACTGTCCACACGCGTGAAATCCCTTAAATCTCTTATCAGCGCTGTCACGTGACGAACAGGCGTGGAAATGATGAATTTGCATACGCACACCTCTTCTTACTGTATTCCACACTTATTCTAATTTTCCACATTTTTCAGCCTTTCATTTTGTGGTTGGTATATGGGTGATAATGTCATCTGTCCTTATCAATTGTCCGGCAGTGTATATATGTTATTTAAAAGTGGAACTTTTTACACAGTCGTAACAATATTTTCTCATGGTCAGACATTATGCTGTCATCCGAATGATATTATAATTAATCCTAACAATATTAATTACTTGAAGTACAGAACAGTATGGATAGAAAAGTAACGAAAAGAAATTGTAGATGAGAAATGCAATCTAGCATCTTGAGGAGACATCCACAATTTAGGAGATGAAGAAGGTGAAGGTCCGACTAATTTCAGATATGCTCAGTTTGTGTCATTTGCTTGTCATGAGATTAAAGAGAGCTAAAACAGTTTTTGACAAAATTTCATAAAATTTGATAAATGAGTGACTTGTGGGTTTTCCTGGTTCTGATTAGACTTTGGTACGATTTGGGTTAAAGAACCTGCCTCTTTTTGTGACATGGGCAGCAAAAATCTTCAAAATCTAAAATTAAAGACTACGTGTTCTCAAATATTCAATTAGATGCTTATTTCATTCGTAATTTTTACGGTGAAGATATTAAAACCAATCCTCTTTCTCTAGGAATAGCCGTTCTTGAAAATTTTTCCAGTTACAAAACGAAAACTAAACTTGAATTATAAGTGCAAATTCAGTGTCATTTAAAATAATTCTAGGTGTTATTTTGTGCAATTAAACTCAATTTAATGAATAATAATTGAAGAAATAAAAAATAGAACGTGAATATGAGTCTGCAGGGTAAGTCATGTGCTGCCCACATCAGCGTTTTCTATTTTAAACTTTTTCAAGTAGTATATGTTAAAATTAGAGACAGTTTTTCAAGTATAATAATTTTTTAATAAAGTTAATAAAAGTTATTACTTAATGAGGTGTGTACAATAAAATTAATTTCTTAATATAAGATTTTTACCCTTTTAGAATTCACACAAAAGATATAATGCATCATTATGTATGCATCAATATCCTTGCACTATTATGTATTAGTTAAATCATAATGCATCATTATTAATTCCCATCATATGACAATCTGAAGATCTAGTACAAAAACACAGTGAAATTTCTATTCGTATATAATATTACTCACTATCCGAAAGGCGTTTACCTTCTTGCTTAAACATTGAAATTTTCACAGCATATCACAACCAAATGACATTCCAATGTTTGTTAAATAAAGTTTAATTTGGTAAAAGAGGATCTCCAGTTATTCTATGACGTTAAAGTTTCATTTATCATCTCACGATCTCCAATGTCCAACTGCTTGTAATGAATTACAAACCGGGATTGACTTCTAGTGAACGTAAAATAAATCGAAATGTTTTTGACGGCTTTATCTATTTGCAGACAATCTAATTGGTTTTGTAAAAGAAATTGTATTTTGACGATAGATGATTTTCCAATTAAATAGCGTAATTAAATTACAGTATTAATGGGATTTCTATTTTTATTTGACCGGGGTATATGAGTCCTAGTTGAACTTGGAAAAAGTCTGACTTGGATATCATAAAGTATATATAGAACCGTTGCAAAACTTGTTTATATCTAAACAAACATCCGTCTGCTGCATGCAGATTAGTTGTCTCCTATAAATGTTATGAGGTTGTACACCAAAATATATTTGTTTACTTTTTAAGATGTAAACAGGTATATATATATATATCGTTACCTTTGTGAAAATGGACGTCCTTGATACTTTGGTTTATCGAGTTTATTTTTCCTTAAAAATGTATATGTCTTTATTATATTACCATATTTCGTGGAGATTATTTAAATGTCTATTTGGGGATGATTAGATTTGTTATAGTAAAAGGGTTAGCATTTTCAAATTGAAAAACGAAATGTAATATATTATTGACATATAAAAAACATCATTGAATTCGAATTTTTAGCTTCAGGAATCTATTGGTGTGAGCTCAAACCACCAGTTTTATATAATAAAATATTAGTTTCTAATGATTATAATCGTTTAATGTGGAGTATTTAGTGGAAAGCAGCAATATTTCTAACGGATTTCTTGTAGCGAATTTTTTAGCGGAAAACAACATTATTTCTAATTGTCAAATTCTTTGCCAAGAAAGCTCCAAATGTTAATGTACAATTCAATTCTAAAAACATTCTAATCTAGATCTAGTACAGCAAGTCAAAATTATAAACGAAGCATCCGACTTCAATTGCACAATTTCTGCCGCAGAAGATATCATTCGATAGGAATTAAAGCCTTCTACAAATATCAATATTAAAAATTTGCATAAATGATCATTTTCATAGCTTTTTGGCACTAACTCCGAAATCTTCAAGGGAAATTCCCTATGATCATTACATATTCGTATTCACCGAAAACTGCTTTCATGCAGATTACAAAAGAAATAATAGAAATAAGGACCGAAATTTACTGAGAAAATCCTTAAAAACCATTAAGAGTTCATCTAAAAATTTAACTTTGCAGAAGAAAGGGCGATTTCTGATCAAATGCCCTAGTCCAGTGTCTAGAACTAATAGTGTGCCGACCGCCTATACCTTCCAATGCTGGAAGATGTTCCTGAAAAGCCGCCTCCGCCAGACGGCGTTGGTCTCGAATAAGCGGTCTAAAGCGGAGGAGTTAACATTGAAACTAAAAGGAATTTATTGCAAATAAAATGACCGATATCTTTCGAAATAAATGAAGAATTTGTGTGAAATTTGGTGAGATTATTGTAAGTGGTATACACAAAAGTCATTTGATTTTCAGAGAGATTGAGCTAGGGATATATTCGTATTTTTAAAATTTTATTTAACTTGATCTGGTGTTCGTTCAAACCTTTGAGGTCCAAAATAATCAGGTTCATTTATCACAGTAACGTGAAATTCGTTCTGACGTTTCCTCTTGTGGTACATTTCACTTCTTTCGATTTTGAAGCTTATCGGGCTAGTCCGTCCTGGGTCCGCCATAGGACTTTACCTGGTTTTAGAAAATAACTCGAATATCAGAGAACGTTGGAAATATAAGTTTAATATATCATTTTCTTTTGGGGTGTATTTTAATTCTTTCAATTTTGAACCGTACAGGGTTAGCCCGTCTTAGGCCCGCCTTAGAAACTCACCCGTTTTCGCAGTATAACTCAAGAGCAGGTGTATCTAAATCTTCGAAGTTTAGAATATCCTTGCCATTTGCTGTATATTTGAACTCTTTGGATAAAAGATCTTATCGGGCTAGCCCGTCCTGAGCCCAACAAAAGGAGTATATCATTTTTTGAGAATAACTAAAAATTCGGAGCATCTAGAATGCATAAATTTAATATGTCATTGTCCTTTGGGGTCTATTACATTTCATCGCATTTCGAACCGCATCGGACAGACTAGCCCGTCTTGGGCTCGTCATAGAAATTTACTAGCTTTTAAAAAATAACTCGATCAATCGGAGTATCTAAAAAATGTAAATTTAGTATATCATTTCCATTTGGACGGATTTTAATTTAGATTTTGAACCTCGTCGGGCTAGCCCTTCTTGGTTCCGCTGAAGAATGCATTCGTTTTAGAAAAAATAACTCGAGAACCTAAGTAGCTGAAAATTCCAAATTTAACATGTCGTTGGCTTTTGGAGTATATCTAAGTTTCTTCGCATTTGAACTTTATCGGGGTAGTCCGTCCTGGACCCGACATAGGAATGGACCCGTTTTTTAGAATACCTGGAAAATCGGGGAAACTAGAAAATATAAATTTAGTACATCCTTATCTTTTGGGGATTATTTTAATTCCTTTGTTTTTGAACCGTATCGGGCCAACCCGTTTTGGGCCCGCCTTAGAAATTCACTTTTTTGGTGGAATAACTCTAAAGCCGGAGTATCAAAAAGTTTCAAGTTTTGAATGTCGTTGTCATTTGCGGTATGTCTAAGCTCATTGGATTTAAAACCTGATCGGGCTAGCCCGTCCCGATCCCAACAAAAAGAATGTACTCGTTTTTTAAAAATAACTCCAAAACTGTAGCAGCTAGAATATCTAAATTTAGTATATCTTTGTTTTTTAGGGCATATTTTATTTCTTTGGATTTTGAACCTTATCAGACTCGCCCATCTTGGGCCCGACATAGTGATAATGTACTCATTTTACGAGAATAACTCGTAAATCGGAGCAGCTATAAAATCTAAATTTAGTATATCAATTTCTTTTGGGGTTTATCATAATTTATAATTTGAACCTCATCGGGCTAGCCCGTCTTGAGTCCGTCTTAGGAATGCGATCGTGTTTGATGAATAACTCGAGAACCGGAGTAGCTAAAAATTCCAAGTTTAGCATGTTATTGTCTTTTGTGATATATTTCATTTTTTCGATTTTAAACTTCATTCAGCTAGCTCGTGCTGGGCCTGCCATAGGAATATACTCATTTTTTAAGAATAACCCGAAAACTGGAGCAGATAGAAAATCCAAATTTAGTATATTAATTCCTTTTCGGGTAGAATTTAATATTTTTGGCGTATATATAATTATAATTAGTGGCTTGGGCATGGAAGATAGGATGAGTGGTAAAAAATCTCATTTGCCGAACAATTACATTAGTTTTCAAACTTGTCCATATTTAAAAAAAATGAATTTTGTACTGTAAGCTCCATTCGATCGTCGACCCCCTTTTTTCCTAGATACATAGTTACATACATATGCAAATGAGCTAAGAAGTGCGACATTTGTCCACGGATGTTGGGTCGGTGCACTGGGAGTACGAGTGAAGGTTACGGTTCTGCGTGATCTGACGAAGAAGGTTTTATGCCTTCGAAACTGGTCAATATTAGTATTTTGAGTTGTATTCTGCTTTTTACGAAGATAATTTTATTTCTTTAGCCGAAATTTGGACCGCACGTATTGATTTTGCTTACTTGAAATTGAAAATTTTGAATAATTTTTAAAAGCATTATATGTATAACTTGAACGACTGCTTTAAAAACAAACTTTTGTTTTGCATTTTGATACATATTACCATGTAAACCTAAAAAGAGAATGTATTAGAATGTCTAGCAGATATTTTGTTTTATCTCATATGTTTGGCTACTAGGAAAAATGCCTGTCGGTGGCCTTGTGAATTTGGAAGAAAAACATGAAACACCATTGCCGCCTGAACATTAGAACAAGGTGGGGGCTGCCTACAAATGCTGTCTCTTTGTACGGTGAAAGATAGTGCTGATAAGAATTTCGATTGAGGGTGGACATGTAATCGACCGCTATTTTATTTTGACAGGCGCGTCTCCTTTACATACGTTTCCGCAAGTTGCCACATCTCTTACACGAACAATGCTCAAAAGATCCGCAAATCAGCGGGGGCTCTGGAAATGGGTAAAACACCAGGAAAGGGCATTTTGTACTGCCTTCAGTGTGGCCTCTAGATACAATAGGAAGTATCTCATTAGCACATTGGTCATCTGAGATCGAATCTGTTTTTACTAAGAACCGTCACATGTACACTATTCTTTTTCGTTCTAAGATTGGACAGGATGGACCCACTCAGAAGGAAATATTTTTCGAAACTATAAGCAGCAAGCTTTCACTCATTTGATGTTTGACGTTGTAATTGACGTTGAAAATCTATATTTTTGTTTCTATATTTGGATTAAAAAGGGCTGTTTTTATAGCCATATTATATCAGTTTTCTAATAGATCTATTAACATATTTAATAGTTTTTATAGTCGATGAAGCATGTCTCCAAATTCTAAAAGGAAAGTGAATGACAGACACTGCTTCGTTCCTGAATTTAAAACAGGTTACAAAAATTTCAGAGGCAAATATTCTCTATATAAAGCTCCTGACAACGATGAACTGAGATCTAAATGGACAAAGTTAATTCCTCGTGCAGATAAAGTTCTAAACAAAAACTCTGTGGTTTGTGAGTTGCATTTTGTAATGACGGGTTTTGCATTATTTAATTCTCTTGCATATAAGCGGAGTCACGATCTAGGATAAGGGAGTCGACGATCGAATGTGGGTTTACACAGGTCGGGCTAGCCCGTTAAGGTTTTAAATCCAATGAGCTAAGATATACCGCAAATGACAACGCCATTCTAAACTTGGAACTTTTAGATACTCCGATTATAGAGTTATCCCCCCCAAAAAAAGTGAATTTCTAAGGCGGGCCCAAAACGGGTTCGCCCGATACGGTTCAAAATCGGAGGAATTAAAATATTCTCCAAAAGATAAGGATGTACTAAATTTATAATTTCTAGTTGTCCCAATTTTTAAGTTATTCTAAAAAAACGGGTCCATTCCTATGTCGGGCCCAGGACGGGCTATCTCCGATAAAGTTCAAATCCGATGAAACTTAAATATACCACAAAAGCCAACGACATATTAAACTGGAATTTATAGCTATTGCGGTTCTCGAGTTATTCTTAAAAAACGAATGCATTCGTCAGCGGATCCAAGACGGGCTAGCCCGACGAGGTCCAAAATCTAAATTAAAATCCACCCAAAAGGAAATGATATACTAAATTTACATTTTTTAGTTACTCCGTTTGATCGAGTTATTCTTGAAAAGTGAGTAAATTTCTATGGCGGGCCAAGACGGGCTAGCCCGATAAGGTTCGAAATGCGATGAAATATAATATACCACAAAGGACAATGATATATTAAATTTAAACATTCTAGATGCTCCGAATTCTAAGTTATTCTCAAAAAACGATAAATTCCTCTTGGTGGGCTCAGGACGGGCTACACAGAGGGAGTTCAATATCTAAATTAAAATCCATCCAAAAGGAAATGATATACTAAATTTACATTTTTTAGCTACTCCGTTTGATCGAGTTATTCAAAAAGCGAGTAAATTTCTATGGCGAGCCAAGACGAGCTAGCCGATAAGGTTCGAAAAGCGATGAAATATAATATACCACAAAGGACAACGATATATTAAATTTAGACATTCTAGTTGCTCCGAATTTTGAATTATTCTCGAAAAAACGATATATTCCTCTTGTTGGACTCAGGACGGGCTAAATCGATAAGATTTTTAATCCAAAGAGTTAAAATATACAGCAATTGACAAGGATATGCTAAACTTCGAATTTTTAGATACACCTGTTCTCGAGTTATTCCAAAAACAAGTAAAGTCCTATTGCGGGCCCAGGACGGGCTAGCCCGATAAGCTTCAGAATCAAAAGAACTGAAATGTACCACAACAGAAAACGTCATGCCGAATTTCACGTTACTGTGATGAATGAACTTGATTATTTTGGATCTCAAATGTTTGAACGACCACAGATAAAGTTAAATAAAACTTAAAAATACGAATATATCCCTAGCTCAATATCTCTGAATATCAAATGACTTTTTGTGTATACCACTTGCAATAATTACTCCAAATTTCACACAAATTCCTCAATTATCTTCAAAGATATCGGTCATTTCATTTGCATTAAATTCCCATTAGTTTCAATGTTAACTCCTCCACTTTAGACCGCTTATTCGAGATCAACGCCGTCTGGCGGAGGCGGTTTTTAGGGAACCTGTTTTTTGGCACACTATTCCTTCTAGACACTGTACCTTGGTTGAGACCCAGACCGTCCGACCTACCAGGTACCGCTAGTGTGTAATGTTCCAACCGCTTCCCCTACGTTTCATTTAAATGTTACATACAGATAGTTTTTTTTTCTAAACATGGTTGAGATATTAATCATTAATTTGTTTATTGAAAATCAATTTCGTACCTTTAACGCCATTTTTGTCGATTTGATGACATTTTCGTCAATTTGACATTTACAAAAAGTATATTTTAGCATGGTTGAAAATTTTTCACCACACGTTACATATTTGGCTATATTTGCTACTTTTCAATTTTATGTATTGTTTCAGATAAATTTATACAAAAAACATGCATTAGCTAGAAAACGGTTCAATCTGGAGTTCTCAAGTTTGCCATTTGCTTTCAAATAGAAAACAAATAATGCTTTTTTTTTAATTATTAAATGTCCTGTTTTTTATGATTTTTTCAAACATATTTCGAAAATTTGGTGGCGGTGGTGGTGGATGTGTGTGTGTGGTGTGTAGGAGGGAGGGTCTGAACATCGAATCGAGTTTCAAATCAATAAGATTACACTATTTATTGCCTTTGTAACAATCGTATCGATTTCAAAACGCTCCAAATTATTAGAAATGCTACATTCGTTTATTAACACTTTACAACAGAGTTGAAAACTGCTTATGATTTTGTCTATTCTGTATGTCTGTCTGTCTGTCCGTTAGCACGATAACTGTCGAACAAATGACTTCATCAAAATGAAATTTTAGTATGTTGTTCAGACGGTCTGTGGGACCTGTGGGAATATAAATGAATAATAACACCCAATTAGTTTGGGATGGAGCCCGGGTTGAAAAAATAAAATACATTGAACCTTACGGGACCTAATTTTTTAAACATTTTTTAAGCAAATTTAAAATTCACAAATTGTTACGAATGTTTTAGGAAATATTCAAATTACCCCTTAAAATATATAAAAAATTTCAGCAAAATATATTCAGCAGTTTTTTAAATAAAAATTAAAATAATAATTACACTCTTTATATGAAGAGATCAAGTGACCCACTTCAAAGTAAAATATGGCATCCAAATTGTGTCAAAATCGTGATTTCTAAAGTTTTTTTAATTTATATTTAGTGTTGTGTCTGTCCTAAAACTGCTTTATTTTTGCTTAAATTCTGTGCATCTACGTACTGAAACAACGCAATTACAATATATTTCAGTTTAAATAATCATCAAACTCTGATTATTTCTACAACGAAGTTTAATTTTCACTTGTGGAGAATGGAAACACCAAAAGATGTAGAATGAAGTATATAAGAATTGCTGCATTTCTTTAACGCAAAATTATTTAGCTCATGGAGTCTGCAATATAGCTGATATGGATGAAACATTCATTGATTTTACACAGAGAACCAAGCGGTTTTTTAGATGAAGTTTTAAGCATAGAGTTAAATTACTTGCACCTCCATGGTTTTAAGTTTTTAAATAAAATAAATTATTATAGTACTACGATAAATGTAAGGAATGGAAAATAGGTCGTGAATAAAATGCTGCTTTTATATAGAGCCGATTTATATTTCTATGACTTCATTTGAATAAATTTCATTTGTCTGCTATGAAGTTTTCAAATATAATAAATTATTGAAGTATTATGATAATTTTAAAGATATTACCGAGGAATGTATCGCATTTTAGATATGTTTAAAACAGGCAATTTACATTTCAATACCGTCATTTGAATGAAATTCATTTTTTTCTACGAATTTTTAAAATTTTAAATATAATATATTAATGTAGTATTGTGAGAATTTTAAAAATATTACCGAGGAATCTATTGCATTTTAGAGATGTTTATTAAAAACTGCATTGAAGTTGGAAAGTGTTTCATAATCAGTGCTTTATGTATGATTGATCTTTCTTGTTAGATATGCTGCATTTTTTGGTAAGATATCGTTTCCATAAGCTCACACACTAACACGCATATACGCACATGAACAGACATCACCCCAAAAATATTTGATTCAAGTTTATGGATGTAGAAACCTGATTTTCTGTCGAAAAGTCGAATTCAAATTTTTTGACCCGTCACAATACTTCCAAGCACTATACTATGCATAAAGGGAAAGTAAAAATAGAACTTTAATCACTAAATCACGTTCGCCAGTACTGGCACGGCAAAGTTATTGAACTTTCAGTTCTAAGAGACGACGGTGAACCAAAGAGAGAGACATAAACAGGAAATTGCTAATATCTATTTATGTTCAGATGGAATATTTCGTTAGAAATTTTTGATTTTAAAAGACGGAACTAACTACAAGGATGTTTTGAAATGAGTTTGTTAATACATTTTCTCTCTGTCTGAATTTTGAATTTATTTTATCTATTAATCGTAAAAGGAAATGTTTTCGTTTCTTTCATATTTTTTTTAAGTTACGACGACATTACATAAAAAATCTGATGTGGGCAACACCTGACTTTCCTTATATAATATAATGAATTTACTACTTTTACAGTAAAAAAAAATAGGTTTTTCTTATAGTGGATACTAATATTCTTTCCAAAATATTGAATTTTCGACAATTAGTCGTCATTTTCATTAATTTAGCGTCATTTTTATCCATTTGGCGAGATTTTCATTAATTTGGCAGCATTTCAAAAAGTCGCCTGTCGACATTCCGCCAAATTTGTCGCCAAAATCTCGCCAAGCGTTATGCACTAAGAAATCAGTTATTGACGTTCAAATACAAAAGTATTACTCAAAGTATCTTTTTTCATGAATGGAACGAGCTAGATCCACGAAAATGATGTCAACCAATTTATCGCATGGTATTCCATATGAAAAGTGAACATGTTTCTCAATAGGAAGTATTTTTTTTTATTTTATATGACTTTTTGATAATTTTTTTGAAAAATGTACAATATCTCGAGAACGGTTCATGTAAGCGTTCTAAAATTTATGTAAATCGTTTCCTAATGAAAAATTACATAAGAAATGTCTATTCGCGTAACTTTATTAGTGGTTTTGATTTTTTGACGATTTTTTCAAAATTTCATTCGAAAATTTAGGAGGGTTCTGATCATTCGATTGCGTATAAAAACAACAGGCTTCCCATGTTTTCGGATTGTGATTTTTGTACCAAATTTGGTTCGAATCGGTCCATTCGTTCGTCAGTTATCGTCTCCACAGACTCACTGACACACACACACACACATACTTTCACACACACACAGATATCACTTCAAAATGTTTGATTCGTGATCAGGGATGCTTGAAACGTGCTCTCCCGTCGAAAACTCGAATTCGAATTTTCGACCCCGTCACAATACTTTCCTTACACATTACGTATATAAGGAAAGTAACTAGTTTACTGTGACGCTTATAAATGTACCATCATTTAAACGCGGTTGCTCCCAGCAAAATTATAATGCTGGCACTCGACTGCTTCCAGAAGCAGACATTTTAGTTGATATTGTTTACGGCGAAGTCAAAAATAAATGGAGGACATCCATCTACAACTATACGAGTTAAAATCACCAAAGATGACACTAATTGAAATCGAGTTTCTAGCCAACTAGAATCTGAGGGACCTGATCGCAGCCCGAATTCCAACGTCCGTAGGTTACTAAGATCCGTACATCAAGATTCCAATGTCTAAAGTACACTGCAACAGTACGTCTAATTCTTGGTACGATTAGCACAAGTAAAAAAAATCAAAACAAATTATTATAATATGTAGACAACTGCTAGATGCGTGACCGCTTGCCCATAGAACTAAATACACTAATACGATATTTAGAAAAATAAAGTTTGTCTTTTCTTTTGCAAATTAAATTAATTTTACAATGTTTATGCACTTGTTACAGTGCTAACGCATGAGTTAAAAATACGAATGTATGCAAATTAGAGTTATTTAGATCAGATTCGGCAAATGATAATAACATCTAAGATCTTCGGGTCGTGACGTGACGTCATTGAGGCTAAAAAAGAGTAACCACGGAATGGGGTTGCGGCTCCCATATATATACAGGCTACTGCAGAGTACATCTTGCCGCGTCTCTTCCCCAAAGTAAAAAATAAAGTTATATTCGCGACCTTTTCCCAGTATCTCAAAAAAAGCAAAACATTCTAAACTATTTTCTTAAATGATTGGAATACATTTTTGACGGCAGGAGCATTTATTTTACGAATAAATTGCGTACCTTATATCCCCCTTGTAACATTGAAATTGCAGAGCCAAACGATAGTTAATTATACCTATTGGAGTCTAAATGCCGTTAGCTACAGCCCCCATACATAGGAGTCTTAGGATGGAATATAGGGACATGTTAATATTCCATTAACCTTGTCCTTACCCTGCAGCATGTAGCAGATTAGAAAAATACTCTCCTAACTCAACGAAACATTTAAGGAGAGAGACGCAGATGCACGATGATACGACGAAGTACTCAATATTGATTTAGAGCTAATTAAAACTAGGGAGCAAAACAAGTAAAAATGTCCAGTGACTGCGTGCAGCATGTGCCTAGATCGTATGACAGTGTTACGCCACTGACTGTGCGAGTAAGACTACCTGCAAATAAGCAAAGAATGTTACATATATTTGTAAAATTATCGTGAGGTGTTCATGCTAATGTAGCGAATTTATTGAAACACATCATATAACACCTATTAATTTTACTAAATTGTTCAAACTATAGTATGCTAATAATAAATCATTGTATTTGAATTAAGCGTATTTACTGACGCCCTTATTAAGTTTAATTAAATAGCCCTTAAATGTCCTTAAAGAAAAACTTAATGGTGAGTTATGGAGTGCAGCAACGAAAGATAGGTTAAGAAAAACTGCGCAATGATCCCTTGATGGACAATTAATAGTGTTTCAAATTTAATAACTAACACCACCAAATTAATGGGTATCACAAATATAGCATCACAGAAATCATTCCAATATTATTCTGATACTTTCCAATCTCATTATGATATTTTGCAATCTCATTCATTCCATTGTCACTCATCCTGTCATTCCAAAATATTTTTCCATGGGCGAGGAGCTGAGTTGTTGGAGTGCTTTCTGCAGGACTCTGAAACCAGGGTTGGTGAACTCCCCTAAGCATTTCTTGATACAAAATCTTTGATAAAACTTCACATTACCATAAAAAAGTAGCTTTAAAAAAGCTAGTATCTCGTACAAACTATTTACCAGAAAAAGCTATTTATAATACTTAAGACATGTTTTCAATGATCATGTATGTGATTTTAAACATATTTTTATTTCATTTCTGATTTAATGTTAAACTTATACAAAATCGGATTTATGAGTTTCTAAATTATTACCTGCATTTTACACTGTTGCAAAGTCCACTTCGACAATAAGAGACAATTCTGTCTCAGTACAACGGTAGAGAATCGGCTGGCTAGTACGAAGATCCGTGCTTCGATTCCCGGTTGGAACAGCAAGGTTGGTAATTCATAATACAGTGAACGATTTTGTTGATTCATTATATAGTCTATAACAATTAAATATATAACAATATTTGGTGGTTCATAATATAGTCGTACATAATATTTTAACCATGATAAGAAAAACTGTATGTTTATTCAACGAAATATGCATCGATGGAGAAATCATCTGATAAAAATAATATTCTGTCCAATCACGTTCTATCGCTTTGACATAGGTAACCGATCCGAATTTCATTACTAAGCGTCGAAGAACCCCAAATGACCAGAAATAACTAGAAAAATGTCGGACATCTATTTTCGCCAAAATTTATTGATCCGTGAAATCTTCTATTTTTATTTTGAAGTATGTACTTTCAATAATATTCTGGTATACACTTATGGGACTTTTGAAACTGTAATTATGTTTTGTGGTTTTCTATCTAATAATAAAAAATAATTGTTATTTAGAACTTACTAAAATTTTGTGTGTTCATGGAATGTTTGATTTTTATTTGAAAGAACGTGATTCCAATGATGTTCCGGAATTCAGTTAGGAGATTATCGAAACTATAATGGAGTCTTGTGGTTTTATATTTATCATTCAAAGCAAAACGTATATTTATTTTTCTAACTTTGGTACATTTGAAATAGACACTGAGTGGATTATCTCTAGTATAGTGAGCACAACTAGACACCAAACATCGTTGTTGATTCTAGTGCAATATAGAGGAAAATAGATGCGCATTAGTATTTGGTAAGTATGAATAAATTCTTTAAAGCACACATACATTCGTCATAAAATTATAAGATAGTTTGGGCTCTGTTTTATATCCAAATATCTTGTGGTGTAGAGTGCGTCTCGAGATTAATATTATATTAGAAGATCAGTATAATTTCACTTTGCGTATTTCTTCTAAGCAACGCGTTTTCAGTTGTAAACTGAATATGCTCATCTTGAAAGCCTTTTACCATATTTGAGCCGTGGTTTCGCTGCTATTCTTAAAGTGTAGGATCTCACATGACTAAAAGGCATATTAATATTTCTTGCTTAAATACAGCGCTTTGTTGTCAGAGAAAAGTCGTTTAACTGTTCTAAGTTAGAACTACAGTTAGAACTAAGTTAGAACTAAGTGGTCTACATGTTTACGAATTTGTACTTTGAGCCAAAGACTGACCCGACCCATGAGCGAGGTTACATTTCTTTTGAAGGGCTTTGATTTGAGCCAGGTCAAACAAGATCCGTATTTTACAAAGTTTTAAGTTCCTGTTTTCGAACAACTCTTTCGATCAGTTTGTATGTAATGGTCACAACTATGCAGTGGCAGGTTGTGACTTCAGGAATAAGTGACGCAGATTCAGTGACGGGATTCCACCTCCAGGTTAACAACGAACATCATCAAAACACATCACGCTACTGGCATACGTGCTATCAAATGTTATCTAGAAATAGCCAAATGAGTCTGAAAAATTTGCCAAATTATAAAAATAATAATCGATTCAACCAATAATTTATATTGTGAAGCAGCGCTTATATTGTGTCATCTGCGTCACCTTATACGAGCTGCCACTCCGATCTACGGTTCTTACCCCTTTAGAGAATATACCAGAAATTTCTGAATCATTCCTCTGTTGCATGGAAATCTATAGAAAACATGTGATAATTTTTAAATAAAGGCTATATTAAGTAAAATATTAAATTTTGCAAGACGAAAATTAATTGAAAGTGTTATGTTATTCATATCATAACTGATTGCCAGATAAGTACTTCCTTGCTTGCATACTATATCATGTTATCTTACATGCTTTGCCTACATCTTTTTCATATATCCTTAAAGAAAACAATAAGCTAATGTGCCTTATGTGTGTTGAGCTTGGCAGAAGTATCCCCTTCAGAAGTTATAATTTTTGGCTTTAACGATACGTTCCGAAGTTCTCCACACAAAATTCCTCTCATCGCCGTATTTAAAGAAGGATATTTTTATTCAACGACTCCGTATTGTCGACGCAAACATATTACGTGAAAGTTTCATCTGCCACATCACATTCGTTCGTATTGACACAGAAAAGCAATTCGAATCTCATTTCTAAGAGACGGGGAACTCAACATAACAAGATAAGACGGATACAATTTCATATCTACATTAATTTTTGCCACGTTAGGGGTTTTAAGTAAAGATTTGTCTTCCCGATTTCTAAAGTTTATAATAAAATTTCAGAATTTATCTCAAATATTTTATGTAAAATTAAATATTTCTATTTCGTATACGGCTTTCTTATCTGTTTTAAAATATTTTCTTTCATGTTGATATTATTTTTATCACGTGTTTCGGAAACATATAATTACTCTACAGAATCCAGGAAATAGTTCAAATAATTGCGGTAGAACAATATCTGTTATATTTATATGTGGCTATATTTGGTTTAATAATATCTAGCTAATATTTTACTCGTATAAAAATAGTTCCAAAACTGTTTGTTCTTAAGAGAGTAGAGTCTAACGTAATAGAAGAGCTCAATTTATGGTTTCGACATCAATAAGCTGTCGTTTATATACGTTTCTATACGTTTATACGTCGTCGGATATTAACAATATTTCCTTTTATGCTGATATTATTTTCATCACATATTTCGGAAACGAATAAACATTTTACAAAATCCAAGAAATAATTCAAATAAATGTGGTAGAATAATAGCTGTTATAATTATATTTTTTGCATCAAAATATCTAACAAGTATTTTATAAAAATAGTTCTAAAAATGCTTGTTTATTATAACGTAGAGTCTCACATAATAGTAGAAACCAACTTATGGTTTCGAGATCACTTAACCGTTGTTTTTATACTTTTATACGTTTTAGGATTTTATAAGGTTTCTTGATTCCTAAATGAGGAAAATGTGTCAACTTTAATACTTCTTCCTTGCATGTCTGAAGAATCACGACTTTGTTTTCATTCTATATATTGTACCTGAAACTCTTAAGACTTTCTTGTACTATTTAGAATTTTGTCGATACATTTGGGTAGGGAGTACGATGATATGTTTTGCTAACTTTCAGTATTTTGACATTAGAACGACGGAAGCGGTCATTTTTATTTTCTTTTGCAAAATAAATTAATTTTACAATGCTTATGCTCTTATTACAGTGCTTAGTCATGAGTTAATAAGGCGAATGTACGTAAATTAGCTTTATTTAGATTCGATTCGGCAATGGATAATAGCATCCTTGGTTCTCGGGTCGTGAAGTGACGTCACTGAGTCTAAAAAAGAGTCACCAAGGGATGGGGTTCCGGCTCTTATATATATACAGGCTACCAGAACAGGGTACATCTTGCCACGTCCAAGCCCCAAAACAAAAATAAAGTTACTTTCTCGTCCTTTTCCAATATCTCAAAAAAAGCAAAACTTTCTAAGCAAATTTCTTAAATGGTTGGAGCAAATTTTTGACGGCAGAAGCATCTATTTTACCGATAAATTGCGTATCATATATCTCCCCTTGTAACATTGAAATTGCACAGCCAGACGATAGTTAATTATACCGTTTGGAGTCAAAATGCCGTTAGCATCAGCCCCCATGTCTAAGAGTAATAAGATGGAATATAAGGACTTGTTAATATACTTTGTCCATACCCTGCAGCATGTAGCAGATTAGAAAAATGTTCGCCTAACTCAGCTAAATATTTAAAGAGAGAGATGCACATGAACGATACAACGATGGAATCAATATTGATTTAAAGTTACTGAAAACCAGAGAGTATTCTCAAAACGAGCAAAAATGTCCAGTGACTGCATGCAGCATGTGTCGATATCGTATGGCAGTGTTACGTCACTGACTGTGCGAGTAAGACTACCAGCAAATAAGCAAAGAATGTTACATATATTTGCAAAATTATCGTGAGGTGTTCATGTTAACGTAGCGAATTTATTGAAACACATCATATAACACATATTAATTTTACTAAATTGTTCAAACTATAGTATGCTAATAATAAATAACTGTAATTGAATTAAGCGTATTTACTCTGACGCCCTTATTAAGTTTAATTAAATAGCCCTTAAATGTCCTTAAAGACGAACTTAATGGTGAGTTATGGAGTGCAGCAACGAAAGGTAGGTTAAGATAAACTGCGCAATGATCCCTAGAAGGATAATTAATAAAGTGTTTCAATTTTAATAACTAACACCATATAATTAATGGACATCACAAATATAATACAGAAATCATACCAAAATTATTCTCATATTTAACAGTCTCATTCTGATATTTTGAAACCTCATTTATTCCATTGCCACGCATCCTGTCATTCCGACATATTTTTACATGGATGAATAGTTGAATTGTTGGATTTCTTTCTGCAGGACTCATAAACACCAAAGTTGGAGATCTCACTTAGGCATTTCTTGATACAAAATCTTTGAAAAACGTCACATGACCGTCAGATAAAAGTTGCTTTAAAAAATATAGTATCCACTAGAAAACTATTTACCAGAAAAAGCTATTTATAATACTTAAGACATGTTTTCAATGATCATGTCTGTGATTTTAAAAATATTTTTATTTTATTTCTGATTGAATGTTATACTAATACAAAATCGGATGAGTTTCTAAATTATTACTTGCATTTAACACTCTTGCAGAGACCACTTTGACAATAAGAGACAATTCTGTTCCAGAAAATTCCGTCCCAGTACAATGGTATTGCATCGGCTGGCCAGTACGAAGGTCCTTGCTTCGATTCCCGGTTGGAGCAACTAGGTTGGTTATTCATAATGTAGTGAGCAGTTTTGGTGATTCATTATATAGTCTATAATAATTGAATATATAAAAATTTTGGGTGGTTCATCATATAGTCATAGGTAATATTTTAACCATGATCAGAAAAACTGTCTGTTTATTCAACGAAATGTGCATCGATGGAAAAATCATCTGATAAAAATATTTTTCTTTCGAATCACGTTCTATCGCTTCGACATAGGCAACCGATCCGAATCTCATTACTAAGCGTCGAAGAACCCCAAATGACCAGAAATAACTGGAAAAATGTCGGACATCTATTTTTGCCAAAATTTATTGATCCGTGAAATCTTCTATTTTTATTTAGAAATATGAGTTTTCAATAATATTCTGGTATTCACTTATGGGACTTTTGAAACTCTAATTATGTTTTCTGGTTTTCTATCTAATAAAAAATATAATTGTTATTTAGAACTTATCAAAAAATTTGTGTGTTCATGGACTGTTTGATTTTTATTTGAAAGAACGTGATTCGAATGATATTCCGAGATTCAGTTAGGAGATTATCGAAACTGTAATGGAGTCTTGTGGTTTTATATTTATCAATCAAAGCAAAACGTATATTTATTTTTCTAACTTTGGTACATTTGGAATAGACACTGAGTGGATTGTCTCTAGTATAGTGAGCACAACTAGACACCAAACATCGTTGTTGATTCTAGTGCAAAGGGGATGAATATTGAGGAAAATAGATGCGCATTAGTATTTGGTAAGTATGAATAAATACTTTAAAGCACACATGCATTCGTCATAAAATTATAAGGAAGTTTGGGTTCTGTTTTATATCCAAATATCTTGTGGTGTACAGTGCGTCTCGAGATTAATATTATATTAGGAGATCAGTATAATTTCACTTTGCGTATTTCTTCAAAGCAACGCGTTGTCAGTTGTAAACAGAATATGCTCACCTTGAAAGCCTTTTACCATATTTGAACTGTGGTTTCGCTGCTATTCGCAAAGTGTAGGATCTGACATGACTAAAAGGCATATTAATATTTCTTGCTTAAATACAGCTGCTTGTTGTCAGAGGAAAGTCGTTTCACTGTCTTAAGTTAGAGGTCTACATGTTTACGGATTTGCACTTGAGCCTAAGACTGACTCGACCCATGAGCCAGCTTACATTTCTTTTGAAGAGTTTTGATTCGAGCCAGGTTAAACAAGATCCGTGTTTTACAAAGTTTTAAGTTCTTGTTTTCGAACAACTACTTTCAATCAGTTCGTATGCAATGGTTACAACTATGCATTGGCAGGTCGTGTCTTCAGCAATGAGTGAAGCAGTTTCAGTGGCAGGATTCCACCTCCAGCTCAACAACGAACATCATCAAAATACATCACGCTACTGGCATACGTTCTGTAAAATGCTATCTAGAAATAACCAAATGAGTCTGAAGAATTATGAAAATAATAATCCATTCAAACAATAACAGCCCGTATCTTGCAAGGCGAAATAAAAATGCAAGAAAGAGAGATAGCAGAGCTTATCTTCCGTCACCTGTGCCCCCTCACGAGCTGCCACTCCGATCTACGGTTCTTACCCCTTTAGAGAATATACCAGAAATTGCTGAGGCAATACTCAGTTGGATGGAAATCCATGGAAAAGAATTGATAATTTTTAAATAAAGGCTGTATTAAGTAAAATATTAAATTTTGCAAGACGAAAAATAATTGATAGAGTTATGTTATTCATATCAAAACTGATTGCCAGATAAATAATTTCTTGCTTGTATATTATATTCTGTTATCTTACATTCTTTGACCATATCTTTTTCATATATCCTTAAAGAAAACAATAAGCCAATGTGCCTTATGTGTGCTGAGTTTGGTAAATGTATCCCCCTCCTAAGTTATAATTTTTGGCTTTAACGATACCTTTCGAAGTTCTCCACAGAAAATTCCTATCATCTCCGTATTTAAAGAAGGATATTTTTATTCAACGATTGCGTATTGTCGACGCAAACATATTACGTGAAAGTTTCATCTGCCACGTCACATTCGTTCGTATTGACACAGAAAAGCAATTCGAATCTCATTTCTAAGCGACGGGGAACTCAACATAACAAGATACGACGGATACAATTTCATATCTACATTAATTTTTGCCACGATCGGGGTTTTAAGTAAAGATTTGTCTTCTCGATTTCCGAAGTTTATAATTGCATTTCAGATTTTTATCAAAGATTTTATGAAAAATTAAATATTTCTATTTCGTATATGGCTTTCCTGTCTGTGTTAAAAATATTTCCAAGTAAATGTGTTGATGTTATTTTACGTTGATGTTATTTTTATTACGTATTTTGGAAACATATAATTACTCTACAGAATCCAGGAAATAATTCAAATAATTGCGGTAGAACAATACCTGTTATATTTATGTGTGGCTATATTTGGTATAATAATATCTAACTAATATTTTACTCGTACAAAAATAATTCCAAAACTGTTTTTTCGTAACAGAGTAGTCTAACAAAATAGAAGAGCTCAATTTATGGTTTCGAAATCAATACGCTGTCATTTACATACGTTTTTATACGTTTATACGTCGTCAGATATTAACAATATTTCCATTTAAGTTGATGTTACTTTCATCACATATTTCCGACAGGAATAAACATTTTACAGAATCCAAGAAATAATTCAAATAAATGCGGTAGAATAATAGCTGTTATAATTATATATTTTGCATAAAAAATCTAACTAGTATCTAACATAGATTCTCACATAATAGTAGAAACCAACTTAAGGTTTCGAGATCAATTAGCCGTTGTTTTCATACGTTTATACGTTGTAGAATTTTATACAGTTTCTTGATTCCTAAATGAGGAAAATGTGTCATCTCTAATACTTTTTCCTTTCACGTCTGAAGAATCACGATTTTGTTTTCATTATGTATTTTGTACCTGAATCTCCTATTACTTTCTTGTACCATTTTGAATTTTGTTCGTACATATGGGTAGGAAGTACGATGACCGGTGGTTAACGTTCAGTATTTTGACACTAGAACGACGGAAACTGTCATTTTGACCGTATAACTACTTTAACCGCTGCAGTCGATCTAGGAAGATCATTGAATTTTTCTCTTATTATAAAACTAAGATTATTTTTTTTCTGTGTGATCAATACTTTAAAAAAATACGAAAAGTTGTAAAATTTCAATGGGCTGCGATTAGCCGTTTTGGAGGAATCGTTTTTCAAAGCAGCTGTGCAGTCAAAATGACCGATTCCGTCGTTCTAGTGTTAAAACAGTGGGATATCAGTTAGTTTAAATATCACTGTCCTCAACAAATATGATTTAAGTGCAGCACGTTTCTGTAATAATTTTTATAGAGCATCACAGTGATCGTTATCATTGTCACAACTGATTCTTAAATAGGCCTTTTTGGGCAGTCATCTTTACAGTTGGTATTTATTGCTTTATGGAATATTTTTTTATTTTTGAATAATTTTTAATTTATAATTCATTGAATTTTGAGCGTTATTCTTTTTTCTTCTTTACCCCTCAGAATTGCGTGTTGCACAATAATATACGGTTGAACTGTATACGGCTGTAGCATTTATTATCCCAAGAGGCCATACTTTCTAGTCTTGTTTTGTATTACACTTCTTAACTTTTACTAGGAGAAAATCTTTATCGCATTTTTTCCTATCAAATATATCTTATTTTAGTGCATTGTTGCATAGAAATAGTATTTATTCATGCAATACTTTTTTCCTTCGAAATTATTTTCCACGTGATCCATGATGCCAAGCTATATGGTTTAACGTATACTCCAGCATATATTTGTTCTTACGTATCTCAAAAATGTAAGCACCATACAAAGGAATGCAGTTTTGTGATGCAAAAGAAGACATGATGCAATATGAAATACGTACTTTGTATAACGAAATACATTGAGTTCGATTTTTTTGAAAGACTTATAAAACAGCAGATCCTGTTTGTGTATTTAGCTGAAGACTTTTCATCCTAATCTTTATTTATTATTTGAAATTTGAACTGTTTAAATCTATCTGAAACAAATAAAGATCAAATATTGTTTAGAACTTCGTTATTCACTTTTATAGATTCCAGAACTGCCTTGAAATGTATTTTATATCAAAGTTTAGAAGCAATATTTCCAAGCATTTCAGTTCTGATGTTTTAAACTAGAATATCGCATTAAGGAGCTGAAATGAAATCAATTCTTATATATTTTTTTTTTTCTGAGGAGATCATTTTATGGTCTACAGAAATCCATTTATTGAGCTATTTGTGCCGGTTTCCTCCTTTCTAACATTCAATAATCTTGAAATTCGGCATGCATATTAGTGGCACGATATTAATGGTAAAATAAAAATACAATAATATAAAATTTAGTAGTGGTAAGGTAAGCAGTGATCAAAACATGAAATCATTTAAAAGGAAGGAGTAGGATTTATAACAAATGGGAAGATCTGAAGGAAGATAAAAATTCCAACTCATTTTGAAGTCACTAAAGAAAAGTTGGAGGGAATAATATCAAGAATTGACGTTATTTTAGCTGTCGAAAAGTATTGGACGAATTTTGAAGTTTTGGAATAATCAGTGAGCAAAAAATACTTCATCGAATTTCAGAGACACATCAATCCAACCATAATACAGTATTAAACAACAGATTCTTCAATTTATTAAGAAAAAGCGTGTAGTAATAAAATGTGAAATTTCAAATATATATATGTATATATATATATAAACATTCGGCTGATAAAGATCTCAGGCGCATGAAAATAGTGAAATCAATACGTAGTATTTCAATTTTACAATCACAAGTGAGATGAAGACGATGGCACGCAAAATATAGAATTCGTTATTTTCTACAAGTGAAAAAAAGTAATGAATGTCCATATCTGAAAATGAACAACTTGAAAGGAAGGGAATGAACATAAATAAAACAGGAATAAAAATGCTTGGATGATATATTTATATAGAAATCGGATGCATGAAAACAGTGATACGAAATATTTCAACGAATATTTCAATACGAAATACTTCAATTTTACAATCACAAGGGGGAGGGCGAGATAGATGATGGTAAAAAAAAGTAGTATTCTTCGCTATTTCTTACATATGGAACAAAGTAATGAATGGACATATCTGATAAAATTTTCGCATTTATATCAGCTTAATCGTGATATAGAAAGGAACATCGATGTTTTATATCGATTAAAATTAGGGAATATTAATAAAATGCCGAATGTTTAATAAAATGATTAAAAATATTTGAGTGGAATATAATCAAGCTGGACACAAAAATTATAAACGACCACATTTTAGACAGCTTTGCAAAAAAATCGACCCAACCCAAATAATGATAAATTAATGCTGATGTTTTAAGTTGATTATAAAATCGGATATTTGTAAAATAGGTATGGCGCAGGTGTAAATTAAAAAATAAGAACAATATTCAATTAAGTATTCAGGAGTATTAATGTCGGGCTTCAGGAGACTACGAAAAAATATTGATTTTTTTTATTTTCAATCACTGAAGAACGGTAGAAAAAAAGCCATGGTGTGTTTTCCTTAGTTGTGTAAAAATAAATAAAAAAACACATCTGACACTATTTTTATACATAAACTCAACCCAAATACAGCAAAAGTAACACGGGTGCTTTAGCATAACTATAATCAGTTCAAAACTGTCCAAAATTCACTTCTAAAAGCTGTGTGCGTTGGAATATTTATGCACTTGCGGCCCTATTAATCAATCTGTTATAAACTTTACAACATACATCAAAAATTTATTATTTAATTGTATAACAAGTAAAAGTAAAAAGTTGCTTCTTAAAGCACATCCTTTTATTATTTACATGTCACATGTCTAAAAAATCTGATCTGGGCAGCATATGACTTTTCCTGCAGAATTATATCCACGTTCTCCTTATTTTAATTAAATTTTATTCACTTTTAATTCAATTTTCGTTCTCATTTGGTAACTGGACTTATTTTCAAAGGTGGAGTAGTGAAAATACGAAAAAACTAAAATTTCTCGAGAACGGTTAGCCCTAGTGTAATGGGGTTGATCTTATTCTTTCCATCGTTAAAAATTACGTATGAAACAAGCATTTAATGGATTTATTTGAGCATACGTTGTTTTTCGTTTTAGATTTTGACAATTTTTGCGGGCTATTTCGCAATAAAAAGTGGTTATTTTTTTTCGAATCGCACCAAAATATAATCAGCACCAGGATAACCCACAAGCGACTTATCAACCGATTTTTCTGAAATTCGACCCATTAGTTTTCAGCTAGAGTGAATAATGGCAATTTTTGCGGGACATTTCGCAAAAAAGGCGGGATCTTTTATTCCGAATTGTACCCAAAACTAATCAGCACCAGAGTCACCCACAAGTGACTTTCCTACAAAATTTTGCGAAATTAGATTAATTAGTTTTTATTTAGAGTGGATACAAAATCTGCACAAACAGACAGACACACAGACACACACACAAACGTCACGCTAAAATGGTTTTCTCGTGTTCTAGAGGTCTCTAAACGTATAGGTCCGTCGAAAACTTGAGTTGTGATTTTCGGTATGATTCCAATACTTTTCCTTTATATTACCATGTATTGCAGGGAAAGTAAAAGGAATCCAATATTCAGCATGTTATCACACGCTAAAATGTTTCCCTTTCTCTCTATATAAAAGCGACGTTGAATAACTGCCTCATTTCAATCCTTATTCATATCAGCATTGTTGTAAACAAACTGTCATTCAAATAGGAGGACATACATACCCGACTAAAAGGGTAAAATTCTATGGCTGGCCCAGGACGAACAGGCTCGATAAGGTTTAAACTCTAAAGAATTAAAATGTATCCAAAAACACTATAACATGTCATTTTCCATGTAGCTACGATTAGTGAAACTTTGCTAGTTAGGACTTCAAAGATTTGAAACACGACAACTATACAAACTCCATGTGAAATTAAATAAAAGGTTGTAAAAATCGTTTTGAGTATTTAACAAGAAAGATCAATCATGCATATAGCATTGATTATGAAACACTTTCCTACTTTAATGCAATTTTATATAAACATCTCTAATACGCGACACATTCTTCGGTAATATTTTTAAAATTATCACGATACTACATTAATTTATTATATTTGAAAACTTGCAATTTCATTGAAAAAAATGAACTTCATTCAAATGACCGCATTGAAATATAAATTGCCTGGTTTAAACATCTCTAAAATGCGATACATTCCTCGGTAATATTTTTAAAATTATCATAACACTGCAATAATTTATTATATTTGAAAACTTCATCGAAAACAAATGGACTTTATTCAAATGACGTCATCGAAATATAAATCGGCTTTAAATAAAAGCAGCATTTCATTCATATACATTTTCAAATCCTTTCATTCATCTCAATACTATCATAATTTATTTTATTTAAAACCTTAAAACAATGGAGATACAATTAATTTGACTCTATGCTTAAAACTTCATCAAAAAAATCGTCTGGGTTCTCTGTGTAAAATCAATGAATGTATCATTCATATCAGCTATGTTGCAGACTCCATGAGGTAAATAATTTTGCATTAAAGAAATGCAGCAATTCTTATACAACTCATTCTACATCTTTTGGAGTTTTCATTTTCTATAAGTGAAAATTTTAGTATAGAAATAATAAAAATTTGATAATCATTTACTCAAATATATTGTAATTGCGTTGTTTCACTATGTAGATGCACAGAATTTAAGCAAAAATAAAGCGGTTTTAGGACGGATACAACGCTAAATATCAATTAAAAAGAACTTTAAAAATCACGATTTTGACACAAGATGGATGCCATATTTTATTTTGAAGTGGGTCACGTAATCTCTTCATATAAAGTGTTGAAGACCCAGACCGTCCGGCTCGTCCTGAGGACTTGAGCATCTATTTGGACGGCCGGTTCATATAAAGTGTGTAATTATTATTTTAATTTTTATTTGAAAACTACTGAATATATTTTGCTGAATTTTTTTATGTATTTTATGGGATCATTTGAATATTTCCTAAAACTTTCGAAGCAATTTGTGAATTTTAAATTCGCTTAAAAATGTTTGCAAAATTAGATCCCATAGGGTTCAATGTATTTCACTTTTTCAACCCGGGATCATTCCTAAACTAATTGGGTGATATTAGTCATTTATATTCCCATAGATCCCACAGACCGTCTGAACAACATACTAAAATATCATTTTGATAAAGTTATTCTTAAGGCAGTTATCGCGCAAACGAACAGACAGACAGACAGACAAACAAAATGAACAAAGTCATAAATACTTTCCAGCTATGTTGTAAAATGTTAAAAACTATATTGCACATGTTAAAACATAAAATAGCGACACTGCAATGTTTTTGTTAAAATGTATTTGTTTCAATACAAAACGGCAATTTCTAGCGTAAGTAATAATGATGTAAAACTATAAAATTGCTTTTATTAACTTATTTTAACAAATTTTATTTTGGTCCGACGCAGTAGAACAACTTTCGTAAAAAATGAACACAGTGGTTTTTGAAGTGGTACATACGAACAGATATGTTGGCAAACAAACCGATTACATTATGTGTGCTTTGCGTATTTATAGGATACAAACACACCTAAAACGAGAGGCCCAATAGCATATAGGAGAGGAATACAAGAACAATACAGGTAATGGCGTTGAATATTAAAACTAGGATGCAGACACATTAGGACTATGAAAATAGTATTTCTGCATTTACTGCAAGAAACAGCCTTGGCACAGTGACATTTGCTTTTTGTTTTGAAAAAAGTGTATAACTGTAACAATTGAATTTTTTTTATGATTTACTCAAAACCAGTAATAGACAGAAAAATCTGATGTGGGCAGCACATGACTTTCCCTGCAGACTCAAATTCATATTTTCTTTATTTCTTTAATAATTCGTTAGATTGAGTTTTATTGCACCAAATAACACTGAATTTGCACTGTTAATTCAATTTTTGTTTTTATTTGGTAGATGGACATTTTTCAGAAATCGGCGTGCCAAAAATGCAAGATATCTCAAATATCTTGAGAACGGTTAACGGAGAGTGTGTTATATTCTTTTCTTCGTCAAAAATTGCAAATAAAACAAAAATTCATTTGATATATGTGAGCATATATAGTCTTTTTTTATTTTGGCGATTTCTGCGGGCCATTTCGTAAAGAAAGGAAGGTTGTTTTTCTCCGAAATGTACCAAAATCTAATCAGCACCAAAGTATCCAAAAAGTAACTTATCTACCAATTTTTGTGAAATTGGGTCAATTAGTATTTTAGCTAGTGTGGATATATGAAATTTTTGCAGGCCATTTCCTAAAAAAAAGCAGGTTGGTTTTTTCCGAATCGTACCAAAATCTAATCAGCACCAGGATCGACCATAAGTAACTTATCTACCAAATTTTATGAAATTTAGTCGATTAGTTGAGTTAGAGTGGAAATATATAATTTTTGTGGGCCATTTCATAAAAAAAGACAGGTTGTTCTTTTCCGAATCGTATCAAAATTTAATCAGCACCAGGGTGATATACAAGTGACTTATGTACCAAATTTTGTAAAATTTGTTTCATTAGTTTTTCAGTTACAGTGGATACAGGCAATTTTTGAGGGCCATTTCGCAAAAAAAGGCGGGTTGGTTTATTCCGAATAGTACCCAAAACTAATCAGCACCAAGGTCACATACAAGTGACTTATCTACTAAATTTTATGAAATTCGGTCCATTAGTTTTTGAGTTAGAGTGGATACATACATTGCACAGACAGACAGACACACAGACACACAGACAGACAGACACACAGACAGACACACACACTGACGTCACGCTAAAAATAGTTTTTTCGTATTCTAGAGATCTCGATACATGTAGATCCGTCGAAAACTCGAGTTGCGATTTTCGGCATGATTCCAATACTTTCTCTATACATTACCATGTATTGCAGAGAAAGTAAAAAAAGTAATTGGAAGCCGGAATTTGATTAAAAAGAAAGGATTGAAAACATGTGCCAGTTAGAAATAAATTTCGATGCCTGAAAATGGTTCAGATATGAATCACAAGTCTCGTAATATGCTGGATTCAACACATGGTTGCTGTTTTTTATTCGAAACCAAAGGACCTGAAAGGACGCTTATGTTTTAATTAATCAAATTTTGAACGTTTCGAGTGTAGATGTCAAGTTAAAGGAACCAGCGCAATTACGGTAAAATGCAAATTTTAAATATTTTACCCTAACTATGGAAGCTTAATTATGGAAGTCGTAATGAACAGCACGGATTAACGTGATTCCTTAATTGTTTATTATGATTTTGATGTGAATAACATGGTTGGGGTTTCTCTAGTGTAAAAACGGGGCGCTACAAAAATGTAAACACTTCAGACTCTTATCCCGAACCTAATAAATAAAAATGCAAATATTTTTTCTTGTTTCATCGGAAATATGGTCAGATATTGCGTTTTATTTTGGCAAAGACTTGTCAATCACATGCATTGTGTTTAGCCAATTATTGAATACCAAGGTATGGGTATATTTTCTAATGCCATTTCATGCTTTCATTTTGGCATATGTTGATCTAATTTCTTATCGATTACACTTACTTTAGCATATATTGTTCCAATTTCATATTGTTTATAAATTTGTTTACAATGGAACTGGGATAGTTTATTCTTCAGATCTGCCTGAAAAGAACTGTATATCGGGAACAGAGATTTTTATACTTCTTTTTCGGATAATTAAATTAAAAATTTTAATTTAATGTTTTGAATAGCAATGTCGTTTAGAATACTATAGAAATTGGCACACAATTACAAATTTTAATTTTATTTATATTATATATTAGCAGTATATCCGTCTTTCGTACAGAAAATATAATATGAAAAAACTTAACATTTACAATTATGTGTAAATTCCTATAGTATTCTAAATGACTTTGTTATTCAAAATATTGTATTAAAATACTTAATTTAATTCTATTAAAAAATGTATTAGAATCTCTGGGCTTGATATACAAAATTATCTTTACAGCAGATCTGAAGAATAAAGCATCCTGGTCCAGTTTGAATTTTAATAGATTCGGTGTCATTTTGAAAAATTTATCTTCATTGTATCCATTTAGCGACATTTTCGTTAATTTAGCGACATTTTAAAAAATTGCCAAATTTATCACCAAACTGGACTGTAGAACTGACAGCCCCACTTGGCGACAAATTGATGAAACATCATCACAATATAATGATTTACCGCAATTTTATCAATTTCAAGATATTTTTATGGATTTACAAACATTTTTATCAATTTGGCGACATTTTTAAAATTCGATAAATGTGTTACTAAGTAGGGCGGTTGGAATGACAGATAAATGCTATCGAAACATCTACTCTCTTCTAACAAAACAAAATTAATGTATTTGATTAAGGTCGTTTTTATCATTTAGGTGACATTCCCGTTAATTTGACAACGTTAACGAGAAGTTGCCAAGTTTGCGATATCCCGCCAAATTCGTAGATTTGAATTTGCAGATCTGAAGAAAGAAACATCCTGATCCCGTCTGCATATATTAAATGAAAGCACTAAAATTGTATTAGAAGATTTACTTGTTCTGTTTAAGCAACTATTTCATATTCTGTTTCAACAATCGGCTAAATAAGTTTATTGTCTGAACATAATATATGAATTTATTGGATAAACACAATATATAAGTTTGAAAACTCTTTTCCAACGTAAATGAAAGTGATGCACCCATTCCGTAATTAATATAATTAAAAGAAATATCAAACCGTTCATTTATAAGTTACATTTTTATATCCATTTTCTTATTATTCAAATAAAAAATATAATAAAAATTATCAAATACATCTGATTTAATTGCATTGCTGACAACATGATATAAGAAAGAATCGTCCTCATAAAATGCTGATAATTAAATAACCATTTTGATTTGTTATTAATTTTCGTTTTGGAGTAAGAGCCTGTGAAAAATAAACCATGGTGATTGAGTTCCCATTTAAATTCATTTTTCAAATCTGCTATTTTCAAAAGTGACTGATAAGCGTAATAATCTCCAACTGAACTCAGAGATGAGTTTAAAATCACTTTCACATTTTAAAGCAGCGATATCCAAACTTTTTCGTTTGGAGGATCCAATGAGTTAGAGAACAGAACTTCTAGGAATAAGTTTCGTTTTCCATTAATATCACAACCCCTGATCTTAGAAACTCAAAACATAAACTAAATATTAAGTGAAGCTATTTCAAGGCTATGTACAAAATTTCATCGATTTCGGTTGAGCAGTTCTCCCGTGATGATGGGGCAAACATACATACATACAGACAGAAAGACATATCTTCAATTTTATTAACACTTTACAACAAAGTTGAAAAGTGTTTATGACTTTGTTCATTCTGTCTGTCTGTCTGTCCGTTAGCACGATAACTGCCGTAAAAATGACTTAAACAAAATAAAATTTTAGTATGTTGTTCAGACGGTCAGTAGAACCTATGGGAATATAAATGAAAAATATCAACCAATTAGTTTTGGATTGAACCCGGGTCGAAAAAATGAAATACATTGAGCCCTATGGGACCTAATTTTTCAAACATTTTTTAAGCGGATTTAAAATTCATAAATTGCTTCGAAAATTTTATGCAATATTCAAATTGTTCCATAAAATATATAAAAAAAATTCAGCGAAATATATTCAGTAGTTTTTTAAATAAAAATTAAAATAATAATTACACCTCTTATATGAAACGATCACGTGACCATGATATGAAACGATCACATGACCCTCTTCAAAATGATATATGGCATCCATCTTGTTTCAAAATCGTGATTTTTTTTTCTTCTTAATTCATATTGAGTGTTGTATCCGTCCTAAAACTACTTTATTTTTGCTTAAATTCTGTGCATCTACATACTGAAACAACGCAATGACAATATATTTGAGTTTAAATGCTCATCTAAATTTGATTATTTCTACAACTAAGCCTATTTTTCACCTATGTGAAATGTAAACAGCAAAATATATAGAATGAGTTGTATTAGAATTCCTGTATTTTTTTAACACAAAATAATTTAGTCCATGGAGTCTGCATGGCTGATATGAATGAAATATTAATTGATTTCATAAAGATAAGGACGATTTTTTTCGATGAAGTTTCAAACATAGAGTTTAATTTTTTGTAGCTCCATGGTCTTAAACAAAATGTTTAAATAAAATAAATTATTATGGTATTGTGATGAACGAAATGAATGGGAGAAAGTTATGAATGAAATCCTGTTTTTATAGAGAGATCCAGGCGTGTTATTTTTTCTATGACGTCATTTGAATTAATTTCAGTTGTTTTCGACAAAGTTTTCAAATATAATAAATTATCGTAGTATTATGATAATTCTAAAACTATTACCGAAGAATGTATACCATTTTAGAGATGTTTAAACCAGGCAATTTATATTTCAATGCCGTCATTTGAATGAAGTTCATTTTTTTCGATGAAGGTTTAAGTTTTCAAATATAATAAATTAATGCAGTATTGTGATAAGTTTCAAAATATTACCGAGGAATGTATTGCATTTTAGACTTGTTTAAATAAAATTGCATTGAAGTTGGAAAGTGTTGCATAATCAATGCTTTAAGCATGATTGATCTTTCTTGTTTATATAGATTCCGTATGAAAAACAGGTATATGGCTAGAACAAAATAAAATCCAAGCGATCCACTGAATGCTATTATAATCAGGTGTTCGTCAACCGGGCATTAATAACTAAAAATTATAAATTTTCGAAGAAAGGTCTTCTTTCTTTAAAGCATATTATACGTGTAAAAATGATGCACTAAATACAGTCCCTCACATTTAAAAATATATATTTTCCTTGAATAATTAAATAATAATTAAATAAATATATGTTTTTAATGTATGCATTGAAAATTACAAAGTTCAGTTGCGTAAGATAAACAAGAAAGATGAGTCATGCATAAAGCATTCATCTTTCATGAAACACTTCTCAACTGAAATGCAATTTTATTTAAACATCTCTTAAATGCGATATATTCAGCAGTGATGTTTTCTAAATTATCCCAGCACAATAACTTATTACTTTCCTTATATACATAATGTATAAGGAAAGTATTGTGACGGGGTACGAAAATTCGAATTCGAGTTTTCGACGGGAGAGCACGTTTCAAGCATCCCTGATCACGAATCAAACATTTTTGAAGTGATGTCTGTGTGTGTGTATGTGTGTGTGTGTGTGTGTGTGTGTGTGTGTGTGTGTGTGTGTGTGTGTGTGTGTGTGTGTGTGTGTGTGAAAGTATGTGTGTGTGTCAGTGAGTCTGTGGAGACGATAACTGACGAACGAATGGACCGATTCGAACCAAATTTGGTACAAAAATCATAATCCGTAAACACTGGAAGCCTATTGCTTTTATATGCAATCGAATGTTAAGAAGCCCCCTAAATTTTCGAATGAAATTTTGAAAAAATCGTCAAAAAATCAAAACCACTAATAAAGTTACGCAAATAGACATTTCTTATGTAATTTTTCATTAGAAAACGATTGACATAAATTTTAGAACGCTAACATGAACCGTTCTCGAGATATTGTTCATTTTTAAAAAAAAATTGTCAAAAAGTCATATAAAAAAAAAATTCCTATTGAGAAACATGTTCACTTTTTATATGTAATACCATGCGATAAATTGGGTTACATCATTCTCGTGGAACTAGCTCCTTCCATTCATGAAAAAATATACTTTTAGTAATACTTTTGTGTTTGAACGCCAATAGTCATTTATCTGCTGTAAGAATAACTTATTTCTTAGTGCATAACGCTTGGCGAGATTTTGGCGACGAATTTGGCGGAATGCCGCCAACATGGCGACTTTTTGAAATGTTGCTAAATTAACGAAAATCTCGCCAAATGGATAAAAATGACAACTAATTGTCGAAAATTTAATATCTTGGAAAGAATATTAGTATCTACTATAAGAAAAACCTACTTTTTTTTACTGTAAAAGTAGTAAATTAATTACATTATATAAGGAAAGCCATGTGTTGCCCACATCAGATTTTTTTGTGATTATTTTGTGGTATTTGTATTGAAGTTCATAAAACTTCAAAATGTTGCTTATTAAAATGGGAAAAAATTATTGAAATCATTGTAAATTATGAATTAGTGTCGATATTTTTTATATGCTTTTATGTTAAAAAATTACCGTCAGAACTGAATTAGTATCTATAATAATTATTTAGAGAAAAAAGTTATGTTTATATTTTATTCCCTTGGTTTTTATTTGTAATTTAGCACCGAAACAAAATTATTTAGATTAAAATTAATTTTTATTATTGTATAAAGCAATAGTTACTTTCTTTATATACATAATGTATAAGGAAAGTATTGTGACGGGGTCGAAAATTCGAATTCGAGTTTTCGACGGGTGACCACGTTTCAAGCATCCGTGATCACGAATCAAACATTTTTGAAGTGATGTCTGTGTGTGTGTGTGTGTGTGTCAGTGAGTCTGTGGAGACGATAACTGACGAACGAATGGACCTATTTGAACCAAATTTGGTACAAAAATCACAATCCGTAAGCACTGGAAGCCTATTGCTTTTGTATGCAATCGAATGTTAAGAACCCCCCCTAAATTTTCGAATGAAATTTTGAAAAAAATCGTCAAAAAATCAAAACCACTAATAAAGTTACGCAAATAGATATTTCTTATGTAATTTTTCATTAGAAAACGATTGACATAAATTTTAGAACGCTAACATGAACCGTTCTCGAGATATTGTTCATTTTTTAAAAAAAAAATTGTCAAAAAGTCATATAAAAAAAAATTCCTATTGATAAACATGTTCACTTTTCATATGTAATACCATGCGATAAATTGGGTTACATCATTCTCGTGGAACTAGCTCATTCCATTCATGAAAAAAAATACTTTTAGTAATACTTTTGTGTTTGAACGCCAATAGTCATTTATCTGCTGTAAGAATAACTTATTTCTTAGTGCATAACGCTTGACGAGATTTTGGCGACGAATTTGGCGGAATGTCGCCAACTTGGCGACTTTTTGAAATGTTGCCAAATTAACGAAAATCTCGCCAAATGGATAAAAATGACGACTAATTGTCGAAAATTTAATATCTTGGAAAGAATATTAGTATCTAATATAAGAAAAACCTACTTTTTACTTTCCTTATATACATAATGTATAAGGAAAGTATTGTGACGGGGTCGAAAATTCGAATTCGAGTTTTCGACGGGAGAGCACGTTTCAAGCATCCCTGATCACGAATCAAACATTTTTGAAGTGATGTCTGTGTGTGTGTGTGTGTGTGTGTGTGTGTGTGTGAAAGTATGTGTGTGTGTATGTGTGTGTGTGTGTGTGTGTGTCAGTGGGTCTGTGGAGACGATAACTGACGAACGAATGGACCGATTCGAACCAAATTTGGTACAAAAATCACAATCTGTAAACACTGGAAGCCTATTGTTTTTATACGCAATCGAATGTTCAGAACCCCCCCTAAATTTTCGAATGAAATTTTGAAAAAATCGTCAAAAAATCAAAACCAATAATAAAGCTACGTAAATAAACATTCCTTAAGTAATGTTTCATTAGAAAACGATTGACATAAATTTTAGAACGCTAACATGAACCGTTCTCGAGATATTGCACATTTTTCAAAAAAATTATCAAAAAGTCAAATAAAATAGAAAAAAAATATTTCCTATTGAGAAACATGTTCACTTTTCATATATAATATCATGCGATAAATTGGGTGACATCATTCTCGTGGATCTAGCTCGTTCCATTCATGAAAAAAGATACTTTGAGTAATACTTTTGCATTTGAACGCCAATTTATCTGCTGTAAGAATAACTTATTTCTTCGTTCATAACGCTTGGAGAAATTGGCGGAATGTCGCCAACTTGGCGACTTTTTGAAATGTTGCCAAATTAACGAAAATCTCGCCAAATGGATAAAAATGACGCTAAATCAATGAAAATGACGACTAATTGTGGAAAATTCAATATCTAATAAGTTATATAATATATAATAATAGTTATATAATATATGTCGAAAATTCAATATCTAATAAGTTATATATATATATATATATATATATATATATATATATATATAACTTATTTCTTTGTCCATAACGCTTGGCGAGATTTTGGCGACAAAATTGGCGGAATGTCGCCAACTTGGCGGCTTTTTGAAATGTTGCCAAATTAACGAAAATCTCGCCAAATGGATAAAAATGACGATAATCAATGAAAATAACGACTAATTGTCGAAAAGTCAATATCTTGGAAAGGATATTAGTATCTACTAGAAGAAAAACCTATTTATTTTACTGTAAAAGTAATAAATTCATTTCATTATATAAGGAAAGTCATGTGTTTCCCACATCAGATTTTTTTTACTGTAAAAGTAGTAAATTAATTACATTATATAAGGAAAGTCATGTGTTGCCCACATCAGATTTTTTTACTTGTAAACTTAACACTTTATTTCACTTGGATTCCGCATGCGTTAAAAGTAGATTTCTTTGTAGAAATAATCAAAGTTTAAACATCATTTAAAATAAAAAAAATATTGTAATTGTGAAGGCGCAGAAGTTGGAAACACAGATAATATGCTAAAATAAAGTGGTTTTAGGATGTATGCAGCATTAAATATAAGTGTTGCTTAAAAATAACGATTTTCACTAAGCGAAAAAAAATTGGATGCTATGTTTCATTTTGCAAAGAGTCATGTGAACTTTTCATATAATATGGGTGTAATTATTATTTCGATCTTTATTTAAAAACTTCTTAATATATTTTGATGAAATTTGTTTTACACATTTTACGTGATAATTTAAATATTTCTTAAAGTTTCTAAAGCAATTTGTAAATTTTAACTCCGCTTAAAAAATGTTTGAAAAATTAGGTACCATAGGGTTTAATGTATTTCATTTTTTCAACACGGGTTAAATACAAAACTAATTGTGTGATAATATTCTTTTACATATGATAAAGTCATTTTCACGGATTTTGATTTTGATAAAGTCATTTTCACGGCAGTTATGAGCTCAAAAATTAGACAAACAGCCAGGGAAAATGAACAAAGTCATAAAGACTTTACAACTATGTTGGAAAATGTTAAAAATAATATATTCTGGCTAAATTTCGAAATAAAATACTTAGTATTACCAAAGAGTTTTATCCAAGTTATACGAAGAGCATATAAAACAATTTATTTTCTATATAGCCTCAGTGCTTTCAGTTTAATTTTGTCTTTTCCTTTTGATATTGGATGGTAGAAGATTGTCGTTTTAACGATCGTCAAGGAATACAAATTGATGATAGTTTGGCAAATAGTAATGCATTTGAGTAATGGCAGAGCATTTTCAAAAGTATTTTAAGTTCAATTCGAAATGAATATCACTATATTCTTTTTTATATTTAATTTGTAGTATAGAGAAAGTATTGTTTTGGAAGAAAAATAATAACATTAGCATTCGACAAGTTAATGAAAAAGCAAATTTTATGATCTAAACGCATTTCGAACGGTGTGTAAAATATGTGTGTTTTTAATGATATGAAATTTTATGTTTTATTCGTGGATACATTATGATCAACTAAAAGATGAAGAAGGCAACATATTTTGTATATGTAAATATTAATCTTTATATATCCAATAAATAATGTTGATGTCCACGTTATATTATACACATACTGTCCGTTTTAATATGAACAGTTTGATTTTAACAACTGTGTTCATAGATATGTTTTACATATTTTTCAATGAATTAAAAATAAACATGTTGTTACATATGAAAATTAATGTCTATGCAAAAATATGAAATAACTTCTATAGTGCCACAAAATGAACAATTTTTACATATTTTTAGCTTATTACAGGATGTCTCAAAATGTAGTCCATGGACCTTTGGGGATCGACAGTTGGGTCAAAAATAGTTTACGCATATATTTAGTAAATTTTCAAAAGTTGTTAATGGAAAAATATTTTCTTATACACAAAATCATAAATTTCGATTTTACATGAATTCTACTCTTTTCAGAGTGTAAAAATCTTTAGCCAAAAACCAGATATTTCAAATTAATGCTTATTGTTTCTTTTTTTTTATCAAATGACCAGGCACTTGACTTTCATCATTCGCCTATATATCGGCCAGAAACTCGAACCATTTAACTATACTGGGACGTTACCCCAGGCGCAACAGAGGGGGGGGAGGAACACACTGCGCCCAACAACACAAATCCATGTCTTACGTGGGACTCGAACCCACAACGAGGCTGCGGAACGATCGCTTGGAAACGCTTGCCTTGACCGTTAGACCACCGCGTCGGTTTCAGTTTAATGCTAAAACTCTTAAACAATGATTCTGCCAAACAGATTCATTGTTATTTCTAATGCTTTAAAGCTTATTACGGAATGAATAATTTTTGCGTTAGTTGAACTAAATTTCACAATCTATATATATGCCAATTAAACTATATCTAACCGTCCATAAATATTAAGTGAATTACCTCTCAACGTCTATGTTGTCTATGCAAATAGAAATATTTTTTCTTGTTAAACTAAATCTTTTAATTATCTTAGAAAACTATGTTAACGTTATCCGAAATATTTTTAATCAGATATATGTAATTTATCGCACCACTTCTTGCATAAACATATATCTATTTCAAATGAACTATTGAGATGCTGTGAATTGAGATGCAGTGTCGGCGAAAGTGTTTTCATCCATTTATTTTGAGCTCCTTGCAGGTTAGGACGTTTGTGAAGCGCAGGTGCATGAAATATATTATTCTGATTTCACATTTTACTTTCCCGAAAAGTATAATATATGTAAACGAAAGTACTGTGATTGGGTTAAAAATCAAATTCTTTTATTTTTACTTACTTGTATTATTATGTTTAGAACGTTCATGAACACGAGTCAACAATTCATATTCAATTCCTCTAAATCAATTTTTGTTCACATTGGAAATCTATACGTATTTTGACAATCTAACATTTTTGACAATGCATCTTATGTAAAAAGTATTTTCAGTATTCTAATCGCCTGTCTGTCAATCGGTCTGTGAATCAGTCTGTCAACCCTAGCCTCTTGGACGACTGAATGGAACAGGGTAGTGTTCAGTGAAAAGTCTCGGTTCTGTTTGTCAAATGCCAGTCGCCGTGTGAGTGTCTGGAAGCGACGTGAAAACAGATCCAATCCTGCTGCTACTGTTGAACGCCATACTGCTTGACAACGTGGCATCATGGTTTGTGGTGTCATCGGCTTCGATAGCCGGTCACCTCTGGCTCGTATCAGAGGCACAATGACGACACGACGATATGTGGATTAGGTGCTGCAGCCGGTTGCTCTGCCCTACATTCAGCGTTTGCAAAATGCTGATTTTCAACAAGATAACGCACGACCGTAAAAGGCAACTATTATTAGACAAGCCTTGCAAGTTATCCATGTGCTTCTCTGGATTCCTCCGTCTCCCGATCTTCCACCTCCGAAGCATGTATGGGGCGTGAATGACCGCCATTTGACTGCCCTGCCCCCGCCTCAAACGGAGAACAATCTGTGGAGGATGGTTCAATGCATATAGTCATCCCTCCCTCAGGAAACTATCCGCAGGCTCATGGCATCTATTCCTCGAAGGGTCACTGCTTGTATCGTCGTAAGAGGTGATAGATACTGCCTTCTGATCACCATACATGTGTCATTACTCTATTGTCATTACTGTACTATTTACCATTACCATTAAAATCTGCATGAACAAACTGTCTAAATTGATGCACCTTATGCAATATGTACATGTTAAAATATCATTATTTTAATATTTTTGATAAATGGCAAATCTCCAGCGAACGGGTTTTGCTGAACTTTTGATGTGTTCCACTTTACAAGATAGATTCCAATGAAATTGCTTGTGTTACAATTTCTTCCGGATCAAGATGAATATTACCCTAACTCATATCGTAATTTAATGTTTTGTCGTAACACTTCACTTGATAACCACTTTAATTCATGTGCAGAACCCATCAAATATTTTAATACATACATGTACTTGGCGACATTTTGGTGTAACACGAAAAAATTCATTAAAATTAGATAGAGCTCGCAGACGCTGGCATTTATACAATGCTAATAAATTCCATTTTCTATAATAACGTTTTTCAGCATTCATTTGATTTGCTTTGTCATAGCATTCCAGACTATATTTAACATTATATGACTGAAAGATCTCACCAGCCTGTAATAAAAATACAAAACTCAGTACGAAGCTGCGACATAAAATGTCCAGTTAGTATGACAAAAGCAATTCAGACCAAACCCCTTAACAGGCTAACAAAAGGAATTGATCAAATATTCCTTCATATTAATGCTCTCGAGTTCCTTTTCATCTTTTTTTTCTCATCGAATTTGAAGTTATTCCCCCACACTCCAAAATAAATAAATATAGGATGCAGTTTCAGGTTTCGCGCGAGTTGCTTTTTAAGTGAATTACACAAAGGTAGATTTTTATTATTATTATAAGTTTATTTTTCGTTTTGATACCAATCTTTATTTAACTTGATATAGTATTTGTAAGTATGATTCGAATTTTGGAGGCCATTATTAATTACGTTCCTGTAATCATAGTAACATGGAATTTAGATGTCGTTGTCTTTT
Source organism: Amaurobius ferox (assembly GCA_951213105.1). Classification (NCBI taxonomy): domain Eukaryota; kingdom Metazoa; phylum Arthropoda; class Arachnida; order Araneae; family Amaurobiidae; genus Amaurobius; species Amaurobius ferox. The sequence continues at coordinate 107,665,331 of OX578135.1, forward strand.
GGGGGCACATTTCAATTCTTTGGATTTTGATACTTAATGTACTAGTTCGTCCTGGGCCCACCACAAGTACGTAATCGTTTTTCAGTACTAACTCGAGAACCAGACTAACTCGAAATTCCAAATTCAGTATGTCATGGTCTTTTGTAGAGTATTTTAACTCTTTAGATTTTGACATTTGTAGTGCTGGCTCACCTTGTACCTGCCGAAGTACTGGTACTTATTTTAGAGACTAAGTCAAGCACGGGAGCAGCTAGAAAGTCTGCATTTAATATGTAATTGCCTTTTGAGGGTCATTTTAATTCTTGGATTTTGAACCCTCTCGGGCCCAACTTGGCCCGGTCATATAAATATAAACTGGAATTTTTTGGAGCAACTAAAAAGCTCAAAATTAGTAACCTGTTATTTTTTATGGTATATTTTAATTCTTCGAATTTTGAACGTATCTTTCTAGTTCGTCTTGATCCCGACGTAGGAGTATATTCGTTTTGACGGAAAAACCTGTGAACTGAAGCTGTTTGAAATCCAAATTTTGCCTTTGCCTTTCATATATTTAACTTACATGCATTTTAGAAAATACATTTTCTGGACAAAATGACATACAGGTGATACTACAGAAGGTTGTACTTTAAAATGATTTTTGCTTTTATTTGGTTTTATTTTTAATTACACTGGACAACAGGCAAAATGTCTCTGAATCAAAAGTAGCTATTTTTCACTAATTGGACATGCTGCTCCAGAATATGAACTCCAAAGGGCGGATTAGGTCTAGCGTTTCAAGACATGGGAAGGGGAAGCTCTTTATTTTGAGATACGAGGGCGTTTGGTAATTACCAGGAGCTTGTAGAAACCCTCTTTTAGAGCTACGAGTAATTATAGGGTGCAACATATAACTGAAAGCACACTTTTTACGTATTTATCTGGATTTTCTTTGTAGTGATGTCCACGATGACGACGAAGACAGAGTGTTGCGAAATTTCCAGATTTATGATTTTTTTTTTTAGTAATAGGTCGAGTTATACAAAGTTATACAAAATTTCAAGTTCCTACCTTCAGAAGTTTGAGCTGTCTAAGTGTCCATTAGTCAGTCACTCAATTTACCTTAGTTATATGATATAGATTATGAAAGAAGAGGATATTACGAATTTATTACAATATATTACGCAACAAATACAATATTTGTTACGAATGAGAAATATATTTAGATAAAATCATATTTACCAGAGATTTTTTCCTTTGTATTATGCAAAAATATATTTCTATAAAATCATACATATCATGAGAGATTTCGTCCCGTACTCGTTTATTGGTACCTCTGGCGATAATCCAAAAGAATGTCGAAAACCCAGACCACTCGACTCACCCTAGTGTACTATCAGCAGTTTCAGTGACCGGGAACACTTCTATCAATAGTGTACCAGTTTTGAGAATCATTGGTCCGCTATTTGATACTGTTACAACGTATTTTCTTGAATTGTAGGTGTACCCTCAGAATACAAGAATGAGTTCACATTTCTGGATAACTAGTGTTCTGAGACCAGAATATGTTCTCACATGAAGTGAGACAAGTTTATGTGTAGATTTATGGTGTCCTTAAAGGCAAACAAAGCATTAGTCTGGCTGGAGCCGAATTTTATGAGAACTTGAATTTTTAGGTCAAAGGACAGTAAATTTAGGAGGCCATATAAAAGTTGGTCCGGACTGAAAGTACAGTCGTGCCATTGGGTGAGGGGTGGCCAATCAGTGCCATGGAAGAAGTAAGGCGGAGTTACCCCCCACACACACACACACACCGAGTGGACCTCAAGTCTGGATTAAGATTATCGGCAGTATGGTATTAAGATAATAGGCAGTATCAGTATTAGTATTATCGGCAGTATGAGTATGAGTATTAGTAATAGATAGTAGTAGTACTTTTATTTAAAAGCACCAATGACCGTAAACAGGAAGCGTAAACAGGAATCGTAAACAGGAAGAATAAACATGAGTGTAAACAGGCTCGATAACTATTTCACAATATTACTAAACAGCTGTCACAGACAAGAAAATAGCAATTAAATACTCAGCTAATTCGTAAAATTGCTGCTATTATTCTTGAAGCACTACCTATCTCACAATTCATTTTAACTCGCAATACGTCAACTGCTATCCAACTGAACGATGACACTTTTTTATGTACTCTCTGTAGATATTTCCAGAAGATGCTCGTATCTCCCACAATATTCGATATTTCGAGAAAATTATAGTACATTCTAAATAAGTTTAAAAAAAAATCACTAAGTTAGCTATACATCACCAATTCTGGCAACCCGGCCACGAAATTCAAAATATGGCAATCCAACATTCACGTAATAAGAATGGCTATCTGTAAAGGTATTTTCTCCTTGAAGGGGAAAAAATCTTGAATAGAAACAATGATCCACTATATGTTAATTAAGTAGAAGAAAACACAGTGGAACTTTTTAAATTCGTAACAATACTTTCTCAAGGTCAGACTTTAATGTGAGCCAGATGATATAGTACATTCTAAAAGTCTAAAAAAATCAAGTTAGCTATACATCGCCAAATCTGGCAACCCGGTCCCGAAATTCAAAATATGGCAATCCTACATTCACGTAATAAAAATGGCTATCTGTAAAGGCATTTTCTCCTTGAAGAGAAAAAAGGCCCTAAACAGAAGCAATGGTCCACTATATGTTAATTAAGTAGAAGCAAACACAGTGAAATTTTTATATTCATAACAATACTTCCTCAAGGTCAGACTTTACGGTCAGCCAGATGATATTTTATTAAGAATCCGAATAATATTAATTCCCTGAAGTACAGAACAGTGCGGATAGAAATGTAACGCAAAAAATGAGAGATAAAAAAGACAATCTATTATCTTGAGAACAAAAAATCACGTCCTCAATTTAAGAGATGAGGAATGTGCAGTTTTGATCAATTTCCGGATTGCTCACTTTGGGTATTGCTGGTCACGTGATTCAGATATTGGAGGTTCAATACCTTATTTTTGTCAGTACTAGTACTGGATCTTTTAAAACTGTGGAGTACAAAATGGCATGGATTAAAAAAAACCATTGACGACAAATAAAGGTCTCTGAATTTTAGGTAAGAACATTTTAATGTTTTGATCCGTACCAATGTTTTTCCGTCTGTAAAGAAATGACCATATGCTCCAGAGAGTCAAATGTTTGAGTATTTTACCCAGCGTAACTATTTCATTGATGTACATCCTTTAACAATGTTTTCATCTTAAAAATATATGACAAAGTCTGTAATATTTGTATATCAGGATAAAACATGTGGGTTTACTTTGTATGCAAATATGCAAATTCGTGGAAAAATTGAATCATTTTTGGTTTACATTTAACTGTATAATACTTTTTATTTAATGAGTAAAAAAATCAATTCACACAATTGTATTTATTTTCAATATTTTCTCTATTTTCCTTAATTGAACCCAAATACACCAACCAATGCTGCTAAGACAATATCATATTTAATAGTTTGAATATATAATAGAGTTGTTGCTAAATTCGATTTTTTTTTCTTTAATAAAGTATGACCAAAAGTTTTAAAATATTTCTCTTTTGTAAGAGAACGACGGAGATGTTTCATTTTTAACACTTTACAACAAAGTTGAAAAGTGTTTATGACTTTGTCCATTCTGCCTGTCTGTCTGTCTGTCCGTCAGCACGATAACTGCCGTAAAAATGACTTAATCAAAATGAAATTTTAGAATGTTGTTCAGACGGTCTGTAGGACCTATGGGAATATAAATGAATAATATGACCCAATTAGTTTTGGATTGAACCCGGGTTGAAAAAATGAAATACATTGAACCCTACGGAACCTAATTTTTCAAACATTTTTTAAGCGGATTTAAAATTCGCAAATTGCTTCGAAAATTTTAGGTAATATTCAAATTATTCCATAAAATATATAAAACAAAATTCAGGGATATATATTCAGTAGTTTTTTAAATAAAAATTAAAATAATATTTACACCCTTTTTATGAAGAGATCATGTGACCATTATATGAAGAGATCGTGTGACCCACTTCAAAATAAAATATAGGATCCATCTTGTCTCAAAATCGTGATATTTTAAGTTCTTTTGAATTCATATTGAGTGTTCTATTCGTCCTAAAACCACTTTATTTTTGCTTAAATTCTGTGCATCTACATACTGAAACAACGAAATTACAATATATTTGAGTTTCAATGATCATCCAAATTTGATTATTTCTACGACGAAGCCTATTTTTCACTTATGTAAAATATAAACAGCAAATATGTCGAATGAGATGTATTAGAATTGCTGTATTTCTTTAACACAAAATTATTTAGCCCATGGAGTCTGCATAGCTGATATGAATGAAATATTCATTGATTTTATAAAGAGAAGGACGATTTTTGTCGTTTAATTACTTGTAGCTCCATGGTCTTAATTTTTAAATAAAATAAATTATTATAGTATTGTGATGAATGAAATGAATGGGAAAATGTTATGAATGAAATGCTGTTTTTATAGAAAGATCCAGGAGTGTTATTTTTTCTATGAAGTTTTCAAATATAATAAATTATCGTAGTATTTTGATAGTTTTAAAATATTACCGAGGAATGTATCGCATTTTAGAGATGTTTAAACCATGCAATTTATATTTCAATGCCGTCATTTGAATGAAGTTCATTTTTTTCGATGAAGGTTTAAGTTTTCAAATATAATAAATTAATACAGTACTGTGATAAGTTTTGAAATATTACCGAGGAATGTATTGCATTTTAGACTGAGGAATGCATTGCATTTTAAATAAAATTTCATTGAAGTTGGAATGTGTTTCTCAATCAATGCTTTAAGCATGATTGATCTTTCTTGTTTAAGATATTTATTATAGTCAAATATATGTAACTAAAATCCTTTAGACATAATTCTTATTCGTGCTGATGCTATGAAAATATTCTAAAGTCATCTAAGACCAATAAAGCTCTAAAATGATACAGGTATAAGCTGAAAGTTTTGACGTCTGACAGCTATTTATATCCGGTTTCATCGATTTGTATAGAAAACTCTCGTTATATTCAGGCGCATGTGTTTATTTTCTACCAGTATCTTTTTTTGATTTTAAACATAACGCTGTTCAATTTTAGTTCATATATATATTTCTATATTTATATATGTATATATATATATATATATATATATATATATATATATATATATATATATATATATATATATATATATATATATATATATATATATATATATATATATATATATATATATATATATATATATATATATATATATATATATATTTATATATATATGCTAACCTGAAACTTTTAAATATTCTGAAACATGTTATGATTAACCTTCAAAAACAAGTTACAGTTATAATCAAGAACAGCAATGATGTCATTAAGAGACTTAAATTTTGTGATAAAGATATGCATTTCAGAAGTTTTGATTTTCGTGATATTTTTAACAATATTGATATTGCACAACTCTACCTGATATTGAAGGAATTAAATGAAGAATATGATTTTAAAAAGTACATTACATATCGCAAATATATGGACCTTATCAATCTGGTTTTGAGGGAAAATATACTATTTGACGAAAAATGCTATTATAAATAGATTAAAAGAATTCCAATGGGGGAGGGCTGCTGCTCCCTATTGGCTGACATATATCTTACCAAATATGAACATGGAACATACCTATTTTATGTAATACTATACTTCCGTTACGTCGATGATGTGCTTTATGGATATTATGAAGATGCACCTGTATTGGATTTCAATTTTTATCCCAAAAATCTGGAATTAATTGAAAATAAATGTGTAGAGGATGGATCGGTGGATTTTTTGGATATCACTATTAAGTACCAAAAAAAAAATGGAATATGTACGTGTCTACACGACAATAGAACAAGTTAAGGCATAAAAATTAACTATATCATCAATTGGAAAACGAACCTTTCTAGATCTATTTTTAGAAATATACTTTTGGGACATTTCAAAAGAAACCAAATTTGAAACATTTTATCAAATGACTGCATATCCAGTAACAAGGGGATAATATCAGAGGCTATCAGAAAGAACTACCCAGTTAATTTCCTGAAGAAATATTATAATACATTTTTCAACGACAAAAATGAAACCAATTCATTCAAAAGGGATTTTGCTGGATTGGGGTAATTTCTGCTTATCACTTGAAGTCTTGCACCAAATGCGCATCATTACCTATTTAAAAGGAAACTGTATGACTCTTTATTTGTGTGTTTCTTGACTTCCATTCTCAGTTGGTCTGTTTCTCCATTTTCAGGTGCTTCTGACTAGACACGTATGGGGGATCAACCTTTGCAATGCATTGGTTCTGTGAGCGTTGCCCGGACTGAAAAAGCTGCTTTAAACGGGAATGGGGAGTCGCAATCCTCCTCTGCCATTATATGCAATGCATTTGGTTTCCCCTCCTTTGAAAATGATCACACACACACACACACACACACACACACACACACACATATATATATATATATATATATATATATATATATATATATATATATATATATATACATATATATACATATATATATATATGTATATACATATATATATATTTATATTTATATATATATATTATATATTGTGATAATTATGTTACATGGTGAATCAATAAGTGAATAGTAATATTGAATATTGCATTATATAATGAAGATAATAATATAATACTGAGAACCATAAGAAGTAGAAATTGATATTTAACATGAAATTGAAAACTAATATTAATATTTTGACCTCAACGTAGACTGTTCATAAAAATAATGTAAAATATATATAACTTTTTTTTTAAGAAACTAGAAGTGAGTAGTGAATTCATATGTTTATTTGGGATTAGACAAAATGAAAAACACATTATCAGTTCTAGAGTAATTTGAAATAGTAGTATTAGGACTATCAAATAAGAAACTTTAATGGTGTTGAAACAATAAGCAAAATCACAAATATAATTTTATTCAGCTAATATCAAATCAATGCAAGTTTTCAAAGTGTTGATTTGCAAATGTTAATTATAAGTAGAAAAAGAAAACGACTCTTACCTTATAAGAGGACGTTGCCTACAAGCAAAGACCTGCTCATCTGATTACAAGGGTAGTGAAGGTATGGTCATTTACATCGTTGATGAAAGAACGATCTGTTAGATTGGTGGTAGTAGGAAGATTAGTCATGAGTAGTGACGATATGGTACATTAAAGCAACTTCTAACCTGCAGCAGGACTTTTGCTTCAAGTAAGGGCGCGCTCAACTGGTGGGGGTGAAGGTATAAACAGTTTCACAACTGATGATGAGCAGTTACACCGATGATGAAGGGATGATCATTCATAGATGGTGACATTATGGTCATTTGAGAACTTCCTTTCTTGCAAATCATAAGAAATGCCATTATGGCATGGAATGTTATTATAGTTTTATTTATGCAAGAATTTTGACAACGAAACTGATGCTCTATTGTTAGAAAAGCTGATATTGTTAAGGAAACTGTTGTTATTTTGTACACCAATCTGATGTTCTATTGATAGATAAAAGTAAATTGCTAGAGAAACTGATGTTAACAAAACTGATATTCTATTGCTAAGAAACTGATGTTCCATGTTAGAAAAATTAATGTTTTATTATTATAGAAACTTATATTTCTTGGGAAACATTTCTACCTTTAAATTATATATGCATCTTGCAACTACTCTACATTGTAATACCTTACACGTGTTCTTATTAGCAAATTTCGTAGAAAGATTTTAAAGCTTAGTTTATATCATGTTACTGTAGATAGTGTCTACAGAGTATGGGGTAAACAATAGCTGTTTTAAAGAACTATTTGTATCAAAAACTGTTGTGCTAAAATAAATACATAAATATATATTTGTTAGTACCCTTATATATCTTCGTTATTCTTAGCATAGAACTCTTAAACATTCTTAAAAACTCAATGTATCCTATGCACCTTATAAAATAATCTCCTATTAAAAATGGAACATACATTTACCTTTTGATTCCAGCATTTTCCTCGCTTATACTCACATTTATTTCCCATTCTGCACGCTTTGCAGAAAGTCAGAAGGTGATAATAGGATTGATTCTTTGACCATGGCAGGATCCTTGGCGACATCAGAGTGTAATCGATTTCTATATACAAAAGAATATTTAATAACATACTTCTTTTTTAAGATTTCTTCATGGAATTATAAAAAGATAGAGCGAACCGTATCAAAACTTCTCAATTTTTTTACACACACACACACACACACATATATATATATATATATATATACAATATATATATATATATATATATATATATATATATATATATATATATATATATATATATATTTATTTATATATATAGTCATTGAAAAAGGAAATACTTTTAAATTCCAAGAGATTGAAAACTGCGCGGGATCAGGAGTTAAACCTGGGACCTATGGGTTACAAGTCTAATGCTCTGCCATCTGAGGTATCCCAGAACAACACACCTTTACTCTTAAGATCATTAAGCAATAGTAATTGAACGCATGTATAAGTTGAGCATGGAACTATTTAATTTAGTCTTTATGGAATTATATTTTTTTCTAAAAATGTTATCTAATTAAATTCAGTATAAATTACCTCCAGCCAGTGCACCAATTCAGCAACTTAATTGTAAATAGTATATAAAAAATGCACTTATAATTCTTTTTTAAAAGATGAAGATTAATGACATCCGTTAAAAATACTGTTGCGTAATGATCATAAGAGTGAAGTTGAGTTGGATAGATCCGTGCCGGTATAGCTCAGATGGTTGCGTATTGGACATGTAATCCATAGGTCCCAGGCTCGAAACTCTCTCGAAATATAAATGTATTTCCGTTGTCCATTTGTGTCCATATTTCTAAAATTTTACATATTACCTCCATAATGTTGTAACTGTTTCAACAGAATTTTTTTAATTACTTAGCAGTTTGTTTTAGCCGTAAAAAATGAGCTAAATGTTATTTTTGCAGTATGTATTTTCTTTTTTTTAATATGCTTAAGTTCATGAAGAGTTGAGAAATTGAGAGGGAGAGAAATGTATTATATCACTTTCAATCAATATAATAAAACCATTTTTTTATATTTAGATACAAAGACTCTCTCTTTTCTAATTGTAACCAAGTGCTACAGGACGACAGCAACGGGGCGACTCAGGTTCTTGCAGGTATTCTGCCTATCGACCTGAAAATAACAATGGAGGCAAAAGTTCAAAGGCTAGAAAGAGCGGAAGACCCATGGATAGAGCATCCAGTAAAGGAAACAAGTATCAAATGAAAAAAGGAAAACCCGAAGGAAAAACCAGTGGAAGTATTCACAGACGGGTCAAAAATCGGAGGGAAAACAGGAGCTGGATTCATTATATATATCTAGATAGATCAATAAAAGAAAGGAAAAGCTGTAGATAAACCAACAAATCTAGAGTGTTCCAAGCAGAACTGGTAGCAATTGATAAAGCAATAGAATGGCTGATTGAAAAAAAAAGGAAACAAGAAGTTAGAAATCCCAATTGCGACGCTCAAGATGGAAGCACAGAAAGGGGCTGTTAAAATCGATGGGATAGAGAAACGAAGGGAAGAAAAGTACCTACGAAATCTATCCCAAGGTCTCAACAAGAACAAGTTGAGATCACTAGATCAACCAGATAATAACACTACATTGGACCTCACCAGCGTACTTTGAGAGATTTAGAGTCACCAACTCAATAAGAACTTGTTTATGGTGTGGCAAGTCAAACGGGGATACGTAGCACTTTGCAGAGTGCGAAGAATTCGAAGAAAGAAGGGAAAAGAAAGAAGGGAAGAAAGAAGGGAATTTGCCGGAAGCTGACGAGCAACACCCTGAAGAACTATCTAAGAGTGGAGAGTATAAAAAAGCAGTGACACAAACCATTAAGGAACACTTGGAAGGACCAAGTTCCAGAAGATAAATGTATACATTTATAACCAAGAAATGTAACCCTTTTTATGTAAATAATGTATTTTCTGTATAGCGTTGTATTAACATTCTGACACAAAGTGACATAGTTTGTAATTATGCTTGAAAAAAATAAATAAAGAAAACGTCCTGTCAAATCTTCAAGTACAGCTGACGGAGAGGCTCGATAAATTTTGAAATATCTTTACTGATGCAGCGGTTCGAAATTAAAAATTTATGAAGTATGTATCCCTATCTTAGCATAGTATGCTTCTTGAGAGAGCAGGATTTTTGAGCAGCGACAGATCTTGTCGCTGTGCCGTGGTTGCCCATTCTTGAGTCTGGACGGTTGGATCTATTAAATTAAATTATGCAGTATGTCATTTATCGATTTCAAATGCGTAGAAATGTATATACAGGGAAAATATGTATTGGGATTGTATATGTCTCCACAATCTTCAAGAGAATATTTAACATTTGTATGGTTAATGTTTACCTTTATTCGCAAAATACTTCTAAATATTATCTGTCACTATATTTTAAAACCGCGTTCTAGAACTGGATATTTATATCAGTTTTATTTATATATGGGTTAGAGGGATACGGTAATCCTGAGAGCGGATTAGAAGAAGGTGTCGTAATGAAACATAACAATTCCCCAGAAGGACATAGAACAAAATTGTTTGAGATATTTTTTTCAATTTTCTATCTCTTCAGATGGATCTCCTGAATAAAATGTCTATTCTTATGGGCAGGGCCGCCGACAGGGGATAATAAAATGATGCATTACGTAGGTGCCTGGAAGGCATAGGGACCTGGGCCGTATAAGCGTTTTTTGGACATAGGCTAATGATTTGTAAAATTGAGACTAGTTGGGATGCCAGAGTATTTGCTGCTAATTCAGTCGGTGTCACTACTTATGGCATAGTTCGCGCAGACCATACTCAAAACTTTCCATATTGTCAAAAATACGAAAAAGAAGAAATTTAATTTCTAATCTCTGCGGAAGGGATGTCATGTGTAAAATGGAGATCTGTATTGTCACTAATTAGTTATATGTATCCTTCAGAGAAAGTGTCCTTAGATCACACTATAGAACAAAAATGCAGAAACGATTAAATTGCACTTTACTGCCAACATTCAGATGTGAAATAAATCTATGGGCGGTATTGATTTGATGGATTTACTTTCTGCAGAACATTTTATTTATTCTGAATATTTTATGGTCCTCAAATGTATTAACTGAATTATTATATTTAGTACTAGCACTATACACTTCTTCGTACAGAATATACAATACAAAGAAACTTAAATGGATTAATTGAAGGTGGCATATGAGGTTGACCAAAATTTGATTGCTTGCTAATTTATTTTCATCTGTTACGTACTGCAATTAAAGATGCATACGCTATATATAGAAGGATTCGGTTGGATAGTACAGACCAGTCAAAACTGTTAAAATTTTGAAAAATAATTTGGAGCTGTCTTATTGCTGTACAATAGGCAGCGTCCTGTTCCTGATTGTACTAATTACTAATCTGATGTGGGCAGCACATGACTTTCCTTATATAATGCTATGAATTTACTACTTTTAAAGTAAAAAAGATAGATCATTCTTATAGTAGATACTTATATTATTTCCAAGATATTGAATTTTTGTCAATGCGTCGTCATTTTCATTGATTTAGCGTCATTTTTATCCATTTGGCGAGAAATAATCGTTAATTCAGCAACATTAAAAAAGTCGCCAAGTTGATAACATTCCACCAAATTAGTTGCCAAAATTTAGCCAAGCGTCATGGACGAAGAAGTAAGTTATTTATTCTTAAAGCAGACAAATGACTATAGGACTTTGTTCCCAAACTGCGCCACGTAGTTGCTGCAAATGATGGTTATTTTGAAAACATCGTATTGTAGTTTTTGCAACATACCGTTTGGTCATACCGGTTTTCCCCATTCAGCAGCGCCATCTGTTGGTGACCTTTGTAACAAATTTTGAAAATTGGCTGAATAAAATTCCCTGGTTTCCCAAGTACAATGCAACAAACGCTACATTTCTATCGCCTTCTGTTTTCTTTTAATGCATTTTTCAAATGTGTCAGTCATTTTTGGGACACCTTGTATATGCCAAAATGAAAGTGCTGTGAAATTGGATAAACATGTGCAAAATGAAAGCTCTAAAACTGCATTAGAAGATATACCCGACCCGGTTTTATGCTGTTTCAACAATTGGATAAACTTTAATATATGAGTTTGGAAAAGTTTTTCCAAAATAAAACAGATGACTTGAGAAATTGAAAATATCAGTAATCCCCTATAACCTTTGAACCAGAAAACCTTAATTGATATAATCCATTCAAGAATGTAATTTCAATGAAACAAATTTTTGTATACAGTTCTTAATTATTTAAATCGGAAAAGATGTAGTAAAAATCGTCTTCTGTAATAAACTCATTGAGTTTAATTCCGTTGTTCAGCATCATGATATTTTTTCAAATAAATTTGAAGAAAAAATATCGCTTAATGTTTCATAATCCAGATACATTTTTTAACACTTTCCAACACAGTTGAAAAGTGTTTATGAATTTGTTCATTCTGTCTGTTCGTTTACACGATTACAGCCGTAAAAACGACTTTATCAAAAATAAATTTTAGTATAGTGTAGAGACGGTCTGTGGGACATACGGGAATTGAAATGAATGGTATCACCCAATTAGTTTTGGATAGAACTCGGGTTGAAAAAGTGAAATACATTGAACCTTATGGGACCTAATTTTTCGAACACTTTTTAAGCGAAGTTAAAATTCACACACTGCTTTCGAAATTTTAGAAAATATTCAAAGTATCCCATAAAATATATGAAAAAAATTCCAGTTAAATATGTTTGTCGATTTTTAAAATAAAAATTATAATAAGAATTACACCAATATTATATGAAGAGGTCGCGTGGCCCACTTCAAAATATAATATGCCAATGCAATGACAATATTTTTTAGTTTAAATAATCATCAAACTTTGATTATTTCTACAACGAAGTCTAATTTTAATGGATACAGAATGCAAACAAGTGATTGTAAGATGTGTTGTATAAGAACTATTGAATTTATTTCACGCAGAATTGTTTATTTCTGGTGTCTGGAATAAAAGCGATATGAAGTAAACTTTAATTGTTTTTACATAGAAAGTCAGGCGATTTGTATTTCCATGACGTTGTTTGAATACAGTTCATTTTTTCGATGAAGTTTCATATTCCCAAATATAATAAATTATTGTAGTACTGTGGTAATTAAAAATATATCAGCGCTGAATATATCGCATTTTAGAGATCTTTAAATAAAATCGCATTCCAGTTGGAAAGTGCTTCATAATCAACGCGTTATGCACGATTGATCTTTCTTGTTTATTAATATCTAGTCAAATCCTCGTCATTTAAACTGGAAATATAGATCAAATTTTAAGAGGGGCTATTTCACGACTACCTATAAATTTTATGAAATGTTGCGAAGCCGTACACCCATGGTGATGAGACAAACAAACAAACAGACAAACACACCCACAGACAGATTTTCAATTTGATGTATACAGATGTAAAACTGAGAAGACACTTCCAAATACATTTTATTACTTTCCTTATATACAATAATGTATAAGAAAAGCATTGTGACGGGGTCGGACATTTGAATTCGAGTTTTCGACGGGAGAGCACGTTTCAAGCATCTCTGATCACGAATTGAACATTTTTTAAGTGATGTCTGTGTGTGTGAGTCTAAAAAAAACTCTAATAAAGTTACGCAAATAGACATTTCTTATGTAAATTATCATTAGAAAACGATTGACATAAATTTTAGAGAGCTAACATGAACCGTCCTTGAGATATTGCACATTTTCCAAAAACATTATCAAAATATCATATAAAATTAAAAAAAAATATTTCCTATTGAGAAACATGCTCACTTTTAATATGTAATACCATGCGATAAATTGGGTGACATCATTCTCGTGGATCTAGCTCGTTCCAGTCATGAAAACAGATACTTTGACTAATACTTTTGTATTTAAACGCCAAAAGTCATTTATGTGCTGTAAGAATAACTTATTTTTCCGTCCATAACGCTTGGCGAAATTTTGGTGACGAATTTGGTGGAATGTCGCCAACTTGGCGACTTTTTTAAATGTTGCTAAATTAACGAAAAACTCGCCAAATGGATAAAAGTGACGCTAAATCAATAAAAATTATGACTCATTGAAGAAAATTCAATATCTTGGAAAGAATATAAGTATCTACTATAAGAATAACATTTTTTTAACTGTAAAGATAGAAAATTCATTGCATTATATAAGGAAAGTCATGTGATGCCCACATCATATTTTTTAACATTATTTCTAGACATCTTAGGAATTTATTTTCCAATCCCCACGCTTGTCAGAAAGTATGATAGCATGATTTATTATTTACCGTCGCCAGTGTCTTACGTGATACCTGGGTGTCACGAAGTATCAGAGGTTCAAAATTCATAAATAAGCGAAATTGACTGAATTCTTTGCCTTCGGATATTCTTTCGGGTTTGAAATCTGTGCCGTAAGAATAAATGAAAATAAAATCGTTCCTTGTTCGCGACATATATTATTTCCCTTATATACATAGTATAATGTATAAGGAAAGTATTGTGACAGGGTCGAAAATTAGAATTCGATTTTTCGACGGGAGTGTACGATTCAAGCATACCTGATCACGAATCGAACATTTTTGAGGTGATCTCTATCTGTGAGTGTGTGTGTATGTGTGTGTGTGTGTGTCAGTGAGTCTTTGGAGACGATATCTCACGAACGAATGGAGCGATTCGAATGAAATTCGGTACAGAAATTACAATCCTCGAATGCTAGAAGCCTATTGTTTTTAAGCACAATCGAATGTTCAGAAACCCTTAAATTTTTGACTGAAATTTTGAAAACACATCAAAAAATCATAGCCTTTAACCCTTTCGAGACGGCGGCATTCCGAAACTACCGTGGCCCAAAGGACGAAACGCTTCGTTTCCGAAATGTGCCCAAAAGACGGCTATTTTTTTGCGCTAAGCCTAACTCTCGAAAAAATTCACTAAAAATCACCCGTTCAACACAGCATTCTACTTTTTTCAGGAAGAAAGGAAATACTTATTTTCTATTTGATGTATATTTTTATACAAATTTTAGCATTTAATGAAGTTACGCAAATAGACAATTCTTATGTAATTTTCCTTAGAAAACGTTTGACATAAACTTTAGAACGCTAGCATGAACCGTTCTCGAGATATTGTACATTTTTCAAATAAATTTATCGAAAAATCTCATAACGTAAAAAAAAAAATTAACTATTGAGAAACGTGTTCACTTTTCACTTGTAATATTATGCGATACATTTGGTGACATCGTTCTCGTGGATCTAGCTCGCTTCATTCATGAGAAAACGTACTTTGAGTAATACTTTTGTAGTTGTACGTCAATAGTCATTTATCTGCTATAAGAAAAACTTATTTCTCCATCCACAACGCTTGGCGAGATTTTGGCGATGGATTTTTGGCGATTTTTTTAAATATTGCCAAATTAGCGAAAACTCACCAAATGGATAAAAATGAAGCTAAATCAATAAAAATGACGACTAATTGACAAAAATTCAATATCTTGGAAAGAATAAAGTATTTAGTATAAGATTAACCTATTTTTTTACTATAAAAGTAGTAAATTCATTGCATTATATAAGGAAAGACGTGTGTTGTCCGCATCAGATTTTTTCAAAATTTACGTTTTGAGTGACAAAACGCAACAACTTGTGTAATGTTCTTCCGTTAAATTGTGAATATAATCATATTTGGTAATTGTATGTGGAGAGACAATAAGAAAATTGTGTGCTATTTCAGTGGTGTCAAAGTTATATCTCATTATATTTGAAAAATAATTAATTTGTGTAAAAACTTTTTTCAACAATACATGAAAGAATAAATCAATAAATAGGTAAGTTTAAATTATTTATATTTTTGTCCTTATTTTGCAAGAATATACAATTCTGTATGCGCACAATAGAATAGTAAAAGTCTATTGATCGCATATAGCTCGCATTGCACAATTACAATTATCATTCTTCCTTCAAATAAGAAACATTTATACTTCATGTGCACAATGTGAGCTATATGCGAGCAATAAAATTATACTACTCTATTGAGCACATAGAGAATATTATATGCGCTGATATATCATATTATATGCTCGCAAAATAAAGATAAAAATATAAATAAGTAAAAATGACCTATTTAGAAATTTTCTTTATTTTGAAAGCAAATAGTATTCTATAGGAGTGCATATACTATTCTCTATACACTCAATAGAATAGTATAATTCTATTGCTCGCATATAGCTCTCGTTGTACAATTACATTTACCATTGTTCGTTAAAATATAATTGGTTCTCATGCAGAACAATGCTAAGATAATCTCAAATTCAAAATAATTCAACTTTTATTTATGTAAATTCCAAACAATTATATATATATATATATATATATATATATATATATATATATATTGCTCTTAGTAATACAATATCATTTATCCCTTACATGTGCATTTGTGCATGCATATGCAATCAAGGAATGAGTATTCGTACTTTAAATGCATGGGTTACGTATTTCATTTGCTTTACGAACGGCATTCATTCGTCAGTGTTAATGACTGTCAACTAAACACACATACATATATAGACTTATATATTTTCCAAATTAATCTTAAAATGAGCTTTAGATGTCTCAAGTAATTTTCCGGCAAAATTTTGGATTCAAACATTTAGGTAATAATAACATTTGCTCTATTTGTATACAAAAATAAATATTTTAACATAACAGATTATGTAAATATTCCTCACGGATATAATACCATCTTTTAAATGCATTACCGTAGACTAATGCTGCAATAAAGACTAATGACATCTTAATCATTAGATACATTACCGGAAATAACATATATTCCCAATTGCTATATTGGCCCATTTCATCACCAGAAGCATTTGTTACAACTTTAGTTTCATATTTAAAGTTTAAAATTGTAGCTTGTTAAACTATTTTTACTTCATTTTAATTATGACAAAATTCAGGGTAAAAAATGACTTGATATCCGAGATAATTGGAAAATTATCAACGCTAGACCACGTAAAGAAGCGGTTGCCAATTTTAGATTGAAAACCGGACATGATTGTTTAGCAGAACACCTAAATAGAATAAGTGTTCTACCCAGGAACATTTACCCAATATGTAATGTTGGCAGAATGAACTCAGAACATCTTCTTGGGTATAGGACTGGATAGAGAGAGAGAGGGGGATGCCCAGCGCCAGGGAGATGCCATTAAACTTTATTGGGATGCTTGGATTCTTATGGATTGATAAAGAATATCTGCCCCCCCCCTCTTCGCCATATGCTTCCTTGGACTATTTTCTTTTGCATTGACGGTGTTCTCTGTGTTCCCCTGTTTGCTGCTTTGTTTGTTATTGTTATTTTTCTTTTGTATGTGATGAGATCTCTATTTGTATGGATTACATTCCAATAAAGCCATATGTTACAACAACTTTCATTTTAATTTGAATATTTATTTAAATTTTAGAAGCAATTTGCTAATTTTAACTTAACTTAAAAGTGTTTGAAAAATTAGGTCCCATAGGGTTCAAGGTATATCATTTATTCAACCCAGGTTCAATCCGAAACTAATTGGGTGATATTATTCATTTACATTCCTATATGTCCTACAGACCGTCTCAATAACATACTAAAATTTCATTTTGATAAAGTCATTTTTACAGTAGTTATTGTGCGAACGGACAGACAGACAGATAGTCAGAATGAAAAAGTCATAAGCACTTTTCAACGATGTTGGAAAGTGTTAAAATCTAGACTTCTCAGTAACTTCAAATTTACGTTACGGAAGCAAATCATATAATGTTAAAGATTAATTTAGATACATAATTTTTAATAGATAATAATTATATTCTTGTTTATATTTTAATATCTGATAATGTTTTTAACACTTTACAACAAAGTTGAAAAGTGTTTATGACTTTGTACATTCTGTCTGTCTGTCTGTCTGTCTGTCCGTTAGCACGATAACTGCCGTAAAAATGACTTAATCGAAATGAAATTTTAGTATGTTGTTCAGACGGTCTGTAGGACGTATGGGAATATAAATGAATAATATCACAAAATTACTTTTTGATTGAACCCGGGTTGAAAAAATGAAATACATTGAGCCCTATGGGACCTAATTTTTCAAGCATTTTTTAAGCAAATTTGAAATTCACAAATTGCTTCGAAAATTTTATGTAATATTTAAATTGTTCCACAAAATATATAAAAAAAAATTCAGCGAAAAAAATTCAGTAGTTCTTTAAATAAAAATTAAAATATTAATTACACCTCTTATATGAAACGATCACGTGACCATGATATGAAACGATCACATGACCCACTTCAAAATGATATATGGCACCATCTTGTTGCAAAATCGCGATTTTTTTAAGTTCTTTCTAATTCATATTGAGTGTTGTATCCGTCCTAAAACTACTTTATTTTTGCTTAAATTCTGTGCATCTACATACTTAAACAACGCAAATACAATATATTTGAATTTAAATGATTATCCAAATTTGACTATTTCAACTATTAAGCCTATTTTTCATCTATGTAAAATGTAAACAGCAAAATATGTAGAATGAGTTGTATTAGAATTGCTCTATTTCTTTAAAACAAAATAATTTAGTCCATGGAGTCTGCATGGCTGATATGAATGAAATATTAATTGATTTCATAAAGATAAGGACGATTTTTTTATGAAGTTTTAAGCATCGAGTTTACTTGTAGCTTCATGGTCTTAATTTTTAAATAAAATAAATTATTATAGTATTGTGATGAATGAAATGAATGGGAGAAAGTTATGAATGAAATCCTGTTTTTATAGAGAGATCCAGGCGTGTTATTTTTTCTATGACGTCATTTGAATTAATTTCAGTTGTTTTCGATGAAGTTTTCAAATATAATAAATTATCGTAGTATTATGATAGTTTTAAAAATATTACCGTGGAATGTATCGCATTTTAAAGATATTTAAACCAGGCAATTTATATTTCAATGCCATCATTTGAATGAAGTTCATTTTTTTCAATGAAGGTTTAAGTTTTCAAATATAAATTAATGTAGTATTGTGATAAGTTTTAAAATATTTTCGAGGAATGTATTGCATTTTCGACTTTTTTAAATAAAATTGCATTGAAGTTGGAAAGTGTTTCATAATCAATGCTTTAAGCATGATTGATCTTTCTTGTTTTATAAATGATGGCGTATGTGCGCATCTTATATATCCATTTTCATCTACGCGCACGGCCCGATTAAGGCAGGGACTTGGAGACTACATGCAGGGGGCCCCCTAGAGTCTGATGAGAAAATGTATTTCATTTAGGAAAGATAAATTAATGTTTAAGTACCCTATGTACTGTGTATGTGCTGTGGACAGCAGTATTGGAACAGGTTTAATTTTTATTCTTATAAAAACCTTTACAATTATTTTTCTAGTTTAACTCAACGTTGGTGATAATGCTTCGGTGACTGAAAGCTGAAACTCTCTCTCTCTCTCTCTCTCTCTCTCTCTGAAAACAAATCTACATTAATAATTCTAAGAACATAAGATACTAGATGATTTGCAAAGGATGATGTCTAACAGTGCCTGTAGCCCTGAGAATCTCACAGTATCAGTAGCCCTGAGAATCTCAATTGTAAATTTGTTAACAAGCTGGACCAGGATGCTTTATTTATTCGATCTATCTGTGAAGGTAATTTTTATGGAGAGAACAGCTATTCTTAGATTTCTTTTGGGAGCAATAATTTACATAATTTAATAAAATGTTTTGAACATATTTTACAATGTCCTGAAACCATTACGAGCATTTTTTAGAAATTTGCCGGTCTGTGTATGTGTGTGTGTGTGTGTGAATAAGATATCTCAAGAACCTAATATTAATAAGAAAATAAAATTTTAAGCTTGAATTGCTCTGTATATTAAAAAAAGTAGCTGACGCCGGTACTGTTTGACAAATTTTGCTTTCCTCCAGTTTCTCTGAGTCGCACGGCAAAATCTATAGTATGCAAAAATATAAAATTTTAGTACTTTCGTAGAGGAATATTAGCCAAACATTCTGAAATAAACCGTGTTTCAATATAAACTGTAATTTAAGTGATATTTATTGTCAAAGTCCAGACAAGAGCAATTGCGTTGCGAGTTTAACAGACTAGCAATAGCAGTACCACGGAATTCTGCAAGTATGTACCGACATGGACGAAATTTTGCAAGGCGAAGCACTTTCTTTAAATTTAAAACGTAGTTTATGAGTTATTTTATATTTTTGCATATTATTTTATTTTATTTTTTTAAGGGTAAAGAATTTCCCTTCAGTTTGGACAACGATATAATGGGCCAAGCTGGTTGTGTGTACCAGCAGAGTGAAAAAAGCCAACAAAGTGAGCTTCAGTTGATAGTGAGTGCCAGCAAACAAGGGACGTCTTGAATTCCGCCTATCTTTACAAAATCCCAACCAATCTTACAAAATGTTTCCAAACCAAGCTTGCGAAACGTTTCCCAACCTATATTAACAAAATCCAAAACAAAGACACCGAAAAGTGTACTTGTGGTGAAATAGGATATCCGAAACATTTCGTATTTGATTGCGAACTTACAAAGAACTATCAGTTTAAAAAACCCAGCAGACAGTATATGCCAATATTTGCCAAAATCCTTCTGGGTAACAGCTGGGCTAAAGAGAGAATAAAATCTATAATTGAATTCCTAGAGGAAAACGAACATATTCTGTGAATTATTGCTGATAACCTTCACACATGCGCTCACTGTTTATTGCATATTTATTCATAGTACTTGTAAATTTTGTTATAAAAACTGCAATCAAATTAATATTAAATTAACAATTGTTTTAATCATTGCAAATATCATTGTATGTATCAATATAGTACTGAAAGCCACGATAATCTGTGAGATTTGTATGTATACGTTGTATATACAGTTTTGTATGTTTTCATAAGTAGTTTTGTATAATATATATTTTGTATATATATATATATATTTCTTTGAAAATTATTCGTGGCATTTTGTATATGTAATAACCAATTTTAGAAATATTTTTATATATATAGTTGCTCCCATTTGAAAAAGTTCTGCACATAAGTGTTTATGGATGTGAAATATTTGGGAAATACTATCTGTATCTAGTATAGACAAACATATTGTATATAATTGTTTATCATTTTTATCTTGGCATTAAATTTTGATTTCTGGCTTTAGCAGATATTCCTCCACCATAGGCTGTAATTACTGTAAACCTTCGGTTCGTTTCCTACAGGTGGTTAATCTGTTAATCTGTCAATCTGCAATTTAGCCAGCATAACAGGCGGCATGAAAAAGCTCTCGAAAGCGAGTTCATCAGCGAAGGTGTTACCTAGTTATGTAAAAATTCATAGATAGAATGCTTAGTAATTTGAATGATGATAACTTGAATTAGATGACATTTCAGATTTTAAAAGTATTATGTCCTATTGAAAATAATGAAAATTCTTTGTACAGCAATGGCAGTATACTCGCTGAGAAAAATTGATTGTTGAACAAAGCCATAAATGTAATAAGCATTACAATATAAAACATTCGCTAAATTTGCAGACTGAATCAATCTGCAAAAATAAATACGCATTTAATTTAATGACAGGCAAGGTTGATTGAAAGTAGCTATCAGTTTTTGGAAGCAATAAACGACCTCCTGCGTCGGGATAAAAAGATAAGTGCCGAAACCTGCAGATATTTTTAATCAACCTTACATTCTGTTCATGCAATGAAGCATTTGCTTTAGCTAATTAAATATTAAAATAGTATAAATTGGCACAGATCAAGCAAATGCATCCCGTGCATCAACATAGAAGACTTATTGCCAGCTTGAAAACTATTTAGGGATGTTTACGATACATTTTTACTTTCCTTATATACAATAATGTATGCAAGAAACTCAGGATTTTTTTCGAAGCCAAATGCTCGCCATTTTGCTTTGGAATCCCCGAGGTTATACACCTTGTTAGGCCCAGATCTCCAACTTGGAAGCTGAGGAAAACAAAGTGATAAGCTTCCCTCAGATTTCCACGAAATCACGCCATTTCACTTGTCACCGTGTTATGGAGGTTGGTGGTCCTTGGCACCAAAGGGCCTGAGAACATTCCGGAGTCCTATATGGGGTGGTCTGATTAGGCCTTGATTGGGGATTAGGCCCTGATATATACCCGGTGCAAGGCACGCCACGGGGAGACGCTTAACATCTTGACGTGAAACAGGTCGACGATTTCGACTCGTCGTCTCGAGGCCGATTTGTACTGCACTTGTGTGTATTCCCATCATGTTTACTCAATTTCAATAAATTTTGACACCTTTTAACTAATTTTGCCTTTTACCTAAATTGTCTGGAGCGTTGCCTGATTTCTTCATTATCATCTCATCAAATCCCAGGATTCGATACCTATGTTATCCGAAGAGACGCTATACATTTAGTCGATGTTCTCCGAATGGCATTGACAACCTAATTAAAGGTTTTTTTTATTTAACGGAGACAACTTATCTGAGGACTCATTAGAATTGCGGAGGACATCGATGACGGTTCCCTTATATTAATTGGTGACATCGCTGAGTACGACAACGAAACGAACGGTTCATTACAATGTATAAAGAAAGTATTGTGACGGACTCGAAAATTCGAATTCGAGTTTTCGACGGGAGAGCACGCTTCAAGCATCCCTGATTACGAATCAAACATTTTTGAAGGGATATCTGTGTGTGTGTGTCAGTGAGTCTATTGAGACGATAACTGACGAACGAATGGACCGATTCGAACGAAATTTGGTACAAAAATCACAATCTGTAAACACTGGGAGCCTTCTGCATTTATACGCAATCGAATGTTCAGAACCCCCTAAATTTTCGAGTGAAATTTTGAAAAAATCATCAAAAAATCAAAACCTCTAATAAAGTTACGCAAATAGACATTCCTTATGTAATTTTTCATTAGAAAGCGATTGACATAAATTTTGGAACGATAACATGAACCGCTCATGAGACGTTGCACAATTTTCAAAAGAATTATCAAAAAATCATATAAAATAAAGAAAAATATTTCCAATTAAAAATATGTTCACTTTTCACATGTAATACCATGCGATAAATTTGGTGACATCATTCTCGTGGATCTATCTCGTTCCATTTATGAAAAAAGATGCTTTGAGTAATATTTCAACTGTTGTATTTCAACGTCAATAGTCATTTATCTGCTGTAAGAATAACTTATTTTTCCGAGAACGAGATTTCGGCGACGATTGTGGTGGAATGTCGCCAACTTGGCGACTTTTTTAAATGCTGCTAAATTAAAGAAAAACTCGCCAAATGGATAAAAATGACGCTAAATCAAAGACGACTCATTGATGATGAAGATATGGAAAATGACGACTCATTGACGAAAATTCAATATCTTGAAAAGAATATAAATAACTACTATAAAAATAATCTATTTTTTTTTATTCTAAAAGTAGTAAATTCCTTGCATTTTATAAGGAAAGTCATGTGCTGCCCACATCAGATTTTTACATATGAACTTGCGTTCGAAATCAGATAAATTATACATACTTTGAATTATATTTATGGTTAGGATAAAATTGAACCTAAACTATATGAAATACGGTTATATGACAAAGTCGAGTGAAGACACACAATGCACTTACAAAATTAATTATCTTGTCATATGATATATACGTATGATGAGTCATCTCTAAAATAAACCACAAGAATATATTGTAATCATTCATTGCAAAGCGAACTTTCATATACATTTTACGTGATATTTTACTTGTCACCTGCCATACATTTACATTACATTCTTAACGCTTGCAGAAAGGCACAGCGTGACAGCATGCAATTATTCGTTCATGTCAGTATTCTTGGCGACTCTGAGGTGTCATTGATTCTGGGACACAGAATGCTCAAATGAGAATAATCGAATACATTTTTCTTAATTTTTAGTTTCCTTATATACATAATGTATAAGGGAAGTATTGTGACGGGGTCGAAAATTCGAATTCGAGTTTTCGACGGGAGAGCACGTTTCAAGCATCCCTGATCACGAATCGAATATTTTTGAAGTGATGTCTGTGTGTATCTGTGTGTGTGTGTGCGTGTGTGTGTGTGTGTGTGTGTGTCAGTGAGTCTGTGTGTGTGTGTGTGTGTCAGTGAGTCTGTGGAGACGATAACTGACGAACGAATGGACCGATCCAAAAAAAAGTTTGGTACAAAAATCACAATCCGTAAACACTGGAAGCCTATTGTTTTTATACGCAGTCGAATGTACAGAACCCCCTAAATTTTCGAGTGAAATTTTGAAAAAATCGTCAAGAAATCAAAACCGCTAATAAAGTTGCGCAAATAGACATTTCTTATGTAATTTTTCATTAGAAAACGATTGACATAAATTTTAGAACGCTAACTTGAACCGTTCTCGAGATATTGTACATTTTTCAAAAAAATTATCAATAAGTTATATAAAATAAAAAAAAATATTTCCTATTGAGGAACATGTTCACTTTTCATATGTAATACCATGCGATAAATTGAGTGACATCATTCTCGTGGATCTAGCTCGTTCCATTCATGTAAAAATATACTTTGAGTAATACTTTTGTATTTGAACTCCAGTAGTCATTTATCTGCTGTAAGAATAACTTATTTCTCCGTCCATAACGCTTTGCGAGATTTTGGCGACGAATTTGGCGGGATGTCACCAACTTGGCGACATTTTTAATTGTTGCCAATTTGACAAAAATCTCGCCAAATTGATAAAAATGACGCTAAATCAATGAAAATGACGACTAATTGAAGAAAAATTCAATATTTTGGAAAGAATATAAGTATCTACTATAAGAATACCATTTTTTTAACTGTAAAAGTAGTAAATTTATTGCATTATATAAGGAAAGTCATGTCTTGCCCACATCAGATTTTTTAAGATAGGGACGATTTTTTAAGATGGACTAACTAGAAAGCAGCATGGCATAAAATATCGTACAAAAAAGTAAATCTAAGAAGGAAAGAAGTAAATTCAAGTATTTTCGAAATGAAGAAAGAAACTACGAAAAATTTCAAAATACTTCAACGAAAGAAGAAATCCATGTATTTTTGAAAATATCGTCTGCATTTTACACTTGTTTGTGTCGTATTTTATTTCTGTTCTGGTTATCTATATTTCTAACTTAGTGTTAAAGCAGTAGTCAAACCAACAACTTTTAAGTAGCGGTAGTAAACTGCGTAATGCCGTATTTTTTACGTCGTGTACTAGTTATTTATTTTCTTAAATTAACTTTGAAGCAGCAGTTAAAGGAATGACTTTGAAGAAGTGATAACAAACTATACTACTTCTGAAAGTTCTTGTATATTACAACTAACAGAAATACTTGGTGTTTCCCGGGTAAATTCTGAAATAAAATTATCGTGGTATAAAATCGCAAATACTTTAGCTGATTTCTGCTCCCAGTAAGATTCAACAAACCAATCAGAAAAGTTTGTTAATCAAGTGAGTATTAATCGAATGTTATGTCGATGTTAATCGACTACTGGTTGTTTTGTTGGTAGGTGTAGGGGGATAAAACTCATACATCGACACCGACAGACACCGACTTTAAGTCAAATACAGGAAACAATATACTTTATCAAAGATGTTATCAAATCTAAAAATGACTCGTTTCAAATCCCCACAAGACTGAGTTTGTACTTTCAGGTCTATGGTACTCAGTTGAAAGTGCCTAAATCAGGTCAGATTCTAAATTCAAACCATTTTAAGATTTCACAACTTTTTTGCAGAGTATTTGCTTATTGTACTTCGCAGGGTAGTTCTTTTGCCATATAGTGACATTTTATGTGAGATTTCAATACTTTATGTAGAAATATTTATTAGCATGACTTTACAATAATCACATTCACATAGCAGTCATTTCAAATTGCACTATACCTCCTTCTTTACTGTTACTGTATATCGCTTCTGCTTATCTTCTCTGCTTCGGTTGTCCATTGTCCAAGGTACTCTTTGAGTGCAGCCTAAGCCACTTATGACAGCACATCCAGAAACGTAATCAGGCAATAAGGAATGCTTAGAACCAGCAAAATAACAACAAGCATGTGCACAACTAATAATTTAGATGTGGGGATACGTGAGTTTTAACACAGGTGCCCCGAAATAAAAATAGCTCGGATCTTTGGATATAATTTTTTTCTTTAAATTAGTTTCTGTATAGATTAAGACCAACCGCCGTGGCGACCTTTAATGGTTTACGCCACCACAAAGAGGGCGGTAAAATGTGATATCCGCCATTCAGCGAGACGGATAACCAGCAGAGTAAGGGTCGGCTGAACCATTCACCGGGCAGCAACCCATCGGGTCAAGACCCCAGTCGCCGACTGGTCTGGAAACATGTTATAAGCGGTATGTCCTCTCTGCCACTTGAAAACGCCTGCTTCAAGGACCAAACTACGTTACCGTCCAGCCTATCCACATGTTGATATACCCCAACATGGAAGGAGGATCAGGGTTATGAGGAAGCCAAGTTCCATTCACAGTCCTCTTGTGCCGGGCCGCCTGTGGGGGAATCTGTATAGAGCAAATTCTTTTAATTCAACTTTTATTTTTCTTAGGGGACTCTATAAAATGTTAGACCCATATTTTTTAGAAAATAAAAATACCGACCGCCGAAAAAAAAAGCGGCGGTGGCTCCAGCCCGACGGAGCTTAGATGGAATAGAGTGAATAGCATTTTGTAAAATAACTCTGTAATATCGAATAAAAAGGAACTTTTTATTCGATATCTGATTATTTATAATTGTAGGACTTTATAATTTGGACTTTGTATGTAGGATTTTGTAACAGAGTTTTGTCGTATATTAATTTTTATAGTTTCCTGTATATTTCGAATGAAAGTTAGAATAATAAAAAAAACATTGACATTAAAATCTGTTTTTTAAAATGTTTTTTCGATAAAAAAGTCAAAATATTAAAATATTGAATTTTTTTTATATGTTCATAATCTGGACCCTATTTCTGATAAAACGAAATAATTTATTTACAGTTTTATCTATTAGCTTCGGGGGATATAAGCTTCCAAACTGTTTACATTTTTCGTAATTCTCCGTTTTTTCCGCTAGAGAAACCACATCCATAGGCGATATTCAAAATCCAAAATTATATGAAATGATTTAGTATTTAATTTAGACAAACCTTCAAATTCTAAGTATGTGCCTAAAACCAATTGCCTTAACCCGAAAAGCGTGATCAACTATGTTGAAACGCCCTGTGTATGTAACCATCGTAAAAGCGTGAGTTACCATTGTTTTTCATAAGAATCAATGCTTTTGAAAAATCTTAAAATTATAATAACTCGATTTCAAATCCTGCAAATTATTAAAAGATCATTTCCTGTTCAATTTATACTTTCTCATACGTGGTATTGAGAAAGTATTGTTTTCATGAAAATTTCCGATTTCGAAATTTTGATCCCAATATATGTTTGAAGACCTCTTCAACACGTTTTAACCATTTTTGGAGTGATGCCCGTCTGTCTGTCTGCTGGTGGCTGTGGTCGATTGTTATGTACACGGCAGCAGTCAATAATTGATTTTCGCGACTCTTTATATTCGGCTTTACTAAAAAAATTTTTTTGGCTTTTTTAAAAAAAATCCAGAACTAGATAGGTTTTTTTTTTAAATTCGAGCGAAAAATTTGAAATGTATTCAAAATTTTATATTGTTTTAACATGGCAGCACAGCACAAAATGTAACATAAACATGCATAAGAAGGTTTATTCAGGGGTCAATGATTACGAAAATTAAGAGTTTCATTCATTGCTGTAAAAAATAGCCGCGAAAAAATGTTTTGTTCGTGACGTCATTAGCCCTCTCCCCTTTGGGGGCAAGTAACCCCCAGGGTGGTGCATTGTCAAGTATGATATCAATCGAAATATTTTTTCAAGACCTTTAAAGTGAATGGTAACACGCTGTAGTTGTAATAATTTGGACCGGAGATACCGATTTTCCTTTTTTTTTTGTAAAATTTGTTAAAAAAATAATTCTGGTATGAATAAGATGAGTTGAGCCGCACTGTAATTAATTTTACTTAATGGAACTGCATATAAAATTCAATAAATGCATTAAGTGCATAAGTTCTTACGTCGTCACGTGGCGGCACCTTGACTGTGAGGTGTGGACACGCCCACAAATGCTCGCACAGGCAGATATAATTTTTGAAAGTTATCGAAATGGATTCAGGAAGTAGTAAAAAGTGCTTATCCGCTACAACATTGAATTCGAAAACGTCAAAATAGCACTTTCTCTATTCAATAGTCTGAGCAAATACGGAAATGAAAAAGTAAAATTGAAATAAAGTTCATAGTGAAATATTCCTATATTTTTAAAAGAAACTGCCAAGATACCTGTATCTTAATATTTTTCGTGTCATGTCTCATATTTAATTTCCATTCTCCACGCTTGGCGGAAGTTCTAAGAGTGATAACAGGATTGATTATTTGCCCTTGACGGGATTTTTGGCGACACCCGGGTGTCATCGATTAACTGGGACAGAATGCTAAAATGTGAAGAATAATTGGATGAAACTTTTTCCTAAGCTCTCTCTCCTGAGTTTCGGAAAGGCTATTGTTAGTGTGAATGGTGATAAGTTTTCTCTGAATTCGCCTTATATTTTGAACGTTTTATTTTTAGAGCGATAATATTAAAGCGTGCTTATGTCTGTCAAAGGATTGAATTTTAAAATGTCAAAATGAAACTTTCTGTATTCAATAGTGTGGGTAAGTATTGAAGTGTATAATTAAATCTGAAAGTCGAATTATATTTCGATATTACTTCTTTTAGTTTTTAAGATGTGAGCGTTAAAAGTTAAAAACAGAAAATTTTCATACTTCTGCTACTTGACGAGACGAATTAAATTTCCTCATATATAGTATTGTAGGTTACTATTTATATTTATCTTTTAATAGTTTTGAAGATATTTCAAGTGGAAATACATTAAAATGAAAATTAAATCTCGTCCGCATAGATTAAGTTTTGTTTCGAAATGTAGAGATCGATCTAAAATCCAATTATATACACTTGTGAGGCTTTCAAAGAAATACAAATTCTCGCTTGTTTTTCAAAACTAGCTATTTCAGATTTTGAGATATAAGTATTGCAATTTTGAAAATAGAAAATTTTCAGTCTTCTTCAACTTTATTATGAAAGTTAGTTTTAGAGCGATAAAATTAAAACGAATTATTGGTATCGAAAAGTTCATCATACTGTCGTTTTTACTATAATTTTTCTCTTTAGATATCTATTTCTCAGGATCTACTGAAATAGAGATTAGATGACGACTTCTGTAGATTCAGCATCTTTTTCCAGAGGAGATTTGTGGTTCACTAAGAATTTTCAATTCTGGTTCTCTTTTTCAATTCCTGATCAAAATTTTTATTTTACTAGAAGTGTGTATTTTTTCAGATTGGTTATAGATAGAGATTAGAGGACAACTGATAGTATGAATTTAGTATCATATTCTGGAGGAGATACAGTGGTTTATTATGCCTTCACTTCCGGTTCAAACAATTTTATCTATTTCTCAAAATTGACTATAGATAAAGCTTAGCTGTGGATTAATATGGATGGAGCATAAAATTCCAAAAGTGGTAGGATGTTGACTAGCGATGTCTGCTTCTACTTTGTTTTTGCTTCCAATTCAAAAATTAATTTTCTTTTAATAGCTATTTCTCAAAATTGACTATAGACAAAGCTTACATGTTGATTGTTATGAACCTAGCATGAAATTCCACAGGAGGAGGTTGACCAAAGCTGTCTACTTCTGCTTTGGTTTCGTTTCCGGTGTAATCATTTTCCGTGAACCACCTAATTTCTCAGAATTGACTATAGATAGAGCGTAGATAATGACAGGTATAGATTCAGCATTCCTCTTCATGTCATCAACTGGAAAGAAAAAACCACGAAGTTACATATTTAATTTTTGAAAGAGTTCATTTCCTTAATTTGTAGATTTTCTGTTATTTAAATTCTTATGAAGTTAGCTATTTAATTTTTCGAAACTTGTTGTTTCTTTTATATTGTTGCTCCACAACATGTCTTTGAGATTTCCTTATCTAAAAATAAGAGTCAGTAAACTTCCACATTCGTCAGGAAACAAAATAATTTCCGATCCAATAGAAGTCGTTACAAGAGGTTTCTTAAATCCGAAAATTCTAATATTATGCCCATAGAGGACTTTTACTGCTAGACTGCGACCAAACTTCAGATCCATAATCCACAGGAAATAGCTTTGAATCTCTGTATACCTTTACATAACAGTTTCTATTTGGAATATACTATGAACTGTAGGTCTCGATCAATGTAGGCTCGGTGTGTACTAAAAAACCATTAAAGAACAAAAATTTAAATCCGAAAGTTAAAAGCATTAATGGACGATATCTTGTTAATTTCTTATGTAACAAGAAAATATTTTATTTTCTTTTAAATTTCTGCCTCCATAATGACAGGTGGTTATACGTTTATATATTTCTAGAGTGTAGTTTGTATATTTATAATTCATTTTAGTGTTTTGGGCAATTATGTACAATCCTTAGGTGTCTGTTTTAAACTTTTTTTTATATCATAGTTTTTCGTTTATGTATTGCTAGTCATTTTCATACACGCTTTGCGAAGTGGCTATTGGTAATAAATGCAATATCTACACAATAAAATTTCTGAATATCAAAAACCGGTTAAAATTTAGTAATGCAAGTGGATCACAATTTATAGTTGTGTTAACAACAAATTTGAGGTATGCAAGACAATATTTCCTCTCCAATCACTGTTTGTTGACTTATTTTAAAGTTTTCAAAGATTTTTAACTAAAATTTCATTAATTATAGCATCAACTTTCAATAGTTTGATTTCATGACTCGCCATCAATTGAACAAGATTTGAAACATAACTCGGAAATTATCGTTACCACAATGGAATTAAACACCATAGATAAATTCTTTTATAAATTATAATAAAATATCGTGTGCTGTAAATATATATAAAATATCATAATAACATTCAATTGCACAAGAATGGAGTTCATTCACAAAATATTTAGGATAATTTCTACCCGCATGATGGTAAAAAGCGAATTTTGAGTAACTTGAGGTATAGCTGAAAGAATGTTCGAACAAAAAATTTCGGGGTTTAGAATTTTTTCGACCCAAATTATTGGATTTTAGATTTTTTTAGGCCAAATCCCACGAGTATGAAACATTTCAAGTTTTTATTTTCAGGAGCTTGGGTTACGTAATTCATACCTTAGTCAGCTGGGTGATATAAATTTTTCAGACTTGCAAAGCCTTTCTTCCTATGTTACGTGACTAGTTTTCTGTTGGCCGAAACTTAACTGTATTTGATGTAGGGGTAAATCTGTCAAAATTATCACGACAATAAGGACTCCAAAACTATAGTTAATATTCTTACTCAGCTGTCTTATGATGCTACATACGGAGTGTTTTAATTTTAAAACACAGAAATTTTGAGGCTTTTTTCATATTTTGTTCTAATTGATTCTGTGGCGCTAAGATTAGAAGTGAAGTTTAAGTTAAACTTATAATTAACATTAATTATTATTAAGCATTAAGGACATGGCCGTTGATACTCATAAAGTGGAATTAACATTAAACGTACATTGCTTTTTGTTGTGCCGCAGTAAACCCTCCAATTATTTTTATCTTTTGTGTAAGTCCTGAAAAGAATTATTAATTAATAGATTAGACTATTTAAACTTAAACAATATCATTTATTAACAACATCAATTTATCAATAACATCAATTTTCATTAATTATTTTTAGCGAGGGGACATATGCGACCAGAATTATTAGATTCACGATAGTGTCTAGAACCTGTGATAATCTGAGTACATACCTTCCAGTTTAGTCTTGGACTTATCATCTCTTAAAGGCTTGCATCAGTCTTATACTGCCATAACTCTGTGGTGTGTGGCTCCTCCTCGTATTTTTAATGCGCTCGCCATTTGATCTACCTCCATCAATTTGGAACCTCTACGGGACACTCTACAAATCTGTTGGGTTTTTTATGCATCTCCATCCGTGCTCTAGTCAAAATCGTGATCGTTTTTACTTTTCATGTCTGATCTCCATCTCTGCTTCTCGTTCGCTACAACTCTGATTTCGTCCACAACTGAACTCGTTTTCTTTCTTCTGTGGTTCCTTCGGCGTGTGTGTGTGTGTGGGGGGGGGAGGGGGGTCAGCTCCGCCTTTCTTCTTTTTGGCGCTCATGGGTTCTTCTTAACCCAATGGCAGCATTTCACATTTAGTATGGCCCAGCTCAGCCCTTCTGGTATTTCACCCCTAAATTTATAGTATTTTGACCTTAAAGTTCAAGTTATCATAAACCCCGGCGCTAGCCAGACTATAGTTTTGTTTGCCGTTCAAGGCACCATAAATACTCAAATAAAAGTGTCTCATGTGAGAACAATTTCTGGTTTCACAGATTCCTTTACAACTCCTAGGAAAGAACAAACGGCACAAACAAGTAGTTTGCTAAAGCAATATTGAACTAGAGAAATTTTCGACGCTTTTCTGCCATGAAAGATGCATTTTTGGTAATTTCTTTTGATTAATGACGATTACCATTTAAAAGTACATGTATTACAGCATCAGGAGCAAGAGTGCGTATATTGTCGGATTCACACATTTGATTCAATTTTCCAACAAAATTCACAATATGATTGTTATTAGATGAGTCCATTCCTTGCAGGACGTATTAATAGAGATGAATAGCATATCATCAAACGGGAGAAATGTGGAGATTAATCGCAAAAGCCGAAATTGCATGTTAGTTATATTTGTTGCAGATGAAAAACTTAAAAATAAATGATCATATTATTATTCAATTCTATATAAAGTATATACAGTTCACATATATCTTGTTTGATTAGATCATAACTATCGCTATAAGATCGTTATAAGATCGTAATTATCATAATTATACAAGTCCAATTAAAAATAATTACAAAATCAATAACAATGAAAAAATCCATCTAACGAAATTATAGCAAAACAAGTTAGTTGAACTGATTTTCAATTATTTTATTATTTATGAAGATTATAAAAATCGCATTTATATTATTTAACTGTATCATAATTATATCTATAGATCGTAATTATCATAATTACATAAGTCAGATTCCAAAAATTATTTAAAATATTGATTAAAATAGTTATAAAATTAATAATATTTTGAAAATCTATCTAACTAGATTATCTCAAGACATATATAATAAGTATTGTATTAAAATAAATTTATAAATGCTATATTATTCATGAAATAATTATTTTTTACATTTAAAATCTTTAATAAAATTTCTTGTTGAATGGTTTTCTAGGAAAGAAAAATTACACATATTGTTCTTAAAGAAAATCGAGATACGCATTCATAAGTTTTTATCTTAAATACTTTATACTTATATATTCTTTCTTTTATGGCTTTCTATCAATATAAATGATGCATTATAAGTGCTTAGTACGTGCTATCAGTGTAAACGTACTATCCATGTTTTTGTCCAAATGTCATTCATATCAAAACATCAATCAACGATAGTCTCAAAGGAAAATATACTGGCGATAGTTTTGGCGCGCTTTTGAACTCCTCTTGGCGACTGCAAGGTCCGGCACTC
Organism: Amaurobius ferox; assembly: GCA_951213105.1. Classification (NCBI taxonomy): domain Eukaryota; kingdom Metazoa; phylum Arthropoda; class Arachnida; order Araneae; family Amaurobiidae; genus Amaurobius; species Amaurobius ferox. The sequence continues at coordinate 107,699,172 of OX578135.1, forward strand.
AGTATCCGGCATGAACTTCTTCCACAGCCGTTCTATCCCTTCTCCACTACAGTCCCGGATTACTCCGCCTCTTCCCACACAAATAACTTTCCACGTTACTTTATTGTCATGACATCCCATTTGGTGCAATAAAAAGAACAGAGTCATAGAAGAACAGAATCTTAAAGTCGTAAATTGCGCAACATCCCACCATAACTGCAGTTTGAGAGAAGTTCTGCGAACTTTCATTCTGGAAATAAATGGTTTTGACAGTTGTATTTTTAGCGCGGAAACAGATCTTATGAATTATTGATTTGATCTTGGATGATAATATGTTGGCAAAAGTTTGGTGTGATTATAAGGCATCTTTCTCACTGTTGGCTTGTAAAGTTCTGTAAAGAAAATGCAGGCGAAATCAGATAAACGTGCTTCATCCGTGATATGTACGGTACTGAGGGTAGTTTTAAATTCATTTTAACGTCCTAAATTGGGAATATATATATCTACGTATTTTAATTTTTTTGCGAAATCTCAGATTTATTAAATTTAAAATATAATGTGCTGTATGTTTTTTAACACAATACCATTATATTTTAAAAAATAATTCAATTTAATTTAAGTTACCGAATTTGCTCGTTTTTAATGCTGAATTTATGTTATTATATTTTGAATATAGAAGTAATTCATTAAATTATATCATGAAGCGTGATATTATAGTTTGAAATAAAATCATCAATTTTTATTAAAATAAATAGTTCAATACTTTTTTCAAATTATCATGTAGAGAGATTCTACATTGGACCATATATGGAGAAAAACCGCTGATATCCTTAAATTGGCATAATAATGTTTAATCGGATAACTTAATAATAGAAGAGCATACAGAATTATTATTTCACCTTGACGAGATAAAATTGAATGGATTTTTATATAGATATTTTAATTATTAGCTATAAATGAAAATAGAGTATTTATTGAAATTTACATAATTAAGATATCAGTATTGGAAAAATATTATTTTTAAGATCTATTAAATATTTCTATAATGATACTTTAACTTCATAAGCTGCAAAGCAATTGATGCGAAAACTTCATAAAATAGATATTTTTACAACAAAATTATAGTGTAAAATAATGTACCAACGAAATAGATATTAAATAGTTCTGACATTTTAGAATTGAATACCTAGATTCAATTTTCAAAAGGGCGCAATCTTTGACTGCATATTACACTAAAGCAGTGTAACAAAGTCTTCATAAAATATTAACGTGGCCAATACCAATCGTTTGTATACAGCGTCTAGTGCAAATGCGCTCGGTGAATTTGCTATGTGATGGCTGGTGACCTTCTCTGCAGCCCTCCTCTGTCGTTTCCAGTTGGAGACGTTGTCAAGCAAGGATACCTGTTCGTCAAGCGCCCGCCGCGAAAATACTTCAGCAAAATAAGAGTAAGTGCTAATTGTTTAATCTATTTTTAATATGAATATTATGTTTCTATTTTGATAGTACTTTACAAATATGTGTAAATAATGGTTCCGTATGTTGTTTATTTGAAATGATCGGAATTTTTATCATTGTGTTGTTGCATATGGCTTTATTGGAAATAAATATAATACATAACAGGCATCTCATGATGATACACAGGTAGAAAAAAATAAAATAAACTAACTAAACATAAAACAAAAATATTACAAATTAGACAAACACAAATTCCAATCAGAAGAGGTCAAAAACGAGGTCGCGACTTTAGGTATAGTTCGTATAATTTCTATCTTCCCAATACAGTTTGCAAATATGACCTTGCTACTGGAATTCTTTATCTAAACCCAGGCACACTGAAAGGTGACTTGTGTTCATAACCTCAGCACTACAACTGGGGCACACATTCGTTAGGAGAATTCCTATCTTTTTAAGATGTTCGGCCAGGCAATCATGACCCGTTTTCAATCTAAAATTTGCCATTGCCTCCTTGTAAGGACAGTTGCTATTTTTATCATTATTTTCACCCGGAATTGCTTTACTCGTTATGGGTATAGCAAAACATGTGTCACGCCAGAATAAGAATTGCAGAATATTTAATTTTTTCTCAATAGAAATATATCAGAAATCTCAGCTGCATATAAAGTTTCTGCATAACCTAGGTTTTATTTAAATAATTTTACTGTTCTGTCCATTTTAATAATGCTTCTGTGCTTTCCATTCTATTTGGATGGCAAATGAAATTGGTGCGTAAAAATGATTGGTGTGTATTATGTATTTCGAATGATATTTAAGCATAAAAATGCCCCTTCGTGCTTTGTATCTCCAAATGAAATTGTGTCCACGCTGTGGGCATAGTAAAACATGTTCAGAGTTAATAAATATTGTGGAATAAAATGTTAAACTTTGTCAACAGTAAAATTTCAGAATGTTCACCTTATTTTGATAGTATTTTGATAGTACTTTACGTTGATGTCTGGATAACTATGTTCTATCGTAAGTGCTTTTGTAGGCAAAACTGCTGTAGTGAATTTCATATTTTTTGCCTGAAATCTGATTCACGATATGGTAATTGCTAAACAGAAGGCAACATTTGTTTTTAATAATTGAAATTATAATAATTGAAAGTAATTAAATAATTGTTATGTGTTTTTTAGCGTAGAACGTTTTAATAATGCGTAATAAAACTTTTCTTTTCATTCATGATTAAATGAATATTGGACCTATTTACAGAATGCATAACTTGATTCATTTTGATCCAGTTTTTTATAGTATATCGGGAATATATCTATTACTTTAATATTCTAATTTGAAAATTCAAAAAAAGCCATTTTGGTGTGTTGTATGGAATACGCCAGTAATATGGAATACACTATTTCCTTTAACGGTATTTCTTATTTAACATCTGCATAAATGTATTTTAAGTTTCAAATAAAATATGTGAATTTTGAAAAAGAAAAATTCCCATTTGATATGCAATTTTAACGACCTACTGATTTCTATTTGGGAAATCTACGTTTTCAACTATTTAGCTGATGTGACGGTTATCTTTATTTCTGTAGTTGAAGTAAATATTTTATTGTAAGCCTTCACATTTTAGATCAAATTCAACATCTGATATATTCAACTTCATTGTTCCTTTGCGTTTTTTATTCAAGACAGCACTTTCATTGACGTAACTCTCTTTCAATTTAAAACATCGCCATCATTTATATGCTTCTTGAATAAATCCAATCTTGGTATAATTCATACATAAATTATCTAGTGAATCTTTTATGACTTTTGTGAAACAGTAAATGAACATCATAGTTTGTGAAAAACAATAAGCGAATATCATAATTTGTCGTAAAACAATAAACGAATATTACAATTCGTATAAAACAATAAACAAATATTAAAATTTGTCAAAAAAATAAGCTATTATTATATTAATTTGTGTACAGCAATAAAATAATTCACATGGGAATTAATAATTGAATCCTTATTTTCATATTTTCGTTTTTAATTAGAATGCTATGCAAACTTCTAAATTATTGAATTTGCTATGATGTAAGGATTTTTTATTCAAATATTATTTTGTAAAACAAAGCTACTATTTAAGCCTGCAGGAGTATTAAATTGTAAAGATATGGAACAAAAGACACAAGTGGACACACTTTTATGAAGTAAGAAATATATCACCGAACTAAACACGATTGTATTTAATTCAATATTTATTTTTTAAACGAAGTTACAGAATTCATTTCCAATTGATTAGATTCAATACGCTCAGCATATTTTTATTTTCCAAATTTAACCATTACTTCTTGTAGTGAAATTATTAAAAAAATAATATCTTCTTTTTTAACACATAAACAGTTTGGAGACAGTAAATTAAATTTGTAATTTAATTAGAAAATTATGAAACTGAGTGAAATTAAATAAATCATTTTTGGATTCCATTTTGAACGCAAAACACTCTGTATTATTGCACAATTGAAAGTCAAATTTTGTGGCGAAAATCATTTTTATCGAATAGCATCTATTCTAGCGTATAATTTAAGTATTGTAGGGGTCACATACGCATTGCAGATAAAAGTATCCAGCTCTAATTTCTGACTTAAGCACTTATAAACAAGGAATGATCGATATTTCCAGTGGTAGCAAGAAAACTTGCAATGTGTCACAGTTTTGTGGACAAATGATACGAAGAGTAAACAAGAAAGATCAATCATGCATAAGCATTGATTATGAAACACTTTCCAACTGAAATGCAATTTCATTTAAAAATTTCTAAAATCTGATACATTCAGTGGTGATATCTTTTACATTATCACAGTACTACAGTAATTTATTGTACTTAAATATTAAAAACTTGATCGAAATATAAATCGTCTGATTCTCTATGCAAAATCAATGAATATTTCATTCATATACCTTGTATTCCAGATTCCAGAGCTAAATAATTTTGTGTGAAAAAAATTCAGCAATTCTTATGTAACTCACCCTACAATCGCTTGAGATATTTGCATTCTGCATAAGTTAAAATTACGCTTCGTTGAAGAAATAATAAAAGTTTAGGGATCATTTAAAATCACAACTATTGTAATTGCATAGGCACGGAGTTTAGATACACAGACAATATATATGTGTGTGTGTATTCAAAGTATTGGAATCGTGCCGAAGATCAGAACTCGAATTTTCGAAGGATCTACACGTTTTGGGACTTCTAGAACACGAAAAAACTATTTTTAGGAAGGCGTCTGTGTGTGTAAGGGTGTATCTGTGTATGTTTCTGTGTGTCTGTGAGGATATTGCATCCACTCTAATTAAAAAACTAATGAACCGAATTTCATAAAATTTGGTAGGTATGTTTTTTGTGGGAAATCCTGATGTTCATTAGATTATAGTACGATTCGTAATAAAAGAATCTGCCTTCTTTGCGAAATGGCCGGCAAAAATTGCTTTTATCCACTCTAGCTAAAAACCAATGGAACAAATTTAACAAACTTTGGTGTATAATATTTCAATAACCTACAAGTGATTTATATACCAAATTTAACAAAATTTGGTATATAAATCATTTGTGGATTATTCTAGTACGATTCGGGAAAAAGGAACAGGCTATTTTTGCGAAATGGCCCGCAAAAATCGTTAAATATAAAAATAAAAGACTACGTGTGCTCAATTATATCAATTAAATTCCTATATTATAAGTGATTTTTGACAACAAAAAGAATGAGACTAACCCCATTACTCTAGGACTAGCCGTTCTTGAGATATTCTATTTTTTTTTGCGTTTTCGCTACGCCACTTTTGACAATAAGTCCAGCTATCAAATGAGAACCAAATTTAAGTTTAACGTGCAAATTCAATGTCATTTAAAATACTTATGGCTGTTATTTTGTGCAGATAAACTCAAATTATTATTGAAGAAATAAAGAGAACGTGAATATGAGTCTGCAGGGAAAGACATGTGCTGCCCACATCAGAATTTTTAACAATATTACAACAATGATTTATAGAAGTGAACGGGGATTATTTGCAGGCCATTTCGAAAAATATGTATGATCTATATTTAAAGATCCACCAGATTTTTGTAGAATAAAATGTTCAACAAATTTAAGCTGTGTACCAAATATTAACTCTCTAGGACGTATGAAAGTGCATTAAAAATGCCATCAAATAAGTATATCATGAAGAGTTATATAAAATTTTAAAAAAATTGAAAAATTGTTATCTACCAAATTCATTTTAAAATGTGAAGCCTCTCTCATATACAAAATGATTAAACTCTGGGAAAGATATTTATTATATAATATATCTCTTTTTTCTTTCTGGGGGATATCCCAAAAGTCAGAATTTAATTGAATTTGCTTTTTTCCCTATATTAAATAATTTTTAATTAAAAAACTACTTAATATATTTTACTGAATTTTTTTTTATATATTTTATGGGATAATGTGAATATTTCCTAAAAATTTCGAAGCAATTTGTGAAATTTAAATTTGCTTAAAAAATATTTGAAAAAATTAGGTCCCATAGGGTTCAATGTATTTCATTTTTTCAACCCGGTTTCAATAAAAACTAATCAGGTGATATTATTTATTTATATTCCTATAGGTCCCACAGACCGTCTGAAAAACATACTAAAATTTCATTTTGATAAAGTCATTTTTACGGCAGTTATCGTGCTAACGGACAGACAGGCAGACAGACAGAATGAACAAAGTCATAAACACTTTTCAACTATGTTGTGAAGTGTTAAAAATGATCAAGATCAACAAATTAAGCCCTTCTTCGAATCTGGGTAATATTTTCTTAAAGATTAAGCTTGCAGAGTCAGTCCACTTCAACGATAAGAGATTGCAATTTCGTCTCAGTAGCTCAACGGTAGACGATCGGCTGGTCCGTTTCGAGATCCAGGGTTCGATTCCCGACTGGGTGAAAAAGGTTCTTTAAAATCTAATGCTACGAAGGTCATACTCACAGAATCCACTTATAGGGAACGCTACCAATGCTAGAATTGCTTTTCCATTAAAGGTAATAAAACCCATGATCGAGTTAGGGCTTAATAATTAAATTGTAAGCATGGATTAGCCTGAACCTGCAATTTCAGCAAGAAAGTTATTTTAAATTTGAGAACAAATATAAAACATTGCATATTTTCTCGAATAAGTCTTTTCTGCATTTAAAACATTTTCCACTTTAAACAACTTTTACAAGCAAATAATCGTATCTAGCTACTCCAAAAAATCTAGCTAAGCTATACCTTTGGATAAGGCGAACGAATTAGGTCAAAGAAGCAAAGATATTAGACATTTTTTTTTAATTTACAGTCGTCCTGAACACGGAATCGAACGTTTTTCTCATAAGGAGCAGCACAATTTTCTTTAATATGACGTAATATTTGTGCCTAGATTTTCTTAGAAATTTAGTGCCCAATTTTTCATAGAAATAATATTAAATTCTACCTCAAAAAACAGCTTCTTATCGTAAATGTAATTTTGCTGCTAAATAATAGAAATCACACTTTAAATTAGTTCAGTTTGTGAAATGTGTTTTAGTGAGAAAGAAAACAGACTTATTTCCAACTTGCCCTATTTATTTGAAATCTTTCATAAAGAAACACATTAAGAGCTGGAAAAGAATCAAGAGTAGAATATCTTGCGAGTAATGAAACAAATATTAAATTCAATAAATCTCTGTAATATATATCATAGCAAATATTACTGTATTTACTGAATCAATTTATTTTTATAGTAACTGAATATAATTATTTTTGAATTTAAAGAAACATTACTGCGAATTAAAGTGAAAACTAGTACATTTGTCCTTTTTACTTTCCTTATATACATAATGTATAAGGAAAGTATTGTGACGGGGTCGAAAATTCGAATTCGTGTTTTCGACGGGAGAGCACGTTTCAAGCATCCCTGATCACGAATCAAACATTTTTGAAGTGATGTCTGCGTGTGTGCGTGTGTGTGTGTGTGTGTGTGTGTGTGTGTGTGTGTGTGTGTGTGTGCGTGTGTGTGTGTGTCAGTGAGTCTGTGGAGACGATAACTGACGAACGAATATACCGATTCTAACGAAATTTGGTGCAAAAATCACAATCCGTAATCACTGGAAGCTTATTGTTTTTATACGCAATCGAATGATCAGAACTCCCCTAAATTTTCGAGTGAAATTTTGTAAAAATCGTCAAAAAATCACAACCGCTAATAAAGTTACGCAAATAGACATTTCTTATGTAATTTTTCATTAGAAAACAATTGACATAAAGTTTAGAACGCTAACATGAACCGTTCTCGAGATATTGTACATTTTCCAAAAAAATTATCAAAAAGTTATGTAAAATAAAAAAAAATATATGTCCTATTGAGAAACATGTTCACTTTTCATATGTAATACCATGCGACAAATTTGGTGACATTATTCTCGTGGATCTAGCTCGTTCCATTCATGAAAAAAGATACTTTTGTATTTGAACGCCAATAGTCATTTATCTGCTGTAAGAATAACTTATTTCTCCGTCCATAACGCTTGGCGAGATTTCGGTGACGAATTTGGTGGAACGTCGCCAATTTGGCGACTTTTTAAAATGTTACTAAATTAACGAAAAACTGGCCAGATGGATAAAAATGAAGCTAAATCAATGAAAATGACGACTCTGACGAAAATTCAATATCTTGGAAATAATATAAATATCTACTATAAAAATAATCTATTTTTTTTTACTGCAAAAGTAGTAAATTCATTGCATTATATAAGAAAAGTCATGTGCTGCCCACATCAGATTTTTTATTACAATATACACTTTAAAAGTTTAAATTTAGGTTCTTAGTACAATACATAGTTTTCATAATGAGGTTATTGATTAAACATCGAAAATATGGTATCGGGTTTCGAACTTATAGGTACTGTGGTCATCGCGGAATACAAAACATATAATCTTAGAGCGACATTAGCGTATGCTATAGGTATAAAAAAGTTCCGATAACATAGTATATGTTTCCATATATAGTGAAATTAATAATACGCTAATTTACCTGAATGATGTATGTATTTATAGTGTGATTTATGTTTATTGGTTTTTCAGGGTTTACCTTGAATAATATTAATATTTTTTTAATATATTATTTCAAAATAAAGTAAGTTATTTAGGCGCGTAATATAATCTAAGTGAATAACATAGGAAGTAGTAGCACGAAAAATGTCGAAATATCTAAAGATAAATTGTAATGTATTTGGAAAACATATATTCCATATCACCCATTTTCATTTTCTTAGAACCAGATTTACAACATGACGATACTACACATACAATAAATACCAAATTTTTCAGATATCCGTATTTCAACAACTTATTTTATTCTGAGAAGTGGGTCCATGTAAAACAATGTAAAGAGTTATACGAAACTCTGAAAACTTATCCACTACTAAAGTATCCAAGAGATAGAAATCAAACAATCTCATAAAATAAATATCACCGCAGGAACATGTTATGAAATTTGACAGCAAAATATTTGTTGAGAGGAAGATTTACAACAGGAAGATTCTTCAGATAACTATAATTACAAGATTTTTCAGATATTAATATTTCAACAACTTATTTTATTCTGAAGTGGGTTCCTATAAAATCATGTAAAATTATACAAAACTCTGAAAATTTACCTACTACTAAAGTACTTAAGAGAACTCAAACAATTTCATAAAATAAATATTGCCGTAAGAACATTTTATGAAATTTGTTGAATGGAAGTATTAATTGTGGTTGTTTATATAAACAACATGTTATTTATGTAAACACACACAACAAGATCTGACATTTTATTTACCAGGGAAACAACTGTTTGATTTCTGGGATTCTTGTTAAAATATTTTCAATATTAAGAAATGATTTCACATTAGATGACTAAAGCAGAACCTATCATGAATTTACTATTTTCATCGTATAAGTTAAAATACACTTCTTTTATTATGAAGATTCTGTTTGAATAAAACAGCAACGCATAGAAAGACATGAAGATAATATATATGTTTTAAAGCAATATTGGATGCAATAAGACAAAAATGAACTAAAAAGCAAAATAAAATAGCATTCCGCCGTTTCAGTGATAATATTATTATCTGCTGCTAGTGAACTAAAAATGCCATAAAAACAGTCGCATAGGATCTCTTTATTTTCTGAACACTTGTCACTTCAGAGACAACATCATCACTACGAAAGATTTGGTGCGGGCATCATACGACTTTACCAATATTCATAACGAAATTATCACTGATAAATTTTGAAAAGGGAAAATATAATCCTCATTTATTTTCATTCATTTATATCCAAGCAAATAAATAACAAGGAAGATCAATCATGCATAAAGTCTTGATTATGAAACACTTTCTAACTGAATCTCTAAAATGCGATACATTCAGAGCTAATACTTTTTTAATTATCACAGAACGACAAAAATTTATTTTACTGGGAAACTTAAAACTTCATCCACAAAAATGAATTTTATTCAAATGACTTTAGCGAAATATAAATCGTTTGGATCTCATGTAAAAGCAGTGAATATTTTATTCATACACTTTTATTCTGGACCATACACTTTTATTCTAGATTCCAGAGTAAAATAATTTTGCGTGAAAAAAATTCAGCAATTCTTATACACCTCATCTCACAATCATTTGTTTACATGCTGCATCCATTAAAATTAGGCTTCGTTGGAGAAATAATCAAAGTGTGATGATCATTTGAACTCAGAAATATTGTAATTGCGTTGGCGCAGAAAATAGATGCATAGAAAATAAGCAAAAATAAGGCGGTTTTAAGATGGATGCAAAGCTAAATAAATATTTTAAAGAACTTTAAACATCACGATTTGTGCTCTGGGAAAGAAAGATGGATGCCATATTTTATTTTGAGGTGAGTCACCTGATCTCTTTATATTATATGGGTGTAATTAATATTTTAATTTTTATTTGAAAATCTATCAAACATATCTTGATGAAATTTTTTTATATATATTTTATGGGATAATTTGAATATTGTCTAACATTTTCGAAGCAATCTTTGAATTTTAACTTTGCTTAAAAATGTTTGAAAAATTACGTCCCATAATGTTCATTTTTTCAGCCAGGGTTTAATCCAAAACTATTTGGGGATATTATTCATTTACATTCTCATATGTCCCGCAGACTGTCAGAACAACGTACTAGGATTCCATTTTGATAACGTCATTTTTACTGCAATTATCGTGCGAACGGACAGACAGACAGAATGAACGTAGTCATAAACACTTTTCAAATATGTTGTGAAATATTGAAAATGTTTAAATGCTTTTAAGATAAAGTGTATCAATATAGATAATAATACTGGAGTTTTTAAAATGAAAAGCATTGACTCATATATATCGTGATAAGAAGTGTTACGACTTTATGCCATTACCAGGTGCTGGCATTGTCAGTTTTCCATTTGCTTACAGGATCAAAACCTTCGTTAATGGTTGAATGATTCCCATTCATCTTTTGTGCTTATTTTTCGCGCTGGTACTATTGACAGAAAGGACCAATGAAAAGATTGTATTCTCAAATACTGCGTGCTTGTTTATGACGTGAATGACATCTATTGAAGGTGTATCTAGCTTAAATCGGAGCGTTAAGGAAAATGTAAACACAGCAGACAGTTGTGATTCGAATCTAATAGATATAATTGTAAACAATTTATGCTTATTTTATCGGACACAGAATGCCATACTAGAAAATGCAAAACTAATTTCAATATTTAAATATTTTAAATATTTCCTGTTAGAACAAAAATGAAATGTTCTGACCAAATACGTTTTCGGTTCTCCTTGATTATTTCTATTTAAAATATGTGCTAAACTGTAAAAATATCTAAAATGAGCAAGCGACAAAACTTTCGGTACAAAATCCAGTTTCAAAATGAATAATAATTTGTTTTTGCAGTGCTTTTTACAACAGTTTCTGAGCACTCGTCCTGTCAATTTGAAGAAGATTGAAAATTTTCCGATTTTAAAGTTTGTAACGCTTGTACTTCGAAAATTAATTAACAAAGCTATCTATGAACAGTAAGTGAATACTGTGTAGCCCTTTAAGTTATCTGCATGGATATATAATTGAATTTCGTATTGTTCATCAGTTTTTAAAATATATTGGTTACTAGAAAATGTACCCGGCATTGCACGGGAGTAGGGTAGTTATATAAAATAGCAAAATAAATTAATTTTATTCGTGTAAATCCCAGGGGAAACTGAATGCAATCCGTGTATATCGATATAACGGGCGTGATATGCACTCCCTCCCCTTAAAACAAAACCAAAATTCGTTACTTGTTCTACATCAACAGACACAATTTAAATTTTAATTTCAACAGTCTCAACACAATTAAATCAATTTATATATTGGTCGCCACAAACAACATAGTTTTTATATTTCCAATAATATAGATACAGATAACACCATACTCCAAATCTCGAAAACCTCCATCAAAGAATCTCAAACAGGATACCATCGAAAATTCCTGAAAAGGGAGAGTAGTAACATGCCGTTCTCCCCTCAATAAAATGGGTCTGATCCAGAAAAGAAGACCGCTGAATCTCCATTCAACGTTCGACAAGGTTTGAATACGTTCACATAAAAAATTAAAAACTTTAAATTACTTATGTAATAAAATTGTTTTGTTAAAATGCCGATATATACGTATATATATATAAACACTCCTGTCCAAAAGTTAAGCATAGTTGCTGTATATGTGGAAATTTCAGAAAATCTACATCGGAAAGGAAGGAAACGCGGTATGTGGATGTAATAGGGTTATAAAAAAAAGAAAAAGTTGCAAAACAAGGATAATAACGACTATTATTATCCAAAGGAAAGGGTTGAATAAAAAGGGTCACAATACGATTGTCAACTTCAGTGAAACAGAATGATTAAAACAGTGTGATGCTGCAGTTTAATACGGTGTGTGGGAATCTCCAGTAGCCATGCATGCTGCACAATGATTTCCCATACTTTCGATGAGGGTTTGGGTGAGTTGTGTGCTCATAGAGTTCCAAGCCTCACGGAGAGCAGTTTTCAATAACGGAGCGGAGCTTGGTGAGTAGCGGAGGGCTGTAAGATGTTTCCCGGGCATATCCCACATACGCTATATCGGATTCAGATTAGGAGAGTTGGCACACCACTGAATGTGCTGGATATCTTCAGTTTGAAGGAAGTCGTCGACCAAGGTCGCACTGTGAGGAGGCGCGTTACCATCCATGAATAGGAAATCAGGACCAACAGCAACTCGAAACAACAAAACGGTAGGCTTAAGTACTTCGTCTCTGTATCTCTGACTGGTAACCGATCCCGCGTCAAAGATATGGAGCTCTGTGTGGCCGTCCTTCATTATGCCTGCCCAACCAATTACTCCCCCAAATGCAAAAAGATGTCTTTCCGTGATGTTTCCCTGGTGAAAATGCGTTCCATGTTCCCTCCAGATCGTGGTACGAGGAAAATCAATTTTCATGCTAAATCTGGACTCGTCACTGAATTTGACGTTGCCCTGCTGTTGCCCACTCCACTGCCGATGATCCAAACTCCACTGTAAACGCCCGCGTTTCGGCTCAGACGACAGGAGGATGCAAACTGCTGGTTGTGTGGTATAGAGATTAACGTGTCTGACTTTCCTGTAAACAGTTTGTATCGAAACAGTGACTCTTGTGGCGGCTGTTAGGGCTGAACCCAGTTGTCTGGCAGAACGTTTTTTCTGATGTCGCTCAGTTATCACCAAATATCCGTCTTGTCGAGCGGTTGTTAACCTTGGCCTACCTGGTACTGCTCGTCGAGTATAACATCTCCAGCGGTTTGGAACCTCAGCCATAGTCTGGAGATCAGACACTGGGGCATATTCAGAATTCGAGCCTCTTCGGTTTGGGATCGATCGGATTCCAGCATTCCAGGAATTCAACCCTTCAGAAACATGTCCAGTTGGCATCTTTGTGACACCTTTCTTCCTTTTTTATTGTTAACAACTCTCGCTATCACAGCAATTACAAAATTCTGCCTCAATTAGCCATGCCGCTCGAGGTCGTTTTATACTTACTCTGACATGCGCTAGTGATTTGAACATATCTACGTCGACTGAACTGTTTTGAATATTTACCTTTGACACAACGATAGGCACGTGGCATAACACGGCACAACGATTTACCTATGTCTCACGATTCTCCACCACTGATTGCGAACCATTGTAGCCATATTAAAAACGAATTTTTCGCATTTAACGAATTATGCTGCTTAACTTTCGGACATGAGTATATATATATATATATATATATATATATATATATATATATATTTTCAAAAAGAAAAGAGGTATGGATAGAAACAATATACCAAAAGATGGCCGGGGGGAGTTTGATCTCTCTTGATACCTCTTTTCTTTTTGAAAATATTTTAATCCTCTTTTTAGTGCAGCTTTGCGCTTTTTAAGTGTGATTTCAGATGATTTTGTAATGTTGTATTTCACGGTGTTTTCATATTATATATATATATATATATATATAGCTTGATTCAGAGCGATGAGCCAAAACTTTAAGGTATGTTAGAACGCACCTAAACAAGCACTTTTCGTCATACAATGCATGGCCGTAACTCAAGCAGTTTAGCACTAGGGGTTAACACGTATTGTTGCATGAAATGATGGAACACAAGAATGAGGAGGTTTGAAGAAAGTGAAGAATTTACCGAACACAATTTAACGAATGACTTACAGAAACTGATCAAAACAATAAATCAAAGAAATTGCAAAACAATGAATCAAAGAAATTATAAAACACATTGTAATTGCAGAAACTGTTCAAAACAGTGACCGCCAACATGAATGCAGGTCTCACACCTGCGACGTAGTGGTTATCGTACATTAGAGAAATTACTAGGCTTTTCTCGCGCAGTGGCAGCAGCAACAGAAATCCTGGCAAAAATCCTCAATGGAATCGAAGGAACTATCGTAAATAAGGCTTTCATATGGACCTGTAAGAGAACGTCCAGATATGAGAGATCGGGCGATCGTGCCGGTCATGTGATTGGATCACGCTGACCAATCCATCATCCTAGGAATGTCGCATCTAAGGCGTTTCGCACAGCCATGCTGAAATGGGGTGGCTCTCCATCGTGTTTGAACCACACACGGTTTTGGGATTTTTCGCATTCCCGTCCGCAGCTTCGTACATGAAATATATGTTGAGCTTCTCCTGATTTATGAAACAATCCACTCCTTCTGAAATCCACGGTAGAACTAACGACGAGAGCGACAACAGGCTGGACAGAGCCCTCTTAACCGCGTGAGTTACGACAATACATTGTATGACGAAAAGCGCTTAGTTAGGTGTGTTCTATGCCTCATCGTTTTGAGCTACCCTGTGTGTGTATATATATATATATATATATATATATATACTATGGAAATATTATGGAATTGTGCTAATCGTACTTTTTCGGATGCGACGATCTATACATCAGATCACGTAAAATAAGCAAGTTTCGAGATAAATTAAAAATATAAGTAAATATGAAGCACCATATTATATGAAGCATTATATGATATTTTAAGTGCTAAAGAATAGGTTTGTGTAAATATCGACCTAAATCGGGGTAAAACATAAAATAGCTAAAATACAAATTCGAATGGAAAAAAAATAACATCGATGTACACCTGTGTACGTTAAGAAGTACCAGTGTACCCAATTTCATGATCACACCAATCTCAAATTTAGCGCTACGGACTGTACATACAAACTCACACACACTTACATGTACATTTTAAGTAAGATAATTTTGATATTTTAATATTTTGAATAATTTTAAAAAGGTGGTTTTAATTTCTATATTTTAATATTTTGCACTAATTGTTCGTACCTTAGAAATATTAATTTGTTTCAATTATATATCCTACTTTTCTTACCGTAGTCCCCATATTACATTTTATACGAATATGTTCGACTCACAGCAATGTTAAAATTTAAAAAAATTTATTGGAGATTTATTTTACAATACTTTATTCCCGTAAAACCATTTTAGTTCGGTCTGGAGCCACGGCTTATTATAATTTAATTTTTGCATTATTAATAAAAGTCAATAAATAATTGTCGTAAGTTCTTATTTTATTAGCATAGAAAGGTCTGATAATGTGAAATACTTTATTTGTTTTTCATTTATGGATGAATGAATAATGCATCAGTTTAGCATACACAATTTGATTAACTTTCAACCAGCTTTTCATAGTCTATCGTGAGTAAATCTATTATTTTAATATTCTATTTTGAAAACCCAAAGGACAGTCATTTTGGTGTGTTATATTGAATAGGCGGGTAATATGGAACACTCTATTTCCTTTAAAATTGTTTTTTAATTTAACTTTTGCATACACGAATTATCAATTTAAAATAAAAACATGAATTTGGGGAAAGAAAAAATCTCTATTTAATTCTTATTTTCTATGACCTACTGATCTCCAATTTGGATGTTTATGATCTAAACCAGTTATTTACTGATACTGTTTTCTTTATTTCTATAGTTGAAGCGAACTGTATAGCGTTTGCCTTTATATTTAAGATCAAAGTTCAATATCTGATCTATTCAAAGTCATTGTTTCTTTGCTTTTTTATCCAGGATAGCATCTTCTTTGACATAACTATCTTTCAATTTAAAACATTGCATTAATTTGTAGGGTTCTTGAATAATTTCAATTTTGGTATACTTCATACGTAAGTGATACTTTGTGTGAAACAATAAGCGAATATTATAATTTGTGTGAAACAATAAGCGAATATTATAATTTGTACAAAACAATAAGCGAATATTATAATTTGTGCAAAAAAATAAGCGAATATTATAATTTGTGCAAAAAATAAGCGAATACTATAATTTGTATAAAATAATAAGCGAATATTATAATTGGTGTAGAACAATAAGCGAATATTGTAATTTGCATAAAACACTAAGCGAATAATATAACTTCTGTAAAACAATTACGAATATTATAATTTGTGTAAATCAATAAGCGAATGTTATAATTTGCGTAAAATAATAAGCGAATAATATAATTTGTGTAAAACAATACTCGAATATAATAATTTGAATA
This sequence comes from Amaurobius ferox, assembly GCA_951213105.1. Taxonomy (NCBI): domain Eukaryota; kingdom Metazoa; phylum Arthropoda; class Arachnida; order Araneae; family Amaurobiidae; genus Amaurobius; species Amaurobius ferox. Next base: position 107,715,754 of record OX578135.1, read on the forward strand.
AAACAGCACGCGAATATTATAATTTATGTAAAACTATAAAACCATTCACGTGGGATTTGGTAATAGAATCCTTATTCTCATCTTTTCGTTTTTATTTCGAATGTAATGCAATATTCTGCATTATTGAAGATGTTATGATATAAAGATTTCTTTTATCTAAATACTCGTATTTAAAGATAAAGCTATAATTTTAATATGCAAGGCTGTGAATTTGTTAAAGACACGAAACAAAAGATACAAGTGGGTGCACTTTTATGAAGAAAAAAATCTGATGTGGGTAACACATGCGTGGGGATTCTTTAAGCAAATCTTTGAAGTTCAGTGTAGAAGAAGCCCACTCTCGAGATTGCCAAGATCTATTTAGACGGCGGACTTTGAGTTTTGGCAGGAAAATAGGAGGGTTTGGCATATTCGGCTAAAGAAATCCATGCTACTAAATTACCGTGTGCTGTGAATAGCAGGAATGTTCATCGTCGTCATATAGTAAGTTATCGCATCAAGTAGTTTTATAGTCTGTGAAATTCAGTAATGAAATTGGTCCGAATTAAATTAGTAATGTCCCAGGTAAAATCTTGTATGGTTAGCTATGCAAATAGTGTATATAATATAATTTTTGCAATGTCATTTATGTTTGAGTTCCAGCGAGATAGCTGTAAATAAATTAAATCACATGCGTTTTATTTATTCACAGTGTTGAGTGTTTAAACACTGTGAATAAATAAAGTGGGAAGGATCGTACGGTCCTTGTGTAAGCCGTCTTCACTGCGTTCCGGTCTAAATTGGGTGGCACATCTCGGCCGTCCAAACAGACACCTTATACCTTCGGGTAGGTCGGATGGTCTGGGTTGAAAAAGAAGACGGACACGGGTGAGGCAGCCCAGTTGTTATCACTCGGAGATTGCGCTAGGACTATGCGAATTCGATTCCCGGTACTGTCCGAATTGTCCCCGTGTTCACACAGAAAACGGGCACGTTATATATGTGGGTCCTCAAGTCCTTTCGAGAGGTTAGTTGTTGGGAAAGGAGGATACTGTCCCTGTGGATGTCGTTTCCACAGGGTTCCGCTCTAAATTGGCGGCACATCTCCGACGTCCAAACAGATACCTTAAACCTTCGTGTAGGTCGGACGTCTAAGTCGAAGAAGCAGAGAAGTAAATATGTCTGCTTTTAAAATATCTAGCTACTCTATTTCCTAAGGTGAGTCAGAAGGTCTAGGTTAAAGAAGCAAAGACATTAACCTTTTTTTCTTAAAAATCACAATCGGTCAGGGATCGGAATGGAACCCGTTTCCTCTGATAAGCGTTAGATTTACAACCTCTGCACAGTCCCAGTCACATATTAAAGCATGCGTAGATAAATGATTATAAAAAAACCCGAAATATATTATCCTTAAATAATCATTTATCAAATTACAATAGAAAATATTATGCACAGAAACGCATCTAACTTTTAGATATAAGCACTTTTATAAAACTTCCTTTTCTTAGTGTATACAAACGAGAAAAATTTACGCAAGCTTTCCTCTGTTATTTCGAGACACATTTAGTTTTTATATAAGAAAAAGAACCTTTAACTATGAAAGGAAATTAATCGCGTAACTTTGGAAGCCTCAAAAAGGTTTGAGAAACTCATTTGAATAAGGATGGGAGAAAGTAGAAACCAAAATATATCTTTGCTAACGCATGATATTAATCAAAGTAAATATGTAATTTGAACGAAGTATATATTTCTTTTATATCTTTATGCGCTTTTATAAGGTTACAAACAAAAGAATTAATTAAAAATTGAAATTCAAGCCTATAGCAACAAGAAATGTCATTATATGCAATATTTCTATATTTTTTGCTTTTCATTGAAAGTTTAATTTAATGAATGTATACTGTTACACATTTTATATAATACACGCATGATGAAACTAAGATAAGTAACTGATTAAATGTATAGAAATATGGTATCTATAAATTAAAATACATGAGATGATGCCTTCAGAGAAAAATATAAATTGTAGATTCTTTGGAGCAAAGGAGTTCAAACGTGAAAATATGAATGTGGGGTTTCTCACAAGCTCTTTTAATTTAGTTGTTAATTGTTACATGTTTAGTTGTTAAATAAATTAAATGATAAAGAGTGATATTTAATTAAATGATCACCAACGGATGTCTCGTCCGGCATCCCGTTGGGGGCCCCTGCCCCTTACTCCCTCCTGTCCAGCTTTGTTTGGGCGGAGGTGGTGAGGAGATGGCGTGTCTTTGTGGGTCGTGGGACGGTGGTACGCGTGCCTACTCCTTTCACTCGGCCCTTTCCGTTGATTTTCAACTTTGCTCTAGAGATCTTTTCCACTTTTTTTCTGGTCATGGGGCCTTCGTGGCCTATCTCCATCGGTTTCATCTTAGGGACTCCCCCCTCTGTTCTTGTGGGTTGGAGGGGGACGCGGACCATTATGTCTTCGTCTGCCCTCTAACTCGCGATTTCCATCTGTCTGGGCCAATGTAGGGTTGCAGGACTATATGGATTAATAGGGTTGTGGCCAACCCCGGGTCTATCCGGAGTTTTATCCGGAGTTCTGATCTCAAGATTAAGAAACATTTTGAATGAAACTTATATCAAAAGAGAAGGAAAGGGGTGGAATTATCGTTAAGAAAGCCACTTATATTTAGAGAAACTGGAATTTCTGTCTGCTTAAAGAAATATGCGCAAATCAGATTCATACACAGCAAATGGTCTTTATTTAAATAAAATGTTAAAATTCGTTAGACTCAGTTGGTAGCATTGAAAACAATGTGATTCGGGCACCACATGACTTTACTGAAAAGCAATTTAAAATATCTCTTTTGCCCTGAATTGCGCGAGGACTCATTAAACATTTTTTAGCATAAGTCATAAAATATTGAATGTAAATTTGGCAGAGTAAAATTAGTAAAAATATTCTGATGTGAGTAGCACATGACTTTCCTTATATAATACAATGAATTTACTACTTTTATAGTCAAAAAGTAATGTATAAGATCCACGGTACTGTGTTTTATCGTTGAATTTTATATTTGGAGATTTTCCGGAGGAAGCATGTAAAACTGCTTCAAAATACCCAATTGACTTATATTTCTAGCAACTCTAAAACAATTATCAATATTGATAGCATCCTCAATAAGCGATATAGTCCATATATTCAAATATTTTAATAATTAATTCTTCAATTAGGCGTCGTTTTCTGTAATTTAGAGTCATTTCTGTAATTTTGACGATATTTTTGTCAATCTGGGGCGAAATATCGCCACGTTGGGTTTTCAGAGGGGAAAAAGCATGTCGGCAGATCGAGTTTCAGGGGTCATACATAAATTATGAAAAAAGCAATGATTACATAAATAAATAATAATTTTGCTAATTATTGGTACAAAAGTACCTAGACTGTGTAAAAATAATAACTTTACACAAAGATTAGAAAGTTTATTCAAAATGTTTTCCATCCATGCCAAAGATCCATTAAAGATAAGAGGCAGATATTATTTGCCTATGATGCATTTCTGCGTTGCGTCATTTACACTCTTGCTGTAAACATTTACATTTTAATTTGTGATTAATCCCTCACTAACTTTGTTTAAACATATCTCTGGGGCTTTTTGAGATAAAATGTTGAAATTTTGTACATCACCTTATTAGTGCATGAGACACATTTTACTCATTGGAAATGTTTTTGAACGGGGACCGTATAAAAATTTAAATTTTGTATTTCTTCAAATTTGATCCTCTGAAAATTTTTATCGATTTCATAAAATTCTGTAACTTCTTTTACGCAACTTTGTACTTTATTATATATGTGTAAGATCAATATTTAAGGAATAAAAGCCGAGGTCAATGATTTTGGGACACCCTGTATATATATTTATATACATGTTTAATATCTGAGACGTTTATTTCGTGAAAGTAGTAAAAATTTGAAAGTATCAAATCCAAAATGTTAAATTTATTTAATGAATAAGAAAACAACCCTGTATATACAGGGTTGATAAAATAAAACTTTCCCGGAAAAGTCTTCTAATGATAATTAAAGATTGACTTTTCCGGATTGTGCTGTTAGTGTATATATATATATATATATATATATATATATATATATATATATATATATATATATATATATATATATACACTAACAGCACCCCATTTGATCGGAGTCAAATTCAAACGAGAGTATAGAAGTTGTATATTCAATGGCATATTGCACATTAATCTTACATAGCTAATCTCATACATCTGCATTGATATTGCTACAAGCAGTGCAGACCGTCCATTATTCCCACTGACCCATAATCTATCTTGAACAGTAAAGCACTAAGCCACGATTTTTACGTTCATATTAGTGATCCGTATATCCAAATTAGTAAAAAATGCTACTTTTCTTTTGATCCATTATAGCTGTTGTCAAATGAAATTTAAAAAAAAAAATGAAAAATAAAATTAGTAGTTTAGACTGGACAGTCATAGAATTATTAATTTGATCAATTCCATTCTGTGACAAAAGTTCAATACAATTCCTACAATTTATCTCAGTGATTCTAAACTCACAAATTATTACATTAAATGCGATGTCCCTTAGCAGTACCCTGTATAAAAGAAAACAGGCAGTGGCAGTACTGACCAGAAATAGCACTGGGATCTGAAATATGAAATAAAATAAAATATAACCCCCTTAAAATATAAAACAAAAGTAGCAATCCTCGCAGCATCTACATAGATATGATTATATTTGACTTTAACTTCATACAAACTTGAGGTTTTAATGTGGCAGCACGGATTTTCATTATACATAATTACTTATGCACTTACATACGATATAACCAACTTTCTTATCCTGATAAGTTACTTAAAAATTTAGATTAAATAATTCAAGTACTAAAACTTTCTAAATTCGCGATTGAGAAGAATTTGATACATATAGCATTGTACAACGTATTCATACCTTATCAACTTTGAATATACCATTTCAGAGCAAAAAATGAATTATTTAAAATTGTTATCAAGATACCATACCATGCTTAAATATTTATGCAAATAATAATACGAGTATATTCCGTTTAATGTAAATTTTATTTCCCCTATGCATTCTTTCCAAACTAAGCAACTTTCAATACCTAGCATTTAATTAATTAGTCCCCCCTCTCTCACTAGGTCGGATGCCATATTAAAATGTTATGCACGACATAATTTTAAAATTTCTCAAACAAACTTTTAGTGCCAGACAAAAATAAGAAGTTTCTGTTGATAATTAAAGTTCAAAGTTGAGAATTAAAAGTCAAAGAGAAAATACTTTTATCGGATTTTGTCAAAATTCTTATTTCCTCTGAAGTATTTCTTTTATCAAAACTCGTTATCATTATACATTTTATTCACCTAAGGAATAAACAATAATATTTTAAAGAGATATATTGCTACTATTGCTATAACAAAAATGAGAAATATTTTTAAAAGTTACTTTCCTCTTTTATCGATATTGAGAAAGAATTAATTTCGGAAGTTCCGAATCTTGAAAAATGTTCGAAGAAATCATTTTTAAATAAAGATGCGTGAAATGCTCTCTGACAAAACAAATTTCTTAATTTTTTATATATTCTTATGAAAAAGACTTATAAAGTAGCTTGAATGTTTTGTAGGGAAACATTTGCGATTGTCAGATCGATCTAAATATCTTGAACTTTACTTTGAACTTAATAAAAAGAACTTTTGAATAGACTTATATTTTCTTTCGAAACTTTTTTTTAATGCTGCGTGATTTAGAATTTGTCTTGTACAGTGTTTATAAATTTAATTGAAGCACGACTTTCTTAATATTCTTTTAAAAAGCTGTAGTTACCTAACATTATTTTTTATGGATAACGAACAATAAAGCTATAGAAAAATAAAGATCATGTGCGACTAGAATTATAATGTATAGGCACAACCATTATTTATTAATTTCATAATGTACATAATGTATAAGGAAAGTATTGTGAAGGGGTCGAAAATTCGAATTGGAGTTTTCGACGTCAGAGCACGTTTCAAGCATCCCTGATCACGAATCAAACATTTTTGAAGTGATGTCTGTGTGTGTGTGAAAGTATGTGTGTGTGTGTGAAAGTATGTGTGTGTGTGTGAAAGTATGTGTGTGTGTGTGTGTGTCAGTGAGTCTGTGGAGACAATAACTGACGAATGAATGAACCGATTCGAACGAAATTTGGAACAAAAATCACAATGCATAAACACTGAAAGCCTTTTGTTGTTATACGCAATCCAATGTTCAGAACCCCCCCTAAATTTTCGAGTGAAATTTTGAAAAATTCGTCAAAAAATCAAAACCGCTAATAAAGTTAAGCTAGTAGACATTTCTTATGTAATTTTTCATTAGAAAACGATTGACATAAATTTTAGAACGCTAACATGAACCGTTCTCGAGATACTGCACATTTAAAAAAAATATCAAAAAGTTATTTAAAATAAAAAATATATATTTTTTCTATTGAGAAACATGTTCACTTTTCATATGTAATATCATGCGATAAATTGGGTGACATCATTCTCGTGGATCTAGTTCATTCCATTCATAAAAAAAGTTACTTTGAGTAATACTTTTGTATTTGAACGCCAATAGTCATTTATCTGCTGTAAGAATAACTTATTTCTCCGTCCATAACGCTTGGCGAGAGTTTGGCGACTTATTTGATGGAATGTAGGCAACTTGGCGACTTTTTAATTGTTGCCAAATTAAAGAAAAACTCGCCAAATAGATAAAAATAAAGCTACGTCAATGAAAATGACGACTGATGAAAATGAAGAAAATTCACTATCTTGGAAAGAATATAAGTATTTACTATAAGAATACCATTTTTTAACTGTAAAATTATTAAATTCATTGCATTATATAAGGAAAGTCATGTGTTGCCCACATCAGATTTTTGCTATTATTACAAACAAATTCAGATATAACATGCCAGACAAGGTCATACTGCCTGCTAGGGTTGATTATTTTAGAACCTTCTAAATTAAATTGCTTTGAATTCACATTACAAATTGGAGAAAATAAGATAACATAGTCATCCAATTTATAGGATGGGAATTGAATCCTAGCTATGAGTGTTTCGCTTACATTTCAATTGTCAGCATCTAATCTACTACATTAGTTGGCAATAATATTATATGAACAACTCAAAATATGCGTTTGTATATTAATACATACATATTATTGTTTGTGCTAATATACAAACACATATATATTATTGTTTGTTTTAATATACAAACAGATACAAGTTTTTATATTAACACATACAAGTTTATTAGCACATACAATTTTGTTAACACAAAGAAGTTTGTATATTAACATATACAAGTTTGTATATTAACGCATACAAGTTTGTATATTAACACATACAATTTTGTATATGACTGTATACAAGTTTGTATATTAACACATACAAGTTTGTTAAATAACACATACAAGTTTGTTAACACAAGTTTGTATATTAACATAATCAAGTTTGTATATTAACGCATACAAGTTTATAACAGTATACATGAAGATTAGAATGCATGATTACGATTAAAATATAACTGTTCAGAGCCATCTACAAACTTACGCAGCAGTCGAAATTCTACAAGCCTCGGAAAGGACACTCTTCAAACCCTGGGCTGATGTGAGTCCCTTGGAAAAAGGTTGATTTTAAAAATATTCGCCAGGTGCTGAGATTACTGTAAATCAGTAAAATAGTGGCCTCTAAGCGGTTATTTATGAATCTACTAACTCATGGTAGACGACTGGTTTCATTCTTAGATAAAGAAAAATGCATGATGGCATCAACATAGCAGAAAGTGATTTGTTTCAGAAGTTATTCATCACAGGCAACGGGCTGTTTTATTTGTTAAATTAATTAAAACAACAATAAACTTTTTGTCAGACTTCACACCTCTTAAGTTTTTAATTCATTCATGTCCAAAAAAACGTTCGAGATCAGATATTTTGGGTGAGTTTTAAAACCTTCAGCCCAAATCTTCACTGGTGCAAATTTTATTTTTCCTACCATACATGGTAATGTGTAGGGGAATTATTGGAATCGTGTCGAATATCGCAACTGAAGTTTTGCACGGATCTACAAGTTTTGAAACCTCTAGAACACGAAAAACTATGTTTAGCGTGACGTAGGTGTGTGTGTCTGTCTGTGCAATGTATGTATCCACTCTAATTAGAAAACTAATTGACCAAATTTTATAAAAGTTTACATTTAAGTCACTTGTGGTGATCCTGGTGTTGATTAGAATTTGATATTATTCAGGATAAAAGAGCCGGCATTTTTTACGAAATGGCCAGTAAATATCGTCAAAATCTAAAATAAAATACTGCATACGCTCACATTTTTCAATTAATGCTTGTATTATATGTAATTTTTGACGATAAAAAGAAGAAGCCCAATCCTATCACCCCAGGACTGACCGCTCTTGCAATATTTTCGGTATTTTGCTATGCTGTCCTTAAAAATACGACCATTAATTAAACAAAAACGAAAATTGAATTTAAATTTCAAATTCAGTGTAATTCCAAATAATTATGCTTGCTATTTTGCGTAATTAAACTGCTTTTAACGAATAAATACAGAAATAAAGAGAAAATGGGTTAAGTCTGTAGGAAAAGTTATATACTGCCCACATCTTTTTTTAACCTGCTTCAAATCTCTGCAGATCACGGACATTCCTAACCACTTTGCATGACTTTTGATCAGTAGATTCTGATTCGGAAATCTTTGAATATAGATACATTTATAATGATCACACTGCATATTAGAATTTTTTTCTTGCTTTTGAAAAATGTTTATGTGGTGAAAAAACACAATTAGGAAAACCGCGCATAATTAGGAAAACCTAGGAATAACCTTCGTAATAACCCCCCATTACCTCTTTGCATGAGTTTCTAATCATGTAATCAAAACACTACACATTAAAATCCATATTTTTACTTTAAACATAAATTACTATTTATTCACACCTCTGTTACTGTTATGATTAAAATGACATCAATTTTAACAAACCCTTAAGGAGGAGAAAATCACCGTGTGAGATTAGGTATTTTGATTCTTATTCTAAAGATCGAAAATTGACCTAACATACATGAAAACTGGAACATACCTCTGTATTTCGGGTCTGTAGCTCATCATGATTGTAAGCTTTACTGATTCTTTTGCTGACAGTTGGAGTCAGACTTCGTCATTTTCTATAATATTTTCATTACTCAAAATGAATATCACTGCTTGAAAACACAAATATCTCTCTCTCTACACTTTTGGATAACCATTTCCCCTCTCTCTACGACACTGATTGAAAACACCACTCTCTTTCTTCACCTTTTTATAATCATTGAATTGTATTCGTTGACTTTCCTGCTTGCAGCCACATTGTTTTGCCTGGGGTGCGGATACGCCGTCCTTACTCTCATTGGATGCTCCTCAGTGAGATGCCGTATCCTTGCAATATTAGCTCTTTCAGTTTCCAATGAATATTGGTTTAAGTCTTAGCCCTAGAAGATTTTGACCCAACCACACCTGCAATTTGTGCAGTACTGTCACAAAACAGTGGCTAAAATTGTGAGCTTTGTCTCGTCTTAAGCATCAAAAACTACATAAGGTGCCTCCTGGTTTCACAGTGTACATTAAGTTTTAAATGAAAGAAATGTTTACCAACGAAAAACACTACTAAACTGTAGGGGAAAGTAGAAGGTCATTAGTTTTATTTTTCACATACAAGGAATTGCTTCTTATGGAATCGTCTCATTGGGCAGACTGTAAGCAAGCAAATATATAGAAACATACTTTGGAGACTACACAAACATGACAGGAAAAGATTACATTGTCGGATTTTCTCCACAACAATGTGCCTGCTCGTTTTGCTTTATTTGCAAAAATAATTCTGACTAGAACGAATACCCGATGTTACTCGAGATTTAAGCAACCTCTGATGAAAATTAGATCCGAATTCTCAGAGAATTTTCGAAAGCTGAAAAACGATTGATAAATACGTTCGTTTGGAAAAATAACATGCTATGTGTAACGATTCGAGGGAATGCATGCCTCCGTCGCATACGTCACGCCTTGGTAAAACTTATAGCAACGGATATACCCCAGTTGTGACGTCAAGAGGCAGATGCTTTGGTATAACTTCTGGAGATCGTTTGGAGATCTGAAAACAAGTTCTGCTTTAACAGAACATGTTTTCCAATTGATTTCTCGCTCGCAGTTAATTCAAATTTGCAACTTAATTTTCAAAATCGCAACTTTCATAGACCGTCTTCCAAATTTATAGAAAATTATAAATACTGTATTTATTTGTTTATTAGAATACGATGGTATCAATACATAGTCTTGCCAAATCATAATCGCGTAAATCTTCAATTTTTGAAATGCAAGAAAATAAACGTGAAATTACATAAACAATGCATATATCGACGTTTTAAATAATTAAATAAAAAAAAATTGCTCCACGGATTCGGTTCAAAACTTTTTCGAAAGATCAATTTCTGATCTTTCCAACGGAAATAAGATTGAGACTCTGTGAAAATATTTTGGATCAATAAGGAACCGAATTTTGAGAAAACTATTCAATTTTGTTTCAGCATAAAATTACTAAATAACTATTTTGATTCTATAGAAACTCTCTCGAATTTTGGGACCTGGGTTGTGCTATAACTGAACCAAATTTCTTTGCATTGGGCCTCTTCGATATTTTGATACACAACCAGAACAGACAATAAAACATCCATATTATTTTATTATGTTTGATTGAAAATCACACGGATTTTGAACACTCTTACTCTGTAGATTTGTTTCTTTTTGGTTACTTTTATTTAAATTTAGCTGAAAATGAGCACAACTTAAATCTTGATAGCATTGTAAAGTATGATAAACGATTTTCAAAATGATCCGTGAACGGACCGTAACACATTTCCTTAAATTTTGGAGATAATTTTATGAAATAGTATTTCGATATCATGTTTTCAGGGATGTTCCAATGTTCCGAATGTTCGTGTATTTCTTTAAAATTCTGACATTGATAAAACTTCTCTCAATCCTATCGCAAATTTGGGACCGGAACAAAATGCGACATTTCACCTTCCTATGAAAAGATATTGAGCTGTTTCAATAAAACGATAATAACGATTTTAATATGCAACTATTTATAGCGCTTCTGCGTGATTTTCACCCGCAACGAACTGTAATTGAGGAACTTATGAAGAAAATGTAGCCATGGAAACGTAGTATTGGCTTGAATGAATGAATGGGTACATTTTTTTCCATAAAGTTTTTTCCAATGCGGGATATTGATTATGGTCAGCAATTTCATGACTTTACTCCCAATCTTTTCCCGCTTGTTTTAAGTGGAGAAAGAGAGGTTTATTAAATAGATAGCAGACTTGCTTGGATATAATAGGTTTATTGAGGGCTTAATAAGGGGATCTATAGAGGAACTAATTGAGGGATTATGGGGGGTCTATAGATCTCTGTGATACACCAATTGGCTATTATACAGGCAATATGCAGGTGTATTGAAGACATCTACGAGTTTTTCCTAAAACTAAGTCGCCGAAGGCGGCTAGTTTTAAATACATATGTAACTGCATCATATTTGCAGATACACAGCTCTACGGCTACAGTGTGGGAACATGAAATCAGCTATCTTCTATCAAATGATATTGATTTGTTTCTAATGTCAAATTAGTCAGAAACAATGAGATATATTTCTACAAATACATACTTCCTGAGAGTATGACAATATACGGCTATTGCGGCCCCTCTAATTAGAATCCACGCATAATTATTTGCAGTGGAACTATATTTCAGCATAGTGTGGTGATTAAAACATTTAATGAGGCTTGCTTTTTCCTTATAAATCTTGTGGATTAAGTTATTAATCTTATTTAAAGTGGTCGTAAATCGTAACATTTGAACATTACTGTCGTGGCCGCAAAACCCACCATTACCTCTTGCACAAGTTCCTTAACATAATCATTAAATTAAAACACTACACATTAAAATCCACATTTTAACCTTTAATATACATTATCATTTATTCACACTTCTATTATTGTTATAAGTAAAATTACATCAATTTTAACAAACGCTTAAGGACGAGAAACGCAGCGCGTGAGACCAGATCTTATGAATCTTATTCCTATGATCAAAAATTGACCTAATATACATGAAGACTGGCACATACCTCTGTATTTGAGCTCTGTAGTTCATCATGACTGTCGCCTGTTCAGATACTTTCTCTGACATTTGGAGTCAGACTTCGTCTTTTTCTATAACATTTTCACTACTTAAAATGAATAACCACTACACTGTTTGAAAACACGACTCTCTCTCTTGAAACACTGCTCTAATAATAACGACCTCTCTCTCTCTCTCTTTCTTTCTCTCTCGCTCTCTGAACTCTGAATTATGATTTTGAATTAATTTTTGCATTCTGTTCGCTGACTTTTCTCCTGGTGGCAGCATCATTTGGCCTGGGATTCAGATACGCCCTTCTTGCTCTCATTGGATGTTCCTCAGTGCAATGTCGCACCTTCGCATTATTGACTCTTTCAGTTCTCAATGAAGATTGACCATAGCATATTTTGCCCCAACCACACATGCAATTTGTGTGAAGTGTATTTATTGGGGTCATGATTTTCCTGTCCAATATTGTCATAAAAAGTTCCCTAAAATCTCGCTTTATTTCGTCGTAAACATAAAAAACTGCATATAGGGCCTCCTGGTCTCACACATAGTTTCATCAACACACTGTATAACGCCTTTTCAAATCAATGATTTGCTTTTCATTTTTATAGATTTCCAAAGTTCTTGGAGTTTTATTTATTCTTTTCTATTTCAAGGGTTTACCTTTAGTTTAACTATCGATCAATACATATGAATAGGGTTTTGGGAGGAGAAGCTTTTATTTCCGAGTACCGCGTCAGCGACGAAGAAAATAATATCATAAAGATTGTTCAAAATGTTTGCTAAAAGGGAATTTTGTTCAAATTTCTTTTTGAAGTTTCAAGATAGTATTGGTATGAAATATTCTTCTTTGGAATAGGATCATATCATTTTGGCAAACTCCTCATTTAAATATCAGCTTCAATATTTTTTAAAATGTACAAATCGGAATGCAGTTTGTAGTTAATAATGGCATTAGAAGGAGTTGATAAGTTAGATTTATTTGTTTACAGATAGTAAGGAATGAATTTATTGGTGAATGCTGTTATCACTTTCATTATACACATAGAATAATGTATAGGGAATTTTTGTGACGTGGATAAAAATTCGAACTCAAGTTTTCGACGGGTGAGCACGTTTCAAGCATCCCTGAACACGAATCGAACGCTTTTGAGATTATGTCTGTGTGTGTGTGTGTGTGTGTGTGTGTGCGCGCGTGTGCGTGCGTGTGTGTGTGTGTGTGTGTGTGTGTGTGTGTATGTGTGTATCAGTGAGACTGTGGAAAATATATCTAACAAACGAATGGGGCGATTCGAACGAAATTTGGTACAAAAATTACAATCAGCGAATATTGGAAGCCTATTGTTTTTATACGTAATCGAATATTCAGAACCCCTTAAATTTTCGAGCGAAATTTTGAAAAAATCATCAACAAATCAAAACGTTTAATAAAGTTACATAAATAGTCATTTCTTAAATAATTTTTCATTAGAAATTTTGGCAACGATTACTTTAAAAAAATTCAAAAATTTTAGAACTCTAGCATGAACCTTTCTTGAGATATTGCACATTTAAAAAGGAAATCTAAAAGAAAACATGTGCAATAAAATAAATATATTAACTATTTAAAATACTTTTCATAAGTAATATCATGCGATAAATTTGGTGACATCATTCTCGTGGATCTCGCTCGTTTCATTTATAAGGCAAATACTTTAGTTAACACTTTTGTATTTGGACGTCAATTATCAATTATCTGGCATAAAAATAACTTAGTTCTCGCTCATAACGCTAGGCGATATTTTGGCGGTATGTCGCTAACTTGGTGACTTTTTTAATATTGCAAATTAACGAAAATACAGCCAAATCGATAAGAATGGCGCTAAATCAATGAACATGACGACTAATTGATGAAAGTTCAGTATCTTGTTAAGAACATAAGAGTAGACTACAAGAATAACTCATTTCTCCGTCCATCCTAGACGAGACAAATTATAGCTGGAAATCGCTAACTAACTAGCTTAAATGTTGTCAAAGTGACAAAAATGCCGCCAAATTGATAAAAATGACGCCAAATAGGAAGTAATGTTGTGAAAATTCTGTTTTCTATCATATGACGGGCATAACTTCTAGTATAAAAGAAATGTTTTTCTTTGCGCTTGTATGTAACACTTGGTTATGCATTGTGGAGAAGTAGGAGATAAATTTAGAAAAATATCGCCAACTTGGCAATATTTCGCCCCAGTTTGACGAAAATATTGTCGAAAGTGCAAAAATGATGATAAGTTAATTAAAACGACACTTAATTGATGAATTAATTATTAAAATATTTTAATATACGAACTATATCGCTTATTGAGGACGCTATCAATGTTGATAATTGTTTAGAGTTGCGCGAAATATAAGTTAATTGGGTATTTTGAAATAGTTTTACATGTTGTAATCCGTAATGTCGCCAAATGTACAATTCAACGATAAAAACAGAGTACCGTGGATCTTATACATTATTTTTAACTGTGAAAGCAGTAGCATCATTGCATTATATAAGGAATGTCATGTGCTTCTCACATCAGAATATTTTTCTAATTTTGCTCTACCTAATTTATTTTCAATATTTTGTGACTTTTGCCAAAAAATGTTTAATGAGTTTTCGTACAATTGAGCGTGAAAGAGAAATTTTAAATTGATTTATAGGGCTAAAGTGAATTGAAATGCATAATAAATAAATTTAAAAAAAGGAAGGTATATTTTTTAAACCATTAAAGATTATAAGGAAAATACGAATTTAAAAATCTACTCCTGTAATATTTTAAATACATTTTATTGCATAAATGTATTTACAACCAAGTGACGACCACTTTAACACAATGTGAAATATTACAGGTTTGATAAAATAAAACTGGCCAGGAAAAGTCTTCTAATGATCTCCTTGCTGTTTAGATTACGTATTCACGAAATTCCATTAAAACTTTTCCCGGCCAGTTTTATTTTGGTAACCCTGTATATATAAATGCAGGATATAAAATGAAACTGGCCCGGAACACTTTTTCCTGGATTTCGTGAAAATGTAATCTAAACAGCAAAGAGATCATTAGAAGATTTTTCCGGGCCAGTTTTATTTTATCAACCCTGTATAAATACATATTCCACACTAATATGTATAGTACCATAATATAAATGATTACATAAATTATTCAAATAAAATACCATATATTCATTCGAATTTATAGCTTAACAGTTTTTATCCATTATTATTAATTCTCTACATAGTATTCATAAAAATTTATTCATATATTACGATAGATGACTAAAATATTTCTAATTAGGCATTTTATAGTAAAACCTATTGTTTTGTCAATGCATTAATATACAATGGAATTCGCATACTATTTTGAATTCATGATCCAAAATAATTTTCTCTGTGCAGCATTGTGATTCTAGTGTAAATATTTATTTATATAATTCAAACAAAATTCTAAATCTTCTATTAAATTTAAAACGAAAATTTTTTGTTCATACAAATTGAAACTAAATTAGATTACTAACTAAAAAAAATGTGATATGTATAATTTTTTTCGAATGCAAAATTCCCATTATATCTGACAATAATTAAATATAGAGAAAATTATAGAACATTTTCATTTGCACAATAAAGTTTTACGTTGATATATATATTTGCTAAATATATGAAATTTGGCTTTCATTTTATTAGAACATATCAGAAATCAAAATTTATAAAATTATTTCTAAAAATTATTTATGTAAAACTTTATTTAATTTCTCGATATTTTGTAAAGTACACCTTTATTTTGTAAAGTACACCTGTCTGAGAACTATAAATAATGACTAGCCCTGGGATGATATGGGAAATCAAAACCACAACGATTTTTTTTTCCTTTCTAAAGAGGTGAATTAACCTAACGATTTCAAGGATTTCACAAGGATAAATTTACAATCATATATTCATCTTTGAATAAAACATTTAAGTATAAAACATCATAAAACAAATATTTAAATGTATGAATTGTGGTTTCGGAGGCACAAAAAGAGTTTCCTTCGTCAAAATAAAAAAAGGTAAAACAGTCACTCAAGCAAAATCTGAAAAATTGTCTATTTTAAGTCTACTTAGTTTCTAGAAGAAATCGTATACGAAATTGTAATATTTAATGGGAAAAGTGCATGTATTGCAAGTGTCTGTAGCTTTTAGAAGCGTAAGTGCTGCAAGCGGACAGATAACATGAAGTATTTTGCTACTTATTGCATGGTGGATGGTAGACGGTAGGCAATATTTTGCAATTTTACCCCGTCTTACGGCGGGATTCATACTCTTTTCATAAGTACTTGTTTAAAACAAAGATAATAAAGTCAGAGCAGCATGCAAATAATCAAAATTTAACATGATAAAACATAAAAGCGTTCTCATAAAATGCGTTATCCCAATTGCAAAATTTCCTCAAAGGCTAAAGCTTGTTACTATATAAACCCGAAATAAAACGTAATTACTATTCGACCCACACGCATAACGTAATTACTTTAGGATCTGCGAACATATGGTAGATTCAATCATAATTGCTTTTTAAAACATTGTTAACTACTCACTAAGAAAGCGTACCTTCTCTACAAATAGTGAAACTCATTACATTTTGAATAAAGAACATTAAAACAATCATAACACAAAAAAAATCTGATGTGGGCAGCACATGACTTTCCCTATATAATGCAATGAATTTACTACTTTTACAGTAAAAAAAAATAGGTTATTCTTATTGCAGGTGCTTATATTCTATCTAAGATATTGGATTTTCGTCAATTAGTCGCCATTTTCATTGATTTAGGGTCGTTTTATGCATTCGGCGAGTTTTAAATAATTTGGCAACATTTAAAATTCGCCAAGTTGGCCACATTCCGCCAAATTCGTCGCCAAAATCACCAAGTGTAATGGACGGAGAAAAAAGTTGTTTTTATAGCAGATAAATGATTATTGGCGTTCAAATACAATAGTATTACTAAAAGTATATTTTCTTATGAATGGAACGAGATAAATCCACGAGAATGATGTCACCAAATTCATCGCATGATATTATATATAAAAAGTGGACATGTTTTTCAATAGTTAATATTTTTTGTTTAATTTATGGGATATTTTGATAAATTTTTGTACCAAATTTCACTCAAATCGGCCCATTTGTTCGTCAGTTATCGTCTTCACAAACTCACTGACACACACACACACACACACACTTATACTTTCACACACACACACACACACGCTCACAGACAGCAACTCAAAAACGTCTGATTCGTGTTCAGGGATGCTTGAAACGTGCTCTCCCGTCGAAAACACGAATTCGAATTTTCGACCCATTCACAATATTTTCCTTATACATTATATGTAGATATGAAAAGTAAAAATAGGGATTATCAAATAAACTAACCTATATATTCCTATGTAAAGTGCGTTATAGCTGCGTTTGCGAAACTCGAAATCCCTAAAAGCCAATTAAAAACATTAAGAGCTTATTTCGACATTTTAGGCTTAAATATAGTACGAGTTAAGTTGTAATATAATTTCTAATGCCTTTTATACTCTTTTAATAAAGGCTTAAGTGCTTTGAAACAGTCCTGAAGTATCATACAAGTAGTTTTAATGTTTTTAATAAGCTTCTGATGTATTGCAATACATATGAAATGTAGTAATATAAATTTGTAATGCTTTTAAAATTGCGTTTTGTGATCTTAAGTTTTAGAGATATTGAATTATCATTAATTTAGTGCAATTTTTCCAAAAGTTGCCAAGCTAGCAATATTAAGCCAAATTTACAACCACGTAGGACAAATAGACAGACACAATGTCATTTATTATATAGTAAAACAATATCCTTTCAGAGGGATGGCTCTTATGTTTGCATTAGGCATATTGTAAAAAATCTGATGTGGGCAACACATGATTTTCCTTATATAATGTAATGAATTTACTACTTTTACAGTAAAAAAAATAGATTTTTCTTATAGTAGATACTAATATTCTTTCCAAGACATTGAATTTTCAACAATTAGTCGTCATTTTCATTGATTTAGCGTCATTTTTATCCATTTGGCGAGATTTTCGTTAATTTGGCAACATTCCAAAAAGTCGCCAAGTTGGCGACATTCCGCCAAATTCGTCTCCAAAATCTCGCCAAGCGTTATGCACTAAGAAATAAGTTATTCTTACAGCAGATAAATGACTATTGGCGTTCAAATACAAAAGTATTACTCAGAGTATCTTTTTTCATGAATGGAATGAGGTAGATCCACGAGAATGATGTCACCCAATTTATCGCATGGTATTAGATATGAAAAGTGAACATGTTTATCAAAAGGAAATATTTTTTTTTTATTTTATATGACTTTTTGATTTTTTTTTTTGAAAAATGTACAATATCTCGAGAACAGTTCGTGTTAGTGTTCTAAAATTTATGTCAATCGTTTTTTAATGAAAAATTACATAATAAATGTCTATTTGCGTAACTTTATTAGTGGTTTTGATTTTTTGACGATTTTTTTCAAAATTTCATTCGAAAATTTAGGGGGGGGGGGGGGGGTTCTGAACATTCGATTGAGTATGAAAACAATAGGCTTCCAGTGTTTACGGATTGTGATTTTTGTACCAAATTTGGTTCAAATCGGTTCATTCGTTCGTCAGTTATCGTCTCCACAGATCCACTGACACACACACACATACTTTCACACACACACACATCACTTCAAAATTGCTTGATTCCTGATCAGGGATTCTTGAAACGTGCTCTCCCGTCGAAAACTCGAATTCGAATTTTCGACCCCGTCACAATACTTTCCTTATACATTATGTATATAAGGAAAGTAAAAAGGAATCAAAGCTCGATATATTGAAACATATACCCACGCAGCATATTACATCCAGAATTCATCAAAAACAGATCCAAAATCCAGTGACTGACGTATATTGACCTCTAATGGATATCCAGATGTTATTCCAGATACTATCTATGAATATCCATAGATAGCCATCTGGAAGTAAAATGGATGTGGAATAGACGTATACTGGATCATCTATATTACGTCTATTGCTCATCTAAATTAAGTCCTGATTGATATCTAATGGATATCCAAATGGGCGAATAGTGAATGTGTAATGGACCTGAACTGGAACATCCAGATTCATACATCCATATTATTGGATGATGTATTAATTTTCTTATATACATAATGTATAAGGAAAATATTGTGACGGGGTCGAAAATTCGAATTCGAGTTTTCGACGGGAGAGCACGCTTCAAGCTTCCCTGATCACGAACATTTTTGAAGTGATGTCAGTGTGTGTGTGTATGTGTGTGCGTGTGTGTGTGAGTCTGTGGAGACGATATCTCACGAACGAATGGAGCGATTCGAATGAAATTTGATACAAAAATCACAATCCGTGAACACTGGAATACTATTCTTTTAAAATACAATCGAATGTGCAGAAGACCCCTAAATTTTTGAATGAAATATTGAAAACATCATCAAAAAATCAAAATATTTAATAAAGTTATGCAAATAGACATTTCTTATGTAACTTTTCCTTAGAAAACGATTGATATAAACTTTAGAATGCTAGCATGAACCGTTCTCGAGACGTGTATTTTTCAAATAAATTTATCACAAAATCCCGTAAATTAAAAAAAAATATTAACTGTTAAGACACATGTTCATTTTTCATATGTAATATCATTCGATAAATTTGGTGACATTATTCTCATGGATCTAACTCGTTCCATTCTCGAGAAAAGATACTTTGAGTAATACTTTTGTATTTGAACGCCAATAGTCATTTATCCGCTGTAAGAATAATTTATTTCTCCGTCCATAACGCTTGGCAAGATTTTGGCGACGAATTTCGCGAAATTTCGCCAACTTGGCGACATTTTTAAATGTTGCCCAATTAACGAATATCTCACCCAATGGATAAAAATGACGCTAAATCAATGAAAATGACGACTCATTGAAGAAAATTCAACATCTTAGAGAGAATATAAGTATCTACTATAAGAATAACATTTTTTTAACTGTAAAAGTAGTAAATTCACTGCAATATATAAGGAAAGTCATGTGCTGTCACATCATATTTTTTTATATATTTTATAGTGTGTTCTTAAAAATATAATTCTTAAAAAATGATTAATTATGGTAAAGTTTCTTTTTTTAATATAGCAGGTTTCATTTTGCAAAAACATGACATATTATTTTGCTACTACTAATTTCTTTTGTTACCCTATACCCTACTGGATTCGAAATCGCAATGTGCTGAAAGGAACCTAACTTTTTATCCACTATACGATATTTGACGTATCTTTTGTAAGTCAAAATAATAATGTAACTTGATCATTTATAAATATTTTTCTATGTTCCTAGATTAAAAAGTTATATTTTTATTTTCTAAGATTTCGGTATAAGATTTAGGGCTATGCAGTAGAAATTAATGTTTAGATAACTACTTTGCAAACTTTATATAAAATTTTAATTCTATATACTTTGTGATTTTCGGTTTTTTTTCTCTTCAGCCTGAGTCTCATTTTTAGAAGTACTGAAATAGTAGTTATTTGGTTATGATTCAAAATACTTCTGCAGATGTTTGTAACATAGCTCTAATGGTGAAAATATGAGTTTATATTGCCACCATACTACGACAATGTAAAATATTTAAAATATCTGAAAGTTACAATAAATCTCAGTAACAGTATAGTAAAATTGCTAGTTTGATTAGCATTTTGATTTTAACAAGTCAAAACTTATAAAAATCAAGTATATTATTCAACATGGTATTAATAGTTGTTCTATAAATTTAAGAATACAAAATATAGAAGGAAGAGATTCAACTTGAAAAACAAAATTCCGACACAAATCACGACCGCCATGATGGCGTGGAAAAGAGTAAGATGCTACACAGGGGTTTTTTTTTGTTTGTTTTTGTAGCTCGATTTTGTTGAACCCAGGATTGATCCATTTTCGTCCATGATGGATGTAACACGGATAAGCACTTCGTCCATATTGCATCGTCCATTGATGTGTTTGGGAAGTCAAATCTGGTTTAACCATAGCATGTAGGGACGTAAATTATATGAGGAACACATGATTAGACCATTTCTCGTCCATGGTGGATGTGATCAGGACTAGATAGTCCATAACATTAATATTATTTTCATCATGGACGAAAAATAGATCAATACTGAGTTCATAATCCAGAACATGTAATTTTTGGACGTAATATAGATATAAACTTTGGATGATCCAGATTAGGTTACTTATGGATATCTATTGGATGTATATTTTTATGCCTGGCCGCGTTTTGGAACAATGAGATGTAATCTGGATATGATATGGATATCTGTGTTGTATGGCTACAGGAGCTTTATATTTCTACTTATGTTGAAAAGCTATCTAGCATTTCTAGAATTGTTGCTATTTGAATTTCATTCTACATAACTTTTGCAGTTCTATGATTATGAAAACGTGACAATAATTCTTTAGAAACATAATTGTCTTGGATTTTTTCTTTGACTGTATCCTTATGAAAATGGGAATGCAGCTAAAACGTATGGAGAAGTTGAAAACTATTGTTTTTGAAGTTTCTGAAGTGTTCTGTTCATAGGGTTATCATTTTCACTAAGTTCAACAACCGAAGGCAGTTGGAGTTATATTAAAAAATAGTTCTTGATTGCAGATAAATGCCACAGAAAGGCCATGTAATCTTTAAAAAAATGTACTAGATCTGTAAAATTTTGTGAGTTATCTATAGTAAAATAAATATAACCCATTAAGTAAGCGTAATTGTACATTGTAAATATATTCTTTGTAACTTCTTTACTTAAAAGGAAAAGTTAAGAAAACTTAATTGTTTTCTTTCAGGAAACACAGAGACTGTATAGTCAAAACCTACCACAAAAACACACTAACCACCAAGAGCCAAAATCCCCACGATTTTCCAGAGTTGCGCATACAGACATTCTATGGATATAGAAATCATGCAATCACTGGTCAAATTTTTAGGGCAAAATATTTTGTCAAATATATTTCTTCCTACCTTTTAGCCCTCATATCAACAGAAGTCAGGATTGATTCCTGAGAACTGGTGGGGAATAAAAGGTATAAATACATACTCTTAGAGTTTCATAATCCACTTTAAACTGTACAACCCCCCCGGACATAAACCTGCCAACCCATTGGCGGAGGAGGAAAGTTATATACCCCAGAATCAGACACCTGTAACTTACCATCAAGCTAAATCTCAGATGCGCAATAAAGTTCATCTACTTGGAAAGGACGAACATAAAAACAATCCGTTTAAAACTTTTAATAGAAACTAATGACCAGTTGAATTCACTTTAAGATCCCAAGAAGAGTTCTTTATAGCAAATTTTAGATTGGCAATAGGATACGACTATTTGTCGACGCTAGACACATCTAAATAAAATTAGAATTCAGGACAATTCAACCCGTCCTCTGTATGGATCCGATGTATTTATGAAGGTCGATCGGGTGAAATGCTGTTAAAAATTAACCCGTCCAACTGAGATCACTTTTCGCATCAAATGGGCAGCAAACTTTGAAGAGGCCTTTTGTCTTCTGGCATAGAATAAAAAAAGAGAAAATATTCTATCTGTACACTGAAAATATTCAAATAACCAGCTCTGTTTTGTCTAATACAAATTTAACAACATCTAACTGTCGCCAACAAAGTGTACATTCTTGCTACAAAAATAATTTAACAGGAAAACAATATTTGATCTTTGCTTATAACTCTCAAATAGAATAGAAGTGTTTTGGCATTCTACAACTTTTTGTGCAGGCAATAATTATCTGGATCAAGAAATACAGTTTAATGTATACTATATAATACTACGAGCAAGTATACATATATAAGTCTCAATCCATACCAGAAATTTAAATTATGCTCTTACGAATCTGGAGACCACATAGTGCATTGAAACACAAGTGGGACTTGTTTACGGTAAGTCTATAAATAAATGCATGTGTTGGTGATTCTAGACAATATTTTGTTAAAAGTCGCCTTGTATTGGAAAGCTTTGTGTTTCAAGAAAGGTAATAATTAATATTTCCAAACTTTTTAGTAAATACTTTACAAAAAAACTTTAGCTTCCAATAAAACTGGTTCTACACCGGTAAATGGGAGAAGTTAAAATTCCATGTAAATAAGAAAGACATAATCGTTTAGAACAACAATTCAAGTGACGCTGAGACAATATAAATCCCACTGCATTGGATGTATTTATTAGGGTGCTACAGCCCCTAATCGCTGTCGATGGCTACCCCTCCATTTCGCTCGGCCTCGACTGCATTAACTTGCGCAAAATGATCGTAGTTAACAGCCACTGCTTCAAAACATTTTGCCGATGCATCTTACAGCGATGACAGTGCATACTCAGAAAAACAGGTTGGTTGGCTAAGTTCCGCATAAATGGCTTAACAATAAACCCGTTGATATCGGTGTCTATAATTACGATCTTCTGGTGAACTGCCCATATTAAAATCCGATAAATAAAATTTAAATAAGCCAACTTTGTCACGTTGTTTTATCAAAACACACCGCTCGTTGTATGAAGCACTTAATTACATAATGAATTCTGCACATGCTTATTGAACGCACGCCGTACGCTTGCCGTTCAAGAGAGTGCGTCGAATATTCTCGCTCTATGCACTTTCGGCGGACTGAGAACTAACCACTAATGGAGCTTTAGAGATGAAAATAAAAAACTCCTATGAATGAAGTGAGTGAGTGAATGAATGAATGAGTGAGTTGAATATTCTCGCTCTATGCACTTTCGGCGTACGTCGTTCTGATTGATGGGAAAGATGCTCTTTCTAAGCACAAGCGGCAGTGTCGTTTTGGATTGGATATAGAAGGCTGAAAACTGGTATGCATTAAATGATATGCATTTATTTTTTAATTTCGTAGAAATAAATTATTTGGGCAATGTAAATTATATATCAAGCACTAGATGATATTTCTATGTACTCAAATTTCATTTCCCTGCAATATTTTTATCTCTATGTATGTTGTTCCCTGTTCCCTGTTGTACAACAAAGAAGAAATACTGATTAATTTCACTCATAATTAAGAAATATCATTTTGAAAATAATACTAAACACTACAATTCCCTATTGATTCAAATAAAAACATGTGGCACGTTATTCACACTAGCGACACATAGAAATAATTCTCAAAGTATGGAACTTTCAGGATTTTCATTCATAGGAGTTTTTTATTTTCATCTCTAAAGCTCCATTAGTGGTTAGTTCTCAGTACGCCGAAATAAGCAGTAGAACTCCAAATATTCCTAATCAGCGCAATAGCTAAATGCATAGAACGAAGAAAACTGAGTCATTTTTTTATTTAAGAAGACATATTTCTGCTTTGTACAGTTCAACTGGAATTCATTATCGTGACAGATATATGCATGTGTGGCAACTCAAATACATTTAACTTTTGCAAGTTTCTGAACTTTATTTTTAGCTTTCAAATTTTCAAAATATTTTTTTTATTTGTATAATGCATTAGATGTGCCTGTCGTCATTGGCAAATCGCTTGCTTGATGATGCCAGGTACGGGAAGATATTTAACCGCAGGGCTTTGCTCCTGTCTTTCTCCGCTTTTCCTGATTTAGAAGACACACAAGCACCCAGATGATTGGCAAATACACCACGCCGTGTATCATGTAATTCGCTGACAGAGGCTCAATTTATTTTTAATAAGTTTATGTATTGTTCTAATTGTCTTGTGTTTGTACATAAAAATATGTTTATTACAACACGTTTGGTCTTTCGTGAAGGCAAACCTCTGATGGTAATAGAGTTTAACTAATCAACTTTCAAAAATAAACAAAATTGTCTTGTATGAAGCAAAAATTATGACGAGGCAGCTAATTAAAGTGGAGCTATGCTCGCAACACATGTTTCGGGTGTGCAGACCCTTCAGACGCGAATTATGTTGTATGTGTAGCTGTCTCAGTAGAATTTTATTTTTTTTTAATTCTTGTTTACTTAGTTAGTCTTTTGTTTCAATCGTCCACATTTCCACTCATAGTCATAAACAGTATATTAGAGGGCTAAGACAGTATCAATAGCCGATTAGATAGAACATTTATTAGGAAATAGATAGAAAATATCTATTGAGTCAAATTAAACATTTATAAAGGGAGCAAATAAAATCAAAACACTCTTTTAAATTAATTAAAATTTAATTATTTTGTAGTATTAGACTTTTTACATCCGTCTAATTGCAGGAATTCGTTTAATTTCGAAAATTGTAAAATGCAGTAAACCTCGTTTCAAACCCCAATGCTCTAGCTAATGGGAAATCAACGCTTTTCTTTATTAATTGTTTTCTGATACAAGTTAGAAAAATGCAATTCCGAAAATTGTACGTTTTACCATTTAAAAGGAAAATGCCCGCGTTGCTCTAATGTGCAACTGCTAGAGGAGCTTAGAGGATTAAACTTCATTCCAACTTGAAAAGGTTAATGAAATCTTGTCTGGTATTATTTTATTAAATCTATTATTGTTTGGTGAAGTATTTATTTTTAAATTCTT
Source organism: Amaurobius ferox (assembly GCA_951213105.1). NCBI lineage: Eukaryota > Metazoa > Arthropoda > Arachnida > Araneae > Amaurobiidae > Amaurobius > Amaurobius ferox. Next base: position 107,741,571 of record OX578135.1, read on the forward strand.
CATATTCGCATTTCATTAAATGCAGGTTGGTACGTGTAACGATTTTTATTTCGCTACAGATTTATATGGAGAATTATGGATGGTGAGTATTGAATATATCAGTTTAAAAGATTATGTTTAACACTAACTGCGTCTAAAATCTAGCTGATAATTCTTTAAACTCTATACCAAGAATACCAAGAAATTCTTTAAACTCTATACCATAGAATAACCAAGCCAATGATTCTCTCAATGGCCAGTTTACTTGGTACCGATTAATTCTGTCGCTGAATTATGGATTAACTTTCTGATATTTAACCCGACCATTAAAATACTGAATATCCATTCTATTCAGTACTGATTGACTTTAAATATAAATTACTTATTAATCCAATAACTGGATTGTTACCAATTAAACTCCTTAATTGTTACAAATTAAACTCCCTGAAAAAGGGGCCGTGAGCCTAGTTTACTTCGTATCGATTAGCCTTATATCTAAATTATATATTAAACATCTTAGTTTTACTAATTAACCTTCTGATTCTAAACCATATGTATATTTTATTATTTACCAACTGACCCTATGGTAGAATTAACGAGTACCTCTTCATTTCTTACCAATTACTTCATTTATCCTCCAAATCAAAGGACCGAATGACCAATTTACCAGGTACTAATTAACCATGGACTATTGATTACCTATTGGATTTTTAATAATTAACCCTGTAATTATAAGAAAAAGAAACAAATGCCTAGTTTGTAAGTTATCGATATGTCCTGTTGGTAACATACCAATTAACCTTTCAAGTAAAATAAAATATATACTACCGGAGAAAAGTAAGAATGGCAACACATTGACTAACTGCTGACCAGTTAACTAGCCTAGTGGCTTTCAGTCGGAATGCTAGGACGCCTTGCATAACAATCGGATGGACGAGGTGGACTTGATTGTTACTTTTTGTTCCAAAATATATTAAAAATCTGATGTGGGCAACACATGACTTTCCTTATATAATGCAATGAATTTAATACTTTTACAGTTAAAAAAATGTTATTCTTATAGTAGATACTTATATTATTTCCAAGATATTGCATTTCCTTCAATTAGTCGTCATTTTCATTGATTTGGCGTCATTTTTATACATTTGGCGAGATTTTTGTTAATTTGGCAACAATTAAAAATGTCGCCAAGTTGGCGACATTCCGCCAAATTTGTCGCTAAAATATCGCCTAGCGTTATGGACGGAGAAATAAGTTATTCTTATAGCAGATAAATGACTATTGGCATTCAAATACAAAAGTATTATTCAAAGTATCTTTTTTTATAAATGGAACGAGCTAGTTCCACGAAAATGATGTCACCCAATTTATCGCATGGTATTACATATGAAAAGTGAACATATTTTTCAATAGGAAATATTTTTTTTATTTTATATGACTTTTTGATAATTTTTTTGAAAAATATGCAAATTCTCTAGAACGGTTGAAGTTAGCATTCTAAAATTCATGTCAATCGTTTACTAATGAAAAATAACACAAGAAATGTCTATTTGCGCAACTTTATTAGTGGTTTTGATTTTTTGACGATTTTTTCAAAATTTCCCTCGAAAATTTAGGGGGTTTCTGTACATTCGATTGCGTATAAAAACAATAGGCTTCAAGTGTTTACGGATTGTGATTTTTGTACCAAATTTCGCTTGAATCGGTCCATCCTTTCGTCAGTTATCGTCTCCACAGACTCCCTGACACACACGCACACACACAGACATCACTTCAAAAATGTTTGATTCGTGATCAGGGATGCTTGAAACGTGCTCTCCCGTCGAAAACTCGAATTCGAATTTTCGACCCCGTCACAATACTTTCCTTATACATTATGTATATAAGGAAAGTAAAATATAATTGTTCTCGACTAACGACAGTTTTGCAATAGTCATTGCAACTACAGGGTAGCAGTCACAGAAAGAATGTATTTGGTCCAGTGCAACGTGGACTCAAATTGGTTGAAAACTACTGAACTAACCAATTAATAAACCCAAAGATCCGATGTTTGCAATTGTGGGCAACAGAAATAGAAAACCTTATTTTAGCCTTTGTTGAAATCGTTAGATTTCGTTTCATTTTCGACTAATATTAGCATATCAAATTTTATCGCAATTTCATTAACCATTCGTGATAACTAATAAATGATGCCCCGCCGCCCAGGCGGTGAAGTGGATAGCGTCTTCGGCTGCTGTCCGGTGGGCTCGAGTTCGAATCCCGAGTAAGGCATGATTGTATATCGAGGTAAAGTCAGTCTTCCGCCTACTGGGTCCTCATCTACAATGTGAAGCTGCACCCCTTTTGCCCTTGTCAGTGATGCTTGTCCGTAAATAAACTTTGTTCTCTTGTATTGTCTATTCGTTCTTTCCTGTGTCACTGGTCCTATGCCGGCTATGATTCGATTTACAGGAGTCATCAGAAACAACAACAACAAATGATGCCCCATTATGTCTCATATAGTACTTACAAAGAAGTATCTCACTGGAAAATAGAGAAAAAACATTTTTAATTTCTCATGCGTAGTATTGAAAAAGTACTGTTTTCATAAAAGTTTACGATTTCGAGATTTTGATGCTAATATATATATTTTAGGATCTCTTGAACACGCTTTGACTAATTTTGAAGTAATATGCGTCAGTCATCTGTCTGTCTGTCTGTGTGTGATCGATTTCATCTACACACAATAGATACCACGGATATTAATGAATTCTGACGAAACTTTATATCCAACGTTGTTAGCGAAGAATCTAGAATTAGACAGAAATATTTTCAATTCGATCAAAAACGTCGAAATTTAGTCGAAATTTTGCACCTCCTTAACATGACAGCATAGGGCACAATTTGATATAATCGTGCAAGAAAGGGGTTATTTATGGTTCCATAGTCATGAAATTTAATAGCTTCAATAATTGTAGTGAAACATTACAATTCCAGTGGAAAATCACGATGCAATTTTTGTGTTCGTGATGATTACAGCTCCCTAAGTGATTAGTGGAAGCTACCCATCTGGAAGGGGAACAGCATCAAACTTGGAATCAATCAAAATATTTTTCAAGCCCTTTAAAATGAAGGGTAATATGCTACAATTGTAATAATTTGAACCAACGATGCAGATTTCTCAATTTTTTATTTTAAAATTTGCAAAACAGAAAAAAATGTGACAAGCTGCTTAAAAATGGATTCTAGTATGATAAAAATTTTGAATTGAGCCACACTTAATATCATTTCATATTTTCCATTTTGCATAACCATTGAGAATGACACGCGTGCTATGTAAACGATGTCATTCGTATTTAAATAAAATAAAATTGCATATAATTTGGTAACTATTCGTAATACATTTCGTATTTTGTTATAAGTATATTTATATTTATATTATATTTATATATATTCTATTTACAACTATATTATATTTATATTTATATTTATATTATATATATATATATATATATATATATATATATATATATATATATATATATTTGAAATGTAATAATAAGAATTATGTAAAAATAAAAAAATAAAAATACAATTCAAGTAATATTAACATCCCCATAGAAGCAAATTCACGGCCATAATGCCTATAAGAGAAAAGAACAGAACCTTCCCAAATTCGATGATTGATCAGAATTAAATTCATCTTCAGGTCTGAGTATTTAATTCTAATTAACCCAAACAAATGCCTGTTTCAGATTAAGCAATTGTACATTACTATAAATGCTTAAACTCAGACTACAGGCATCAAAAAATGAAAAAATGAAAAAAGGATACATTAAGAAAATTGTATTACCATGCGGCATGAACCCTTCCTCTTCTACCACGTGTATACACGATCAACCTCAACAGCTTAATCTAGAAGCACCGGAATGAACAAGTCGAAATTCTACCAGGGAGGCAGTACGAACGTTCACGGAAATACTCCCAAACCCGTCCAGTGAGTCTAAGCTGGAGACTGGACAAGCAATTCAGAATACAACTTCCCAAACATGCAGAACTGAATATGAATATGAATCATAGATGAAAAGTCCTACTAAACAAGTAATTCATAGGAAAACTGGATAATCGAGAATGCCACTATACACCATTATAAGGGCGCTCAAAACGTAGTTTCAATACTGACAAAAGTTACATTTTTTTGCGAAAATAAAATTCAAAACATTAATGTTAATGCATCTTATTTTCCGATTTTTTGATTTTTCTAATGTTTTTGACTTAGTTTATTATTTTTCATTTTTATTTATTTATATAATTAATAAATAATTATATATAACATACACATATATATATATATATATTTTTTTTTTCCTCTGTCTCTCTCTCTCTCTCCTGTATATATATATATATATATATATGTATATATATATATATATATATATATATATATATATATATATATATATATATATATATATATATATATATGTATTATATTTATATTTATATTGTATTTATATTTATATATATATATTTAAATTATATATATATTTATATTGTATTTGAATTTATATTCATATCTTATTATTATTACTATTGTAAATTAAAAATAAAACATTTGAAATATTGAGGGACTTTCGCTGTTACGATCAGTCCGAACATCAAAAGATCTCTGACTTTCATCAACTGGAATTAAAGTACTAATTTCCATTTCAATTGTTAAGTTTAATTTCGAAGTATCTTGCCCACAGATTTACAGACAGACAAAAAGTAAATAAATATCATTGAGAAAATGGTTTCCCCATAATCTAGGACACATGTATAGAACTTTAAAAAATTTTATTTCCTATTTTATATACATTTATTTATTAACCGCATATAAGTATTGATTATTCAACTCATTGCATTATCATAAACACTAACTTAAAGTATATTAAAAGTTATTTTTCATAACACATTTTTTAAACACTTGAAAATTTCCAATAAATAAATCTCAATCTCTTATATTTCGTTCGTATCGTAAAACGGTTTCAAATCACCACCGACCCATAGAAACATATTTAGTGCTATGTCAAGGAACATTATAGAAAAAGATGGCTCATAAAAAGCTTTTTATATTCGCACTATATTATGATGTTTTGCAACTCGTGTATTTAACGTGCCAACATCGGTGTTTTGAAAGCTTTTTAATCGACAGCCAATTTATTTTACGCTCTTCATGCGTTTGGAATGATGTTGATATTTTTTACATAAAAATTTATTGAACATATTTAAAACCGAAAATATACAAAGTATGTGGAATATAAATTTTGTGACGGCCATAAGCACGTGTATATGGTTATACTAATTTGCTAAAATATGATTCCTTGGTTTCAAGTGTGTGTAAATATTGTTAAAATAGTGCATGTAATGAAATAGTATAGCTATACATTCGTGAGATAAACATTTATAAACACTAGGACATAGTTTCTTTTTATTTTTTTTCGTTTTTAAGGTTTCCTCATTTATCTTACGCCAAAAATGGCAAAATGAAACATAATGTTCTACTGTTTTTAAGTGTGTATAATGTTTTAAAAGAGAGCTTGCCTAGTCTTATTGCTTCAATAAAAATCAATAAAACTGTTAATTTTAAATAAAAAAATTCTTTTTTCCTAAATGTTATTGATTACTTATTTATGAATAAAAAGGTCTAGATTGTGTTCACTCAGATACTTTTCTGAGCCCAGAACTGTTGGTAAATTATTGCTCTTAAAAGCCAAAGGTCAGAATGTAATTTTCCGTACAAATTGACGTCCATATCCCGTCCATATTGATTTATATAACATTCAAGGATTAGCATAAAAATGTTACACTGTATTCAGCTGGCTCTAGATAGGCTTGAATTAGTGACCATCGGCGTTGATGGATGTCAATGACTGCAAAGGGGGACCGAACTGTTTGGGATAGGGTATGTCAAATACCTGTCTTTTTGAGAGGTTCTTCGTTTGGGACTGATGCTGCCCCACCCGTAAGCAAAAGGTTAGTAAAATAATACATATACAATATGAGTATTACATAACACAAAAATTGCGTCAAGGCCGTGTTATGATCCTCAGTGATCAACAGAGTAGCTTTTGATTATAGGCAAAGTAATTACTGCTGGTTGATCGCGAAACACGGAGGGGGGCTTCTTACGTGTTCAATGTACATTTTTTTAATTTTAAAAGTTTTATTGCTGGGGCAGAATTTACTTTTTCTATGATATCCAGAGAAGGTAAAGTCGGTCATGATCATTTAGCCAAAAGCAATATGTATTAATTGGAAGATAAAAAAAGTCCAAGGTAACGTACTACGAGTAAATGATAGGAACAGGGAACATCCAAGGAAGCACATCGGTCAATGAAATGGAAATTAATAAATATAGCCATTTAAGTCCAAGCCGTAATGCGTTTCCCGTCTCCTGCCCACAACCACACAATCCGCAGACAAGTGTAAGAAGAGAACTGAAATGAGACTTAGAATGAAACAGCAGTATTAAGCATAATCATAAGTTATATAAAAGTACTAGTATTCATATCCATTGTGGCATGATCAGTTATATAAGAGAAGTACTAGATTTATATTCATTGTGACATGAACAGTTGTATAAGAGAGGTTCGTTCGTTACTAATTCCCTCGTGGTGAAGGGGCACCACGTCCACAAGACACTCCAGGTTATCCCATGGCAAAGGGGATGAGATTTTCAGCTCCGCTTTTATAGAGGCTCCCTGAAGGGCGGAAGTCTGACTTGGCCTCGATATGACAACATCCATGCCCGCTGGCGGGATTCGACCCCGCAACTTGGCAATCCAGCGATCAAGCAGAAACGCATGGCTCTGACCGCTCGACTACCGGATCGGCATAAGAGAGGTAGTAGTATTTATATTCATGAAGAGTTATACGCATAAGAGCTGCAGTTATATAAGAGTAGTAGCAATTATATAAAAATAATATTAGCAGTTGTATTCATTATAATAGTTAAAAAATTTAAACTTTCTTTACAACCTATGCAGTGAAAATTGCAAATGCTACTTTAATGTTTATCGACTGAATCTCAATTGAATCGCTCAATTTGTTTAAGAGATATCTTGACCAAAGATAAGTAGATGCAGGCATGTCATTAAATAATGGTTGAATCATTTGGTCAGGAATGCACAAAACTTAAATCCGTCGAAATCCGAAAAGTTGCATTTTGCAGCAACTAAATAATTTCTGCTTACATATGTTATGTATTACAAGGAATTGGAAGCGATCCAATTGTACTATCGCAATATACACATTATTACTAGAAAAACAACCTATAGCAATATATTTCATTGGTATTTACCATCACCTTTCGCAATTGTTGTCATAACTTACTAACTTCTTCGATTCCTCCGTATATAAACTTTAGTCATACATTTATTATATCCAATATTTATATTATTCTTTCTTGACCAGATAGCTTCGATATTTATATTTGTTACAGAAATATTTAGAACAAAGGAAAGACAACTTCGTTTCAATTTCAATAAAATTTATATTTTTATGTATTTCTCCCGACCTCATTAACTCATTAAAGCTCGTTAAATTTTATTGTGAGGTCGGACATTTTATTGACAGATCTGAGATTTCATTATGAGATCTGCGGTCAATGAGTACTTATGCATCTTATCTAATTACAAATGTACACGACAAATTTCATTCTGCTTTTGTCATTTATAGTAAAATAAATACGAAATTAATCACTTTTATTGAGAGTACTTGAAATGTCACTTCATTAAAATGAAGCAAATGAAAGAAAAATGCAAATCAATTTGTTCAAAACATTCTAAAATTAAATGTTAATATACAAAACTGCAAAATGCCTGCCAACCTTATATTTTTAAAACATATGTATATAGAGTGTATATAAACTGTTTTGACAAAATAAGAAGGGTGATAGTCCTCATCAAGACGAACAATATTTACTATGGAACCTAGGGTCGCATTCCACTCTGAGTGTCAGAAAAGAGTAACTTCGAAACACGTCCAATAAACACAAGTCACCACTTCGGGGCGACATAGGAGTCGTGCCGGAGAAGTTTCACATCTCCAGAACATCACCGTCAAGCATGTACTGTATGCAAATTTCCAGTGACAAGAAGCAGCAGTGACAGTTGCCACTGATTGGCTGATTGGAGGTAGTAGACCTATGACTTGGCCTCCACGTTCACCGGACCTCAACCCACTGGACTTCTTCTAGGCGCACATAAAATCATTGGTGTATGAGCAGCCTGCGGACTCCGTAGAAAATTTCGTCGCGAGAATCGTTGTTGCAGCGGACAGGATAAATAAGACACCAGGTGTCTGCGAGAGGGTGCGCCAGTCGTTCATTCGCAGATGTCAATTGTGCAAAGGCATCCTTTGCCGTCACTTTAAGCATCTACTTTGAGTCTTTCTCTGGTGTAAATAAATGGGACTGTGCAACTTATCATTACGTTAATTCTTCTCATTTTCACTGTTGAAAGTTCAACTATAACTTTACGTTTTTCTGACACTTAGAGTTGAATGCGACCCTAGGTTCCATTGTAAATATTGTTCGTCTTGATGGGTACTATCACCCCTTTTATTATGTCAAAACAGTTTATATACACCCTGTATATTATCTTCATATTACGTTTTTGATAATATTTGACTTTGAACCTCCTATTTTTAAATATTTAAAATTGAAATTATTAAAGAAAATATTTTAATAAATATAATTTTACTCCTATTTGAGTATTCAAAGCTCAGAAAACGACGGCGGGATAGTTATCTTTTCTTCTTTTCTTATGTTAATTTTCCAGTAAATTAAAATATGTTCGTTTAAATAATATTTATGAAATATATTTATTATAAAATATATTCTTTTCAATAATACTCATTTTCAATTCGACTTCAAAGACCTTTAATTACGAAATAACACTTCTTTTCATATTTGAAGTCATCCATCACTGTAACTTTTCTCCGGTTTTATATTTTAAACCACACATAAGATCCAATCCCCGTGAATCGTTCTTAATTTACTTCATTTTAATCTGTCTGAGAGGGAAACTTTAAAAATCAGTAATCATCGAGATCTAAGCAAATTCTTTGGAACTGCAAATGCTATTGCATTTGGCCCATTAAAGACTGCTTTAAAATACTTAATTGGATTTTCTTTTCATAACTTGTTTATTTGGATCAATTAAAATATGCCTTGCATTTTTCAGACTTTTCCAAGGTTTATTATGATTTTGCAATTGGAAAGTATTCTTGCCAATGGTATGTAGTGTGCACACAAATGCAAAAATATCTTTAAGGAACACATATAACTAAGCTCACAAATAACTACTAAAACCCATTTCAACAACTTTCTATACTTTCTATTCTATTTTATTAGTTTTGGTATATTTCTATTCAAACAAATGAGGCAATGAATCATTTATTTAAGTACATAATCAAAAATGCAATTTAATAATTAACAATATTTATTTATTATTATTATCAAAATAATTCTCATAATCAACACAAGCCATCGCCCTTTACTGAGAACATCCATCATATAAACGAAACCTGGGTGGAATCTTGGTTTAGACTGTGATCGTGGAAGATAGCTCTTATAACTGACACGTTCCTGATATGTCTTGTAACGTTTGGCATCTAGAGAAACTAGACATTTCTTGCATCTGCAAACTGACTCTCTATCGCAGAGGCGGAATATATCAGTGGTTAAGACACGGAGATTGCACCCGAAGGACCCGAGTTCGATTCTCGACCCTACACTTTTTAACGTTAAGCACCGGAATGTTAAATCTGCCTGTCCAAAGGTACTTCGGTGAGGTTAGTGACAGATGGTAGAAAGGAGATATGGTCCCTATGGATGACGTCCCCATATCCTGCATTAAAAGAAAACAAGTTTTTATTTAGTACCGTTATGATCTTACAATGGATATCAAATTCTATGGCGAGGCACAGTCAGGATGTAAACCCATAGCATCGGACCCTTGATTACAGTGATTTATTGGGTTTCAGTCAAAAGTAGATTTCACTGATCCGAGGATTTAAGGAAATACATCACACCTTCGGATATATCGTACGGTCTGTTGTGAAAGAAAGAAATATTTTCTGCCACAATTTTTACATTGACCGAACTGCTGGTTTGACTTGTAAATTCAATGTCATGTCTCTGCTGTTTGGATGTATTCTTTTGCAATCAGATATTTCAGGACCAATGGAAGGTACGCTAAAGCTTCCTAATGATTTTTGAGAGCACTCATGAGTAAATTTCAACAATGATCAAGGAGATACATCACACCTTCGTATATGTCGAACGGTCTGGGTAGAATGAAAGAAAGATTCTCTACTACAATTTCTGCATTGACCGAACTGTTGGTGTGACTTGCAAACTCAATGTAATGTCTCTGTTGTTCGGATGCATTCTTCTGCAGTTAGACTTTTCAGGACCAATGGAAGGTACGCCAAAGCTTTCTAATGATTTCTGAGAGCACTCATGAGTAAATTTCGACAATGATATATCATTTCAGAGTAACCGCTGTAAGAACTACCCGTTAAAACAACTGCTCTGATTCACCAACAAGAAAAGGACACCACCATTTCTTTGACCAAATCCTGATATTGTGCAATGAATTGGTCGAATAATTAAACTCCACCCATATACATATTATATCTTTGCAGAGTTAGGGATTTCTTTCGGGAAACAGGAGTACTTAGCAAACATATATAATTGGCATCGCAACATCGTTACCTTCATTCAAACGATGGCTGACCTCGCATGTAGTGGAAAGTATTCTCTACCGCATGTGGTCCATATTATCTTTCCCTTGCTATCACTGATGACAGAACCATTGTCACTTTTTGCAGCAATATCTTCAGCAGGAGGATAAATAACCCCATTGGTAATTTGTTTCGTTTCACGATTATCTAACTCACCATCACTGTTGAGAACAAATTACACATCCATTTAGCATGAAAATAAAAAAGAACATGTTAACATATAGTCTAAAATGCTTTATTTTTAAATAATAATTAAATTATATCCATGTGTAACCTCTACAACGAAAATAAATAATTACATAGGCATCAGAATAGTTAAAATCATAAGGAAAAAGAAATAAGTACCGACTTCATTTATCCAACCGTTGGTAAGACTACTTGCCAGTCACAAAAAAACAACTACCTAACTGCTATAAAATTAGTTCGTTAAGTTATTAATGGGTATTTATATATAACGAGCAGAACTCTAGAACTTTACGTAGTGCATGACATCAGATGAAAGTGAATGTCAAACTTGATATCGAACGAAGGATTTTTTCATGCCCTTTATAATGAAGGGTAAAGTCCGATAATTGTGATCATTAAAATGAACAATACATATTTTTCAAATATTTGCTTCAAAATTCGCAAACCAAAAGCATTCTATTTCTTATCATTTTATAAATGTTTATTTGAGATACCACTTAACTCTGGGTGTCATGCTTATTTCGTCAACATGTTCAACATATTTCAAGCTTCTTCCAACAAAAGTATATCTTACGTTTTTCCGTTTATTGCTTACAGGGCGAAATTCCCGCAGGTCTCACTAGATCTCACGCGATGACTTTATGTTTTTATAATATAACAAAATAAGGAACTCGATAACAGTAATAAAAGTAATTTTTACTTTCTTCTATTATAATGCTTTAATGCTTTATTTTAACATAATAATTAAATTATATCCATGTGTAACCTCTACAATGAGAATAAATAATTACATCGGCATCAGAATAGTTAAAATCATAAGGAAAAAGAAGTAAGTACCGACTTCATTTATCCAACCGTTGGTAAGACTACTTGCCAGTCACAAAAAAACAACTACCTAACTGCTATAAAATTAGTTTGTTTAGGTTATTAATGGCTATTTATATATAACGAGCAGAACTCTGGAACTTTACATAGTGCATGACATCAGATGAAAGTGAATGTCAAACTTGATATCGAACGAAGGATTTTTTCATGCCCCTTATAATGAAGGGTAAAGTGCGATAATTGTGATCATTTAAATGAACAATACATATTTTTCAAATATTTGCTTCAAAATTCGCAAACCAAAAGCATTCTATTTCTTATCATTTTATAAATGTTTATTTGAGTTACCACTTAACTATGGGTGCCATGCTCATTTCGTCAACATGTTCAAAATATTTGAAGCTTCTGCCCACAAAAGTTGAAAGTATCTTACGTTTTTTCGTTTATTGCTTACAGGGCGAAATGCTCGCAGATCTCACGATGACTTTATGTTTTTAAAATATAACAAAATAAGGAACACGAAAACAGTAATAGAAGTAAATTTTACTTTCTCCTACAATTGAATATAAAGAAAATATTGTTTTCACGAACATTTTCGATTTCACGATTTAAGCCAATATAGGACTGAGAACCAACTGAAGACTTTTAGACTACTTTTAGAGTGATGTCCATATGTATGTCTATCTGTGGTCCATTTATTGTATACACGATAGCTGCTATAGCTATATTAATGGGTTTCAGCGAAATTTTATATCCGGGTTTATTTTTGAAAATCTTCAACTAGATAAAATGTTTTGAAATTCGAAGGAAAACTTGGTAATTAATTTAAATTTTATATTTACTTAACATGGCAGCATAGGGCAAAATTGACATAATTATGCATAAACTGAGGTTATTTATTGCTCACTGATCACGAAACTCAACAGTTTCAGTCATTAAAGTGAAAAATATCTGAAATGAAATGTGTGTGTTCGTGACGTCATTAGCTCCCCTCAGGGGGCAAGTTATCCCCCGAAGACGTACATTGTCAAACTTGGCAACAACTGAAAGATTTTTCCATGACCAATAAAATGAAAGGTAATATGCTATAATCGTGATCATTTGGACGATCAATAGATATTTTTCAAAAATGTTCCTTCAAAATTTACTAAACAAAAAATATCCCAAATCCCAAGCTATTTAAAAATGTTTTCTGGTATGCGTCGAGTTTGAAAGTCGAGTTTGTTACATCTTTCGTGAGATGATTCACAAGGCATCATTTGCACTCGAAAAAAACTGTAGTTGTGGACAACGTTTTCACCCACAAAGTTATCTAACAAATGCAGAAGTAGTGCATTATTTTCATTGGCTGATTTTTAGAGAGAATAACACCGAGGAAGACACCGAGAGCGAGAACCAATATGAGAGAAAAAAAAATAAAATGTCAAGTAGCAAGTTCTTTGTTAACCTGTAAGAATAAGTTGCTCACATACCATTGTAAAGAACTGTTTTATCAGAAAGGAAGTAAAACATCGATCTTCGCCTGTCCAATCGAAACATTTAATCATTCAGCTATTGTGAAGAATATACTCGTATTTTCTTTTATGTTTCCATTTGACCCTAGATACTGTATAAAAATTAGCATAAACTGATGTATAAATATTCTGAACTGTAAAACACTTTGTTGGCTGCTGCAGAAGATATTTCATAACAGGCTTCAACCGGCTTCGAAGGATTTAAAAAATATTCTTTATCAGGAGGAACGAGAAAGTGTTGTGACTCCAGCAAATGCATAAAAATTCCCGTTGACAGAGCAATGATTCACATGACAAGTAAGTATAAGGGTTGTTTGTCATAAATTATTATTAATTTAACTAATGGCACTAAGGAAGAATAAAACACGCACAACAGAAGAATTCAAAACAATTTGTTCAAAATACTCAAATTTATTGTAAATATTCCACACTAAATTCTTGCTTGCTGCATACTATTTAAAAAATGTATATAATTTATTATGTGTATACTATTCCTTATAGAATTAAATTGAAAAAATTATTTACTTCAAATTTCCAATTTTCTTAAAATTGCAATTTAAAAAAATATATTTTAATAATAATGTTTTCCATATTTGTATATTCAAAGCCCAGTAAATAACTTTCTTAAAGATACTTCCTTAAGGAAAGTAAACATAGGAGAAATAGTGACTCCATAAGAAAGTATTAGAAAATCATATTTTCACACGCAGCAGTTTTATTTATTGTGGCTGTAGAATAGATTCATTTCACATTTTTTCTTGGGTTAATTTAGTAGTACATTAAAGTATATTATCTGACATCGCATTAAATGTCTCACTGAAAGCTCTTTTAATCCGACTTCAAAGATATTTAATTACGTAAGAACACTTTTCCCCTCTTATATCTCTCATAAATTCTTAAACGTAATATTATTGGAAGTCATCCATCCCTGTAACTTATCTTCAGTACTTATATTTTGATGTAAGCATAAGATTCAATCGTATTGATTCGCTGATAAGTTACTTCATTTTAATTTGCCTTGGGAATCTTTTAAAATCAATAATCCCCTAGATTAGAAAAAAAAAGCCATTAGAACACCAAACGTTTTTGCACTTAAATGTAATATCCTGAAAATATTTGCATTCAAATTGAATAAAACAAGCAATAAGATGGTGAGTTAAAACAAAACGTCTTAAAACGTCATAATGAGTAATGTTTTAATTCAATGTATGGGTGTGTTTTATGGGTTGAGAAAAATAAAGACATTTTCTTTGCTTGCAAAAATTTTATTATTTATTCTTGTCGGGAACCAGCCTGGTCGCATTTTTAAAAGATCTTAACTTACAATACCGTTTTACAATAGCCGACGACAGAGTACAAACCCGCCATGCCGATGTATATGTGTGTAATCCGCATACGCCCACTGCGCGGGTGTATAGCTCAAGCTAAGAAGTACACTACACAGCAGGTATGTCCTTTACGCGGCACATGCAATCCACGTATGCGAGATTATGATACACACGATGCGTGGGTTTATTGAGCGACTGTAATACGTCCGTAATACGAGTAGTACGCCCCACAATACACCCGTAATACGCGTAGTGTGTTTATCCAAAGTTTCCAGAGAAAATGTTTTCTGTATAGTATACACAGTTCCTACTAAAGTACTTAAGCACTCCCATAACTTTTTAAGTAGAGGTTTACGAGTGTACAAGAAATCTATAGGTATAGTAAATGGAATCGAATTGAAGTAATAGCAGCACCTCTAGTGGAGAAATTAAATAGTTAGGATAACTAATTGGACAGCAAAGAGAGATGGAAAAAATATGTTAATTACCAAGTTGTAAAGGATTAACTAATTAGTAGGAATCGATATCTGGAACATACGAAAAGCGTATGAAGGCCAATGACTATCTGTCAGTAAGTCATATAATCAGTGCCTGTAATCAGTGTCAGTAAGTAATATAATCAGTACTTGTGACACCTTCAGTGCTCGTCAAAATGCATGGAAACATTTTTTTCGTATTCAAATGTGCATTATTGCATTTTTTAGGGAATTTTAACAGGATGTATATTGGATTCCTGTGATTTTATATCTGTTGTTCATTTATCATCCCTAAATGGACAGATGTTACCCAGTAACCATATTATGTGAAATAAATCCCTTATGTAAGTGTTTTATGGTCGATTATTATTTATTAGCTTATATAACTTTCCTAGGAAACTTGTATTATAGCAAATACAAACATAAATGTATACTTATCTAACTTTATTCAGTTATATACAAAAAATATCAATCATGCATAAGCCATTGATTGTGAAACACTTTCCAACTGTAATGCAATTTTATTTAAACAGCTCTAAAATGCGAAACCTTCAGCACTGATATTGTTTAAATTATCCCAGTACTGAAATAATTTATTAAACTTGGTAACTTAAACATTCATAAAAGAAGGAATGCTGTAAATCGCCTGCTTCTCTATGTAAAATCAATGAATATTTTATCTTTCATATCACTTATATTTCAGACTCCAAAATTAAATATTTTTGCATGAAAAAAATCAGCAATTCGTATACAACTCATCTTACAATTGCTTGAGTTGTTTACATTCTGCATGCTACAGAAATTGGGCATCGTTGTAGGAATAATCAAAATGTAGTGATCATTTAAAAATAAGAAATTTTGTAATTGAGTTGGCATAGAATTTAGATACAGAAAATATGAAAACATAAAGCTGTTTTATAATGGATGCAACACTAAATATAAATTTAAAAGATCACGATTTTTACACGTGAAAAAATGAATGCCATATTTTATTTTGCAAAAAGTCACGTGATCCCTTAATATAATATGGACGTTATTATTATTTCACATATTTTTTAACACATTTTACGTGATAATTTGAATATTTCCTAAAATTTTCGAAGCAATTTGTGAATTTTAACTCTGCGTAAAGAATGTTTGAAAACTTAAGTCCCATAGGGTTCAATATATTTCATTTTTTCAACCCGGGTCAAATCCGGAACTAATTGGATGATATTATTCATTTTAATTCCCATATGTCCCACAGACGGTCTCAACAATATACAAAAATTTCATTTTGATAAAGTCATTTTTACGGCAGTAACCGTGTGAATGCACAGACAGACAGAATGATCAAAATCATTAACACTTTCCAAGTTGAAAAGTGTTAATAACTTCAATGAAGTCGCGTTATTTTTATTCTAACTGTATAAAAAATTAAAATGCCTTCATTATGATTAGCTACAATACTTATACGAATGAATGCAGGTTAAATGCAAAACATTGCAATATTAAAATAAATTGTTGTGCGGCTTCACTCGTGTTTCTCAGACCAGAATAATTTTCTTTTCATTGTTTTTTCTACAAATTTTGTAAGAAAAGAATTTGAAAAATTTTTATACTCAAAATGATCGCAATTATATCTTTTCCCCCTTCATTTTAAAAGACTTGAAAAAATGTTTCAATTGATACCAAGTTTGAATCTGTAATCCTTCGAAAGGCGGTAACTTGCTGCACGTACGGGAGCTAATGACGTTACGAAAACAAGAAAAGTATCGCTTCTATTTTTCACTACAAAGATCGAAACTATTAAGTTTCGTGTTCATTGATTTATAAATAACCACTTTTATTCATGGCTACTTCACATTTTGACCTACGGTGCCATGTAAAAAAATATAACATTTCGAATAAATTTCAAAATTGTTATTCGAATTTCAAAAAATTCTATATAGGCCTAGCCTTTTCAATAACAAAGCCGAATATAAAT
Organism: Amaurobius ferox; assembly: GCA_951213105.1. Lineage (NCBI taxonomy): Eukaryota > Metazoa > Arthropoda > Arachnida > Araneae > Amaurobiidae > Amaurobius > Amaurobius ferox. The sequence goes on from OX578135.1 coordinate 107,758,615, forward strand.
GTCATATAAAATCCATTAATATTTGTGGCAGCAATCGTGAACACAAGAAATCGATCACAAACTGACATCACTCCGAAAATAGTCAAAACGTATTCAGGAGGTCCTAAAACATATATTGGGTTCAAAGTATCGACATCGGAAATTTTCGTGGAAACAGTACTTTCTGTATACTGTATTCTATAGTATGAGAAAGTGAAAATATGAATATAAATATACACTTATCTATTTTAATTATATCTATCTAACCTCAATGAAGATATAATTATCTTGTTCTAACAGCATAAAAAATTAAATTACCTTCAGAAAAATTAAATTGTGTCTGCATTCAAAAATTAAATTGCGTCTGCATTCATTCATAGACTATAATGCTTCTATGAATGAATGCAGGCTACAGGCAAAACATTGCAATAATAATACATATAAATGAGCCAGTATTGTTAATGGTAAAAACTATTCATCTAGAAATATTAGTTTCAATCAAGGTAATAGCAACAAATAAGCTTACTTCTGTTAGAGAATGACCCCCAGTAAATGATGGATGGCTGAAAGTACATTAGTAGTATCCTTTATGTTCTGTTTACTGACACATAAATTATGAATATAGGCAGAATAAGACTGTTAAATTAGTTATTTTTCTGAAAATAATTCAGTTGTCAACATGTGTGCAAAGTGGAAGAGTCGGTTGTATTGTCATGCATGCCTAATTTGTAGTATATACTGTTAATTCATGGAAATGCAAAAGTGAGTGTAATGGCAAGAATTCATATTATGGTTATGAATTTGTATGCACACACTGAATAAATTTGACTATACCAGCTTTGTTCAATGAATGGAATGCCAAATATATATAAATATATATACATATATATATATATATTTATTATATGTATATATATATATATATATATATATATATGTATATATTTATTATACGTATATATATATATATATAATAAAAATAAATATAAAAATAAATAAATATAATACGTCTAATTTAAAACATGAACAGTGTCATACCCTGGTTCAAAAACCATACGGAGGAAGAGAAAGTACAGAGGGTATGAAAGGAAATATCTAACAAAAGGAAACCATCGCTACCATATAAGGCACATTGATCTTAATTTTAAATTATTAATAATAATACACATGAATTTATCAACATTCAAGAACGATACATATAAATCAAGTTCAAACATCAAAGGATTATCAAAATCTGGAGGTTCAAAATATTAAAATTACAATAAACAAGAAAGATCAATCATGCTTAAAGCATTGATTATGAAACACTTTCCAACTTCAATGCAATTTTATTTAAAAAAGTCGAAAATGCAATACATTCCTCGGTAATATTTTAAAACTTATCACGATACTACATTGATTTATTATATTTGAAAACTTAAACCTTCATTGAAAAAAATGAACTTCATTCAAAAGACGGCATTGAAATATAAATTGCGTGGTTTAAATATCTCTAAAATGCAATACATTCCACGGTAATATTTTTAAATCTATCATAATACTACGATAATTTATTATATTTGAAAACTTCATCGAAAACAACTGAAATTAATTCAAATGACGTCATAGAAAAAATAACACGCATGGATCTCTTTATAAAAGCAGGATTTCATTCATAACTTTCTCCATTTCATTCATCACAATACTATAATAATTTATTTTATTTAAAAATTAAGACCATGGAGCTACAATTTATAAACTTTATGCTTAAAACTTCATCGAAAAATATCGTCCTTCTGTTTATAAAATCAATTAATATTTCATTCATATCAGCCATGCAGACTCCATGGACTGAATTATTTTGTGTTAAAGAAATACAGTAATTCTAATACAACTCATTCTACATATTTTGCTGTTTACATTTTACATAGGTGAAAAATAGGCTTAATTGTAGAAATAATCAAATTTGAATGAGAATTTAAACTCAAATATATTGTCATTGTGTTGTTTTAGTATGTAGATGCACAGAATTTAAGCAGAAATAAAGTAGTTTTAGGATGGATACAACACTCAATATGAATTAAAAAGAACTTTAAAAAATCACGAATTTGAAACAAGATGGATGCCATATCTCATTTTGAAGTGGGTCATGTGATCGTTTCATATCATGGTCACGTGATCGTTTCATATAAGATGTGTAATTATTATTTTAATTTTTATTTAAAAAACTACTGAATATATTTAGCTGAATTTTTTTTTATATATTTTATGGAACAATTTGACTATTACCTAAAATTTTCGAAGCAATTTGTGAATTTTAAATCCGCTTAAAAAATGTTAGAAAAATTAGGTCCCATAGGGCTCAATGTATTTCATTTTTTCAACCCGGGTTCAATCCAAAACTAATTGTGTGGTATTATTCATTTATATTCCCATAGGTCCTACAGACCGTCTGAACAACATACTAAAATTTCATTTTGATGAAGTCATTTTTACGGCAGTTATCGTGCTAACGGACAGACAGACAGACAGACAGACAGACAGACAGACAGACAGACAGAATGAACAAAGTCATAAACACTTTTCAACTTTGTTGTAAAGTGTTAATAAAAAATAAAAGAAAAGATGCAATCCGAATATATATATATATATATATATATATATATATATATATATATATATGTGTGTGTGTGTATACACTGGCGAAAAATAAAATCCCAACACCAAGAAGAAATTAGTTTAGAGGAATGAAATTTAGGCAAAGCGATTGCGTAATTAACATATTTATTTGATTAAACTTTCAAGGTCACAAGTATGCGCGAGAAGAAACATTTCATTGTCAAATGATGGTACATTAATAACCGCTGTAGTCGCCACGATTTGTAATACAAGCATGCAAACGTGCATGAATTGTGTCGTACACGTACCGTAGGCCATTTTGTGGAATGGAGTTTCATGCATGTTGCATTTGGGCAGTCAAATCAGCAACTGTTAATGTTGGTTCTGGATGACGCTAGATTTGTCTTCCAAAAATGTCCCATACGTGTTCGATGGGAGATAGATCTGGTGATCTCGCAGGTCAAGACAACATGTCGATACTCTGTAGAGCACGTTGGGTGACTGCAGCGGTATAAGGACGAGCGTTATCCTGTTGGAAAACACCCTCTTAAATACTGCTCATGAATGCCAGCACAACCGGTTCAATCACCAGCCTGATGCACAAATTTGCTGTCAAGATGCTTGGAATAACGACGAGAGTGCTCCTGCTGACATAGGAAATGTCTCTTCAGACCATAACTCCTGGTGTAGGTCCAGTGTGGCTACGCCGAAGACAGCCAGCTTGATTCTAAGCGCTCACCTGACCTCCTTCTTACCAGCATACGACCATCACTGGCACCATGATAGAAACGGCTCCTGAGACGACAGCAGATCTCCACTCCGCCCTCCAATGAGCTCTAGCTTGACACCACTGACGTCGCAGATGGCAGTGATTCGGAGTTAGTGGTATGAACGCTACAGGCCGTCTGGCTCGGAGCTATCCCTCAAGTAATCGATTTCTTACAGTTCGCTGTGTCACTCCGGGGCCAAGAGATGCTCTAATTGTTGCTGCAGACGCAGTACGATCCGCCAAAACCATGCTGCGAATGCGGCGGTCTTCCCTCTCAGTAGTGTCCCGCGTGCGGCCGGACCTCGGTCTTCCTGAGACAGTGACTTCCCGTGCCCACTGCTGCCAACAATCATGAACAATGGATACATCCCTGCCAAGTATTTCTGCAATATTGCAGAAAGAAAATCCACCTTCTCATAGCTCTATTATACGGCCTCGTTCAAACTGACTAAGCTGCTGATACTGCCTTCTTCGTCTCCTTAAAGGCATTCTTGACTCAAACCTAGCCCACAGCGTCCAATCCGGACAATAAATAACGCTCACAAAGTTTACATCTTGTATTTAAAGCAAACGTGATTTGCATGATCATAGTGGTGCTACTAGCGTCACTCTTATTCGTCTAGCGAGAAATTTGAATAGGCGTCATCTTTCATATGTGCAAAAACGAACCTCCCAAATTTCGTTTATCTAGCACAACTCCTTCTTGGTGTTGAGATTTTATTTTCGTCAGTGTATATATAATTGATATTAATCGAAAATTATGTGTAAACTACAGTAAGTACAAGAAACCAATCTCTAACAAATCAGCAACAAATAAGTGACTATAGACCAAGATTAAGAATAAAAATAGTATGTAACTTATCGCTATAAAGGAAAAAAGGGGATAAAGAGAATAATAATATACAAAAATTATTATTAAATAGATAAATATATAAAAATATGAAGGAGCAAACATAGCAAAAATGAAGTGAAGGCATTAACAATTAGCTTAAGCTAAAAGATCAAGACATGCAGAACAATCAGTTTAAACTAGATAAAAAATGATTATTAATTCTGAATTACACACTCTCCACCATCATTAAGCTTCATAACAAGATTATATATATATATATATATATATATATATATATACATGTGTGTGTGTGTGTGTTAATAAGAATTTAACCGGGTAGTGGGGGTCACAACCCCCCACAACCAGTTTTTGGTACTGTTCATTCTTTTATTGAATTTTATATATATATATATATATATATAGATTGTGTCTCATGTACGTGATTAATACGGTTGTAAACCGAAAATGGATTGTAACTATAAATCTAATTTCTGTATCCAACTAAAACAAATCAAACAGAAGAATTTTTAAGACATAATTATGTATGCCCCTTAATGGATATTTCAAACTCGGCTATTAGTAAATGAACAAATTACCTTATGTTAACACTAAAAGCTTGACATTCCTAATGTTTCTAAAGTCTCGATGAGAGAATTAAATATACTCCCTATTTGTTTCAGAGGTATTTCTCAGTTCTAAAGATAAGTATATGTGTTTTAAATGAACAAATTTTTGAACCAAAAGCTTGTATGATCCTTTTAAATGAAACTTAATTGCGTCAGAATTATTTTTTTATGAAAATTCACTAATGCATTCTTATTACAAAACAGTTGCTAGTCATTGATCATGCTTAGCCTTTGTAGACTGCATCTATAGCGACGTGTTGAAAAGAATTTTCGTTGCGAAAATACTTTGAAAAATCAAGCGTCTCGGCAGAAGTCTTATAAATGCACTAATTACTAATATATTTTTATATCAACGATGTTTGGGATCAGGGAACACTTAACGTATCTTTGGTAGTTCCTAGGGTCGAGGATACATAGTTTAAATGGAGAAAAAGAAATGCCATAGTTACAGAATATTGCTCGAAATTTCGAAATTAACAGAAATCACCGCAGTAGTTTATATATATATATATATATATATATATATATATATATATATATATATATATACATGAAAGTGATCTCCCACTTATGCGCGTGCGCAGGGCGCAGACAGAAAAACGCGCATAAGTGAGAGACGCGCATTAAGCGAAAAACCACAAAATGGAGCTTAAAAGTGAAACATCAATACATTGTACTGCATTATATTGTTAATTAATACTATGTATACACTACTGAAAAATGTAGATAGGATTAGTTTCAAAATGCAATGAATTTATTTTTTAATGAATTACTATTTTTTAAGAACACAAAGAAAATGGAAATGCTTACATACTCAAATTTCGTTTTACTCCTATTACCGCTTTCTCACAAAATAATTTACAATCGAGGATTGTTTTTGTTTTCGAGAATTTTCAAAAAGAGTCCTTTCAAGTTCATCAAGACGTGAAAAAGTTCCTTCACTTCCGGAACTGAAATGAAAATAGTCACGCAGAGTTTCTAATGCTTCTAACGCTACTGTGTGAGTTGGAGGAACTTTTGCCGCATCTTCTTCATCATCGTCGTCCACCTCTTCATCTTTGTCACCACAATTTATTTCAGCTGCAGTGTCTCCAATTTCCCGCAATTGAGCTGTGATTAAATTTTCATCTACATCAGCGAATTCGTTGAAAGTACACTTAGCGAGTCCACCAGACACAGTAAGCCAATCTTCTTCGCTTATGTCATTTTTACAATTTTCACTTTCATTTTCTGGCTTCTCACATTCATTCTCTGCTGGAAACGAAAATCTTGGTTTCTTAAAGCAGCTTTTAATACACTTGTCAGTGATGTTTCTCCATGATGAGCACAACATATGAATTGCATCAAGGACGGTAACTTGCTTCAATTCGTCTTTCCTTGCAGGTTTTGTTTCTAAAGCAGCCAGAAGTCGACAGATTAAAGTTGTTCTGTAGTGTCACACAACGAATGACACTCAGATCCAAAGGTTGAAAGGTTGATCCAAAGGTGTTGCTCATGCAATTCGCAGGGAAAAACACAACTTTCGTGTTGTTGAAAGTTGGAAGATCTTGTGGGTAAGCAGGACACTGATCCATGAAAAAAGGAAATTTCCTTTTTCTATTTTCCTGTCGAATTTATGAAGGAAATCCAAGAAAATGTGCAATGTCATCCACGCCGTTTTGTTGCTAGTGTAGTCGCAAGGAAGCTTCTTCACGTTCTTAAAACCGCGAGGTTTGTTGGATTTGACAATGACCAATGGCGGGGATTTTTCCGAACCATCGGCTTTGCAATAAAGCAAGACAGTTAGTCTTTCTTTACTTTTTTCCCCACCATGGCATGGCTCTCCCTTGAATGTTAAGGTTCTGTTGGGGATCATTTTATAAAAAAGACTAGTTTCGTCACAATTGTAGAAGTTTTTGGTTCGTATCCGTTTACTAAAGTAGTCAAGTCTTCTTTCCATTGTTCTCCAGTTCCTTCATTGACATTCGCACTTTCCCCAAAAAGGACACGAATTACCAAGTCTTGCTTATTTTTGAATTTTTTAATCCATCCATGTGATGCAGAAAAGTTTTCCATTTCAAAACTCTTTGACAACTGTACGCCCTTCACCCATAGAAACTCAGCGTTAACAGGTATGCTCGAGGCACGATATTCTTTAAACCATAGCACCAAAACTTTCTTAAATTCTTCGTACTTTTCGCCTTGAATTCTGCTTCTTTTCTTCGACTGAATTCCACATTCTCGATGAGCTGCTATTAACGCCTCCCGATTTTTAAAAATCCCTCTCAATATCGATTCCGGGACATTAAAGTGCTCCGCTAAAGCTTTTTTCGAGGTGCAAGGATTTTCTTCGAATTTTCTAAGAACATCCATTTTAAACGAAAGCGACAATTTCGTTCTTTTCTCCATTTTAAAACGTAGCCATCTAACCAGAACTCCAAAGAATGTTCTTTAGTTAGCGATTAATGCCACGTGGTACGTACTTTACTAACCTCTATAATTGGCTGCGACTTTTACTGACGTCAATCACAAGAACACCCCCCCACACACACACACACGTACACCCCTGTGCATAAGGTAGAGGAATGTGTTCCTGGAATCTGAACAAAAGGGGAAGAGCGAGGGGATGCATTCTTAGAAGCAGAACAAAAAGGGTTAAATTCTTGCGATAAGCAACACCTGACTACTTGAGGAACCTCCTATTTGAACTGAGAATTTTTTTTTTTTTTTTGCGACGCGCATAAGTGAGAGGTGCTTTTTTATTGCGACGCATAAATGAATAAGAGTTATCATTGTTTTCCTATATCCTTAGCCGGCACCGCGGAAAAAACGCACATAAGGGAAAAACGCGCATAAAAGAGGGCGCCTATAAGTGAGGAATCACTGTATATATATATATATATATATATATATATATATATATATATATATATATATATATATCATATAAAATCCAGTAAACAAATTCAAAAAGAATTCCTATGCATATCCACAAAAATCAAAGGCACTACTCAGGAAAAGGCGCCAAGCCGCTCTATACTCCGAAGCAGAATGTAATCCAAGAAAAAGAAGATTTAAAGGAACTTGGGATAACCAAATGCTTTGCATTTAATGGTTGGGGAGGATTGCGACTCCCCCTCCCGTTTAAAGCTGCTTTTCCAGCCTAGGCAAACGCTCACGGTACCAATGCAAAGCAAAGGTTGGTCCCCAATGCGTGCTAATACGAAGGCGCCCGGATACGGAAGAACAAGACCAACCAAACAGAAGGAAACTGGACCAAAAGTGAATCCTGCCCAACTCGCTATCATATATATGTTCATTTTACGCATGCGTGCAATCTTAGCAGGTACGCATAAACTTTATTTACTTGCAAATTGAAGTAAACTGTCAAAATCTACATGATCCTTGAAAATCGATCTATAGCAATCCTTTAAGAAATATATAGGATAATGTTTATATAAAGCCTCTGTTATGATTTTAATATTGCTATTATTGCAATCTTTTTTAAACGTGTTGTAAATTTGATTTCTCTTGAAGTGTCCGAGTATGATATTTCTGAAAGTATTTTTGGTAAGATTTGTTTTCCAATCGATGAGATGATTTATCTTCATTTTATATAATTCTCTTTTGTCGTATAACGTTGTATAATGACCATATAATCCATGTTTTTTTATTGAGATGTCCAGAAAATTTACCGCTTCATTTTCTTCTTTACAATTTTCTATTAATTCCAATTCCGGTGGGTAAAATGTGAAATCGAAATTGGTAGTGGTTTCATAACTCCCCAATAGCACATCGTCAACAAACCGGAAATATGGTATCTCTGACAAAATATGGGTTCCTTTTTCATATGTTGAGAGGTAAATATCGGCCAAGATTGATGAACAGGCTCCTCCCATTGGGATTCCCTTTATTTGTCGGTAATAATTATTTCCGTTATATAGAATATTTTCTTTTAATACCAGTTCAATAAGATCAAGGTATCTTCGATAAGTAATAAAATCCTTCAAATCATATTCTTCATGTAATTTTTCCAAGATTGAGTATAAATTAGATAAATCAATGTTGTTAAATAGGTCGCGGAAATCAAAGCTTTTAAAACATATATTTTTATTACAATGTTTTAATCGATCGATAACTTCTACAATAAAACAGACTACATTTTGTTCTACATTTAAACGGGAGGGGGAGTCGCAATCCTCCCCAACCATTAAATGCAAAGCATTTGGTTATCCCAAGTTCCTTTAAATCTTCTTTTTCTTGGATTATATATATATATATATATATATATATATATATATATATATATATACATATATATATATATATGCATATATATGTATATATATATATGTATATATATGTATATATGTATATATATATATATGTATATATATATATATATATATGTATATATATATATATGTATATATATATATATATATATATATGTATATATGTATATATGTATATATATATATATATATATATATATGTATATATGTATATATATATATATATATATATGTATATATATATATATATATATATATATATGTATATATATATGTATATATATATATATATATATATGTATATATATATATATATATATATATATATGTATATATATATATATATATATATATATATATATATATATATATATATATATATATATCATACCAAAAAGTCATACCGGAAAGATAAAAACACCTGAAATCTCATTTATATGGCGCAATGCTGCTCAACAAAGAAGATTAAAATATCAAACCACAAAGGAATGAAAAGTAAATGAAAGCAAGGTACTAAGAGATGGCCAGGAGATGTCCCCCTTCCCCGGTTAAGCAAGCTTTATGTCCGACGACACTCCCGGTAGCCGGTACTTTGCTAGACAATAGAATACAGATAAATATCAATATATACAAGGTAAATCAAAGCCATATGATTAGCCCGCTAGTGGTGGAATCATAGACACAGAAAAAATGTTCTGTACTAGCACAAAAGAATTAACAATTAATTGTCAGAATTGCTTACAAATAAGTACAACCTATATGTAGAGGATACCATAATTACAATAGTTTTTGTAAAAACGTTGGTAACACTGTGCAGAATTGTGTGTGTCATGAACGCCATACTTTTAAAAATGAATACCATGGTCACGTCATCACTGGGAACCTGGAGTTATTGAGCGGATCTGATCTAAAGAAAGTGTTCGAATTGGGTAAAAAATATCGTTTTCACGAGTACCGATTTATTAGAAAATCTATTGAAGATGATATAGGAGGATTCGTGTACAAGACTGCCTTGAAATATATTGTACCTATCGATTTTTTTAAGAATGGAAGGAATCTGTAATAGGAGACTTCATGAAGAAATACAATGGTGCAGGTGAGCAGTGTACATTGAAACACTATGATAGAGATACATTGGATGCATTGCATAAAAACTTTTTAATAACTTATGTCGATAAGGTAACAGCAAATTATGGCCCCCGTATTTATACGGCCCCCGTACAAAACCATTTCCAATGAGCAAAATATGCCCCATACACTAATAAGGTGATGTACAAACTTTCAGCATTTTATAATAAAAAGTTCTAGAGATATGAAAAGACAAAAATAATGACTTAAACCACTTTTCAATGCATCGACATGTGTTCTGAAAGGGAAAATATCATGTATGGCAGATCCCGTTTTATGGGTCATACATAAATTAAGAAAGAAATCAATCATTACCTAAATAAATTTTAATTTTGGTATTTATTGGTACAAAAGTATTTATACTGTGTAGAAATAATAAATTTACACAAAGATTACAAAGCTTGTTCAAAATGTTTTCCATCCATGCCAAGAATCCATTAAAGATAAGAGGCAGATATTATTTGCCTTTGATGCATTTCCGCCTTGCGTCATTTTCACTCTTGCTATAAACATTTACATTTTAATGTGTGATTAATCTCTCACCAACTTTGTTTAAACATATCTCTGGGACTTTTTATAATGAAATGCTGAAGTTTTTAAATCGCCTTATTAGTGTATGGGACACATTTTACTGATTGGAAATGTTTTTGTACGGGGACCGTATAAAAATTATATTTTGTATTTTTTCAAATTTAATTCCCTGAAAATTTTTATCGATTCATAAAATTTTATACCTTTTTTTTTACTTTTTAATTTATTATATATATCTAAGATCAATATTTAAGGAATAAAAGCCGAAGTCAAAGTTTTTGGGACACCCTGTATAACGTTGATTCCAAAGCTGCATAAAGATCCTATTAAATTTGGGCCCATAACAAATTATTTTAATTATTTATTCAGTAACATTAATATAAACGATTTGTTTGCAATTATAATGGGAATTTATGATCAATACTCTATGCAATCCTGTATTACAAAATGCAAATATAAAAACTTAGTTGAATTGGTTCTTTTTGAAAGTGTACTGCACGATAATTCGAATTTCTATAAACAACTATATGGTATACCGATGGGAGGAGGATGTTCCTCAATTCTGGCACACATTTATTTAAACAAACACAATATATGAAATGATATACCATTTTAAATGAATTGATATACCGTATGCGTATATCAATCTATTTAAAAGAACCCATCTTTTAAATGAATTGATATACGCATACGGTATGTTGACGACTTATCAGTGGCACGTTGCAGTAAGGAATATGTTATGGATTTTGGTTTTCACCTCAATGATTAAAATTATCTGAAACTCATTTTAACCAAGATCAGAGTTTAAATTTTCTCGATGTATCTATTTATGAGGATAAAGATGGTATAAGCGGTTATCGATTATAGGATAAACGTAGGGTTTTGGATTTGAGATTAACTATATTATATTATGGAATTCAAGTCTGAACAAAAACGTGTTCAGAAACATCGTTATTAATCAATTTTTACGTAGCAAACGACTGAATAGCGATGAAAGTGATCGTAATGTATGCGACCTGTATATCTGATTGGAACGATCAAACATGGATTTCTAAAAAAAGTTTCTGTGTGATATTATTTGCGGTTTCTTTGGCATAACCGTAACTGAAAGTTATAACTTGTACTTAGATAAAAACTCAGATGAACTGTAAATTTACTAACATTTGGCCATGACCGACTATGAAAGTTGCATTTCTGTGGTATTTTCTGGACATTAGAGCTCTGATAATGAAAGTGGAGCATATAGTGTAGTTTGTGTAACCTCGTTTCAACCGTATATAAAGCATTTTAATATAATGAAGAGCAATGTTATTGTGGCTTTATTTATTGTGGTACATTTGTTTAATGCCGTGTATCATAGCGGTGAATTGCTTGGTGTTGGTTTAATTGTTAATTGGCTTGTCCTAGTATAGAACAGGTTTTCAGTGTCTATGATTCCACCAATGACGGACTAATCATATGACTTTGATTCACCTTGTATATATTGATACTTATGTATTCTATTTTCCGGCAAAGTACCGGCTACTGGGAGAGTCGTCGCGACATAAGCTTCTTTAACCGGGGAGTAGGGATCACAAGCCCTGGCCATCTTTTGGTACCTGGCTTTAATTTCCTTTTCATTCCTTTGTGTTTATATATATATATATATATATATATATATATATATATATACTATAATACCAAGTAATTAATGACAAAACATTAAACCAATAAAGTAAAATTACCCAAGCTGTTAAAACACGGCAACAATGCCGAAAAAAAGAGATCAAAAGTACTAGGTTTAATTCGGAAGTTAATTCAAATTAGATATTTCGACAGGTCTGCGCATTCAACCAAAATTAACCCAAATTAAAACTTGTTTCGGATATGGCAATATTTTTTCACTATAAATACCATAGCCTAGACTGTAATCTTAAATACAGGATAAAAATTAAATTTTTTTTAAGAAATTAAGTATTACCAAGAATCACGAGGCAGGATTTCCGAATTCATGTGCAAAGCTAGTGAGCATTTGAGACGGAATGACTGAGTTGAGTAGTGTCCAGGAGAAGAAGGAAAATAGCTCAGGATAATAAAATAAAACTGCGGGGTTTAGTTGTGGTTTTGCTTTTATTGTGTGGGCTAAACCTGACATGCGGTATTAATGTTCGGCACAATACCCCGACATTTGTTGTTGTTGTTCTGTAGGCAGAGCGTTAACGTTGCATAAAAATAAAACAATTATTTACAATTAAATTTAAAGCTCTATGTACATCATTGTAATACTTTGCAGAGAGATTCTGCTGCAGGCGGCTAAGTTCTGATATTTTGAACGTTAAGTTCGGGGCTGTCGAACGGAGGTTTGACCGTTCAAGTTGAGATTTCAGGTGTGTCGTGACGAGATTTCGCAATCTCGCGTCACTTACGCAAAAATCATAATTTATACATTATATGTCAAGATTCTATATTTTTGTATCAATTTAACCCTGTTTTAATAATCCCTCTTGTCTATTAAATTCCTTTTGTTCTACAATTATTCTATGCTAAAGAAATATCTTTTTCACCATTTTATTAATCTGTAAAACCGCATTTAGAGAGAAGTATATTTGACCGTTAAAGTTCAAGGTCCTGTCCCGGGCAGAGCAGATGTCTGGCTTTGCTCGCGGTCTGGTAATATTTGTGCAAGGCATGCACTTTTCCACACAATAGATTTTGGAGAGAAATCGAGACCTCGCGAAGAGGCTATATTTCCTTTTTTCGGGACCACGTTCTAGGCTGGCGAGGGTAGGTCGTGGAAGTTTTCGATTGGTTAAAAACAGAAAATAGCTGACATGTAGGTCCGAGTGATTTCTGGGCCCTGAATCCGCCCTGGTGCATAAAAGCTGCATCCAAGAATATTCGGAGATCTCTTTCTGTCTGGTTGCCGACACCAGCCGGTCGGTCCGGACCATATTCTATATATTGCCCACCACGGAGTGCGGCAGTCGGCACAAGACGGATCCTGACCTCTCGTGGGCATGGGAAGGGATAACCATCTTCGCCGACGGACATCGAGATCCATCGTCCTCTGGCCAAGAGAGGAACTTCGTCGCACATCTATTTTGATATAACTTCGAGTCTGCCGACGAATATCCGAAGTTGACCCGAAGTCCATTTTTGCCGGGTCTGATCGTTGATTAAAGGAACGGTATAAAGCCGAGTCCTGTCTGGGCCCGTGCATTCCTATGCACGAGGTGTGTCGGATTTACATTAGTGATCTAAAAAGACAAAACTACGCTATATAATTATTTTACAGAAAATATAAATTACATTTTAAAACTTGCATATTATTGACCATTGCTGTATATTCCTAGTTTCTAACAAATTGCTTTTCATCATTGCATGTTATTGATAATTGGTCATAATTTTATTTTGAAAGTTGCAGTTAGTTTCACAACTGGCTCAATTAAAGTCTTAAATGAGAATAATGCAATCGATGTACATTAAACTAGCTCACTTAAAGTCAACTTGATCCGCTCAATTGGTCTGTATGAATTGCAAAGTAATTCTTTAATTCTTCATTTATGGAAATGCTCTGCTAATTTCTTATTTCGTATTAGTTGCTAAACATTCATCATTTTCTGCTTTCGTATATAGCATCAATTTTGACGTGATTGTAAGGTTTATTGAAATACATTTTCCAATTACCCCGATGGAACTTATTCAAATTTCGGTTATAAACACCAGCTTTTAAAAATCAATGAGGAAGATTAAAATGCTACTCTGCTGGAAATGATAGATTTTTAAATAAATATTAACTCACAATTAGGTTCATCTTAAAATATCCTAAAATAACTCTTTCTTAAAATATGTAAAGCTGCTGTTGAAATCCAATGTCTTTCCATACATTCTGCCATGAATTTACATACTTCACACAGCCAGATAATCATGTATATGACACCAATTCTCTTAGAGCAGTGTCGTAGATAGAAATTTATGATTGTAGCTATTTCTAAGTGTTTAAATGAAGATACAAGGTTCGTAGAAATGTCAGGAAAATATTCACGAGTGCATGCATTAGGTGCATCTAAATTAAAGGAATCATTTCTAATCAATTGAATGTTATTTGAACGCCTCTAGCTGATAATTTGAAAATTTGGGATAAATAAATTGCCAACGAATCAAGCTGAACGCATAAATCCAATTACGAAGTTATACAGCATTGCTTAATTAGTAGGAACCCACATCAAGAAAGAATGAAACACGTATATGTAAGGCAAATCCTCATATCAACAAGGTTTGTAGCACGGCGACGCCTGAAATGTTTTTCAAAGTACGCGGTAATACCCTTTATCAAATTCAAATTCGTATTGGTGCTGACTGAGGGCTTTTTGAATAGACTGTACATTAGATTATTTTACCTATATGCGATGTTTATTTTATGTTATTGAATAGGACAGCCATTCGCCAATAACCAATTTGGGTCAAATAAAAACCTTTTTCTGTAACAGTTTTATTATTAATTTTCAGTAACTGCGCAATGCTCTATAACATTGTAATTGGCTTTTTAGTCTATTTCGCTTTGTAGCCGTGTTTATAATTATAATCTTTAAAATTATCCGCTAGATACATTGCAAGCACTTTTATTTGATCGTGCCTGTTCACTTTACTATAGACATGCCTAACGTGTAGACTTATGGATCCGCCTCAAAATATAGTTGGCTTGTCTGTCTGGTTACGGTGAATCATGTGCCTGACTGGCTTGAAGGTTGTAAAGAGCCTTTCTGTCCCACCCGGGAATCGCACCCTGGATCTCCGATCTGACCCTCCGATACTCTACCGTTGAGCTACTTGAAACGAAATTGCAAGCTCTTATCGTCGAAGTGGACTCTGCATTCTCCACCCTCAAATGTCAGATTGGCGGACAGGTGACAATCTGACTAATCACATCCAATTATTTTTACCTCAGATTAGCCTCCTGCTACTACTAGTTTTACCCAGGTTAGCATCCTGCGTGGTCGTTATCCTCTCAGTTTTGAAATCTGCGCTAAATCTTCCAGAGTTCACTCAATCCATACTAGTCGTATTACTGTCACTTTCCGACCTCCGGCATATTTGTACGATCCTAGAGGGTGAATTTGTTCGGGCGCCATTGTAAAGAGCTTTGCTGCACCAACCGGGAATCGAACACTGAATCTCCGAACTGGCCAGCCGATGCTCTACCGTTAAGCTACTGGGACGAAATTGCAAGCTCTTATCCTCGAAGTGGACTCTGCAGGGTATACGTGATCAATATTGAAGATTTTCATGAACATATGTGCTATTGAAACTATCCACTACAACACCAGAGAGTCGACCTTTGTGTATTCTGTATTTTGTTATCGTTTTCTAACAAAGTGACTCGCAATGCACTTTATTATATCCAGTATCATAACTGGAACATTGCTGTATATTGCATCCCAATTACGTATGCAAAATGGCAGGCGATTTCCATTTCATTTATATGATTTAAATAACAAAGAAACGTATATACGTACAAGAACGATTAATAATGCATAAAGCATTGATTAGGAAACACTTTCCAATGAAAATGCAATTTTATTTAAGTATCTTTAAAATGCGATACATTCAGCGGGGATATTTTTTAAATTATCACAGTATTATAATACTGTATTTTACTTGGAAACTTAAAACTTCATAATGTTATAAAATCTCCTGCTTCTCTATGTAAAATCAATGAATATTTCATTCATATCACTTATATTCCAGACTCCAGAACTAAATAATTTTGCGTCAAAAAATCAGCAATTCTTGTACAACTCATTTTAACATCGCTAGATTTATTTACATTCTGTATTAGGCTTCGTTGCATACATAATAAAATTTTAGCGATCATTTTAAATCAGACATTGTATTTGCGTAGACACAGAAATTAAATACACAGATTATATGCAAAAATAAACCGGTTTTAGGATGGATGCAGCACTAAATATAAATTTAAGCGTCCCTTGAAAATCACGATTTTCACCAAGCGAAAAAAGAATGGATGCCATATTTTATTTTGCAATGGGTCAAGTGATATCTTTTTATAATATGGTTGTAATTAATATTTCTATTTTTATTTAAAAATTACTTAACATATTTTGACCATTTTCTTTTTACATATTTTACATGATAATTTGAATATTTATTAAAATTTTCAAAGCAATTTGTGAATGTTATCTCTGTTAAAAAGTGTTTGAAAAATTACGTCTCAGAAAGGTCAATGTATTTCATATTCTCTACCCGGGTTAAATCCAAAACTTATCGGTTGATATTATTCTTTTACATTCCCATGTGTCCCACAAACAGTCTCAACATCATACTAAAATTTCACTTTGATAAAGTTCTATTAATGGCAGTTATTGTTTTCCGTGTACCTTCTGGTGGGTCGGGTGCTCTTATGGTTACGGCAGTTGTGCGAATATGGGCAGAGAAACAGAATGAACAAAGTCATAAACACTTTACAACTGCATTGGAAAGTGTTAAAAAAGTAAATTTTATAAATGCATGGTATTATGTTCACGATTTTATCTATTTCTATGAGTTAAAGCTTTTGAACATAGTTGTAAACTGTTTATGTCTTTGTTCATTTTTGTACATTCCTTTGCAAATGGGACCAAGATATTTTTTCTTCAGATTTGTTTTCGCTTATACTCTTTATATTTCTAGTGGAACTAAATTTAGTGTTTCCATGGACTTTTTTTTTTTAAAAGCAATATGCATTTTAAATTTTCACATATTCTAAATCACGAGCAATAACGAGTATATCTGATAGTAAGTGTAATAACATGAACATTACTTTATGATTATGACTTCAAATACATTTGCACATCCAATTCATATAAATAATCAACTTTCTTAATCATATATAATACATTTTAAATATTGACTTTCGATGATTTTTCTCAAAAGCTATCTTGAAAACGGATGTATGCATTTGAAAATTTCGAACACACAATACACAAACAAATACACATACAAATCATATCCGAATGTTAAAATATACACACATACAGACACAGGCACCAACACAAAAACAACGTTCAAGTCCATTTCAAGGATGCTGAAATACTTATTCAAATTTCTTACTATATACTAATTGCTTAAATACTTATTCAGAAACGTATTCAAATTTTCGATATTATTACAAGATTTGACTTATATATTTTACGTTGACTAAATAACGTATTATAATGTATAATTTTCATGAAATCCTGTATCATATTCAATAATGGATTATGATGACATATATGATGCTAGAAATTGTACAAACTCCAAACATGGACATATAAAAGTAGAAACCGGGTGTGCTATTTATGATATTTCACGGACGGTGATCAACAATTTGCAGGCAAAACAATAATTAAGCGCGGCGCTGTTCAGATAACATAAAGTGACATTATAATACACTTTATTGCAAAAAAAGATATGCACCTATGAGAGATTGAACTACACCTGCTAAACTTCGCTTACATATATCGTTTAAGAAGATATGCAAATGCTTAGAATTTGAGAGCAAAAAAAAAGTTATTAAGAAATAGTGGTAAATAGAAGGTAACATTTCAGTAAGTGGTAACTCCTCATCTGGCAGCTATACAAGATGATATTCTGTGAGGCAATACAGTCAATTAAGTTGCTCATATTTCTCTGCGGATGATTCGGCCCCAAATGCTGCAACTTGTCAATATTTCAGTGTTATTCTAAAAAGGCTGTAATTGCGGTCCAAGCATGTCATAAACGTGTTCTATTATTGATAAGTCTGGGGATCTGTATGATCATGGAAGATTATTAAATCCACATAGACATTGTAGAGAAAGTCTGCAGTATGTGGTCGAGCGTTTTCTTGTTGGTAAAGGAAACCTGGGCGACTTGACAGCACATGCAGAACACAAAGCTGTAGAATATTGTCGACGTACAAGTGAGCCGTCAGATTGGCTTGCAACACAAGTTGAGGAGATAGGCTGTCCCATAAGATAGCACATCTGTCACACCACGTGTGATGCCGCTTGAAAACGTAATGGTGATTCGGAACGCTGACTAATCCTCCTCCACACACATACGCGGATGTCATTTTTATTGAAAGAGAAGAAAATTCGTCGCTAAAGGCAAAATGCCTCCAATCGGGCACTGCCCAGGCTGACCGAGCGCGGTTCCAATCCAGACAGGTCTGCCAATGTTGAGGGGTCAGTGGAAGGCGTCTTAATTGATATCGACACATAATACCACTTTCTGCCGTTAGTCAAATGCATGAAGGATGGAAATGCCTTCTAATGGCTGCTAGCGATGCCATTTGTGTGGACATAGCTCCTCTCGTAACTGCAACTGCGCGATCCTCTCAAGCGGTTGTCTACGGTGTCTTGAGTCTCTGCAACAGTCACGTGTGCCTTGTCTGGTCCACTGTTGCCACCACCGAGCAAAACTCCCTTTAGGCCTATGATGCTACTTCTCTCTAAAGCCGACAATTGAACGTAGCACTTCTGAGTACATATCAAAGGCTTCTTCATACACAACTTGCAGTAACAAAGGAGAAAATACAGTTCCAGCAGTCCTTAACTGCGAGCACGGGTAGTTTTAAAAGCTGCACGATGCGCCATTTTCATGCTCGTTGCATGAGTCCTATAATATCATCGCTGGCGCTGAGAGTTTGATCATTTGCATGTCTCTGAAACAACATCTGCATGCCTAGTTTCGCGTCTATAGCTCAGTTTTTATGGGTGCATATATAGTTTTGCATTAGAGTGTATTTTATAATTACGGCATAATGTGAGTGTTGTGGAACATCTGCCTGAATGAAAATTCCTGTCAGAACATTCAACGTCACATTACCCAAGTTCTCTAAATCCAGCCACAAATTGGGCGGTGGGTTATTCATAACTATTCCTCTTCCCACAGCAAAGTGGGCGAAGTTGCAGAAGTTCGCTGAAAATTGAAGAAATACTGACAGGGATGACGAGATGGAGCGATACAAAGGAATATGAACCAGTGAAAAGGTGTTGTTGTTGTTGTTGTTGAGACCCAGACTATCCGACCTACCAGAAAGGTGTAAGGTAACTGTTTAGACGGCCGGGAAGTGCCACCCAATTTAGACCGGAACCCAGTGGAGGAGGAATCGACAGGGACTGTACCCTCCTTCCCCTGCCACCAACCTCTCGGAAGGACTTACGGACCCACATGTTTAACGTGGTCGTACTCCGGATGAACACGGCTGCAGTTGTGGCAGCGTGCAAATCCAGAGGACAAACCACCAGGATACCGTGCCCAAAATGTGTCAACAGCACTCGGTGTTCCCAGGTGGTCACCCACCCAAGTACTAACCGCGCCCGATGCTGCTTGACTTCGGTGATCTAACGAGAACCGGTGTTTTCAGCAGGGTAGGGCCGTTGGCCACCAGTGAGAAGGTGTGAAGAAATGGAAAACTCATGAGAAATAACAGAATATGTTAAAATGAACAGTTTTCTTAAAGGAGTGTAAACAGCATCATTCTTGAGATTGTAATATGCAATAGTCCTACAAAATGTGCAGAGCAAAAACCAGAACAAATATATCAATGATATGGGGTCTTTCATATCTATGTTGTAATATATATATACACTGCTGGGCAATTGCTATGGACGGATTACAAATTGCAATGTAGCACAACATGAAGCGGGAGTGGAGGTCCAGCAGGAGGATAAAATAGTGTTGCCACACTGTTCAGACATTAGAATAAGGATAATTTATTGTTCTACAATATACAGAAGGTTTTGAAACATCTGAAAGGACAAAAGTGTTCATTTGATGCTGTGTACGGAGAAATGGGTGAATGCAAATGAACGACAGCAGGCACCTTTGAGTAAGGTATCAGTACGGGATATGTCCACAGTGGAGTGCTCCACCGTGGAGTGCGATGTAACATTCCACACGTCGTGTCATGCTTTGCACAAAATTATCCAGCAGCTGTTGAGGCAAGTTATCTCACTCATCTGGCAATGCACGAATGAGGGTGTTCTTGTTTGTTGGAGGATATTTAATTTCTACCAGCAAGTCGCCTCCCCAAACCATCCCAAACATTTTCAATGGGGTTTATATATGGAGAACGTGCTGGCCATACGAGGCATTGAATACCCTTGCTGACTAGACAATTCTGAACAGCGAGTGTTCGATGATATGATGCGTTGTCGTCCATGAAAACAAATTTATCACCAACAGCACCACGGAAAAGACGAACATGAGGTAGTAGAACTTTATCAATGCATCAGTACCACTCTCACGCCAGATCAGTTGGAGTCTACAATCCGATGACAGACTGAACCTACTCTCATCTGAGAATAGTACGCAATACCAGCCCTGTCCGGTTCAATTGCGATGTTCATGACACCATTGTAAACTGGGGGTACGGTGCAGCCTGGACAAAGGGATACTTACAATAGGTCTGCGGTTGTGCGAGCGTATAGTCCTCCTCCACCCAAACGTTTGGCTATAGTTTTTCGGGAGATCAGCTGTCTTGTGGTTAAGAAACTGATTTGCCATCTGCGGAGCTGTGGTGCGCTGGTCATTTTTTGCCTATAGGACAATGCACCTGTCTCCTGCAGGCGTAGTACTTCTAACACGATCTCCGCCGTGACGCTTGATACACATTCTAGTTGTTTTAAATGCTAGTCACAGCCATGAAACACCGTCGTGGGCAATGTCAAACTCCCTGGCAACATATGTTATTTTTCGCCTTTCTTCGATCTTTGCAATAATACGGCCGTGCGTGAAATCATCTAAGAGCTGCCGGGAAGACATACCGAAAATTTCAAGTTCGCCAATTAAAAAATCTTTCCTGTGAAAGTTTCACTTGGAACAACAACTGTTCACACTCGTCAAATACTTTATATCTCTTATCAGCGCTATCACGTGACGAACAGGCTTGGAAATGAAAAATGTGCTTACTCATACCTCTTCTTACTGTATCCCGCTATTATTCTAATTTCCATATTTTGCTTCTTTTCATTTTGTGGTTGCTATGGGTGATAGTGTCATTCGTCCTTAGCCATTGTCCAGCAGTGTATATATATATATATATATATATATATATATATAAATTGAAAGATTTTAAGCGAAAATCACGCATAAACTACTGTATGTACAAAAAAACCCATCACTAGCATATCTGTTACAAATGAGTAACTATAGACCAAGACTAAGGATAAAGATAGAAGGTAACATATCACTACAATGGTAAAGGGGGATGAGAAGAATATTAGGATATAAAATTCACAAGTAAAAGTATATAAATATAAATATAAATATAAATAAAACACGGCAAAAATAAGAAAGGGCAATAATAATTAGCTCAAGATAAAAGATTAAGACATAGAGAACAATCAATTGAAACTACACAAAAATGGCGGTTAGTTCGAATTTGCATTCTCATCAGGACAGCCATACAATTCGAATTAAAACCGATAGAACAGTTTCTGACAATTACACACACATATATATATATATACACATATATATCTTGCTGCGGTGTTTTTACTATGATTACATTATGTGGTGAAATTAAAGTGTCAATAAATAGGTTCAATTTAAGCATGAATAATTATTCATCTGCCCACTAATTAAATTATCTTACTGGGGAAAGTAAATATCCACGGTGTTCCGCATACAGCAGCAGAAAATAATTTGGTTTCATTCAAAACACAACGTGATAGACAAAAAATATTTATAAGAAGTTTCGGCAACGAATTTCAAATTAAATAATTGAGCAATTAATCTTAATTTAACTAAATTATCAATTTACCAAAACTTACCACCAAAGATAACAATTCAATGTTGAATAAACGCTAAAAATAATAAATTTTAGCTCTGTTCCTTTTTTTTTCTATGAATAAACTCTCTCATAACGCGAGCTTTTGAGGTGTGGTGAGTATTCCTATTAGTTAAACACAAAGACGTTACATAGTACAAATAATAGTAACAACCACCGTAATGGCACTAAAGTGAAACATTTTTCCTTGTAACAGCAGAGTAGTTGCGCATTAAGTATGGATCGAAAACCATTAACTATTTACTTGTCTGCGTAATCGGTTGTCTTGATCTATAAATGGCTTGCTTTCGGTGGAATAAGGAATGACTTTCTGTTAAAATTAATGGTTATGCTTATCATACGCTATATGAAAGTTTCTGCATACTTGGTGTGTTCATAGATTCATGAGCTAATACTTAACATATGTAAAGGGAAATAATTTTCCGTTGAATAAAAAATCCGACTGTTGAATTCCAACTGATATTTTTATTTAAAGCATCCTTGAATATGAGTTTTTCCCTACACCTCTTAATAACTTCACGTGGACTATTTGTCCCTTTGTTCAAAATATTAAACGTATTCTTTCTCGGCTCCCAAAGCTGAAACTTGTAAAGAGTCTTGCTGTTTCAACCGGGAATCGAACCCTGGATCTCCGAACTGGCCAGCCGATTCTCTATCGTTCAGCTACTGGGATAGAATTGCAAGCTCTTATCGTCGAGGTCGACTCTGCATTATCCACCCTCTAATGTCAGATTGGCGGGCAACTAACGATCTAATTGCCCACCTTCTTCTATTTTTATCTCAGATTAGTCTCATGATGCTATTTTTATACTCTGGGTAGGCTTCCCTCGTGGCCATTGACTTCTCGATTTGAAATTGGTGCTCAATATACCAGTTTTCACTGAATCCGAGCAAGTCATACTAGGGTCACTTTCATCTTTACACTAACATACAGAGTTGATTTGTTCGGGGGCCATGGTAAAATGTCTTGCTGCCCAAACCGGGAATAGAACCCTGGATCTCCAAACTCGCCAGCAGATGCTTTACCGTTGAGCTACTGGGACAGAATTGCAAGCTCTTATCGAAGTGGACTCGTCAAACTCTGCAAACAGTTTTCTCTCGTGGAGGATTTTCACTTTATTGCACGGTATTGATATTTTAGGCGCAAGTGTCACTAAATTTAGTACGGCATTTTCAATGAAGTGCATACATTCGTAGAAACCAATGCAAGAACAAGCTGTAATAAACAGTTCACGTTCCCGCCATCAACAGCTGCGAATTAGGGAAGGTTGTGTCAAAATGAGGAATTAAGAACTGTGTGTTATATGTGCGTGGAAAAAATATTAGATTTGGAATAATCAGTTTAGGATCCCATGGAAACCTGCGAGTGAGTGACATCTGGTATCAAAATGAAAATTGTGCTTTACGACATGAGTGTTTCGCAGCAATATATAATCCCATATTTACGCGAAAATACATGAGTGCTACATTTCTCAGAGGGTAGGTGTGTGTGCAAAGCATGTGGTTCACAACTGCCTGACAAAGGTAATTTAATTTTTTTTTATGCATTGCATTTGGTCGAGCATTTCTCTGTGAATCACTCAATGGTTGCAGGAGATGGTTGAGATGGTTGCAGGACTGAAGAATCGAATAGATCTAACTGAATTATATGTCGTAGTATGAATAATATGGAATTTAAACTTAAATAGTGAAGAGCGTAAATAAATTTAATTTTTCAATTTGATAAATCATGTTAATTATGGGAATGACTGATAAAGATAGGTAAGAGAATGTAGTCTAATATAAGCACAGTATAATGATAATTGCGTGTTATTGCATAAATATAGTACATGCTTATACATTTCATGTTTATAATCAATCAAGAGATAGGGTATGTGTTAATAATATATATATATATATATATATATATATATATATATATATATATATATATATATATATATATATATATATATATATATATATATATATATGTATATATATGTATATATATGCATATATGTATGTGCATATATATATATATATATATATATATATATATATAGAGAGAGAGAGAGAGAGAGAGAGAGATATGTATATATGTATATATGTATATATGTATATATATATATATATATATATATATATGTGTATATATGTATATATGTATATATATATATATATGTATATATATATGTATATATATATATGTACATACATATATATGTATATATATATGTATATATATATATATATATATATATATATATATATATATATATATATATATATATATATATATATATATATATATATATATATATATATATATATATATATATATATATATACGTGTGTGTGTGTAATTAATTTAATATATGTGTGTGATTTCTACTTTTCCGTGTGTCACTCTTGGATAGGGAAAAATATTGAAAATAATGTTCCACTCATAATTTATCACAATGCCTGCCTGTTCGTGTGTCTGTCTATGAATCAGGGAAAACTATATATTTTCAATACGCAACAAGTAACTGTGAGCAAATTGAATGGAATTTGGTGCAATTTTTTTCCTCGATTAAAGCTAAAATCTTTTTTATTTTTAGGGGGAACGATTTGGGGGGCCTTAAATTTCAAATAGTTTTATTTTTTAAAACGAAGAAATATTAGTTAAAACCAGGAATGAATGACCGTTGTGACAATTTTCATGATGTCACTTCATCAAATTAATTCAAGTAGTATTGTGTTGAGTATGCAACAGATATGAAGTATAATATAATGTAACAGAAAAGAAAAAATAGAATGTTTCGAAAACTACATGTCCTAAATTCTTCAACTAAATGTTGCATTAAAAATCTATCAGTCTGTGAATAAAGAACTAATACGAAACATATAACAAGAATTGTAGTGAACAAATGATTTAGCTAGAGATATGAGAGAACTTTATTAGCAAACCTTTATAAAAATGACCAAATCAAACACTTTTAATACGTTATTAAAAATTCTATATTAAAATAAATATAGTAAAAATGGACGGAAAGCAATTTTTTTTTCAAAAATCTTTAACTAAATATGTACAGACAACATCAAGATATATGTTACTTCATTTGAGATCTAAACGTTTCAAAACTTGAATATAATATGTTTTAAAAAGCCGTCAAAAATGGCAGGACAACTTTAAGCTAAAGCATTGGTATCCTGTTGGACTCGCCTACTCATATTCGCCCAACTACCTTAACAATAGTAGGAGAAATTAAAAATTATATAATTCATATGCGACGGACAAATAGAGCATTTCCACTTAACTTCATTACCACCCGTTATGCAATAGCAATATTAATTTATAATAATATGAAATAGATTATAAAAATATGTACCATATTATCATTTCTGACTTTAATCGATTTTTACTTCGCTGCACCACATGGCAATGTATAGGGACTACATGGCAATGTAAGTATTGGAATCATGCCGAAAACCGCATCTCGAGTTTTCAACGGATCTACACGTTTTGGGACCTGTAGAATACGAAAGATCTATTTTTAGCGCGAAGTCTGTGTGTGTGTCTATATGCCTATCTGTCTACCTATCTGTACAATGTATGTATACACTCTAACTCAAAAAGTAATGGTCCAAATTTCATAAAATTTGGTTGGTAAGTCACTTGTGTGTGACCCTGATGCTGCTTAGTTTTTGATATGATTCGGAATAAAAGAATCCGCCTTTGTTTGCGAAATGGCCTGCAAAAATCTATTGTATCCACTCTAGCTAAAAAACTAATTGACAAAATTTCTTAAAACATGGCAGATAAGTCAATTGTATGACATCCTGGTGTTAATTAGATTTTGGTACGATTTTGAAAAAAAAATCTTTCCCTTTTTTTAAGAAATGATCGACAAAAATCTCCAAAATCTAAACTAACAGACTACGTATGCTCAAATGTATCAATTAAATTCTTGTTTTATACGTGATTTTTGACAAGGAAAAAAATAAGATCGATCCCATTACTGTGGATCTAACCATTCTCGAGATATTAGATTTTCTTTCGCATTTTTACTACGTCGCATGTGAAAAAAATGTTCAGTTACCAAATAAAAACAAACATTGAATTAAAAGTGCATATTCGGTGTTATTTTGTGTAATTAAAAACTCAATTTAATGAATTATTAAATAAATAAAGAGAAAATGAATTTGAGTTTGCAGGGAAAGTCATATGCTTCTCACATCAGATTTTTGTATTCTTTGGTGCATACTGCATAATACTCGTCGTATGTTAATGCCTCTTCATATGCAACAACACCAAAAAATGAAGCTTACTTTCATTCACAATTCATTGTGTTTGTGAATTTTCATTCACAAAAGAGTTAAAAAAAATTGAAATCTCAAGCACCACTTCACACGCCAAAGGAAAATAAGAAACCTCAGTGAGAAATTAAAACCCAACGCGAAATAGATTTTTCTCTTTGTTCCAGATAAACTTCCTATTGCCTTGAGAAGCGCTTCTTTTATTCATAATGGAAGGAAATTAATTTCGTAAATCACGAAGCTATAGAAAAGGCCGAGAAAACTTCACTTCTATAAGGATGCGTAACAAAGGCTGCGTAAACAAAGTTTCTGAAGTTTTCACACAAGACAAAAACGTGATGAGCAGCGTACAGTTATTAGATATTAAGTTCGTAATTTAAGGAGGTGAATAAAGTTATGGAACATAATTTCTCCTATCTTCCTGCCTGCAGCCCGCGATCTCCTAATATCCTAGAAAACATGCCAACCCCTCACCTATCCTGATCAACAATATTAATTACTATACAATCCCCTATCGGAATATAATTTTTATACACCCCCTAGCAAAACACGCTAAATATCCAAACACTAAACACGCTTTGTAACTAAACTCATCTGTTCCACGAACAGTGAATTAAATTTTATTCTGAATCAAGAATGTAAAGTTAATAATTTCCATAAAGCAATAGTGATTATCAAGGAAATTAACTTCCCGAGATATTGAACTTCCATCAATTTGTCAACAGTCACCGAGTAAGCAATATTCAGCGAAATCTATCGCTTAGCGGGATACATAAATAGATAGATAGATAAGCAAAGATAATGAATTTTCTTATTTAGTTTATGTGAGACCAGAATAAGACCAGGAATACGTGAGACAGTTTTATGTTCTTTATTTATTAAGGCTGTCATGTTGGATAATGGCAGCAGACGTATGGACGCCAGTTTTTACAACACTTTGACTCGAGAGGTCAATTAGGCCATAATTCTAACAGGCTAAAGTGTAGCCACGAGATTGGCTAAAAACGTTGATCAATATGGAGGATGTCTAATCGCGTTGCCCTAAGGTCAGCTAATGGCAGCCGAATGGGTGTTACAGACCTCAGGCATAGGGGTGGCGACTGATAGGCGCTAAAAAAGGATATGCGCGACTTCGACGACAGATTCAGATAGCCACATTAGAGGAGAAATTCAGCTGAATGCCGTGATGATCCCTTAAGAGTGTGTTCCATAGAGATTCCACAAATAGTCTACAAAAATGTACTGATGTGGACTTCAACAAAATGAGCAGATGCAGTACGAGTGGGAGCACAATACTTAGAGTTAGTGCCAGTACGATATACGATAATGCAAGACTTGTGGTCAATGGCCAAAGACGAAATTAAAGATGCGCCCATTAATTATTATAGCAGGCCATGCAAAATTTTGGTAGTAATAACTTACTGGTCTTAAAAATCAGTTATTCACCCCGTAATACTATACGCGTCACCGGTATTGGGATATGCCTGTAAAACTCAAATATATTCCCTAGAAACAAATAAATAGGATTCTTATGATGATTAAGAAAACCGACAGATATTTAAGGAATTCGGTCATAAGGAAAGATTTTAATGTAGAAGTCATAAGAACTCAAATAAAAATTAATTAGAAAGTGATCCAACTTGACTTTCCCATACCAGAATATAATTTTAGTAGTTTTTTTTTTTTTTCAAATTTTACAAAAAATGTTTTGTCAAATCGGTGTCATGGGTCCAAATGATTTTAATTATAGTTTGTTACACTTTACTTTAAAGGGCTCGAAACATTCTTCCAATTACTACCATATTTAACAATGCATCTCTCGGGGATAACTTGCGAGTAACCCCCCCCCCCCCCCCCAAGTTAGGCTAATGACGTCACGAACAAAAAGAACGTATCGCGGCTATTTTTTACAACAATAATTGAAACTATAAAGTCTCGCAGTCTTTGAGCCAGAAGTAAGCCCATTTATGCACGATTATATAAAATTTTATATTATGCTGCTATGCTAAAAAAATCTGATGTGGGCAACACATGACTTTCCTTATATAATGCAATGGATTTACTACTTTTACAATAAAAAGTAGGTTTTTCTTATAGTAGATATTTATATTATTTCCAAGATATTGAATTTTCGTCAATTAATCGTCATTTTCATTGATGCAGTGTCAGTTTATCCATTTGGCGAGATTTTCGTTAACTTGGCAACATTTAAAAAGTCGCCAAGTTGGCGAAATTCCGCCAAATTTGTCGCCAAAATATCGTCAAGTGTTATGGACGGAGAAATAAGTTATTCTTATAGCAGATAAATAACTGTTGGCGTTCAAATACAAAAGTATTACTCTAAGTATCTTTTCTCATGAATGGTACGAGCTAGATCCACGAGAATGATGTCACCAAATTTATCCCTTGGTATTACATATGAAAAGTGAACATGTTTCTCAATAGTTAATATATATATATTTTTTTTAATTTATGGGATTTTTTGATAAATTTAATTTTAAAATGTGCGATATCTCGAGAACGGTTCATGCTATCGTTCGAAAGTTTATGTCAATCGTTTTCTAAGGAAAAATTACATAAGAAATGTCTATTTGCGTAGCTTTATTAAAGGTTTTGATTTTTTGATGGTTTTTTCAAAGATTCACTAGAAAATATTGGGGGGTTCTGAACATTCGATTACGTTTAAAAACAATAAGCTTTCAGAATTCATGGATTGTGATTTTTGTACCAAATTTCATTCGAATTGCTCTATTTGTTCTTGAGATATCGTCTCCAGAGACTCATTTACACACACACACACACACAGACATCAAATCTAAAATGTTCGATTCGTTATCAGTGATGCTTGAAACGTGCTCTCCCGTCGAAAAATCGAATTCGAATTTTCGACCCCGTCACAATATTTTCTTTATACGTTATGTATAAAAAGAAAGTAAAAATATAAAAATATCAAATACATTTTGAAGTTTTCGTTCGAATTAAAAAAAAATCTCTCTAGATATAGATTTTTTGATAAAAAATCCGGATATAAAATTTCGTGAAAATACATCAAAACTTGTGGGCGCTATCGTGTGCACAACCAATCGACGACAGCCAGACAAACTCCAAAATTAGACAAAACGTGTTCAAGAGATCTTAAAATATATACTGGCATCAAAATCTCGAACTCGAAAATTTTCGTAATAACAATACTTTTCGAATACTATAAATGAGAAAGTAAAAAGTGCGAGGGAAACTTTATTAGTTTCCGTATTCCTCTTTCCTACAAACTAATTTTTAACTGATCATTGAAAGGCTAAATATCAAATCTCGTACGAGACCCCGCGCAGTCCTAAAGTTGGGATAACTGAAAACCCCGATAAATCCATTTTATTTTAATCTCCAAGCGAATACACAACCAGGACACGGAATAAAATGATATTTCCCCCAACCTAATAAATTGCTTAAGTAAATTCATATCAGTGTCAATCTCCCTGAGCTGTCAATGTATGTATGGGCCAAAGTGTCACATCAGTTTGAGTAAAAGTGTAAAATAAATATTTGCATTAAACCCTCCATAGCAGTCACTGAAATAATGTCATAAACTCGGAGAGCGATACTGGAGATTAAGGACGCTTTGGGCCTTACGTTTAGCTACACTACGACATCCAGATTATTATTCTTATTTAATATTCACGGGAGTATGAATATTTTGCCTAATTTTTCTGATTTTGTTCCTGAATATTTATCACGTAAAAGTAATGGCTGCTTAATATGCCACTACAATAATAGTTTATCGTAATTGAGAAACAAACTTTAGATCAGCTGTAATGTGTATAAAAAAAATCTGATGTGGGCAGCACATGACTTTCATTATATAATGCAATGAATTTACTACTTTTACAGCTAAAAATATGTTATTCTTATAGTAGATACTTAAATTATTTCCAAGATATGGAATTTTCATCAATGAGTCGTCATTTTCATTGATTTAGCGACATTTTTATCCATTTGGCGAGTTTTTCGCTAATTTAGCAACATTTGAAAAAGTCGCCCCGTTGGCGACATTCCACCAAATTCGTCGCCAAAATCTCGTCAAGCGTTATGGAAGGAAGAATAAGTTATTCTTACAGCAGATAACTGACTATTGGCTTTCAATTACAAAAGTGTTACTCAAAGTATCTTTTTTCATGAATGGAACGAGCTAGATCCACCAGAATGATGTCACCAAATTTATCGCATGGTATTGTATGTGAAAAGTGAACATGTTTCTCAATAGAAAATATTTTTTTTATTTTATATGATTTTTTGATAATTTTTTTGAAAAATGTGCAATATCTCGAGAACGATTTACGTTAGTGTTCTAACATTTATGTCAATCGTTTTCTAATGACAATTTACATAAGGAATGCCTATTTGCGTACCTTTATTAGATGTTTTGATTTTTTGACGATTTTTTTAATATTTCACTCGAAAATTTTAGAGGGTTCTGAACATTCGGTTTCTTATAAAAACAATGAACTTCCAGTGTTTACGGATTGTAATTTTTGTACCAAATTTGTTCAAATCGGTCCATTCGTTTGTCAGTTATCGTCATCAAAGGCTCACTAACACACACACACACACACACACACACACAGACATCACTTTAAAAATGTTCGATTCGTGATCAGGGATGCTTGAAACGTGCTCTCCCGTCGAAAACTCGAATTCGAATTTTCGACCCCGTCACTTTCTTTATACATTATTGTATATAAAGAAAGTAATAAATAGCCATTTTCAAAGAAATTTTCATTTAAATTTTTTATATAAGATACATAGGAACTCAAACTGGTGTCTAATACAGCACTAGTAAAAATTTCGTTTCAAATTTTTGAATAGTTTTAAAAAAAATCCATTACACCGATTTTGCAATGTCAGGCAGAAAAAATGATAAAATGTGTATTTACTTAATAAGCACACTTGTGAAAGCGTTTAAATCTTCAATTTTACTAAAGCATATCTTCAACACGACAGCAATACTTTTCTTTACTAAAGATATTGAAATCGGATGCAATAAAATGTTTTTTGCATTCAAGGAATAAATAATAATTTTTTGAAGCAAGACTTTGCTAGCAGAAAAATGATTTTAAAGTACTATTATTTATATTGAAAAAGAATTAAATTAAAGTTCTGAAACTTCCGAAATGGACGAGGAAACCATATTTGAATAAAGATATATGAGAAACACTCTGCCAGAACAAATTTTAAATTCTGTTTATTGTTTGCTCGAAAAAATATCTACGGAGCAGTTTGATTGTTCTGCAGAAACCTTTTTGTGATTCTACGATCAATCTGATTATCTTGAATTTTACTTTTCGCTCAATAAAATGAACTTTTGTTTCGCCTTGTATTTTTTCCTCAAACTTTGTGTGATGTTGGGTGCTTTATAATATGTCTTGTGCAGTTTTCAAATTTGATTAAATAGCGGAATATTTAATATTCGCAAAATGTATATGTAGGCCTTAAAATTAGGTATATTTGAAATTTACAATGCGTTTATTACATGATAATGAATAAAGATGAATATTCAAGAATTGAACGGAATATTAAGAAATGGATAAGAGTATTTATTATACGTGGATCATATATGACCATACTGCTCGGCAAGTATGCTATTCGGGAAACCGTTCTATATTAAATTGCACCGAATTTACGTTAAGAGTTAGGAAAATTGGGATTAACTATCGTAAACGGGCAGCCAAGTGTGGTTTTAAGCCACCTGAGTATTTCTCTCTGTTAATGGCAATCGTTTTATCAACCATAACAATAGTAACAATATTAAAAATCTGATGTGGGCAGCACATGAAATTCCCTGCAGACTTATATTCACGTTCAATTTATTTAAATTAAATTTAATTAATTTTTAATTCAATTTTCGTTCTCATTTGAAAACTGGACTTATTTTCAAAAATGGTGTAGGACAAATACGAAAAACTAAAATATCTCGAGAACGGCTAGATCTAGTGTAATGGGGTTGATCTTATTCTTTTCTTTGCTAAAAATTACGTATTAAACAAGCATTTAATGGCTATATTTGAGAATACGTAGTTCTTAAGTTTAGAGTTTGATGATTTTTGCGGGCCATTTTGCAAACAAAGGCAGGTTATTTTTTTTCGAATTATACCAAAATCTATTCAGTACCAGGGTGGCCTACTAGCGACTTATCTACCAAATTTTGTGAAATTCGGTCCATTTGTTTTTCACTTAGAGTGGATACAAGCTTTTGCGGGCCATTTCGCAAAAAAAGGCGGGTTCTTTTAACCCGAGTCATACCCAAAACCAATCATCACCAGATTCGTGAACAAGTGACTTACCTACTAAATTTTATGAAATTCGGTCAATTAGTTTTTTACTTAGAGTGGATACAAAATCTGCACAGACAGACAGACACACAGACAGACACACAGACACACAGACAGACAGACACACAGGCACACAGACACACACACAGACGTAACGCTAAAAATAGTTTTTTCGTATTCTAGAGGTCTCGAAACGCGTAGATCCGTCGAAAACTCGAGTTGCGATTTTCGACATGATTCCAATACTTTCCCTATACATTACCATGTATTGCAGGGAAAGTAAAAATCTGATGTGGGCAGCACATGACTTTCCCTGCAGACTTATATTAACGTTCTCTTTATTTTAACTAAATTTATTTCACTTTTAATTCAATTTTCGTTCTCATGCAGTAACCGGACTTATTTTCAAAGGTGGCGTAGGGAAAGTACTAAAAACAAAAATATCGCGAGAACGGCTAGTCGTAGTGTAATGGGGTTGGTCTTATTCTTTTCGTCGTTAAAAATTACGTATTAAATCAGCATTTAATGGATATATTTGAGTATACCCAGTGTTTTATTTTAGATTTTGGCAATTTTTGCGGGCCATTTTGCAAAAAAAGGCAGGTTATTTTTTTCTGAATCGTACCAAAATCTAATCAGCACCAGAGTGACCTATATGTGACTCATCTAGCGAATTTTGTGAAATTCGGTCCATTAGTTTTTCATCTACAGTGGATACAAGCTTTTGCGGGCCATTTCGCAAAAAAGGCGGGTTCTTTTATTCCGAATCGTACCCAAAACTAATCAGCACCAGCCCCGCCCACAAGTGACTTACCTACAAAATTTTGTGAAATTCGGTCCATTAGTTTTTTAGTTAGAGTGGATACAAAATCTGCACAGACAGACAGACACACAGACAGACACACAGACATACACACAGACGTCACGCTGAAAATGGTTTTTTCGTATTCTAGAGGTCTCGAAACGTGTAGATCCGTCGAAAACTCGAGTTGCGATTTTCGGCATGATTCCAATACTTTCCCTATACATTACCATGTATTGCAGGGAAAGTAAAAATGTAACACTATATGTTCCTGCGTGTAAAAAAAAAATCTGATGTGGGCAGCACATGACTTTCCTTATATAATGCAATGAATTTACTACTTTTACAGTAAAAAAAAATCTGATGTGGGCAGCACATGACTTTCCTTATATAATGCAATGAATTTACTACTTTTACAGTAAAAAAAAATCTGATGTGAGCAGCACATGACTTTCCCTGCAGACTTATTTTAACGTTCTCTTTATATTAATTAAATTTATTTCACTTTTAATTCAATTTTCGTTCTCATTCGGTAACCGGGCTTATTTTCAAAGGTAGCGTAGGGAAAGTACGAAAAACTAAAATATCTCGAGAACGGCTAGACCTAGTGTAATGGGGTTGGTCTTATTCTTTTCGTCGTTAAAATTTACGTATTAAATCAGCATTTAATGGATATATTTGAGTATACCCAGTTTTTTATATCAGATTTTGGCAATTTTTGCGTGCCATTTTGCAAAAAAAGGCAGGTTATTTTTTTCTGAATCGTACCAAAATTTAATCAGCACCAGGGTGACCTATACGTGACTCATCTACCGAATTTCGTGAAATTCGGTCCATTAGTTTTTCAGCTACAGTGGGTACAAGCTTTTGCGGGCCATTTCACAAAAAAGGCGGGTTCTTTTATTCCAAATCGTATCCAAAACTAATCAGCACCAGCCCCGCCTACAAGTGACTTACCTACAAAATTTTGTGAAATTCGGTCCATTAGTTTTTTAGTTAGAGTGGATACAATATCTGCACAGACAGACAGACACACAGACAGACACACAGACAGACACACAGACACACAGACACACAGATATACACACAGACGTCACGCTAAAAATGGTTTTTTCGTATTCTAGAGGTCTCGAAACGTGTAGATCCGTCGAAAACTCGAGTTGCTATTTTCGGCATGATTCCAATACTTTCCCTATACATTACCATGTATTGCAGGGAAAGTAAAAAGAGATTATTTTTATAGTAGATATTTATATTCTTTCCAAGATATTGTATTTTCGTCAATGAGTCGTCAGTTCCATTGATGTAGCGTCATTTTATCCATTTGGCGAGTTTCTCGTTAATTTAGCAACATTTTAAAAGTCGCCAAGTTGGCGACATTCCACCAAATTAGTCGCCAATATCTCGCCAAGCTTTATGGACGGAAAAATAAGTTATTCTTCCATCAGAGAAATGACTATTGGCGTTTAAATACAAAAGTATTACTCAAAGTACCTTTTTTTCATAAATGGAATGAGCTAGATCCACGAGAATGATGCCACCGAATTCATCGCATGGTATTACTAATGAAAAGTGAACATGTTTCTCAATAGGAAATATTGTTTTTAATGTTTGGGATTTTTTGATAAATTTATTTGAAAAATGTGCCATCTCTAGAGAACGGTTTATGTTAGCATTCTAAAATTTATGTCAATCGTTTTCTAATGAAATATTACATAAGAAATATCTATTTGTGTAACTTTATTAGAGGTTGTGATTTTTTGACGATTTTTTCAAAATTTCACTCGAAAATTTAGGGGGGTTCTGAACATTCGGTTGCGTACAAAAACAATAGGCTTTCGGTATTCATGGATTGCGATTTTTGTAACAAATTTCATTCGAATTGCTCTATTTGTTCGTGAGACATCGTCTCCACAGACTCACTGACACACACACACACGCGCACGCGCGCGCGAGCGCGCACACAGGCATCACCTCAAGTATGTTTGATTCGTGATCAGGGATGCTTGAAAAGTGCTCTTCTGCCGAAAACTCGAATTCGAATTTTGGACCCCGTCACAATACTTTCGTTATACGTTATGTATATAAGGAAAGTAAAAATATAAAAATATCAAATACATTTCGAAGTTTTCGTTCGTATTAAAAAGAAATCTATCTAGATCTAAATTTTTTAATAAAAAATCCGGATATAAAGTTTCGTAAAAATACATCAATACTTGTGGACGCTGTCGTATGCACAAGCCATCGACCACAGCCAGACAAACTTCAAAAATAGACAAAACGTGTTCAACAGGTCTTGAAATATATATTGGTATCAAAATATCGAACTCGAAACTTTTCGTGATATAACAATACTTTCCGAATACTATATATGAGAAAGCAAAAAGTGCGAGGGAAACTTTATTAATTTCTTTACTCCTCTTACCCATAAACTAATTTTTAACTGATCATTGAAATACCAAATATCAAATCTCGTACGAGACCCCGCGCAGTTCTAAAGTTGGGATAACTGAAAACCCCGATAAATCCAATTTCTTTTAATCTCTAAGCGAATATACAACCAGGACACGGAATAAAGGGATATTTCCCCCAACCTAATAAATTGCTTAAGTAAATTCATATCAGTGTCAATTCCCTGAGCTGTCATTGTCTGTATGGGCCAAAGTGTTGCATCAGACGTTTTAGTTTAAATAAAAGTGTACAATAAATATTTGCAGCAAACCCTCCATAGAACCCTCCACTGAAATAATGTCATAAACTCAGAGAACGATACTGTAGATTAAGGACGCTTTGGGCCTTACGCTTAGCTACACTACGCACCCAGATTATTATTCTAATTGATATTCATGCGAGAATGATTATTTTGCCTAATATTTCTGATTCTGTTGCTGAATATTTATCACGTAAAAGTCATGGCTGCTTAATATGCCACTACAATGATAGTTTTTGTAATTGAAAAACAAGCTTTAGATCAGCTGTAATGTGTATAAAAAAATCTGATGCGGGCAGCACATGACTTTAATTATATATTGCAATGAAATTATTACTTTTACAGTTAAAAGAATGGAATTCTTATAGTAGATACATACTTATATTCATTCCAAGATATTGAATTTTCGTCAGTGAGTCGTCATTTTCATTGATTTAGCGGCATTTTTATCCATTTGGCTTGTTTTTCGTTAATTTAGCAACATTTAAAAAAGTCACCAAATTGGCGACATTCCACCAAATTCGTCGCCAAAATCTCGCCAAGCGTTATGGAAAGAAAATTAAGTTATTCTTACAGCAGATAACTGACTATTGGCGTTCAATTACAAAAGTGTTACTCAAAGTATCTTTTTTCATGAATGGTACGAGCCAGATCCACATGAATGATGTCACCAAATTTATCGCATGGTATTACATGTGAAAAGTGAACAGGTTTCTCAATAGGAAATATTTTTTTTATTTTATATGATTTTTTGATAATTTTTTTTTAAATGTTCAATATTTCGAGAACGGTTTACGTTAGCGTTCTAAAATTTATGTCAATCGTTTTCTAATGAAAATTTACTTAAGGAATGCCTATTTGCGTAAATTTATTAGAGGTTTTGAGTTTTTGATGATTTTTTCAATATTTCACCCGAAAACTCAGGGGGATTCTGAACATTCGATTGCGTTTAAAAACAACAGGTTTCCAGTATTCACGGATTGCAATTTTTGTACCAAATTTCGGTGCAATCGGTTTATTCGTTCGTTAGTTATCGTCTTCAAAGGCTCACTAACACACACACACACAGACATCACTTTAAAAATGTTCGATTCGTGATCAGGGATGCTTGAAACGTGCTCTCCCGTCCAAAACTCGAATTCGAATTTTCGACACCGTTACTTTCTTTATACATTATTGTATATAAGGAAAGAAATAAATAGCCATTCTCAAAGAAATTTTCATTTAAAAGCAACTTATATCAGAAGCATCATCTAATTTTTTTATATAAGATGCATAGGAACTCAAACTGCTGTCTAATACAGCATGCACTAGTGAAAATGGCGTTTCAAATTTTTGAATAATGTTAAAAAATATCCATTACACCGATTGCAATGGAAGGTGGAAAAAATGATAAAATGTGTATTTACTTAATAAGCACACTTGAAAGCGCTTAAATCTTCAATTTTACTAAAGCATATTTTCAACGCGACAGCAATACTTTACTTTACTAAAGATATTGAAATCGAATGCAATGAAATGTTTTTTACATTCAAGGAATAAATAATAATTTTTTTTAGCAAGACTTTGCTAACACAAAATTGATTTTAAAGCACTTTTATTTATATTGACAAAGAATTGAATTAAAGTTCTGAAACTTCCGAAATGGACGAGGAAACCATATTTAAATAAAGATATGTGAGAAACACTCTGCCAGAAAAAATTTTAAATTTTGTTTATTGTTTGCTCGAAAAAAATCTACGGAGCAGCTTGATTGTTCTGCAGAAACCTTTTTGTGATTCTACGATCAATCTGAATATCTTGAATTTTACTTTTCGCTTAATAAAATGAACTTTTATTTCGCCTTGTATATTTTCCTCAAACTTTGTGTAATGTGGAGTGCTTTATATTATGTCTTGTGCAGTTTTCAAATTTGATTAAATAGCTGACGATTTAATATTCGCAAAATGCATATGTAAGCCTTAAAATTAGGTATACTTGAAATTTACAATGCATTTATTACATGATACTGAATAAAGAAGAATATTGAAGAATTGATCGAAATATTAAGAAATGGATAAGAGTGTTATACGTGGATCATATATGACCATACTGCTCGTCAAATATGCTATTCGGGAAACCGTTCTATATTAAATTGCACCGAATTTCCGTTACAAGTTAGGAAAATTGGGAACTATCGTACACAGGCTGCCAATACAGTCAAGTGTGGGTTGAAACCACCTGAGTATTTCTCTGTGTTAATGCCAATCGTCTTATCAACCGTGACAATAGTAACAATATTAAAAATCTGATGTGGGCAACACATGACTTTCCTTATATAATGTAATGAATTTACTACTTTTACTGTAAAAACATATGTTTTTCTTATAGTAGATACTAATATTCTTTCCAACATATTGAATTTTCGACAATGAGTCGTCATTTTCATTGATTTGGCGCCATTTTTTCCTTTTAGCGAGATTTTCGTTAATTTGGCAACATTTTAAAAGTCGCCAAGTTGGCGACATACCGCCAAATTCGTCGCCAAAATCTCGCCAAGCGTTATGGACGAAGAAATAAGTTGTTCTTACAGCAGATAAATGACTATTGGCGTTCAAATAAAAATGTATTATTCAAAGTATCTTTTTTCATGAATGGAACGAGCTAGATCCACGAGAATGATGTCACCCAATTTATCGCATGGTATTACATATGAAAAGTGAACATGTTTCTCAATAGGTAATATTGTTTTTTCATTTTACATGACTTTTTAATACTTTTTTTGAAAAATGCGCATTATCTCGAGAACGGTTCATGTTAACGTTCTAAAACTTATGTCAATCGTTTTCTAATGAAAAATTACATAAGAAATGTCTATTTGCGTAACTTTATTAGTGGTTTTAATTTTTTGACGATTTTTTCAAAATTGTATTCGAAAATTTAGGGGGGTTCTGAACATTCGATAACGTATAAAAACAATATTCTTCCAGTGTTTATGGATTGTGATTTTTGTACCAAATTTGGTTCGAATCGGTTTATTCGTTCGTCAGTTATCGTCTCCACAGACTCACTGACAGACACACACACATACTTTCACACACACACACACACACACACACACACACATACTTTCACACACACACACACACACACACACACACACACACACACACACACACACACACAGACATCACTTCAAAAGTGTTTGATTCGTGATCAGGGATGCTTGAAACGTGCTCTCCCGTCGAAAACTCGATTTCGAATTTTCGACCCCGTCACAATACTTTCCTTATACATTATGTATATAAGGAAAGTTAAAATTTAACACTATATGTTGCCGCGTGTAAAAAAAATCTGATGTGGGCAGCACATGACTTTCCTTATATAATGCAATGCATTTACTTCCTTTACAATAAAAAAAAGAGATTATTTTTATAGTATATATTTTATATTCTTTCCACGAGTGCCTGGCCTTTTTAAGAAAAAAATATATTCTTTCCACGATATTGAATTTCCGTCAATTAGTCGTCATTTTAATTGATTTGGCTTCATTTTTATTCATTTAGCGAGTGTTTCGTTAATTTAGCAACATTTAAAAAAGTCGCCAAGTTGGCGACATTCCACCAAATTCGTCGCAAAAATCTCGCCAAGCGGTATGGACGGAGAAGTAAGTTATTCATACAGCAGATAAATCACTATTGGCGTTCAAATACAAAAGCATTACTCAAATTATATTTTTTTTCCTTATATACATAATGTATAAGGAAAGTATTGTGACGGTGTCGAAAATTCGAATTCGAGTTTTCGACGGGAGAGCACGTTTCAAGCATCCCTGATCACGTATCAAACATTTTTGAAGTAATGTCTGTGTGTGTGTGTGTGTATGTGCGTGTGTGTGTGAAAGTATGTGTGTGTGTGTGTGTGTGCGTGTGTCATTGAGCCTGTGGAGACGATAGCTGACGAACGTATAGACCGATTCGAACGAAATTTGATACAAAAATCACAATCTATAAACACTGGAAGCCTATTGTTTTAATACGCAATCGAATGTCCAGAACCCCCCTAAATTTTCGAGTAAAATTTTGAAAAAATCGTCAAAAAACCAAAACCGCTAATATAGTTACGCAAATAGACATTTCTTATGTAATTTTTCATTAGAAAACGATTGACATACATTTTAGAACGCTAACATGAACCGTTCTTGAGATATTGCACATTTTTGAAAAAAATTATCAAAAAGTAATAAAAAATAAAAATAAAAATACTTCCTATTGAGAAACAAGTTCACATTTCATATGTAATACCATGCGATAAATTGGGTGACATCATTCTCGTGGATATAGCTCGATCCATTCATGAAAAAAGATAACTTGGGTAATACTTTTGTATTTGATCGCCAATAGTCATTCATCTTCTGTAAGGATAACTTATTTCTTCGTCCATAACGCTTGTCGAGATTTTAGCGGAATGTCGCCAACTTGGCAACTATTTGAAATGTTGCCAAATTAACGAAAATCTCGCCAAATGGATAAAAATGACGCTAAATCAATGAAAATGACGACTAATTGAAGAAAATTCAATATCTTGTAAAGAA
Organism: Amaurobius ferox; assembly: GCA_951213105.1. Taxonomy (NCBI): domain Eukaryota; kingdom Metazoa; phylum Arthropoda; class Arachnida; order Araneae; family Amaurobiidae; genus Amaurobius; species Amaurobius ferox. The sequence continues at coordinate 107,799,835 of OX578135.1, forward strand.
TATTAGTATCTACTATAAGAAAAACCTATTGTTTTTACTGTAAAAGTAGTAAATTCTTTACATCATATAAGGAAAATCATGTGTTGCCCACATCAGATTTTTTCATAGACGGAACAAGCTGGATCCAGAGAATGATGTCACCAAATGTATCGCATGGTATTACATATGAAAAGTGAACATGTTTCTTAATAGGAATTTTTTATTATTTTATATGAATTTTTTTATAATTTTTTTGAAAAATATGCAATATCTCAAGAACGGTTCCTTTTGGAGTTCTAAAATTTATGTCAATCGTTTTCTAATGAAAACTTACATAAGAAATGTCTATTTGCGTAACTGTATTAGAGGTTTTGATTTTTTGACGATTTTTTTAAAATTTCACTCGAAAATTCAGGAGGGTTCTGAACATTCGATTGCGTATAAAAACAATAGGTTTCCAAGGCTTACGGATTGTGATATTTGTACCAAATTTCGTTCGAATCGGTCCATTCGTTTGTCAGTAGTCGTCTCCACAGTCTCACTGACACACGCACACACACACACACACACATACTTTCACACACACATATACTTTCACACACACACACACACACTCTATAGACCTCAATTCCAAAATGTTTGATGCGTGATCAGGGATGCTTGAAATGTGCTCTCCCCGTCACAATACTTTCTTTATACATTATATATATAAGGAAAGTAATAATAGAATGCAGGTTGATCTCAATTAAAGTATATATTTTCATATCCTTATGCAAACTTATCTAAAAGTTTTAATAAGGCTGTGAACCACACTTATGAGGAACTACTAAACATATAAGGAACTACTATACCAAACTTATAAGTAGCTATTTTAAATATATAAGGAATTAGTGTACCAAACTTATAAGGAACTACTGCACCAAACATATTAGAAACTACTAAACATATAAGGAACTACCCTTCCAAACATTTAAAAATCTACTGAATCAAACTTATAAGGAATAGTCTTCAAAATACGCTAAAATGATTTCTACTTTCCTTATATACATAATGTATAAGGAAAGTATTGTGATGGGATCGAAAATTCGAATTCGAGTTTTCGACGGGAGAGCACATTTCAAGCATCCCTAATCACGAAACAAACATTTTTGAAGTGATGTCTGTGTGTGTGTGTGTGTGTGTGTGTGTGTGTGCGTGTGTGTGTGTGTCAGAGAGCCTCTGGAGACGATAACTGACGGACGAATGGACCGATTTGAACGAAATTTGTTACAATAATCACTATCCGTAAACACCGGAAGTCTGTTGTTTTTATACGTAATCGAATGTTCAGAACACCCTAAATTTTCCAGTGAAATTTTGAAAAAATCGTCAAAAAATCAAAACTGCTAATAAGGTTACGCAAATAGACATTTCTTACGTAATTTTTTTATTAGAAAACGATTGACATAAATTTTAAAACGCTAATGTGAACCGTTCTCGAGATATTGCACATTTTTCAAAAAAATTATCAAAAAGTCATATAAAATTAAAAAAATATATATTTCTTATCGAGAAACATGTTCACTTTTCATATGTAATACCATGCGATAAATTTTGTGACATCATTCTCTCTAGAATCTAGCTCATTCCATTCACGAAACAGGATACTTTGAGTAATACTTTTGCATCTGAACGCCAATAGCCATTTATCTGCAGTAAGCATAACTTATTTCTTCGTCCATATCGCTTGGCGAGATTTTGGCGACTAATTTGGTGATGAGTCGCCAACTTGGCGACTTTTTTAAATGTTGCCAAATTCACGGAAATATAGCCTAATGGATAGGAATGACGCTAAATCAATGAAAATGACGATTAATTGACGAAAATTCAATATCTTGGAAAGAATATAAGTATCTACTATAAGAAAACCGCATTTTTTCACTGTAAAAATAGTAAATTAATTTCATTATATAAGGAAAGTCATGTGTTCCCCACATCAGATTTTTATGAACACGTATTGGTATTTAAAATATCAGCTATATATAAAAGCAGTGCTGAGAGTGGTGAAATTTAGTAAACACTGCATTATGTGCATTTTCTAAGTGGCCATTTAACAATTTAAAGACCGACCACTGATGTTTCATATTATTTTTGCATAAGTAAGCAGAATGACTCTCATATATGCCAGTGCTTTTCTTCACATTTTGTTCAATAGAACTAATAGCATATGTTGCTATAATTGGAATTGACAAGAGGAGATAATACATATTTTTAATCAAACTCTGTTGTCTAAGTTTCTGAACTCGAAATTACACGCATCCCTGTCAGGGACTCTTGGTGAGTTTTACGACCTTTCGCGCCAATTAACCCATGGTGATGAATGCCTAACCTAGAAGAAATCTTTACCGCGTATTTCCTCGGATTTCTATTGTTTCAGTTTGGTTTGTTTCATTTTGGGTCAGTAGATATATCTGTAGAAGGTTTTGAATATGATTACTTTAATATGATCACCTTTTATACTAACAATTATCATTCTTACTTTTGAAACTATATTTATTAATTTTTTAGTGAGACAAAAATATTCACCAGTTAAAAAATACCATTGTGAACCAATGAGAAATTCGACATCGTTTTTTTTTTTTACCGCCGTTCAAGAGCCCGCTCAATTTAAATTCGAATCACGAAACCAAATTATAAACAAACAATGAAATACCAACATACTTTATCAATTTGTCAAGAGAAGCTTTATCAGCATATTTTTCGAAATGTTTAAAAAAAAATGATTTTCTTTCTATCTTGGTAAATTTCTAAAGTTCTTGAAGTTTCTAAAATATTTTCAATCTCAAAGATTTACCCCAGTCGTTTGACTAACGATAAATATATACAAATAAAATTTGATAAAGATCATCATTCATGTTCCGAGGGCCACGTCGCCGACGAAAAAAATAATAACTTTGAAATTCTTCAAAACGTTTAACAGAGAGAAATATTACTTGGATTGCTTTTTGAAGCTCCAAGATAATATTTGTATGAAATATATTCTTTCTTTGGAATATCTTGTCATTTTGACGAATTTGTCATTTGAAAAACAGTTTCATAATTACACAAGTAAAAGTTCCTAAGATTAACTTTATTGTTTACAATTTAGAATAGCGCAATTTGTTTCTAAATACTGATCATTTTCTAATTCTAAATTGCTCAAATTGTTTTCCAATATTTTATGGTGTAATTTATATGTTTAATCAATTTTTAAACAACCGAGTGCGCATTTTAAACCAATTTAGAAAATTGTAGCAAATTGAAAATTTGCAATATGTTTTAAGAGTGAATTCCAAAATTTAAGAACTTTAAATGAAATAAGAATATTTATTCACACAAATTTCTTTAGTAAATTTTAATTATTATGAATAAATGATGCATAAATAAATATATAACTATTTCCCGTAAAATAACTATATATATATATAATATATATATATATATATATATATATATATATATGTATATATATATATATATATATATATATATATATATATATATATATATATATATATTATATATATATATATATATTATATATATATATATATATATATATATATATATATATATATATATATATATATATATATATATATATATATATATATATATATATATATATATATATTTGTGTGTATGCATATAAGTAAAAAAGGTTTGAAGATCCAAAGAAAGAAAAGTGAGAAGTTGTAACACGGAAATCCAAATATCTAACAGGCTTACAAAATAAAAGTATAAATCAACAAATCCTCAAGCAAATGGAAAAAAAATGAAAACAAATAAATAAAATAAATATCGAATCAACAAGTCAATGAAATTATCAAAATACAAATGTATGGAATCGAAAAAAGAATAACAAACGAAATCAAGCACTAAGCTAAATCTCTAAGCCTAATCAGTCTCCAAGCCTAAATCATGAATTGTTCACTTCCACAAAAATCGTATTCATGCCCAAGTTTTTTGTAGAAGTAAACACAAAAATGTATGTTTCTGAAGAAATAGACAGATTATATCTATAAACTATTTTTACTTGGATGACACACATAAATGGATACCAAAAAATGGACTGGAAAATTACACTATATATATATATCATAATATATATATATATATATATATATATATATATATATATATATTAGAAAAATATCTAAAAATAAGATATACAAAAAACACAATCATAACACTTCATAACATTAAGGCGCATTGCCGCTCTTTCATGTTTAGCAGGTATATAAAAGTAAATACATCATCAAATTGAAAAAGGGGGGGAGGTACAAAGGAAAGGGGGAAAAGAAAGGAGAGTGTTTACAGGAACGACAGAAAAAAGGCCGGGGGGGATAGTGACCCCCCGTTCCCGGTTAAAGTACTTTTACTCTAGAAACACTCCCGGTGCCTCTGTCTTCCCGAAGCACTCCTCCGTCCGATGAAATCTATGAAACATCCCGAAGTATATAGACCATGAAGCAAAAAAGGGGGGCTTAAGATTGGAATAAACCTAACCTAATTACTCAACAGAATTCCTGAAGTCCACAAGCCATGCCGCACAACCTTATCTCACCGACCTGCTATCATCAAATAAAATTGTTTGTCTTTCTGTCAAATATCAAGTCTACATAGTGCCTTAGATAACGATGTGGGTAATTGCTTTTTGCTGCTTCCCTGAGTAATTTATTGACGCTGTGTTGCTGTTCTTCTTTTTCAGTGTTGAGACATCTATATCGATTTAGATGATTTATTATAACATTCCTGAAAATACCACTGCTCAAATTAGATTTCCAATCTATAATGTAATTAATGTTGAAATCAAAATTATCCCTCTTGTCATAAACTTTAAAACATATCTTGTTATACAAATGTATGGAATCGAAAAAAGAATAACAAACGAAATCAAGCACAAACGCTATACACGTGAACAAGTCTCTAAGCCTAAATCATGAATTGTTCACTTCCACAAAAATCGTATTCATGCCCAAGTTTTTTGTAGAAGTAAACACAAAAATGTATGTTTCTGAAGAAATAGACAGATTATATCTATAAACTATTTTTACTTGGATGACACACATAAATGGATACCAAAAAATGGACTGGAAAATTACACTATATATATATATCATAATATATATATATATACATATATATATATATATATATATATATATATATATATATATATATATATATATATATATATATATATATATATATATATATATATATATATATATATATATATATATATATATATATATATATATATATGAGTTTAAATACAAAATACTAAGTATATGAAACTAGTAAGTTTAACATTGCATATGTATTAAAAACGGTACAATTAATAATTATTAATTCTTAATTGGATGGATATTGCCCGTTAAATTCGTTTGGACTGATATCAAATAACCAACTCTGCTATGTCCTTAAGTGATTCTTTCGATTTCGAATATCCAACTAAAGCCTATTGTTTCACTATGTATTTGAGTAAAAACTGTGTTTGAGTAAAAATGATGTATTACTATGTGTTTGAGTAATAATACTATGTGTTTGAGTAAAAACTTCTCGAATTACCAGTCAAAATAGCCACTTATACATTTGCAAAGTTTATAATTGTATTTCCTAAATAATTTGGCGTATCTGTAATCTATCATATACTGGTCAAACTAGTGCTGCCTTTCATCTACGAATGCATGTACACCAAGACCACATTAAAAAGTTTATACGTATTAATGATTATTCTCTACCATCTTTCTAACAAGTTCGAATACTGTCATTTTGCTCAACATGGGTTCGATATTATAACTACTCATATTTTTGTTACTAAAACAGATAACGCCGACAGATTATTCTTTGAAAATTACTACATTAAATATCAATCTACTCTCTTTCCATATGGGTTAAATAACGTGTATCTAAATAAAAATATTGTAAACAATAATTTTGAAGATTGTCAATATTCTATTTATAATCATTTATATAATAAACCCCAATTAAAACATGACAGTAAAAACACTTATAATGTAAAGAGATTAATGAGCGGCAAAGGAAAAATTAGAAATCAGCATGTAGACTAGATATAATAACTCTGCTTTATAATTTCAAAACTACTTATAATTGGGAAATTATAAAATCCTATGTATTTGCCGTTAAAAAAAGAAAATTTAATTATCTTTATTCCACCTTCTTAAAAATAAACCTGTCCAGTGATCACTTGTACAAAGGGTGTTCGCACATTTTTGTAACGATTTTGACTTTCTCCATGAATTAAATTTAAATGAAAAAAAACCTGACTTGGAATAGAGTTTAATTAGCGTCTGCATCACTAAAAATATTCTTTTCTTTAAAATGCCACTGGAAAATAAGTAATGGATTGAAGGCTATATTTTTGGGCTTTACGAAGAGAAATATTCTTATTAGATTATTAAAAAAATATGTGAAAAGAATGGTTTTACTATTTTTACATGTAAATTAAGTGACACAATTAATAAAAAAGAAAAGATGCGTCAAAGTTTACATTTGACTGGGGAGAAGGGTACAAAATGCATACCCAACAAAGGTTGGTTCAGAGAAAACAAGGACAGTTTCGCTGAAGGTTTTATGGTTATTGCTGGATTCTCTTATACCGGAAAACTTAAAATAAGGAAAGTAGAAAAAAATGTCAAAACTAACTCGGACTACTATCAGAAATATATTCTAACACCTGTTTTCAAAAACGACATTCCATCACTTTACCCAAACAATCTTCACTGTGTTAAGTTCCATCAGGAAGAACCACTAGCCATGCCTCTAAATCTACTGCTATATTTTTGGAAAAAATTAGAAATAAAGCCGAAATTGAGGCTATTCCATTTAAATGCATCCCACCCAAGTCCCTCGACGTGTCTCCTATGGATTACTGTGCATTTGGACTTCTAAAACAAGCTCTTTCTAAGCGGCATCCCAAAACATTGGATGGACTCTGGAAGATTGTGGTGGAGGAGTGGAACAAAATCAACCTTGATATTTTAAGAAAACTCTTTTATCTTGGAAATCAAGATGTAATATGATAGTTAAACAAAAGTTCTATCAGATTGAACATATTAGAAAATAAAATTCTTATCTTCGTTTATATATATATTTTTTCAAAATCATTACAAAAATGTGTGAACAACACCCTCCGTATTTTTGGATCTGATTATCACTTTTGCTAAACATTAAAGTATTCACTTTAACAAATTTTAACAATGATGATACATCCTCAAATTCTTATTGTGTTATTTCATTTAAACATATAATTTATAATTCCAATAATTTTAATGAATAATTTAATACACACCACCATTACTATTTATACTTTATAATGGATTTACTATTGACAATTTTTAAGAATGGCAACATGGACAATACTCTTTAGGGTTGGCAACATCTTTGCACATTATGCTGAGATGGTTTAACTGGTATAAATTCTACACACGTGTATATCAATTCTAGTTTCTCACTTTATTCAATTATTTTCAGTTTTTCAAATTTCTTAATAATTTTCCATTTTTAGCATATAGAGGCTACTATTTACCTTTCGTTCACAGTAACAGGCCAATAAATGAAATGTGCTAATTAAAGCTGATGTATAGTAGTCGCCCCCTGAAGATTTCACTATTACATCACTTTCATTCTATTATTTGATATTCCATTTTTCTTTAATATTTTTGTTTTAAATGTAATGAGTGGTGAGTGGTTTCTGGCATTCTCTTGAGACTTTTCTGGTTGGTATTTGAATACTTCTCTTTGTTATGGATGCTTCACTATTTATCTTTAATAATTTTATTTTAATTCATCTTTATTATATATATATATATATATATATATATATATATATATATATATATATAAAAGTGGCAATTTAACAATTTAAAGAGCTACTACATATGTTTCATTTTATTCTTACATAAGTAAGCAGAATGGCTCTCATATAGCTGCAAGCAAGTGTTTGTAGCAACGATTTGAGCCCCTTTTTAATGGTATTAGTGGCATACTCGTTTGTTCTTTCCTCCTGTGACTCCCTCTTATAGTAATATTTTTCATCTATGACTTCTGTTCATCCTGTTTGCCTTATATTGATTATGGTTGTCCTATCTCCAACTATAACTCCATGGTTGAGTTTTAGCGGAGGTCCCTTCAACAATTTGTTCCCCTCTGATTCCATGGTTCATTTTTTTATTCTCCTTCTCCCGGATGCAACCCAATTTTATTTCATGCAATTTTATTTCATTTCATTTTATTTCTCGTCTGCTCTTCTTCATAGCACGTATATACAGGATTCCTGCCTCATAATTCAATGCAATGCTGAATTTCTTAATAATTTATCAATTTTTTCTCTATTATACCAGAAGTGGCGATACGTCAAAATTTCAAATCATTAAATCAGCTAAACAAATGACACATCTTAAAACCAGATACAAAGGTCACTTTTATTAAACAATCATCCTACAAACGTACATCAAATATAGCCAAAGTGCTTTCATCTTCAGTGGCGATAAAATTAAAAACAGATGCCAACATGCTTAAATACAATCCATCGCCGTTAAGTGAAATTTGCATTTCTTAGAAACTGTTAGCCGTACAAAATAGTGAATTACAAAACATATATAAATTTTGCAATATATACATAGCTCAAAAACAAATATCCTAAAAAACTGTTTCTAATATATATATATATATATATATATATATATATATATATATATATTGATTGTTCTAAAATATTTAATGCCTTTAAAAAGATTTTTAAGATATTTGCTTTTGAGCTATGTATATATTGTATAATTTATATCTGTTTTATAATTCACTAATTTATGCGGCTAACAGTTTCTAAGATATGCAAATTTCATTTAACAGCGATGGATTGTATTTCAGCATGTTGGCATCTGTTTTTAATTATATCGCCACTGAAGATAAAGATGAGGATGTTCGAAAGCGCTTTGACTGTATTTGATGTACATCTGTAGGATGATTGTTCAATAAAAGTGACCTTTGGATCTGGTTTTAATATGTGTCTTTTGCTTAGTAGATTTATTTTTTTTCTCTATTATTGCTTGTATTCTATGCTATGGTATTGATACTAACTTACTATTGCCATATCTGAAACAAGCATTTGTTTGGGTTAATTAGGTTAAGATGCTCAGACCTGATGAAGAGTCTAGTATAATTAACTAATTTACTTACACATTAAACCAGTACTGCTCATTTCTGTTTTAGGCATGATAGCCGTCTTTTAACTGGTTTAGTGCTTTTGTTGTTTTAATGTTTACTAATAACTTGATATTGGTTATTATTCCATATTTCTAATATATATATATATATATATATATATATATATATATATATATATATATATATGTGTGTGTGTGTGTGTGTGTGTGTGTGTATGTGTGTGTGTGTGTGTGCAATGCGAATAATTATATATTCATATTCACGAAAAAAATGAAAGTAAAGGTGCCAGATACTTATAATGTATGTTATAAATGTTAGAAAATTATTTTATTAGATGGTATGCTTGTGCATAGCTTTGCTTATGTGTGCACTTCTGAGTTTAGTTTTTCCAGGGCTATCAATTACTGTTCCAGTGTTTAAATTATTTTAAAGAATTTTTGCATTTAAATGACACATTTCTTCTAAAAATAGGTGTTGTCATTTTCAGTCAAATTGATTTCTTCCAAATTGTGTCTCTACTGAAGAGGCCGTGTGACATTAATATTGTATTAAATCCCGCCCATATTTGACCACGCCCACTCTTAACACTCCGAGTTAGTTCTCTTTTCGTATTAAAATTGCGTTTATTTGCAATAACTATGAAAGAGCTATGGGCGAACATTTTGAAGCAACAAGTTTTATTTCAAATCACTAATTCAAAAAGAGCTGAAATGGCTACAGAAAAATACAAAATTGAAATTACTGTCTGGATTTCGTAAATTATTGTATGGATTTGGTAGTGGTTCTAAGTCTGCCATATCAAGTCTAAATCCACATTTCATTTTATTTATTACTCGCCATATCACTAATGATCATCGATGGCAGTCATTTGGATATTATTTAGCTCAATATCGATAATATTGGATAACATTATTACATCACTCCACAGAGTTTGAAATTGCAAAAACTTAAAATTGAAATACTTTTTTTTGTGCTTTACATCTTCCAGTAATATTCTAAAAGATTTTATTATGTAATTATTGATTTGTCTTGAAAATGTATGCGGCCATTCTAGGCTACCTCAAACCGCAATCGCTATTGATTTCACAAAATCTTCCCAACTCACTCGTACCAAACCATGTGAGCAAAAAAACTGTTAATTTCGAGTTAAGCGGAATTGTCATGGCCCTTGATTAGAGATATGTGTCCTTACAACATTTTCGTAGTGGCACAAAGTTGCTGTATCGTCTACTTCATATTAGATTGCTGTTAACTGGCAACAACCGTTTCTACTTTTCATGATTTTGCTGAGAGTTATAACTGAGTTTGGTGATTATAAATATCAAAATCAACATTTACTATATTTTCTGTTTATACAACAAAAAGTATATATTGATTTTTAACATTAATTAGAATATAAATTCTAAACAAAAAAAACGATTTCTGATTTCTGATTGCCATGTCGAAGAAACGAATCTATACATTTATAAACGAATAAAAAAAATATGTGTGGAAATGTAAAGCCCAGCAACCAGCCTATAGCTGAAACTCGGCTTCTGTTGAGCGTGATTCTCTCATGACCAAGAGAGTGCAAGAAGAAAGTTCGCCCAAACAGGATGCTTTTTTTCTCGGCTCATTGCCACAAATTTGCATAAAATTAATTGCAATGCCAGTTTAACACGAGCTTTTAAAGATAAAATAAGTACACACATAGTAGGAGAACGAAATGACTCAAAATTAATGTGCCAATGCGAAATATAAGACTGTTACTCATTATTTTGAAACAATATAAAACGTGCAAAGCCAGAAATTGTGTCTGCCTCTATTATTTCGGCTTTGAATAAAGGGTCTTTGATCTTGAGCCAATTAGTTACAGTTGCGAGTGACAGTTATAGTTCAGCTGTGAATCACAAAATGTATCACTCGCTAAATGAGTAGACAGTGGACTTGAGAGGGAAAAGCTTTTTTTGTGGGGACATGACAAAGAAAAAACCAATTTTCATCACGTTAATAATGTTTTTCTTTTTAAGACTTAGAGCAATTCGGTAACAATATACCCGATTTGGTGATCGCCGTATAATACTATTTTCATGAATGGCTTTCATGTTGTATCATAAAAACATAAGCAAGTCTCTTAACATGATTTTATTAATCATGCTCCTACCCAATGGTTCTCTCTTAAAGATATTGCATGTCATCTTTTTAAACCGTGACTGGTTATTCCTCATTATGTTTTAAAATTTCTACCTCTTCATAAGTCACTTAAATCTGCTGTATAATACGTATGCAAGTAAAGTATGCTATTCTCTATCGAGCGCTCTCTGTAATATATTGTAACATATGAGTACTCGCTCACGGCAAAATGTTACGAACACGCCGTAGTGATTGCAAAGTGGCGTATCTTGCGAAAGAGCATTCTTAAATAAGAGGTGTTAACGCCTTTTACAGATAGACTAATGCTATGGAAATATTTCCATTCATATTTTCATCTCATATACTTTATTAATCTAGATAAGCCGTAAACAAAAATACCACAGCATTAATCCATTAAAAGGAGACTAATCAACCTTGTAAAAGTAAAATGATGCGTCTTATGCCATCACAAGGCCAGACTTGCTTTAGAACAATCAAATTATACGAAAACGTATTTTTGCCAACATACTTTTAACATCGTTAAACAGATGAATGAATTACTTTCTCCGAAAATAGATTGCTCAAGTTTTTAGCGTTTATCAGGTACTTACAAGCTCCTTAATTTGCTTCTCGAGTTTACCAATTTATCAATAAAAAATGAATAGAAATAATTGAATTTTTCATTTTCGAGTATCTCGTCGCAATCTAAGAAAATAAGAAAAATGTTCAAAAGATTGTTAGGGAGAATATTTTCACGTAAATTTTCTCTTTGAAGTTTCAAGGTAACGCTAATAAGACAGTTTATTCTTTTGAAACATGTCATTGTACATTTTCCATAATTAATACCCCCCCCCCCGCATATTTCCATATCACCAAAAATTTATATTTCCAGAATTTATTAATATATTGTGAATAGACAATTTTTTCAAGGCAAAACGCTTATGAATGTGACATTAATTTTAGGAACGTGGCAGCGTTCCACTTTTCTAAATCATGATTTCCGAATCTGTAGCTGGAATGGGTATATTACACGTGATGTGACAAAATGCGGTTTTCAGGGTCTATATCTCAGCCCTCAATACAGCTGTAGATTTGAAATCATCTTTATGTAGTATAACCATGAAAGTAACAAAATCAAACAAAATCTTACAATTAGTGCGGTAGCACTCGAGAAAAAGAACTTTAACTGTGCACTATTTCCAGTTTTTTACCTAACCCTTTTTTCTTCAATGTTAATGAACTTAAATCACTAAATTAAATTTAATACATAATGTCTCATTTTGTGTGCTCCGGCGAGAGGCACATACTTTCTCTTTTAAAATGAAGATAAAATTGAATTACAATTTTAAAAATTGCCTTAATCACTAAATTAATTTCAATGAATGATGCCTCATTTTGTATGCTCCGGTGAGAGGTGCATACCTTATTTTTTTAAAATAAAGATAAAATTGAATTATAATTTTAAAATTTGCCTTAATCACTAAATTAATTTTAATGAATGATGTCTCATTTTGTGTTCTCCGGGGAGCGGCACATTCCTTCTTTTTTAAATTGAAGATAAAAATGAGTTACAATATTAAAAATTTAATAAATATGATTGTGGTGCTAGGATAAAAAATCTGATGTGGGCAACACATGACTTTCGTTGCAGATCAAAATTCATTTTGTAATTTTTTATTACGTTATGCATTTAATTTCGTTTAGTTGCAGAAAATTATATGGATTATTTTCTGATATTATATCCAATTCGTTTTTATTGCATCTTCGTTTCGTTTGGCTACTTAATTCACTTTAAATTCTTCAGAGCCTTCAAATTCCAAAACCTACAATATCTCAACAACGGTTTATTCTACAGTCATGGGGGCCGATATATTCGCTTAGTTGTCAAATTTTACATGTAGAACAAGTACTTAATTAATATATTTCATCAATTTTAGTCATTTGTTTCAGAGTTTCACTATCTTGCAGATGTAGTATTTTATTTTAGATCGAATGTATTAGATTTACGGGTCATTTCGCAAAATAAAAGCAGATTCCTTTTTTGAAAATCGTATCAAAATTTAACCAACATCACAGTATCCTACGAGCGACTTATCTATCAAATTTTGTGCAATTTGATAAATGAGTTTGTCAACTAGAGTGGATACATAAAATTTTTGTGGGCCATTTCGCAAAAACAGGCGAGTTGTTTTGTCCCGAATCGCACCAAAAACTAATCAGCACCAGGGTCACACCCAAGGGACTTACCTACCAAATTTTACGGAATTCGGTCGATTAGTTGAGTTAGAGTAGATATATACAATTTTTGCGGGCCATTTCGTAGAAAAAAGCAGGTTGTTCTTTTCCGAATCATATCAAAATCTAATCAGCACCAGAGTATCCCACAAGTGATTTATCTACCAAATTTTGTGAAATTTGGTCAATTAGTATTTCAGCTAGAGTGAATACATGAGATTTTTGAGGGCCATTATGCAAAAAAGCGGGTTCTTTTTTTCCGAATCGTACTAAAATCTAGTCAGCACCAAGGTCATACCTAAGTGACATACATACCAAATTTTATGAAATTCGGTCCATTAGTTTTTGAATTAGAGAGGATACATACATTGCAGAGAAAGACACACACGCACACACACACACACACAGACGTCACGCTAAAAATAGTTTTTTCGTATTCTAGAAGTCTCGAAACGTGTAGATCAGTCGAAAACTCGAGTTGCGATTTTCGGCATTCCAATACTTCCCCTATACATTACCATGTATGGCAGGGAAAGTGAAAAGTATGCAAAGCGTATCTTAAATTGAACTCTTAAATATGGCTGTTGATTGTAAGTCGTATAACAATTTGCATTGTGCCGCATTAAAAACCACCAATAAAAGCTTTAGTGCAAGTACGTCAACTAAAAACTATTAACATAATTCTGCTCACAATTAACTGCACCAATTTTAACTTTAAAATAACAATATTTAATTATTTATTAAGAACATTATATTCATTACTAAATTAATTACAACAATTACTACATATAGGGGGAGATTGGACATGTGAGACCAGGTAAGTTAAAAATGCCTAAACTGAATATGCCATCTATAATATTTGATATGCACATACCTCCAAGTCTGTCTTTGGATATTGACACACAACTTACTATTGCACATTGCATCCATTTGCCGCCATTTTATGACGGCACACTACTGACTCTCGTCTGAAATCTGACACACATCACTGATTCGTTTCTCTCTCTGTTCTACTCTATATTACACTGAATGCAACTATATATGATCTCATCTTTGCTTCATCTCTTTGCAGTAATTTTTACCTCTCTGAATCTCTAGTAATTATGAATCTGTAGAACCTTCTCTCAGTTGTCACCCTTTTTTACCTGAGGTCTGATACGCCTCTTCGGCTATCATTGGCTGACCTCAAGGTGATGTGACAAAACATCCTCCATATTAGTTTCTTTGAACTAATATCATGGTTTTCCCTATAGCTTCCAGTAACTGCTTTGGCGCGTCCAAACCTCTATTGGAAGACCCCTTATTTATAGCACTTGCTGACCTTTTGGCTAAGGGCTGCAATACCTTAGCGTCTTGCCGTTTGATGCCATTATTTGGCCTACTAGATATCATAAATCCACATATAAAACTGTCTACGTGATTCCTGGTCTCAGAATAATCTTTTTCAGTGTTGACGAACCTACAGCTTAAACTACTGAATTGATCTTAATCAAAAATTATTCAATATATTTATGTGCTTCTGGTGAAAGGTACATAATTTTTCTTAAACCGTGACGATGTATTTGATTTAGAATTTCAAAAATTGAAATATTATGATTTTTCGGCTATTTTCTTTAGTGTTGACAACACCACCACCTAAAGAAATAGCTGAAGCTGCTAAACCAATATAAACTGCGAAACCGGTTACAATGATGGTATATTTTGTGTGTTCCGACGAGTCGTACATACTTTTCTTTAAGTCAAAATTTCAAAAGTTGAAAGACGTGATTTTTCTGCTATTTTCTTCAGTGTTGACGAACCTACAGTCTGAACTGGTGAATTGATGTTAATCACTGATGACTCAAACTGTGTGCTGGTAGGAGGTTGTGACGGCCTCGTCTCAATACTCCCTAATCCTTGACGGCAGAGACTATAGAAAAGGACTATAGAAAGGACTATAGAAAATTTCGTTCGGATCTCGCGGTAGCTCAGCTCAACCAAAACCCGCTTGGAATCAGAGAAGGGGCGGATACAACCTCTCATTCCAGTCTCATTCTAACGCGATGAATTAGCTTCTCTGGATGCTGATCATACGTGCAACCAATCCGGCCCAAAGGGGCACTTATACGAATATATGCAAATTTTAGCTACAACCGGTAATATAAGAACCGGAGAAGCCAACCAGAGAAGAACCAGGAAAGCAGTCTTGCGGAGCTCCACCGAAAGAGCAATTGCTTGTGCAAAACAGTTCGACTGTAATAATGTAGTGTTTGTGAGTATTCCGATTGTGATGTAGAGATGTTTCGGTGATATGGGTTGAGTTTCTGCATGGTTAGCTTAGTAAATACGGCCACTCCAAGTCCAACCTGGGAAGTACACTACCTGGTCGATATTCGCCGCTAATTTTCTTGCCAAACATCACCTTCTTTATGTGGGACCTTTTGGACTGTAGAATTTTAACTGGCCCTTCTGCCTAGTGTTTCTCTCTTGTAGCAATTCTATGCTGGCTTCCAAAATGATCGTACTTATTCGCCTTGTGGACTATTTCTGTATAGTAATGACACAATGCAGTGATTTCTTTTAGAACTTTCTTGACTGCTGATTGCTGCTATACCATTTTCCTGCCTGCTGTCTTTTAATTTTAAAAACCTTTACTCCTTGTCTCCTGCCTTGTATCTTGAAACAATTTATTGGTATAATTCATCCCAATAAACATAGTTATTTGTTTCAACATGAGTGTTTCCTTTTCTTGCCTGTTTCTTCTGTAGGCTTCATCCCGAATGAAATTAAAATGTATCTGACACCGCAAAGTACATACTATTTTGTAACGTTGAAGACAAATTTGATTTAGAATTTTATAATATTGAAAAAACAAGAACATATCGTTACCAAGTCATGTTGATTAATATTTATACAAAAGTATTGAAATCACACAGAAGCACTACTTCATGGTAGCCATTCAACCCTCGATCGTCCTATTCGGGAAACGAGATCCGACGGCAGACGAATCACCGCCATTACATCGGACATGAGGCCCCATACGATACTATTCAGACAGCCAAATAATCAGTCAAATAAAACATCTGAGGACCAATCCAAATTGCCATAGACACGTACTGCACCATCCAAGTGTCGTCACAACAGAGCAACGAACGAGTCAAAATCAGCCTAACATACAACAACGAATTTAGAGATCAATTTAGAGAGAAACCTTTTAACGAGTCACGACTATTTGGGAGAACATATCCATCGCATCGGGATTTTTGACCATCCAAACTGCCCTCTTTGTAATACGGCAGAACCGATGAACCGTGCCCACCTTCATCGTTGCTCGGTACTTCATGCCGACTCCGAATAACTTCGGTCAAGATTTGTTGGACATTTAGTCTTTCTCTGTTATCTGTTGTATTTTTCTGTCATTTGTATTTTTGTACTTTTCTTCTTGTATTGCCTTGCCATTGGAAAAAAAATAGAAAAATAGAGATAGTCTCGTCCTCTTACCGATTCCTAACACAGGTCAACTTTGACCGTTATTAACTTTTCATACAAAACGCAAACTACACTTTGTCTCCCAATCAAAAGACCGACTATCGGTCTAAACGAAATACAACAATTATTAAAACAAATTACAATTTTTTCTCTCATTTCAATCTCTTAAAAACAATGCATTTACATTTTATCTACATATACTTATTCTCTCCTTCGATCTAGAATATTTACAATAACAAGATAATGTGCATTTCTGATATTGTCATATTTTGCACATAGTGATTTACTGATTTAATGCAACCGTCAAACATAAAAGTACTTATTTTTCCAAATCTGTCCAAATCTGTTGACTTGGTGTACTGGAAACACACCATGTCCTGCCATAAACTGATTGTAATGAAATGTCCTTATGCGTCATCCATTTTCAAGAATAGAAATAGTAGTTAAAATGTATGTTTTCCTTTATTACTATTGTTCACTCTTTCTTGTCATATCTTCTTCATTTCCACTTCATTTCCTGGGTCTATACTTGTACCCATATCGTCTTAATACAACAGTCAACGTCTTTTTTTGTTTCTTTGGTCAACTGATCCGCGCTTTCATTTCCAATATACCTCACATGGGCCTCGATCTAGTTCATTTGAATCTCTCTGTTTTTCCTTCCAATCAATGATGTTTCTTTTCACTTCTGTAATCCAATGATGTGTGTCATTCTCAATTTAAATTCAATAGAGAGGATTTACTATCACTATATATCCTAACTATTTCGTTTTCTACATTTGATTTAACCCATCTTATCGCCTGTCTAAAAGTGAAAAGCTCCGCTAACTATACAGTTGAATTATTTGAAGTTCTAATATTTTCCGAATAAGTTTCTTACCCTTTTCTAATGACAACGAATGCTGCTTCAATATTTGCCTCTCTCTTTTAAATTTTTGAACCATCTGCAAATATCTCAATATTTACTTCAATGAGGATTTCTTCAGAGAAACTTATTTTCTTGATTTTGCATGGATTTATCACATAATTATAACTATATATATCATTTCCATTTACATTTACTGTAATGCACATTTAAAAATATAACTTATTATTGGCTTTAATACTTATTAAATTATTTATAATGAACATGGCCGAATTATCGTAAATCGTGAAACCCATTGTGTTGTGCCGCTATTAAAACCCACCATATTAATCTTCAGTGCGCTTTCCTGTAATAGACTAATTATTAACATAAAGCTACTCACTTAATTTTCACCATTTTTAACTTTGGAAATAACGTTATTTATTAACAACTTTTGTTTAATTATTAAATTGATTACAATAATTGTTATATTATTGCGTAGGAGATAGGGCATGTGAGATTGGACTTTGCGATCGGACATGTGAGACCAGTAAGTTATTCTTACCAAGGTGTTCTATGACCTGCTACACTAATTAATGGGCACATACCTTCAATACTGTATCTGCACATTTCGTTGAAGTCTAAATCAGGACAATTTTTGTGGCCTCTTTGTGGAATCTCTGTGGAATACACTCTTACTGAATCATCATGGCATTCTGCTGATTTTTTCCTCTAATCCCTGGGGCTTTATGTAGCGGAATACTTCTCTATTGCATTTCTGCAGATATATATGTTGCTATCTCATTCTATTGTCTAATCTGTGAATCAAATCGTGCATATCCTTTTTGGAACCTTTAGCTAAACGCCTCCTTTGCGTGAGGTCTGACACGCCTCTTTGACTCTGATTGGCCGACCTTAGGGCAATGCCCCTAGACATCTTGAATATTGGTCAATATTTTTAGCCAATCTCGTGGCTACACCTTGGCCTCTTAGGTTTATGGCCTAATTGACCTCTCGGGTCAAAATGTTGTAAAAACTGGAGTCCTTACGCCTGCTGCCATTGTCCAACATAACAGCCTTAATAAATAAAGAACATAAAACTGTCTCCGTTAAATCTTATCTCAAATCTGGTCTTGATCTTTATCTGGCCTGACATTTACATTATAAAATCAATATCACAGGTTCTTTTTTCAATTTGTAAACTGCCAGAGTCATTTCAGTTTTCAGTTCAATAGGTACAGCAGCAGCCAATACCCCAAAAGCATCAGTAAAGGTGGTTTTTTAACACTTCATAATCATCAATAGGCACCCTCTATAAATGTTTATTAATTTATCTGTGCGTCTTTTATGTTGTCAGATCTAACTACCATATAATATAATCTTTTCATCTATTCTTAAATATATTTCATTGATCACTCTGCTATTTATACAAAGAATTGCGTTTGATATACGAGTACTTATTTATAAAATGAATGACTTTATTTTTACTATTTTTAAGATGTAATATAAAATTCATATATGGAACTAATATAATCCTTAAATCTTTTAACTCTTTTAAGTTTCTGAAATAATGCCTTGCAATGTTCACTTTAAAAATTATTTCCAAATCTGCTTTGTATGGCACAATCATCAGATGAGTCTTTTCAACAAACGATGCAATTTAAATGTTTGAATCCATTCACATATACAATTCGATGTTTTCAATATTTTATTGCTTAATTTAAGTTTATTAGCACTATTTACAACGATTAAGAAATCAGTTGCAAAAGCTAGTAGCATCATGACTCCGTTGTCTTTTATTATTTCCTCGGATTAAAGTATTTGCCATCATAATAAGCCACAGGATTGGTCCAGAAGTTGACCCCAGTGTCAAGCCTTGATTATAATTCTTTCTCACTTGATATTTACAATATTTATAAGTAACAGACGTATCTCTAAGAAAATCAACAAATACTTCAACCAGATTTTCTCTCTTCTTCATTTTTGATGAAACCCTTTTCATTTTATTCCAATTATTACATAATACATTTTTATTCCAAATGAAGTTAAAAGATTCTAGAGTTAAAATATTGATATCAATACCGACCGGATCTCTCTATTTCCATTGTTACTTTCCTTATATACATAATGTATAAGAAAAGTATTGTGATGGGATCGAAAATTCGAATTCGAGTTTTCGACGGGAGAGCACGTTTCAAGCATCCCTGATCACGAATCGAACATTTTTGAAGTAATGTATGTGTGTGTGTGAAAGTATGTGTGTGTGTGTGTGTGTGTCAGTGAGTCTGTGGAGACGATAACTGACGAACGAATGGACCGATTTGAACGAAATTTGGTACAAAAATCACAATCTGTAAACACTGGAAACCTCTTGTTTTTATACGCAGTCGAATATTCAGAACCCCCTAAATTTTCGAGTGAAATTTTGAAAAAATCGTCAAAAAATCAAAACCGCTAATAAAGTTAAGCAAAATATATAAAATAATAAAGCTAATAAAATTACGCAAGTTATATAAATTAAAAAAAATATTTCCCATTGAGAAACATGTTCACTTTTCATATGTAATACCATGCGATAAATTGGGTGACATCATTCTCGTGGATCTGGCTCGTTCCATTCATGAAAAAAGATACTTTGAGTAATACTTTTATATTTGAACGCCAATAATGATTTATCTGCTGTAAGAATAACTTATTTCTCCGTCCATAACGCTTGGTGAGATTTTGGCGACGAATTTAGCGGAATGTCGCCAACTTGGCGACATTTTTAATTGTTGCCAAATTTACAAAAATCTCGCAAAATGGATAAAAATGACGCCAAATCAATGAAAATGACAACTAATTGTAGAAAATTCAATATCTTGGAAAGACTATAAGTATCTATTATAAGAATAACATTTTTTTTTAATTGTAAAAGTAGTAAATTCATTGCATTATATAAAGAAAGTCATGTGTTGCCCACATCAGATTTTTCTTAATGATATCATTCAGTTTTCTCAAAGCATTGTTTGTTCCCACACTTTCACTGAAACAAAACTGATGTTTATGTAAATAATTTGTAATTTCCATCTCATGAATTAAACAAGAAAGATCAATCTTGATCAAGCATTGATTATGAAACACTTTCCAACTTCAATGCAATTTTATTTAAACATCTCTAAAATGCGATACATTCCTAGGGTAATAATTTAAAAATTATAACAATACTACAATAATTTATTATATTTGAAAACTTAAAATTTCTTCGAAAAAGCTTCATTATGATGAGCTTCATTGAAATATAAATAGCCTGGTTTAAACATCTCTAAAATGCGATACATTTATCGGTAATATTTTTAAAATTATCATAATACTACAATAATTTATTATATTTGAAACTTCATCGAAAACAAATAAACTTTATTCAAATGACGTTATAGAAATATAAATTGCCTCTATATAAAACAGCCTTTAATTCATAAACTATTATCCATTCATCACAATACTATAATAATTTACTTTATTTAAAAACTTAAAACCATGGAGGTACAAGTAATTTAACTCTATGCTTAAAACATCATCGAAAAAATCGTTCGCTTCTCTGTGCAAAATCAATGAATGTTTGATTCATATAAGATATATTGCAGGCTCCATGGGCTAAATAATTTTGCATTAAAGAAATGCAGCAATTCTTAAACAACTCCTTCTACATCTTTTGGTGTTTGCATTCTCCATAAGTGAAAATTAGGCTCCGTTGCAGAAATAATCAAAGTTTGACGATCATTTAAATTCAAATATATTGTAATTGCGTTGTTTCAGAATGTAGATGCACAGAAATTAAGACAAAAACAAAGCGGTTTTAGGGCGGATACAATACTAAATATGAATTAAAATGAACTTTAAAAATCACGATTTTGACACAAGATGGATGCCATATTTTATTTTGAAATGAATCACGTGATCTCTTCATTTAAAGGGTGTAATTCATATTTTAATTTTCATTGAAGAACTACTGAATATATTTTGCTGGATTTTTTATATTTTAGAGGATAATTTAAATATTTCCTAAAATTTTCGAAACAATTTGCGAATTTTAAATTCGCCTAAAAAATGTTTGAATACTTAGGTCCATAGGGTTCAATGTATTTAATGTTTTCAACTCGGGTTCAATCCAAAACTAATTGGGTGATATTATTCATTTATATTCCCATAGGTTCCACAGACCGTATGAACAACATAATATTTCATTTTGATAAATGCATTTTTACGGCAGTTATCGTACTAACGGACGAACAGGCAGACAGACAGACAGACAAACAGACAGAATTAACAAAGTCATAAACACTTTTCAACTATGTTGTAAAGTGTTAATAATGTGTAAAATTTTATTGTATGGCTTTCCCTTACAGGGTGTAAACATATAGGTAGGTCTATATGCGTTCGGATTTTCTTTACATTTTCTTCTTTTTTTTAATAATACTACCGTTACTCGTTTCCAAATTCTTGAAACACATTCCAATTTATAACATAAATTGAAGATCTTTATTAACCGCAATCCACTTATAGTCATAGTTTTTTAAAAACAAAATTCCAGTATTAAGCCATCCAGAACAGGAATCTTACCAAGTTTCAAGTTCTTAATTGCATATTCTACCTTCTCGGCAAAAATTTTTTTATCTGTATTTTCCTAATGCTTATATCTTCTTCTATTTCTTCAACCATGTGAAAACGAAATCCCAGGATTTCGTTAAAAGTATCTACAATGTTCTTTGTTATACTACCATCATTTCTTTTGATAGGTTCGAACTTAATTGTACCAGTTTTGTGATTGATTAAAATCTTACAATCAGCTCCAAAACTCTATTTTCTGTAATATTATTTAAAAAATGGTTAATGATTTATTTTCTGCCTGGACTATATTACGTTTTAATATTGCCAATTCCCTGTTGTATTTCAGGTTCTACCTCAAATTCGCCCATAAAGACTCTCACACTTCCCGACGCTAATTCATCATTCAATGACACCCGGGTGTCTTCGAATTTCATCCCCAGGTTCAGAACAAACAAGAAAGATCAATCATGCTTAAAGCATTGATTATGAAACACTTTCCAACTTCAATGCCATTTTATTTAAAAAAAGTCAAAAATGCAATACATTCCTCGGTAATATTTTAAAACTTATCACAATACTACATTGATTTATTATATTTGAAAACTTAAACCTTCATTGAAAAAAATGAACTTCATTCAAATGACGGCATTGAAATATAAATTGCGTGGTTTAAATATCTCTAAAATGCAATACCTTCCACGGTAATATTTTTAAATCTATCATAATACTACGATAATTTATTATATTTGAAAACTTCATCGAAAACAACTGAAATTAATTCAAATGACGTCATAGAAAAAATAACACGCCTGGATCTCTCTATAAAAGCAGGATTTCATTCATAACTTTCTCCATTTCATTCATCACAATGCTATAATAATTTATTTTATTTAAAAATTAAGACCATGGAGCTACAATTCATAATCTTTATGCTTAAAACTTCATCGAAAAAAATCGTCCTTCTGTTTATAAAATCAATTAATATTTCATTCATATCAGCCATGCAGACTCCATGGACTGAATTATTTTGTGTTAAAGAAATACAGTAATTCTAATACAACTCATTCTACTTATTTTGCTGTTTACATTTTACATAGGTGAAAAATAGGCTTAGTTGTAGAAATAATCAAATTTGAATGAGAATTTAAACTGAAATATATTGTCATTGTGTTGTTTTAGTATGTAGATGCACAGAATTTAAGCAGAAATAAAGTAGTTTTAGGATGGATACAACACTCAATATGAATTAAAAAGAACTTTAAAAAATCACGAATTTGAAACAAGATGGATGCCATATATCATTTTGAAGTGGGTCATGTGATCGTTTCATATCATGGTCACGTGATCGTTTCATATAAGATGTGTAAGTATTATTTTAATTTTTATTTAAAAAACTACTGAATATATTTAGCTGAATTTTTTTTTATATATTTTATGGAACAATTTGACTATTACCTAAAATTTTCGAAGCAATTTGTGAATTTTAAATCCGCTTAAAAAATGTTAGAAAAATTAGGTCCCATAGGGCTCAATGTATTTCATTTTTTCAACCCGGGTTCAATCCAAAACTAATTGTGTGATATTATTCATTTATATTCCCATAGGTCCTACAGATCGTCTGAACAACATACTAAAATTTCATTTTGATTAAGTCATTTTTACGGCAGTTATCGTGCTAACGGACAGACAGACAGACAGACAGACAGACAGAATGAACAAAGTCATAAACACTTTTCAACTTTGTTGTAAAGTGTTAAAAAAAAGAGGGATTTCCCCCTATGTCTTGGCTCCCCCTGGTTAGTTTATCCCTAAACTCTTCAGTATTAGGTTTTTGTTTAGACAAAGGATTTAGAATATTGGACGAGAAAATAAATAATTACAACAAAGGCAAACATGTAGTCTCAAATAGCATACCTAAAATCGAGTCGTGGAGAAAATCTCTTGACGTTAAATTGATTTCTCAACAGGATTCACCGTAAGCGAAAGGATACAGTTGGAAATTCAAATTTTTTAGGGAATCTATCTCACACTATTTGTGAACATCTCTGGAAATTTGGTCACACTCAAATGAATTTTTTATATAGATATGCTGCCTGAATAAAAAGAAGAAAACTGTAAATTTGCTATTTTTCTGAAATTCAAAATTTTCTCGCTTTTAAAGATACAACCATACTACTTTAGAAAACATTCTAGACTATCATAGACCTTTCCAACATGCTATCTCAAATTCGTTTAACCACTGTAGTTTTTGAGATACAGGCATAATAGGCATGCAGCATGAAATCATTTCTGTAATATAGTGTCTTGCAGTGAAGTTGTCCTGTGTCTGTGCTGTAACACTTATAAACTAATTATTCTTTTAAACTGTATTTTCACGTTATTGCTTTAATGCTGCCGATAATATAAAATATAACTTTGATAAACTTAACTTCTATTTGATAAGATAACTTAGCTTATAGTCTAATAAGACTGACATCAAAGCTTTCCCGTGTAAGATGGATAACATTTAAGCTTTTGTCAACTGAAACATCAGTATCTGAATTGGGATATGATCTAATATTAATATAGTCATGTTCACTACTATTTTTAACAATAACAGATCTATTACGGGACATGTTGCTGTGGAAAAAAATATTAGAATATTAATTATGCAACGTGCTCAGAGGAAATATTGAAGAAACACATATGCATTTATACTACAGTAAAGTATAAGTTACCAAAAAAACTTGTTAACAAATTGTTTCCTTATAAATAAAAATCCTTAAAATATCTTTGTTTCTAATGGTTATAAATATATAACACTTATATATAATTGTTGACAAAATTCTGTTGTTACAGATATTCTAAGAATTCCGTCCGACCTGGCAGAAACGTATATGTTTGGACGGCCTGGTAGTGCCACCCAATTTAGACTGGAACCCAGTGGGGGAGGCATCCACAGGGACCTTATTTTCCTTCCCCTACCACCAACCTCTGGAAGGACTTACGGATCCGCATGTTTAACGTGATCGAACTCCGCGTGAACACGGCAGCAGTTGTGGTATTCGAACTGGAGCCGACCGAGTGCAATTCCAACGCGCTAACCACTCGGCTTTTTCGCCCCAGATACTCCAAGAATTGCAATTATTCAATAAATGTATAATATACATCATTCACTTGGAGTAAAACACCACTAAAAATGTTTCTATTAAGACGAGTACATCGGCAGGGTGTGATTAACGCAAGGGGCCGTGGTCCCCCAAACTTTAAGGAGCCCTTACATTTTGTTTGTAATAAAAATATAAGAAAAATTTTTTTAATTAGTATACAACTGGTAATATTAGTAATTTTAAATTATAAAACTATATATGGAACCGGTTTGAATCACTCATGATGGTATAGTAGTTACTTGCACAAACGTATTTAAAAAAACTGTCTATGATCACTTAACTAAGTTCTACCATATTCGAATATCGATAACAAGTTATTAGAATTCCATTTTGAGTCGCACAATAACTTTTCTACATAAATTTAAATTTGACATCATCTGCCTCTGATTTTAATTCTTAGAATTTGTTATATTATTTTTACTTTCCCTACAAGGTAATGTAGAGGAAAAGTTTTGAAACCGTACCGAAAATCGCAATTCGAGTTTTCGAAGGATCTATACGTTTCGAGCACTCTAGAACACGAAAAAACCAATTTCAGAGTGACGCCTGTGTGTGCAAAGTATGTATCTATTCCAACTGAAAAACTACTTGACTCAATTTCATTAAATTTGATAGATATGTTATCCTAGTGCTGCTTAAATCTTGATAAGGTTAGCATTTTTCACAGGATAAAAGAAATGACATGAATAAAAACTTGAAATTTTAGATATATATACTCGTATATATATATATATATCGCATCATTTTATAATATAATTTTGTCCATATTTTTATGAAAAGTATGTGTGCCCAAATCAGCTGAAATATTTAAAATACCTGACACATGAATACACATTTGAAATACATGAAAAATATATTTATAAATATTCGTAAAATTTCAATGAAAAATATCATAATTCGGGTATCCCAAAAATTTACTTTTACACTCGTTAAGACGGACAGTCAAGGCTCAACATTTATTGTACGTATTAGCGAAGGTTCATTATAGCAGGAGCCTATAAATATGCAGTAAAATAGTAATATACTTTTATGTAACATACTGGGTACATTTAAAAATACAACCTTAAATTCAAAAGACATAATTTGAATCAAAAAATTTTAATATGTATAATAAGGTAAATGTGAAAAAATATTAACATTTGAAGCATAAAATGTAAATATACGTATTACTAGTTTTAAAATGATATTTATTTGCTTCTTCTGGGTAAACGGTCTTCTTTTTATGTTATTCTCAATTTTAGTCAATTGCTCAAAAGTATATTCTGGAACATTTTCTACTGATTAAAAAATTAAATTATTTGTATCTATCTTAAGGAATGAGCGAACGTATTAAGAGATGTTTATAACATGCAAAGTCTATAGACTTTAACCGAGGAATCCGTATTTGTACGTAATAACCAGAAATCCATCTTAAACGTGTGCCGTCCTCACGAGAGTCCACTGTATTTTATCCTGCTTTTATTTTTGAGAGAGAGTATTTTGTTTTCGAGATTTACTTGTATGTTCCGGTATAATCCGTACTAAAAATCCCTATATCTGAGGCCAAAGGAGATGGCACTCCTCCACTGAGTGGTAATGTTTCATGTCATTCTGGGACAATGGAATGGTGGGGTGAGCGAATCGCCTCCGTGGCAAATAAGTAGGGACACCGTATTTCACTATAAGTTGACCTTATTTCACTTGACATACAAAAAGCATTTGATAAAGTGTGGCACTGTGGATTAGCATACAAATTGATCACTCAAAAGTCCCTGACGCACTTGTCAAACTTTTAATCTCATACCTAGATAACAGACACTTCCAAGTTAGAGTAAAAGATAACTTGTCTACACCCAAGCTCATTAAAAGTAGTATACCGCAAGGATCCATCCTGGGCCCGACACTCTTAGCTAAATGACATCCCCAGGACCCCAGACATGGAGCTGGCACTCTATACAGACGACAGTGCGATACTTGCAAAACACCCTTACGTCTCAGTAATGCACAGACAGCTACAACAACACTTAGACATATTCCAAACATGGCTGGAAAAATAACGAATAAAATTAAACCCCAATAAATGTCATTGGATTTATTTCTCTAGAAAACGTAAACCTCCGTCGCCTCTGTACATAAACAACCATGCCCTAAAAGCGGAAAAATCTACTAAATACCTAGGTGTAACGACAGATTCCCACCTAACCTGGAAACAGCACGTAACGAATTTAATCAAAAAAGCGTATATGGCCACAGGAGCCTTATACCCAATGATAGGAAACGGAAATCTAAGTTATCAAAATAAACTCCTAATTTATAAATCGGTCATCCGCCCGGGAATGCTGTATGCAGCACCCGTATAAGGATATGCCTGTAAAACTACTATAGACTTACTAGAGACAAAACAAAACAAAACCCTAAGAATTATAAGGAAAGCCCCTAGATACTTAAGAAAGTCGGTAATTAGGAAAGACTTCAAAATAAAAACTGTTAGAGTCTAAATTAAAAAGCTAGCGCTTAAATTCTATAAAAATCTGCCATCTGTTCCAAATGAACTACTATTCAATCTGCATGACTATGATCATCGCAAGGCCAAATCACGTAAGAGACCCCGCTCGGTACTTAATATTGAAAATCGGAATTAGGTCAGTCCCAACTTAAATAGTTGATATTAAATGAAAACTCGATGAATGTTTTCTAAATAATGTTCTTAAACCTTAAACTGCCAAATTGCTAGGAAATCCTTAGATCTGCATCAACTCCCCAAAATTACTCAAACTCTAAATGTGCAACAAACTGCCACACTAGGAGCTAAGTCAAATAATAAAAACAGTAAATCAAAAACCTCGAACCTCCAACTATGGGCAAATGGAATAATGTCACAATATGAAGATAAGAACCACACCTAGAGATTGGAGATTAAAGGCGCTTCGCGGCTGGTGCTCTTTTCTGGACGAAACCCTTTCGCATTTTAAGTTCTGCACAAATATCTTATATCCTTTCTTCTTCTCATAGTCCTGACACTGGAGTTCTATACTTGGATTTCAACGTTTCGCTAAGCCATATTCTTTTCCTTCGATATTTGTTTAAATTTGCAAATATTGCTTTTATTTCAGGCTTCTACTGAACTTTTAGTAATCGCCCCTATTTCCAAGTTTATTTATTCTTTATCACTTAGCAAATTAAAATTACTTTCTTCAATAACTTTTTTTCAACTCTTAAAATGGAATACAATTCAAATCTTTGAATTTTAGCCTTGGAATAAATTCTTCAGTTACTGTTTAAATATTTACAATGTCAACACCAATATATCTGTGGTCAGTCAGTGTGACAACATCCAAAACTTGCAAATTTACAAATTTTTCTGGTTCTTGTACTTTAATAAGAATTAAGTCTATCCAACTTCTTCCCCTGCCACACTCAAATGTTGGGGGACATAATTTAAACCATTGAAACGAAAACTCATCACAAAGTTCATAACTTTAACCCCACATACATCCATAGGATCTTGTCTCCAGAGATTTTGCAATAATATCTTCTAAAATTACAGTATACGAATTAACATATTTACAAACAATATAATTTAAAATATCAATATTTACATCAATCTCATCACTTTGATAACGATAAATAGAAACAATTATATATTCAACATTAGTTATATAAATTTTAATTGGTACAATATCTCTATTTACCAAAATATTTAATACAGCTATAGTTTCATTTATAAGGATAGCCCCTCTTACGCTATCCGTAAAATAGTTAGATTTAATACATTTAGAAATACCAGTTACACAGTATCTGTACATATGAGGTTCGTTTACACCAATCATATTTATATTATTTTGTACAATATGTTGTGATAACAATAAGTTCGCAGTAAATGTAATCTCTTGTTTCGAACTTTCGCATATTTTATCCACTGCGCTATGCTTCACATCAAAAATAGTATGCTTCACATCAAACTTTTTATGCTTCACATCAAGCTTTTATACTTCACATTAAGCAATTATTCTTCACATTAAACTGTTTCTGTGGCGCCGTAAAAACAAAGATAAGCAAAGCATATATTTAAATTAACTAGTCTTAAACATGGCGTAAGATCGTAAATCGGGAATCATTAAATATTAAACATTAAACACACTGCATTGTGTGACGCTCATAAAACCCACCAAGTTTATCTTCACTGCGAGTTCTGTAAAATAATATTTATTAAAATAATACTACTCAATTAATTACACCATTGTTAACTTTAAAAATAAAATCATTTATTAACAACATAGATTACTTATTAAATGAATTACAACAATTATTCATATTAATTGCAGCGGAGAGAGCAGATGTGAGACAATTTACTTACAATGACCAAAATGCATTAACGACCGGCAACAAGTATTGATATGTACACATACCTTCAAGTCTGTCTTGGACTTTGTCATCAGCTCGTACTCAATATCGCTCATTTTACTGGAATCAACTCGTAGTATAATTCTCCCACTCGTACTAGTCGATCATATCGTACTGCCGTTTACGTGTTGATATCGAACACTTCTGGAACCACTGTAATCAGGACATTGTCGTTTCTCATTTGCCTCTGTCTCACGTAGAAGTCGTCGTAATTTCTCGTCTATATTGCCTACATACTGTCATATAAATCTAACATATTCTTCTAGAAGTTGTGTAATATCACCTCTTGGTTGCCGTCTCTTTTTGCCTGAGGTCTGACATGCCTGTTTAGCTCTGATTGACCGACTTTAGGGCAATTCGTAAAGACATCTAGCATATTGGTTACATTTTTGACCACTCTTGTGGCCTCTCGAGGCTTCACCTTGGCCTCCACGGTTTATGCCTACTTTGATCTTTCGGATCAGGGTGCTATAAAACTGGCGTCCCCAAGTCTGATGCTATTGTGAAACATTAAGACACTCATAAATAGTCATCATAAAACTGTCTCCGCTAAATCGTAGCTCAAATATGGTGTGAAATCTATTCCTGGTCTCACAGTTTCATTAGTACATTCGGCACTTTCATGTTCAGTTGATTCACACTTATATTATGTTTTATATTAGTACAGTTCTTTGATATATGTCCATATCTATTACACTTATAGCATCTTGTTTTTTAAAGATACTTTTTTACATGTAGTATGGATCACTCCACATATAGTTTATCTCGTCTCATTACTTTTCGAAACGAGATCGGATTTAATTCCATAACATAATGTTTAAAGTTCTAATTCTTGTTTCTCATAGTAGAACTTTGCTTAATTACTCCTTTTATAAGTTCTTCATCTCTTCTCTAGTCTTAACTATCTCATACTGATTAAATATTTTACTTAAATTGTAGATAATTATTCTTGAATTTATTTTCTTCGGTTTTACTACCTCCATCTCATCCCGCAGTCCGATAGATATCTGTATTGTTTCCTCAATTTCACAATGTCATCAGCATTTTCACAGAAGATTTTAATGCCTCCAATTTGTTTAACATTTTTCTCACTAATTTAACCTTAACTTTTAAATTCTTTGGATTCACACTTTTAACACACTGTCTTCTATGTTGCTTCTTACTTTACCCGTTTATCTTTTGCGTACACTAAAAGAACATGGTACACTATCCTTTTGGGAGTTTTACTCCTCTCCCTTGGTTTCTGCACAACTTGTGCAAATGGAGGCTACGTCTATTCATCAACAGATTTTTCCAAATCTTCTTTTTGCTTTAAAGTTATCTTCGATTCTTCTGTTACTACCACCAATTGAATAAACAAATAAGTTACTTCATTTGTTACAAAAATTGAATCTCCCTTATTTAACTTCATTTTCTTAGACCACAAGACACCCATTATTTTCTTCAAACTGCCTTAGATTTCGGGGTCAACTTCCTTGTACATTCCATCAGCTCTGCCTCAGACAAGCTCTCAATATCTCATTCGTTTCCAGACATTACTCAACCTTCATTCAACCTTATGTTTTCTCCTATTTGCGGCCAACGACGTTTACCGTTTACGAAGAATTTTTACGAGGGACACCACGTGACGGTGTCGGTTGTCAACTTGAGAGAACGCTGTGGAAATAAGGTTTACTCAATTAAACAGTCACAATATTTTCATATTAGAATCCTGGTTATACTTTGGTATTTTGTCGAGGACTATTTCGCCAAATAACTCATAGAGGCCACGTTCTCCCTTTGTCCCCTAATCTTCATAGTAAAAAATATTTACCGATAAGTACAAAAGAAAACCTCCTGCTAAGTTACGAAATATCAAAATGGTTTGCGCCAAGTTTCGGCAGAACCGGAGCTGTACTTTCAGATCTAGGTACACTGCCGCACTCTTTCAAATCACACGTAGTCCATTTTCGTCGTAATCAGTTAAAAAAATTGACTGCAACTATAAAGGGCTACACGTGATTTGAAGGAGAGTTAGCAGTTAGCATCCTCCGGCGGCCTCAAAGAGCCGCCCAGGTTCTGTGATAACTTAACACCAGTCATTTTGAAATTTAGTAATTAATTTGGAAGTCGTTTTTTGTTTTTGTACTTGGCGGACAGTTTTTTCCAATGAAGTGGTGTTTTCGTAAGATACGTAAATACAGAATTTGATTTTACAAACAAACAATGTATGATCGTAAACACAAAAAATAAAACTACTATTTGTTAGAATGCCTTATTACTATCTTGAAGAAAGAAGGCATATGAAAATGAAGTGACTTCGACTGTTTCTGAGACGTTTTGAAAAAAAATCTGATCATCCTTTCTAAGTATCTGAATTCTTAGGTCGTCCACGGCAAACTGTTGGGGAAACAGTAAACTAGAAGCCTATTGAAAATAATCCTAATGATGCATGTGACCAGGTCACTGGTGATAGCTCAACAGAAAGTAAATAACTATCAGATAATCCAACAGCAAATAACTCAAATGAATATAACTACACTTCAGTTCCTGTGCCAGACAAGCATGCCAATGTAATGAGGGATATAAAAAAGGAGTTCAAATTTTAATATCAAAATGTACGTGGATTGAGAACGAAAACAAACGAGTTTTATGTCAATACCTTAACACATGACTTTGATATCATTTGCCTAACTGAAACATGGTTGAATAGTGATATTGGTAGTTGTGAAATCTTCGATAAGGACTATAATGTTTTTGTGATAGAGATCCGGGGTGATTACTACTAGGCTATATCGGGGTGGAGGTGTACTTATTGCCGCAAAAACGGCCTTTGATTCTATTGAGCTAGCTGATGTGTCATTTGAAAATGGGTGCTTATAGATTCGTGTCTGCGCTTCTCATACCTCCAAATTCTATATTTGTGTCATATACTTTGTACCTAATACTACTAATGATAAATATGAACGTTTCTTTAAAAGCGCTGAAAAAAAATTCTGTACTTCGCCGGATCATATATTTATATTGAGACTTTAATCTTTCATCTGCAAATTTCAAACATTCAAATACCGGTACCCTATCTGGCCAAACATAAGTTGAGTTTGCTATTTCTAACTTTATGCAGTTCCTAAATCTTGATCAATTAAACACTGTTTGTAATAAATATGGCAAAATTCTTGATCTTGTCTTAACTAACTATAAACAGATCATTATTTAACATTCTACCTTTAGTTTCGTTAAATTGGATCCATCCCTGCTTTGGAGGGAACTATATTGATTAAGAAGGTGAGTAGAAATCATCAAATTAATAATAATATGAAATATAACTTTATAGAAAGGCCAACTATTCTATGCTATATGACTACTTTTATAATACAGACTGGAGCTTTCTAAATACGTATACAAATGTTAATGATGCTATATCGAGTTTTTATGAATGTGTATATGGGATATTTGACTTATGTATACCAAAATATATTCCTACTAAGTGGAGATATAAATCGCGGTATTCTTTTCTAGCACTATCCATAATATTAAATTAAAAATAAATATCGTAAAAAATCTATTAGAGGTGGTGATATAAGTGATCTACAGGAATTTCATAGACTACGCAAATCTGTGAAAGATGGAATCAAAACTGATTTTACCAATCATGTTGCTATCATGTAACAAGAACTCAATAAGAACCCTAAGGCTTTCTGGAATTTTTATAAAGGTGATTCGCCTGGTAGTCATGGGAGCTCAACAATGAGTTATAATAATACTGATTATTCTACTGTTAATGATATTGCAAACTGCTTTGCTGATTTCTTTGAATCTGTTTATATCCAAAGTAGCCAACCTGTTGATTTTGAACTGCTAACCAAGTATTGTGAACTCAATAACATTGACTTAATTAAGGTTAAATATATTACTGAAAATGATGTTGCCAAAGACTTAAAGAAGTTAAAATCCAGCTAGTCTTTAAGCTGTGATAATGTTCCTCCTTTCATTATCAAAGGTTGTGCTGACTCTCTAACTTACCCTTTGCTTATTTTGTTTAATCTTTCGATTAAAACTATGGCTTTTCCCAATGTCTGGAAATATGGTCAAGTTATTCCTGTACATAAAAAGAACAAGCATGATATTTCGAACTACAGGCCTGTTACCATTCTTTCCCCTTTTTCAAAAGTTTTTGAATGTGTTATGCATGAAAGGATCTTTTCCCGAATTAAGCAATGGATTTCTCCGTACCAGCATGGGTTTATGCCAAAACGATCAACTGTAACTAATTTAGCTTGCCTTACCAGTGACATTGTTGGTGCTATTAAAACCAAGAGACAACTTGATGTTATTTATACTGACTTTAGTGAAGCTTTTGATCACATCGATCTGGAGTTATTAACCCGTAAACTGATTACTAGCGGTTTTAGTGTTGATTTGTCGACTTGGTTATACTCTTATATTTCAGATAGACTGGATTCTGTAAATTACTGTGGTGTAAAATCTAGACTATACAGTAATTCCTCTGGTGTTCCTCAGGGTTCTAATCTGGATCCACTCCTTTTTTTAATTTTTATTAATGAAATTCCCCGGATTTTTAAAACAGCTAAATGTCTTATGTTTGAAGACGATTTGAAGCTTTATATGAAAATCTACTCATTAACTGATTGTGAACTGATGCAGAGAGATCTAGATGAACTGTATAACTGGTCTGTTCTAAATAAACTTCATTTAAATATTTTTAAATGCTATGCTATGAGCATTGCTAGCTAGGATCCATAATATTCTTAATTACAATTATATTTTAAATAATTCATTTCTATCTCGATGTACTCATTTTATTGATTTAGATGTCACTTTCGATGATACTTTTAACTTTCAGAGATATATCGATAATATTATTAAAAGAGCCTACCAAAGACTTGGTTCCACCTTAAAACGATCTCGTGTTTTTGCCAGTTCTGATACGATTATTTGTATTTATAATACCCTTGTTAAACCAATCTTGGAATATTGTGCAATGATTTGGGACCCTGTTTACAATCTGCATTCTCAAAGGATAGAAATCGTGCAAAATAAACTTTTACGTACTATTGATTACAGATTGACTGGCTATTATCCTTATGATATGCATACAAGTGAACTCAGACAGAAATATAGTTTAATGTCTCTTAAAAAAAGAAGAAGCTGGTCCTGCCCCTTGTTTTATTACAAGGTTTTAAATAATACTATTAATTGCCCTACTTTACTTTCTTGCCTGGAATTCCACATACCTGTCAATAATACCAGGAAAAAAACTCTTTTTCACAATAGTACTGTTAAACACAACTACTTTAAATGCTATTCTATCTATAAATTTGTTGATCTATGTAATACCTATTGTGCTGATATTGATATATTTAACTTGACTCCTGCCTGTTTTGAAAAAGCCTATTTCAATGCGCTTGACATGTTTACTACTTAGTATTCTTGTATCCTATGTTCTGTACTTTTTAATTTCTTATGTGTGGCTACTGTAACTGGATTTCATCTGTAGTTGCCACGCAAATTGAATAAAATAAAATAAAATTAAATAAAATAAAAGACGTATTACGTTTTCAGCAACTACTAGTCACTAACACGTAGTAAGTTATTTCGACGTGTTGCTATTTACTTGCTCGCACTGAAAATGAAAACTCATTAGGTACATATAATGTTGTGATCAATTTATTTATTTATTTAAGCTAGTGAAATGTGAGTTGAATATAAACGGTAGCACAAAAGCATTTGTTATCTACAAAAATTGTTAATATAAAAAACACACGGATAAACAAAACTTAATATATACAAAACCAAACATAGAGAAAAGCTTCAGAATAAGAAAATTGCGAATACAAAAATAATTGCACACCAAAATGTAATTTGTTTCAACAGGGTATTTTATTTTTTTTACTTTTATTTTTTAAATCATCGCACTAGATTTTAAGAACACGCTGGGATTTCTGAAATGGCGTTAAACACTAAAACTGGATCGCATCAGAGTGGATACCGTAGTTGGGAAATATTTTAGGGAAATGTGCAGGTCTATGCAAGTCAGTCCCTTTAACTTGAAAATATAAACCCTGAATGTCGATCGAGAAAATTCTAAAAACTGTCTCGGGACAAATAGATTTAATGAGTTAAATATATGTAATTCAAATTTGAATGAGTTCTTGATTTAAGCAAATATTTTCGACAAATCTGTAAATCAGGAACTTTCTTTTGGAATCTTTTAAATCACATCTTTCAATTTCAATTTCTTTTACATTCATGAAAATTGACCGACTCTAAGAACTCGTGGTAGACAGACGCGTTGTCAGAACTTTAATAAATTGATTCTTCATTAAAAATAGAGTTAGAAGTGTTAAAGCTAGGATGCATGTTTCTTGTCATCTACATAAATACAATTTAAAATCCATTTGTTTGTCTTATCATCGCAGAAAAATAGCCGTATCGAATTTCATGAAATTTTGGTGTGATCTCACTTAAAAATTTCATCTCCGTCTTTCTTTTTTCTGTCCGTGTTCTTATTCTTCTAATCGTTTCCTCATTTTGATCGTGACACAGTTGTTATATGAGCCTTAAAACAAACGAGATTTAAATTATTTGAGTCTCCAAACTAACGTGACCTAATCATTTTTAGGGTCCCTCTACATTAAAGGCAATCCAAAATCCGATAACATGGCCGTTTTTTATGTCTCATTTCTAAAATTATTGACATTTTATAAGCAGGGGCAGTTAGCGGAAGAAAAGGCAAATATTCAGCACAGTGGTCATGGACTTAAGTGCCTGCTGCTTTCAACATGCTAACTATATGCTGCCTACTCGAAAGCTATAAATGCAAATTTTGCTTTAACTTTCTGCCGGTAATAGGAAGACCAGAAATAGTCTACAATGCAAATACTGCGTAATTGTTATTATTTGTTTGAAAGACCTGTAAGTTGTGCTTCTGTCTGATTGTTTATTATCTCAGCATAGAAGAAATCACTTCTTTATTTTTTGTGAGAATTATAATAAAAATTCTAAATATACAGGGTGTTTCAAAATGATTGACCCGATTTCAAATGGCGTTAATTTTGAAACTTACAAACCTACATTGAAAAGTTATACATGAAATTAAAATGTCCAAGTTTTATCTACATGTGTTCGATGTGACCTAATTTAGTTACACGAACAACGTGAAGGGGGGCGATAATCACATTCTCGCCAAGCTTGATCCAGCATATCCTGTGTTACTGTCGCCACAGCTGCAGTAATGCGGTTTTTTAGATCATGCAGGTTTATGGGTGAAGGTTGTACGAACGCAGTATCCTTTATGTGTCCCCAAAAGAAAAAATCACTCGGCGTCAAATATGGGGATCTGAGAGGTCAGTTTGTTAATGTCAAATCTGTAGGTCCACTACGACCAATCCAACGATGAGGAAGAACTTTGTTAAGGTGACGACGAACTTTCAAATTCCAGTGAGGCGGCGCACGATCTTGTTGTAAAGCGTATTCAGTGGGATCTTCGTTCAATACGGGAATATACACATCTGTAGCATATCCAGGTAGGTGTCTCCAGTTACTGTGCTCTCGGAAAAAGGAAAAGCCCATAAATCTTTGTTCGAGGCATGGAACAGAAAACGTTGACTTTGGGTGAATCGCGCATATGTTCAATATTCTATGCTGGTTTTCGGTGCCCCATATTCTAAAATTGGGATGGTTTATTTTGCCACTTACATGAAAAGTCGCTTCGCCACTGAAGACCAATCGAGCAAAAATGCCCTCATCCTCCTTAATCACTTGAATGAAATGGCAAAAGTTTGGTCTTTATAGCTTATCGTCTGGCATTATAGCTTGCAGGAATTGGAACTCGTATGGTTTCATAAACATTTTTTGTCTCAAAGTAAGCCAAACAGTCGACACAGGGCTCGCCTTATTGACTTCGTTGGGCTACATAAGAAGAATTATCTGATCCTTTCCACATTTTCTTCAGATAAACTCAGATATCCAGTGACGTTGCTTTTGCACACACTTGCTGTTTGTTCAAATTGCTGATACCATCTACGAATGCTCTTAACACATGGCGGTTTAATTATGTAACGTCTACGGAACTGACGTTGAACGGTAATTACTAATTTATATTTCGAAAACTGCAGCAATCAAAAAACTTTCTGATTCACAGTCGAAATTTTCGAAAACTACTGTTTACTGTCTATTGCGAAGCCACAAATGTAACAGAACGTGACATTATAAAACTCGGAAATTTCTTCTTTCACTTTATATATATTAATTAACTACACGATAAATTGTTACAAAATTACAGACATTTGGATTCGGGTCAACCATTTTGAAAAAACCCTGTATTAAATGTTAACCGCAAGTTACGAATTAAGTTCCTTTACATTACACATTCCCTATGAAGCTATATAGCTAATAACTAATATTTTCAAATGAACTTTCTATAAATTTGTTTCTATTATTTGATATTATACTGCTCTATATCTTGTAGTTTTCGTGCGACAGCGTTTAAAATGAAAATTGTGAGTAAATTACCAGTTTTATGAGTAACATTTTGAGTTTTGAAGTGCATTATCACAGTGTACTTATTTCTTCATATTGTAGTTTCTTGTAATTAGTTTAGCATATAATATACAAAAAATGTTATATAAATATGAAACTCAAATGAAGAAAATTGAATTATAAACTTTGAAAAATATATAATACGAGATCTTTCTTCATAAATCTAATAAAACAAATTTGGAAAATATATTTAAAAATAATGTGGCTTAAATTTCGCGTACATTTTATTGCTTTGAAGTGAATCCATATATTATTTTAAATTCTTCACAGAAACGAAGTCCCTGTTCAGCATCCTGATTCCAGTGTAAATATATATTTATATAATTCAAACAAAATTCTAAACCTTAAATTGGATTTAGAATGAAAATATATTTACTAGTGCGTATTGAAACTAGATTAGCTTTCTAATTCAAAGAAAGGGATAGCGTAATGTAATTTAAACGGAAAAGTTACTTTAAATCTAGAAATAATTTTATCTACCGTAAAATATATAACATTTTCATTTATATGAAAAATAATTTACTTTGTTTTATATTCGTTGAAACAGGGAATTTAAAAAAGCACGATAAAATTATCTTTACTAAGTTATTTAAAACACTCTTTCCGAGAGAATAATATAAAACTTCATTATTTTTGGAGTTTGCGATCTGTCAAAACTACAGCATTATGTTTTTTTATGTAAAGTAAACTTAATCTAATAATTTCCAAGATCCTCCAGAGGAATTAATTTAAAATTGTTGA
Organism: Amaurobius ferox; assembly: GCA_951213105.1. NCBI lineage: Eukaryota > Metazoa > Arthropoda > Arachnida > Araneae > Amaurobiidae > Amaurobius > Amaurobius ferox. The sequence continues at coordinate 107,839,087 of OX578135.1, forward strand.
TTAGAAATAAAATTTAACTCAACAATATCGAAGATACTGCAGCGAAAAATTTACTATTTGTGAGAGCAGGAGGCACCTAATGCAGTTTTGATGTTTACGACGAAATAAAGCACAGTCTTTTAGTCACTGTTTTATGACAGTCCTGGCCCGTGAAGTTATTACCCCAATAAATTCACGTCAGACAAATTGCAGGTGTGGTTGAGGCAAAATATTCTAGGGCTAAAACTTAACCAAACTTCATTGGAAACTGACAGAGCCAATAATGCAAAGGTACGGCATTGCACTGAGGAGCATCCAATGAGAGCAAGGAGGGCGTATCTGAACACCAGGTCAAAAATTGATGCGACTGCAAGGAGGAAAGTTAACGAATGTAATTCAACGATTATTCCAGACTTAAGAGAGAGAGTCATGATTTCAAGCAGTGTTTTTCAGAGAGGGAGTCGTTATTCAGTTCAGTATTGAGGATGTTATAGAAAAATATGAAGTCTGAATCCAAATTTCAGAAAAAGAAACGGAAAATGTGACAGCCACGCTGAGCAACAGACCTGAAATACAGAGGTAGTATGTGTCAGTCTTCATGTATGTTAGGTCGATTTTTGAACTTTGGAATAAGATCGAAAAGACCTGATCTCACAAGGTACTTTTCTCATCCTTAAGCTTTTGTTAATAAATTCATGTAATTTTAATTATAATAATATAGAGGTGTGAATAAAAACTGATTTTTTTAAAGGTTAAAATGTGGATTTTAATACGTAGTGTTTCGATTTAATGATTATGTTAAGGTACTCGTGAAGAGAAGTAATGGTGGGTTTTGCGTTATGCTAGCAATGTACAAATGTTACGATTTAAGACCACTTTATTTAAGATTATTAATTCAATACACATGTTTATTTAAAAAGTGTACCTAAATTTCTATGTTTTTTTCACCAGACAATTGTTATTCAAGGAATATTTAACCTGATTGCTTCACTTTCATAGATCGCACAGAGATATATTTGCAATTATTTATTTAAATAAAAATCTATCCTAGAAAATTAGAGGATTCTACAAGGATACAATCGTTTATTCAAAAGAAAACTTAACCTAATGACGTCAAGTACTTTAAAGGAAAATCTTACAATTGTTTATTCAGAAGGAAAGTCAACTTACCAGATTTAATGTTAATCAACTGTAAAGTAAATATTTAAAGATATCAAACCATTTCGGATGCAAAAGAAGCCTCCTTCAGAATAAAGGAGACAGAAGAGTCACTATGGCAAAGGCAGTAACATGTTTCTTCTATTTCTCATATGCCCACTAAAATTCGCTACCTTTTAAATTAATAACATTGAATAAATAATTATTATAAAAAAAACTATAAATATATACGCTTCACCATATAGCCAAAGTTGTAAAATATAAAGCTCGTCAAATAGCAGGGTTTACAAAGTTAAATAAACCTTTACCTTTCGGAAAGCACGTCTCATCCGCACGTCCGCACTAACGTTAATTAATCTAATGTTCTCTAAGACACGGGGGCACCACGAATGCTCCTGTGGCGGTTAACGCCATTTATGCCACCTGCACCAAAACGAACTGGAAGCGGCTTTTCTCTGTGTATCTGATAACTGAGGAAACCGCATACCATTTCCTGTTTAGGGACGCCTGACTTCCAAAGATTCCCGATGGGGATTTACACATAACATTAACGCCGGTGACAGTATGCTGGCATGTGAAAGCCATAATTATCGTCACCGGCATGTGTGAAAAACAGTACGATGGTGCACACCGAAAACACGTGGCATGCATGGGGGGGCACCCCCCCAATGATGAGCCCCAGACCAACGATGACCAATAAGATGGTCGGTCACTCCTTCTGGGGCGTTTACAAAATTCAGTTCAGAAAAGAACTTTCATCTTTTCGGACAGAGACTCGCTCCTGAAATCTCGACTTGATCGGTCGACTCTCCGTCGACTTGCTCGGAACTACGCAGTCGAAACCTCCTTTCGACTGCTTAACGTTCCAATAATCAGGATTTATCCGCCTGCTGCAGAATCTCTCTGGAAAGTATTAGTATGCTGTATATATATATTTGTAAAATTTAATGTAAATAAATGTTATTTCATGCAAGTTAACGTTTTGCCTAGATAACAAAAAAATCTGATGTGGGCAGCACATGACTTTCCCTGCCGACTTATGTTTCAGTTCCCTTTATTTTAATTGCATTTAATTCACTTTTCATTCAATTTTCGTTCTCATTTGATAACTGGACTTATTTTCAAAGGTGGCGTAGAGAAAATATGAAGAAACTAAAATATCTCGAGAACGGCTAGTTCTAATGTAATGGGAATGATCTTATTCTTTTCTTCGTTAAAAATTACGTATTAAACAAGCATTTCATGGATATATTTGAGCATACGTAGTTTTTTATTTTAGATTTTGGCAATTGTTGCGGGCCATTTTGCAAAAAAAGGCAGGTTATTTTTTTCTGAATCGTACCAAAATATAATCAGCACCAGGGTGACCTATACGTGACTCATCTACCGAATTTTGTGAAATTCGGTCCATTAGTTTTTCAGCTACAGTGGATACAAGCTTTTGCGGGCCATTTCACAAAAAAGGCGGGTTTTTTTTCCGAATCGTACCCAAAACAAATCAGCACCAACCCCGTCCACAAGTGACTTACTTACAAAATTTTGTGAAATTCGGTCCATTAGTTTTTTAGTTAAAGTGGATACAAAATCAGCACAGACGTCACGCTAAAAATGGTTTTTTCGTATTCTAGAGGTCTTGAAACGTGTAGATCCGTCGAAAACTCGAGTTGCGATTTTCGGCATGATTCCAATACTTTCCCTATACATTACCATGTATTGCAGGGAAAGTAACAACAACAACAAATGTCGGGGTATTGTGCGGGGCACTAATACCGCATGTCAGATTTATCCCACACAAACACAACTACACAGCAAACCCCGCACACCTAATCAGTATTACTAGATATTTGTGTGACTCAAAATGAAGCGAGTGATATTTCAATTCGCTTATAAGTATTCGTCGTGGAATTAAAAAAAATTATATATATGCAATTCAGAATTTCCCCTTGCAGTACGCTGGAAATCGTAGATTTATTCTAAAAATAGTGCAATAATTACTAGCTCATCGACGGACAATGCACATCAGTAAAGGCAGCATGCTCAATTCTTATCCGATCACGTTCAACAACGAACTGTACTTGTAAAACTTTTATTTAAAACATATAACCAAATATTAAAGAAATAATTGATTAATTTTTAGAGGGGTTATCAGTGGAACGCGGTGCAGCAAGTTGGATTATTATCCGATTGCGTGCAACATAGAATTCTGTTTGTAAAATATTAATTTATACCATACACCCAAATTTATAAAATATCGTTGAAGTTTTAGAGAAGTTATGATCGCACAAAGCGCATACCAATAAAAGCAGTACAGAACTCTTAGTAATTATTCAACCACGTTCATTTACAACCTCGGCCTGAAAGATAGTAATTTGTACCAATTATATAAATATATATAAATACCATATATATAAATTTCATAAAATGTGTTCAACATAGAAGTTATCGCTAAAAATACATATCAGCAAAGGGCGTTTGGGCACAGAGAGTGCAGATTTGGTCCAATCACATGCAACAACGAACTGGTCTTTATGATATTTGTCTTCCCCACATAATGAAATTATAAAAAATTGGTTGTTTTACAGAAATTATCGACGAACTTTATGTAAAGGGGCCGTAGCGCAATCAATTTTTATCAGATCATGATCAGGAAAGAACTATCCCTGTAAAACATTAATTTACGCCATATATACAAATGAAAAAGAAAATCGATCTTATAATAGTTATCGTAGAACAAAATTAGCAGTCAGACAGCCTACAGCAAATTGAGTCTAGTAGTTATAGCAAAATTGGTTACTTCGCTCCCTTGCTTCAAGTCCAAATTATGAAATGTTCACCTCGTTCTTGGATTGAAATTATTTACACCGAATAACCTGACAATTCTCATAAGTGCTTTTGAGATAAAAGTATCTATTTTTCGCTAATTTGCATATTCTAATTAGGGATATGAAAGCAGATTAGTTCTAGTTTTTAAATACGTGGAGAGGTTTAATGATAATGAATGACCTCAATTGCTTCTAGACAGTGTGTCGCAGCGCTGCGACAGCCAATACGAGTGACTGGAATGTAACACGTCATTGAAAATACACTTTTTACACTCTAGATTTCTTGCCGGAGGATTCTTGCCGTCAAGATTTTTTGCCGGATAACTTCAGTTCTGTCAGTGACAAATATAGGGAATAGTTTCATCAAGACACCAGTACCAAAAACGGGGCACAAAAAACGATGTCAAAGGAAATGGAAAGCGACAACGTCAACAGGCGATATTTAGACACTTAATTTCTAACAAGAGATAGATTTCCCATACGCACATTATAATAGGGTATATGTATATAAAGGTGCAAAACTTGTCTTATAGACATTTCAAAAACTAGAGCTAACGTGGTGTTTTATCTGCCATTTTTATTTTCACAAATACAAACAATATAAACGTAACATGGTTTAACTGAGAGACACAAAAAGACAAAATTTGTTGTCCAGTGTTATTATACACATCCCTCACAAAAGACAATTACTATATAACCTATTAACAGAACGCAATTACTATAAAAACTCCTCGATTCGATCGTAATTTCTACGATTCGATCTATGATTCGATCGTAATCTCGATTCGATGGTAATCTCGATTCGAACGTAATTTCTACATGGCTAATAATATGTTACTATACTACCCTAAATGAAAGCAAGGTTCAATCATAATTACAACACGTTTCCTTCTTAAAGTAGTTATTATACGGAAACTAAAAAAAAGTCTGATGTGGGCAACACATGACTTTCCTTATATAATGCATTGAATTTTCTACTTTTCCAGTAAAAAAATAGGTTTTTCATATAGTAGATACTTATATTCTTTCCAAGATATTGAATTTTCGACAATTAGTCGTCATTTTCATTGATTTAGCGTCATCTTAATCCATTTGGCGATATTTTCATTAATTTGACAACATTTCAAAAAGTCGCCAAGTTGGCGACATTCCGCCAAATTCGTCGCCAAAACCTCGTCAAGCTTTACTGACGGAGAAATAAGTTATTCTTATAGCAGATAAATGATTATTGGCGTTCAAATACTAAAGTATTACTCGAAGTATCTTTTCTCATGAATGGAACGAGCTAGATCCACGAGAATGATGTCACTAAATTTATCGCATGGTATTACATATGAGAAGTGAACATGTTTCTGAATAGGAAATATATTTTTTTATTTTATATGATTTTTTGATAATTTTTTTGAAAAATGTTCATTATCTCGAGAACGGTTCATGTTAGCGCTCTAAAATTTATGTTAATAGTTTTCTAATGAAAAATTACATAAGGAATGTCTATTTGCGTAACTTTATTACCGGTTTTAATTTTTCGACTATTTTTTCAAAATTTCACTCGAAAATTTAGGAGGGTTCTGAACATCCGATTACGTTTAAAAACAATAGGCTTCCAGCGTTTATGGATTGTGATTTTTGTACCAAATTTCGTTCGAATCGGTCCATTCGTTCGTCAGTTATCGTCTCCACAGACTCACTGACACACACGCACACACACACACACTTTCACACACACACATCACTTCAAAAATGTTTGATTAGTGATCAGGGATGCTTGAAACGTGCTCTCCCGTCAAAAACTCGAATTCGAATTTTCGATCCCGTCACAATACTTTCCTTATACATTATGTCTATAAGGAAAGTAATTATGTTCTGACAGAATTACTACATACTCTCAATGTAATTACTAACCGATTCCCTAACTTGTGGCGGTAGAACAGTGACCAGACAGATAGATGGTTTGTCTTTTAGGGATCATATTTCAATAATAAATTTTTGACTCTTTCGCAAAAGTTTCCTATATCTACCTTAGGCATATTGTTAAATGTAGAATATTGACACGCTGTAACAAGTTTGTGAATTTATATTTGGATCGAACAGCTACACAAAATCTCTAGAGATGTTAGAGTTAGAATTTTCGCTACGAAACTTTTGTAGTTTCATGATTAGGGCAGCGTGAAAACAATATTTAAAGACATTTTCTTTAACTATTTCTACGAAGAAACTTGGAATGAAACTAAACTAAAACTTTTGGAGAATTTCAAAACTATTGATTTTGGAGTTTCTGAAGCGTTTTATTGTTTATTGGGCTATCTGTTCCACTACATTCAGCAACCCGAGACAGCTAAAATCTTTGAAAATAGTTCATGGGTGCAGAGAAATGTCATACAAAGGGATTGTATACTTTAAAAAAAAAATTACAAGAACTGGAAATTTCCGGGTATCTATCGTTAAATAAATGTTACAGATTAAATCAAAGCGTAAATTGTGAAATATAAAAAAATTCCTTGATATTTTTTAATAAGGAGGAAAAATTGATAAAACTCAATAAATGCTTCTATTCGGGTAGTCAGATTTTTTATTTTTACAAGACAGACGACTGCAACGTTTTTCATAGCTTACAACTCTGCAATTGATATTTTCTTTTAATTTTTGGCTGCAAAGACGGTCGATTTCTTAAACTTCTCACCAGAGAAGATGCATTTACTACCATTTGATAATCATTATAATTTCATTGTACACACACAGAATTTTTATGGGTCTAGGACTTCCATTTAAATTGTCAAAACTCCTGATCCCAATTTTCAATCCGTCGGGTATGTAATGTTCTCCTGGAGAATATGTCAGAAAAATGCTAACTCCAGAATGCATTTAAATTGTCAAAACTTTTGATCCAATTTTTCAATCCGTCCGGTATGTAATGTTCTCCAGGAGAATGTGTCAGAAAAATGCCAACAACTCCAGACTTCATTTAAATTGTCAAAACTCCTGACACTATTTTTCATTCCGTCTGGTATGTACTGTTCTCCCGGAGAATATGTCAGAAAAATGCCAACAACTCCAGACTTCATTTAAATTGTCAAAACTCCTGATACTAATTTTCAATCCGTCCGGTATGGAATGGTCTCCAGGAGAATGCGTCAGAAAAATGTCAACAACTCCAGACTTCATTTAAATTGTCAAAACTTCTGATCCAATTTTTCAATCCGTCCGGTATGTAATGGTCTCCAGGAGAATGTGTCAGAAAAATGCCAACAACTCCAGACTTAATTTAAATTGTCAAAACTCGTGATACTAATTTTCAATCCGTCCGGTATGTGATGTTCTCCAGGAGAATGCGTCAGAAAAATGCCAACAACTCCAGACTTCATTTAAATTGTCAAAACTCCTGATACTAATTTCCAATCCGTCTGGTATGTTCTGTTCTCCCGGAGAATGTCAGAAAAATTCCAACAACTCCAGACTTCATTTAAAATTTTCAAAACTCCTGATACCAATTTTCAATCCGTCCGGTATGTAATGTTCTCCAGAAGAATGCGTCAGAAAAATGCCAACAACTCCAGACTTCATTTAAATTATCAAAACTCCTGATACTAATTTTCAATCTGTCTGGTATGTAATGTTCTTCCGGAGAATATGTCAGAAAAATACCAAGCCATCCAGACTTCCGTGCGGAGGGTCGTTACAGGTAAAGATGGTTATCCATACACCGTCTGTAACCTGTTCAATTTTGATATTAAAAATATCAACGCAGAAGAGTATTGGATATTGCTTCTTCTCAAGGAGCGAGAGATCTAGGAATTTTCATGAAAGGGTCGCCATGTATGTGGCGTCGCAAATAACTCTGTGGATGGGTGCCTTCCAGGAAACCAAAAAGTTGATTAACTTAACCGAAACATATATACGATTGATTGACTTCGGGATGATTCTTCTGAAAGCAAAGTCTGAGAACGGCAATCATCTAAAGCCACGGAAAATTCATCACGGGTTCTATTGAACCAGTCTCTATTAAACTATATGTATTATAATTGCCCATGTCGGGGTTTACCTCCGTAATACCTGTTAATCTGAGTAAAGGTTATTTTTATTCCTTTTTTAAAGATATTTCATAAGTTATTTAGATTTGGATCAATGTCTTAATTGCCTGATGCATCTTTTAATTCTCGATGATTATTGTACACGTACAGGAAAGCCGGCAAGTATGTAAGAAATGGTACCTAAGATATACCAAAACAGGAGGAAGGTATATGTATTTATAATGTATCTAGTAAGTCATGCTCAAATGAAACATGCTTCGTGATATATGTATACTTTTTGCGGTGGTGTTAAATTGTTAAACCCTTTATTAATCCCCTTAGAGAAGAAATAACTTTTTCTAATATTGATAATTACTATAAACTCGCTGTATCTTTTACCTTGCTTAACCCATATTTTCTAATCGTCCTAAGAATAGGACAGCACACATAATTGGCCTTTATATAAATTCTTTTGTATACTTTAATTCAATTTAAATGCAAGACATTCTTTAAGAATCATTAACTATATATTTGCCTTTGTCGCAAGCTTAAATTAATGTTGGATATATTTTTATTAATTTTTTAAAATGGCAATTTTTCTTTTACATTTTCAACACACAAGTTTTTTAAAGTTTTGAGCTTCAAGAAAAAATATACATATACATTTATTAAGGTAATATTCCATACTTTAACACCATTAAAAAGGATTGTCAAAAGAATCATCTAGAGGATCAATTTTATTTGCGTTTGCGACTGTCCTAAAAAGAGGACGATGGTACAATTCCCAACTACCTAACCCCCATTAGTTAGTAATGGAGATATTCATTTCTTTCTCTGTTATATTCCAAACATTGCTACTCTACATCTAACGCAGATGCCTAACACCCGGTCTGGCAGGTGCATACCACATGCCAGACAGGTGGTTGGGAGGAGGAGTAAATTGTTCTCAAACGGCAGCTCATGAAGTCAGCTTGAATTTTAAAATTCATTGAAACAGAGATAGTTTCACTCGTTTTCGTATGCTTGGATTGCATTTTCTTTTGAAAATTATTTTGATGCTAGTGTTTTAAAATGTTACGGACATTTCTAACTACCGATGAAGCCTTGGATATTTGTGGATGTGCAGTCATGTAAACGACATAGAGCAGGAGATAGTGATTTTACCTCCAGGTCCCGATGCACGGAGCGACACCGAGAAGATTGATGATTAATCTACAAGGAAGATAGAAGAAACAATGTGTGATGAAGTACGTCCTAAAGAGGTTGCGGGCACGATTGAAATTTTAGTTTCAAATAGCAAAGAAGAACATGATGCAAATTCCAAATGGGAAAAATGTGAACCCAAGTTCGAACGTGTTCCGCAGGTATTTCCTCATGAGACAGTTCAAACCGTTAAATATTTTGTTGCTGGTAAATCTCCTATTGAACTATTATAATTGATTTGTTTGAAGACGATTGAGCTGACGGTTGAAGAATCAGTTAAATATCCCAGATAAAATAATAATCATGTTTTTAAAATAAGCACAGATGAAATGAAGTAGTTTTTAGTAATTTTCTTCCACAGTGGTTATCATATCTTACATCAAGAGAAGATGTACTGAGAAAATGCACCCGACACTGGAACTTTAATTGTAAGTAAAGCGATGTCAAGGAACAAATATTACGAAATAAAGAAGTATCTTCATTTTAACGATAACTTACAACTTCACTTGAGTGATCGGTATTTCAAAGTGAGGCCACTTTATGATCTGCTAAACAAAGCTCTTCAACATTGTGGAGTATTTTCTCAATTTTTAAGCACGAAAGAATGGTCAGATACTTTGGAAAGCATGTAGGGCAAGAGGGAAACCAGTAAAATTTGGATATAAATTATGGATGGTAACTTCCTACAATGGAATACCGTACCATATTTTACCTTACCAAACTGCAAACAGAGGAAAACAGAACCTACAGTTATCGACAGCATGCCATCAAAAGAAGCAACATCTAAAAGCCAAGCCATGAAAACTCCAAAGGGGCAAAAGAGTAAAAATCCAAACGAACCAAAGAAGAAACCATGTAAGAACATCGTGAATGAGCCATTACCTCATACAACAGTCCAGAATTTGTTGTCAATAATTACGAAATCTGAGATGCATAAAATTTATATGGATAATTTATTTACTTCATATGAACTATTATCCATTCTTTGAAATAAAAACTTGTTTGCTACAGATACTGTTAGAGAAAATAGAATGTCTAAATGCCCTCTTACGCCCTCTATAAAGATGTTGGAAATGGAACGCGGCTCTTTGGACAGCAATTTCGATACAAAGAACAAAGTTGCAGCAGTTCGGTGGAATGGCAATCTATTTGTTTCAGTAATGACCAATTTCGAAGAAACAAAAAGTGTATCGACTGTAGAAGTAAGAGTAAAGGGTGGCAGAAAATAGGTAAAGATACTAATGTGTAGTATTGCATCCTACAATAGACACAAAAGCAGATCAAATACAAACCTGTTTGATAATCATACAACAGTTTATTTTGCTTCAATTCAAGGTAAAAATGGCACTGGCTTTCATTTGTTAATGCGTTTGAAACAGCATTTGTTGCTTCATCGAAGCTAAATCAGCTATTTAGAGATCAAACCCTGAGCCTGCTGGATTTTCGAAGACACATAACAGTTGTCTATTTGGCACTTTTTAATCCAAGGAAACCATCTTGCAGAAAACTGAGTGTTCAACAGGATAATGAAGACTTTATAGAGCTTAAAAATGAACATGTTATTGTAAAAAACCCAGAAAACTGACAAAAAAATGCCAGATAAAAACCTGTGCAGTAAAATCAACAACTATGTGTAAAAATGTAACGTTGGACTATGCTTGAGATGCTTTCTCCCATTCCACCTAAGTGAGAACACATGGCAGTGGATTGTACCATTGTCCTATTTTTAGGACAGCCTATACCGATCAAACTAATAAAATTTTGGTAAGTTTTGGGATTTTATGTGTATACATAGGCTTAGATAAACACACACTTAATATTTTATAAAAAAAATATTAATTTTTTCAATGCTTGGTACAATTTGGGATAACTGACCTAGATCTCACATATTTTATTGTTTAGGTGTATTCTTTAAAATATAGACTACCCTTTATTTCTTTATTCCTGTGAGGCTAGAAATTGAAAATGTAACTATTTACCAGAGAAACAATTTTAAACACAAAGCGGTTCACATGCTTGTGAGACCAGAATATACGTAGACAGGACACACACCTTTTTGGTGTTTCTTTTTTTGTTTAATTGTGTCGTCAGGGGGAAATATGTGAGACCAGAATATACGTAGACAGGTTTATATGATTATTTATGGCACCTATCAGCCTAGATAAAAGGCCCAGTCTGGTTCATGCCAGTTTTACAGTGGCCCTGACCCGAGAAGTCAGTAAGCCATAAAAAGGAGCCAAGAAGATGACCCCACGAGATAGGTTCAAAAGTCAACCAATAGGGAAGCTGTTGTTCGAATCGCCTTGAGGTCAATCAATGATACCCGAGAAAGCGTATCAGACCTGAGACAAAAAGAGGTGGCAACTAACAGATTCTACAGATTCAGATATAATAATTAAGATGAGAAAATACTGTTGGAGATAGCCGTTAGAGTCGAATAGACATGCAAAAAGATCTACCGATATATTACATACAGAGAGATCAGTAATAGATGAGAATATAGTTGTAGAGTGCAATTATAGTCGGGATGCAGGTATGCATAAATGTCGGCACAGGTGCATAAAGATATGCATGAAGGTTCTCATGCAGTGCAGTCAGAATAGACGAGACGCATTAAGTTTCACTCAGCCTCAGACGATTTTTCATCAACCACATACTAAATTAAAGACAAGACAGAAATCTAATACATTAATAAATTTAGTTGAAAAGAAATAAAAGTTTAATAAAAGGAACTAAATAGAAAGTTACAGAAATTGAATTTCCTCGTACCATTATAATTTTTTGACTATTTAAGCTTTTATTTAATAGCCGAAAGCATTTTTCTCGAAACTCGAAGAATGTTTTAAATATAATTTCAAGCTCTAATCCCCTTGCTAATGGGAAATTAATACCTGTCTTTATAATCCTCTCCGAAAGTCCGTTATTTTTTTAATCGTTTAAATAATGCAATTCCAAAATTGTATGTTTTAACACTCAATAGAGAACAGTTTCGCCGCTTTACTCTAATATGTAAGTATAAAAATACTACAGAGGATTTAAACTCTATTCCGACTTTAAAGGCCTGAAAAAATCCCAACTTTCCGCTTTGTTATTATTATTATTATTCATTTTAAATCAATATTTTTAAAGTCCAAATAGTTATGTGTATTTAAACACATCTTTGCTAAAGTTGTGATTTTCTCTTGGCTATGCAAAAATATAGTATTTGGTTCTAATTAGAATGTACATTACCTTGTGTGTTGGTCTGCAGAGCTCGTCTGATTGTTTCATATTAAACAGGATTCTTTGTAACTCGATCTGAAATTTATCAACAAAAAATAAAATTTTGTATTTTACTTAATAAAAAAAAAATCCTTTAAATTGCTTATTTAAGATTATTAATATTTCTAGTTATCAATTTAGTTTTACAGCAATTTTCTAGTATTTATTTGTAAGTTTTCACATTTCAAACAATATGTCATACATTTAACAAAACAAAGCAGGAGTTCTATAACATTTTGAAATCTGCCGTACGAGTGTGATGACTATTAACTTGATGACCACAAAAATTCGAAAAATCAGTATTGCAAGTGTTACTTTAAAAGTTGTTTCAATAAAATATGTAAAAGTAATTTATTCAGAAACTTTAAATACCCCACTCTTTGGAGATCTCTTATTTGATCTTATAATATTTCGTTACATTTTAACAACATCGGGAACATTGAAAATATTATTAAAATTGTCATATTCGATAGCTAATATTTCAGCGCACTTCTCTTGATACGAGGATTTTTTGCAGAGTGTTGAAGACTTGAACTTTCTTAGAGTTATTCGAGTCATCTGTTCTTCAAAAAGTGTTCTTCAAATTCAATGATTTTTTTCCATAAATTGGTCTGTCATGAATTTTCATGCTAGTTATTGAAATGATGAGTACCTTTTACGGTTCTAAGAAGCTCTTTCAAATGTAATCGCCTATATCATCATTTCGATACCAAACTCATATACTTGTTGCTTAAGGTATTGCTTTAAGAAAATACTGATAGAGAAAAATCGATTAATACGCTAATGGATTGAATAGTATAAATGTTTATTAATATAATTGTGGGACACAATTTAAAAATAAAATTATAAAGCTTAAAGTTCAACTTTTATAATTAACATTAATTATTATTAATCATCTTATCTTAACATTGACGTAAATTCTCATATTAGTGGACTTATTGAAATCGTACATTGCTAGTTGTGTCGCTAAATATCCTCCAATTATTTACCTTTCGTGTGAGTCCTGTAAAGGAATAATTAATTACTATAATACTCATTGACTGCACAATTTAAACTTTAACAATAAAACATTTATTAACAGCATCAAATCTAAATTATTTAATTACACCAATTATTCATATTATTAATTATATGCTTAACAACAATTCTTCTAATTAATTATTGTGGCGGAGGGGACATATGTGACCAGTACTATTAAACTTACTATCATGTGTCTATGACCTGTGATTGTTAATGGGCACATACCTTCAAATCTGTCTTGGACTTTGATCATATATCAAATGCTTGCATCAGTTATTTGCACCGCCATAACTCGCGGTGTTTGGCTCCTTCTAGTACATCTTATTGCAATCCACCTTATATAGATCTAGCCAGTATTTTTGGAACATTTGCGCCAGTTTTTAAGTCATGTTGTACAAACTATGTGTGCACAAGTTGCACAAATCTGCTCACGTCCTTCTTAAGTCAAATCTTCATAATTTTCTTTTCTAGTTCTCGGGTCACAGGCTGTGGTTCCCTCGTTGGGGGGGGGGGGGGGGGTAACTACCCCTTTTCTTCCATTTACCGCATTGAGTTTGGCGTAACAATCTTCTTTTTTATTGGTTACTCCGTTAACCAATGGGTCTATTCCACATCACGTAAGGCCCAGCTCAGCCCCTCTGTCATGGCCCCCTAAATTTATGGTCTTCTGACCTTTAGGTTCACTGAGTGATAAAATACGGGATACTTTCCCTATACATTACCATATATAGCAGGGAAAGTAAAAATCTGATGTGGGCAGCACATGACTTTCGCTGCAGACTTAAATTCATATTTTCTTTATTTCTTTAATAATTCATTGATTGAGTTTAATTGCACCAAATAACATTAAATTTGCATTTTTAATTCAATTTTTATTTTTATTTGGTAACTGGACATTTTCCGGATAGCGGCGTAACAAAAATGCAAGAAATCTCAAACATCTTGAGAACGGTTAGTCCTAAAGTATAATGAAGTGTGTTATAATCTTTTCCTCGTCAAAAATTGCGTATAAAACAAGAATTTAATTGATACATTTCAGCATACGTCGTCTTTTTGTTTTAGATTTTTGCGGGCCATTTCGTAAAAAACGGCAGGTTGTTATTTTCCGAATAAATAAAAATATAATATAAAAATCGTATCAGCACCAGAGTGTCCCACAAATAACTTATCTACCAAATATTGTGAAATTTGGTCTATTAGTATTTCAGCTGGGGTGGATACATGAAATTTTTGCTGGCCATTTCGTGAAAAATGCGTGTTCTTCTTTTCCGAATCGTACCAAATTCTAATCAGCACCAGAATATCCGACAAGTAACTTATCAACCAAATTTTGTGAAATTTGATAAATTAGTATTTTAACTAAAGCGGATAAATGAAATTTTTTGGGCCATTTCGCAAAAACAGCCGGGTTCTGTTTTTACGAATCGTATCAAAAATTAATCAGCACCAGTGTCACATTCAAGTGACTTACCTACTAAATTTTATGAAATTCGGTCCTCTGGTTTTTAAGTTAAAGTGGATGCTTACATTGCACAGACAGACAGACAGACAGACAGATAGACAGACAGACAGACAGATAGACCCACACACACAGACGTCACGCTAAAAATAGTTTTTTTCGAATTCTAGAGGTCTCGAAACGTGTAGATCCGTTGAAAACTCGAGTTGCGATTTTCGGCATGATTCCAATACTTTCCTTATACATTACCATGTATTGCAGGGAAAGTAAAAATGGTTGATTCACAATTCCGTTAGAGATACATGAATGGGTAAATCTGTCAAAGTTTTACACCATTACAATACTTTTTTTCATCTTTACTAAGTGGTGATGTAATGCTGTATACAACTTTAAGAAAGTATATTTCCCATTTTATAATTTTTTATGTATTAGCTGCATACTAGTGTTCTGGTTATATCTCTCATTACATAATTATAATCACTAATCTAGCAAATATCAAATGCTCTTTTTCTAAACACGTTTTTCAAACACTTCAACATTTCCAAATAAATAAATCACAGTCCAAAATAATCCATTTGCACCATAAAAACGGTTCCAAATCACCGCTGATCCATAGAAAGATATTTCTCACAATGTCAAGACACATTATCGAAAAAGATGGCTCATAAAATATTTTTATATCCGCATTATGTTACGATATTTTCCAACTCGTGTATTTTAGGTTGTCAACATGGAAGTTTTTGTAGCTTTCTAATCGACAGCCAATTTATTTTAGGACCCACTCTCACGTTTGAAGAGATACTGATAATGTTATACGAAAAATAATATAAGCTATTTAATAATGAAATTATACGCAGTATTTTGGCATAAATATTTTGTGGCCGCTATAAATACATGCAAATGGTTATATTAATGCGCTGCAATATGATTCTATGGTTTAAAATGCAAGATAATATTCTTAAATAGAGGATGATGAGTGTTTAAAATGGTGGACAATTTTGATAAGTAGGAAATCGTGAAATAGTAATTTAAGTAAAGATCAATATTTTTTATAAAATTAAAAAAAAAATATTATATAACCTTTCCAGCGAGAAAAAATATTGATCCTAATTCATTTAGCCGGAAAAATCAGTATCATTTGGAATTAGAATTTCGGTTGCAATCGCGGTAAATCAAAATCATCTCAGAGATTTCTGCATTACTGAAGAGCGCCATAATTTAAACTCCAGTTTTATAACAAGGTGACTTCGATGCTTAACTACAAACTGTGAATCGACATAATGTTGACATGAGCTTTACAGAAATATTTTCAGAAAATAAATTTCAATAAGTAGTAAATATTTTAGTAACTATTTGCAACCAAAATTTATTTGTGAAAGCCCTCTTATTTCCCGATAAATTTCTTAATCTCTGTCAAATTTGGTCATATTAAAGATACATTTTTGTCAGTTTTACTAAATATGTTGGATAACATTTTTGCAATTTTACTTTTTTTTTCTAGAGGGGCCTAGAAAAGTTAATGTTTTAATTTTTTACAAAAATATTGCCCATCATTTAAATTACAATTTCATAACAACCTACCTCAGATTTTTAAACACTCTATAAAATGTGTTACATTTAAGCTTGCATTATCTTACTGCATAGTAGAAACCGGCAAACCTGATTTCATTTAATCACGTTTTTTATTTTCCCTGCAATACATGGTAATGCATAGGGAAAGTATTGGAATCATGACAAAAATCGCAACTTGAGTTTTCGACGGATCTACGAGTTTCAAGAACACTAGAATACGAAAAAAACTATTTTAGAGTGAAGTATGTGTGTGTGTGTGTGTCTGTGTGTCTGTCTGTCCGTGCAGGTTTTGCATTCACTCTAACTAAAAGACTAATTGACCGAATTTCATAAAATTTGGTAGTAAATAACTTGTGGGCGAATCTGGTGCTTATTAGTTTTGGGTACGATTCGGGATAAAAGAACCCGCTTTATTTTACTAAATGGCCCGCAAAAGCCTTTATCCACTCTAGCTGAAAAACTAATAGACCGAATTTCACAAAATTTGGTAGATAAGTCTTTTCTGGTTTACCTTGGTGCTGATTAGATTTTGGTACGATTCGGGAAAAAATAACCTGCCTGTTTTTGCGAAATGGCCAGCAAAATTCGTCAAAATCTAAAAACAAAAAACTACGTCAAATATATCCATTAAATTCTTGTTTTATACGTAATTTTTAACGAAGAAAAGAATAAGACCATTCCCTTTACACCAGGACTCCCCGTTCTCGAGATATTTTAGCTTTTTCGTATTTTCTTTAAGCCAACTTTGAAAATAAGTCCAGTCACTAAATAAGAAAGAACTTTGAATTAAAAGTGAATTAAATTTAATTAAAATAAATAAAACGTGGATATAAGTCTGCAGGCAAAGTCATGTGATACACACATCAGATTTTTTTATTTCTACTTCCATTCATTTATAAATAGAAAGGACCAAATTGTGTACAGTCTAGTGCACTTTGGATCCCAGAACTCATTTGGTAGAGTACTGCTCTTGAAAGACAAATGTTGGAATGTGGCATTTTACTGATTATCATACTTTAAATTAAATTTAAGATTAAATGCTTGTGATTCATTCATAATTTGCGGAATTTTAACTTGCTTCGGTAATTTTTTCAAATCACTTATCAGTGGGATACGAAAAAATGCACGAACATTCAAAATCGATCCCACTTAAATGAAATATGATTTTTTTACCCCATTAAATAGAAAATACAAAAAGTGGTTTGTTTTTATAACGATTTGTCTTAAGATGTTTCAAACAGTAATGTTTTTAACACAGCGTTTATATTTTAATGGATTGAGAAAAACGTCAAATTAAATTGTTTCGTAACGATTTTATTATACAAATCGCCTTCTTCTCATTCCCCTTTTTGAAAAATTTCTGCATTATTGTTTTATGATATTAATATTCAAAATCAATTATGAAAAAAATATTATACTTAATCAAACGGAAGGAAAATATAATTGGAGTGCTTAAGAAACAGTAATATATTTTTATTTCTTTATGTGTATTTAAATTTTAGGAAATGGTTTTGTAATATTTTCCTTTCATTCTGATTTGCATTTTGCGATTGCAGTAAACGTTCAAGCATTCGAAACCCAGAAATTAGGAACACCTTCGAATCCGGACTTTCTAAAATCACACACAGATTTTAGCGATTGATGTCTATTTTCTGTTTTTACTTTTTGTATAAAAATATTTCATGTAAAACATGGTTTCAAGCTATGTAGAATATATTTTCAATTCTCTCCTTGTGTCTAAATTTATCTGCAATAAAAACACTTTGTTATCAACAGTTTAAAAAATTGATTAAAAATCTCAAACGGTTTTAAACACAAAAAAAAAATCTGATGTGAGCAGTACGTGACATGCCCTACAGATTTAGGTTCATTTTATAATTTTTACTTTTCTTATATACATAATGTATAAGGAAAGTATTGTGACGGGATCTAAAATTCGAATTCGAGTTTTCGACAGGAGAGAACGTTTCAAGCATCCCTGATCACGAATCGAACATTTCATTTTTGAAGAGATGTCTGTGTGTGTGTGTGAAAGTATGTGTGTGTGTGTGTGTGTGTGTGTGCCAGTAAGACTGTGGAGACGATAGCTCACGGACGAATGGAGCGATTTGAATGGAATTTGGTACAAAAATCACAATCTGTGAATACTGGAAGACTATTGTTTTCAAACACGATCGAATGCTCAGAACCCCCCTACATTTTCGAGTGAAAATTTCAAAAAATCATTAAAAAATAAAAACCTTTAATAAAGTTACGCAAATAGACATTTCTTATGTAATTTTTCCTTAGAAAACGATTGACATAAACTTTAGAACGCTAGCATAAACCGTTCTCGAGATATTGCACATTTTTAAAAAAAATTTATCAAAAAATCCCATAAATTAAAAAAAACTTATTAACTGTTAAGAAACATGTTCACTTTTCACATGTAATATCATGCGATAAATTGGGTGACATCATTCTCGTGGATCTAATTCGTTCCATTCACGAGAAAAGATACTTTGAGTAATACTTTTGTATTTGAACTCCAATAGTCATTTATCTGCTGTAAGAATAACTTATTTCTCCATTCATAACGCTTGGCGAGATTTTGGTGATGAATTTAGCAGAATGTCGCCAACTTGGCGACATTTTTAAATGTTTCCAAATTAACGAAAATCTCGCCAACTGGATTCGCCAACTGTTCATACTGTGGTTCTTTATCACACTGATGTACGGTGGCTCTCCAAGCGCCGCATGCTAAGCAAGGTTTTTAAATTGCACGAGGAAATTATACAGTTTTTCACTAACCAAAATTATGATCGACTTAAAGCATTTAAAAAAAGAGAAGCAATACTTCGACTAGCCTACTTAGCTGATATATTTAGCCACTTGAATGAATTAAACACATCGCTGGAAGGATTTGGTAAGAAAATAATAACAGTTAGTGAAAAGCTATCTTCATTTATTGAAAAACTAAAAATTTGGAAACGTCGAGTTAAAAATGAGAATTTTGCAAACTCTCCTTTGCTTGATTCAATCGTTCTGGAAAATGAGAAAATAAAAATTATTCCTGAAATTGCAATACACCTCCAACAATTGAGCGAATCATTTCATGGATACTTTACCATGGGAAATGTTAGCAAAGCTCAGAGATGGATGTTGGATCCATTTCTATTTGACCCAGATTTGATGGACGACAGCGATTTGATAAAATATGATCGCATTGAAATACGGGCCAATGCACGTATTCAAATGGAATTTGAAAAACTGGATTTTCAACATTTCTGGTGTACACAGTTAGAACCTTATCCACAGTTGACAAAAGCAGCGTTGCCGACACTTTTACCATTTGCCACCACCTACCTGTGTGAAATAGGATGTTCATCACTTTTACGCATAAAAACAAAAGCCAGAAATTGCTTAAATGCAAGTGATGACATACGCGTTGCTCTTTCATAAAAGGAGCATCACTTCAAAATTATTATGAATAAACAACAACGTAGCCATAAAAAATTGAAATATTTTTTGTATGTATATGTATGTGTTTATTTTCAATAAATAAATTATCTTGCAGTAGATGCAATTTCTTAAATAGAGAAATAGAAACACATTTTTTCAGGGGGGAGGGGGGGTGCGAGAACTTATTTTTAGATTCAATGGGATACCGATCACTAAAAATGTTAAGAACCATGATCTAAATAAACTTATATATACATTTATATTGTCGAGAAGTTTTCTACAGAAGTTTCTTGAAGTTTCTAAAACATCCAGGAACTTGCAAGGAAAACAAGAAAGATCAATCTTACATAAAGCATTGATTATGAAACACTTTCTAACTGAAATGCAATTTTATTTAAACATCTCTAAAATACTATACATTCAGCGCTGATATATTTTAAATTATCACAGTACTACAATATTTTATTATATTGGAAAACTTAAAAATTTATGGGAAAAAATGAACTTTATTCAAATGACGCCATTCAACATTGAAATATCTGGCTCTATGTAAAAGAAATGAATATTTCATTCATACCACTTATATCCCAGACTCCATAGCTAAGTAAGTGTGCGTGAAAATAATTCAGCAATTGTATACAACTCATCTTACAATCACTTCTTTATATTTTGCAACCATTAAAAATAGGCTTCGTTGTAGAAGTAATCAACGTTTGATGATCATTTAAACTAAAATATTCTAATTGCGTTGGCGCATAATATAGATGCACAGTAAATATGCAAAAATAAAGTGGTTTTAGTACCAATGCAACACTAAATATACATTTAAAATAACTTTAAAAATCACAATTTTTACACTGGGAAAAAAGATGGATGCCATATTTTATTTTGCTCACGTTATTGGGTCACTTGATCTCTTCATATAATATGGGTTGTTGTTGTTCAGACCCAGACCGTCCGACCTACCAGAAAGGTGTAAGGTAACCGTTTTGGGCGGTCGAGATGTGCCACCCAATTTAGACCGGAACCCAGTGGGGGAGGCGTCCACAGGGACCGTACCCTCCTTCCCCTACCACCAACCTCTCGGAAGGAGTTTCGGACCCACATGTTTAACGTGATCGCACTCCGCATGAACACGGCGGTAGTTGTGACAGCGTGCAAATCCAGCGCGCAAACCACCTGGCTACCGCGTCCGAATTGTGCAGCAGCACGCTGTGTTCCCAGATGTTCACGCACCCAAGTACTAACCGCGCCTGATGCTGCTTGACTTCGGTGATCTAACGAGAACCGCATATAATATGGGCGTAATTATTATTTTGAATTGTATTTAAAAATTTACCAAACATATTTTGGAATTTTTTTATATATTTTATGGGATAATTTGAATATTTTCAAACATTTTCGAAGCAATTTTTGAATTTTAACTTCGCTTAAAAATGTTTGAAAAATTATGTCCCATAGGGTTCAGTTTAATTTATTTTTTGAACCCGGATTCAATCCAAACCTAATTGGGTGATATTATTCATTTACATTCCCTTATGTTCCACAGACGGCCTCAATAACATACTGAAATTTCATTTTGATAAAGTCATTGTCACGGCAGTTATCGTGCGAACGAACAGACAGACAGACAGAATGAACGAAGTCATAAAAATTTTTCAACTATGTTGGATAGTGTAAAAAACAGAAAGTGAAGAACAGCGAAATAGAGATTTACTCCTTCGAACTATAGCATGCGATGCGGAGATGTTACCAATCGCTTTATGCTGGCATGATGAAAACAGCTTTGATATTAGGATACGATAATACTGAAATGTATTGGATCCTAGCTTCCTTAACAAGGTCCATTTGAAGCAGTTGCAAATATATTCGAAATACCCTTGGTAAGGTCTCCAAATAGGCATATATCCCTATTCCTAAATCGAAAATCACCTATAGGCTCTTCTCTTCGTTAGAGGAGATAAGAATCATCGATCTGAGGCTGGAAAATCACAGTTCTTAAGCAGTGACTCACTGTGACCATACCTATTTATCCAATGCATTTTTTTCTAACACATTTTCTATATGAAGTAGAACCTAGACACTGTAAAGAATATTCGCTCAAGATTCGGGCTTGAATAATCAGAAATGTGAAACACTTCTTTAGTTACAATATAAGACAAAAGAAATAGTTTTTAATATTGGTTTAATACTTATTATTTTCAACTGCAACTGAGTTAAAATTAGTTTTTAAATTTACTTGTGTAATAAATTATTTAATTATTTCTCCGTTTTAGCAGAGCTTTGTTGTTTTTTTTTCCCTGGTACTTGATTTTTGATATGAAGCATCGCTGAAAAGTGTCATAGATGAAACGAAAATGGAAGTATGTTACGGAAGTGACACCATATTTTTTCAAATACGTAATAGAAAACGATTGGTATAACTTAAAAATCTGGGCCACCTCACCTTGGTGACGAATTTGGCGAAATATCGCAAACTTGCCAATTTTTGGTAAGTTATAGGAACTTCTCAAATTTTATAGATTGGCAAAAAACTTCATGATTTGCGAATTTTTTCCAGATTATTCCCCTTAGGATATATACGCTCGTCATCATTTAGTTGGATTATTGACCTGATATTATAAGCGAAAGTATTTACCGACCTCAGTGCAGAACCCAATATATATTCTATATTCCGAAAACCTGCTTGTATATTCTAAAAAGTGTATAATACTGAAGTTTTAGATTAAAAATATTGAATACCGTCGTGACACACACAATGCATAAACATTTTCCCATTCGATATACGCAAAAATGGGATGTTTTATATCAATCTATAGCGAATAACAGTCTTACTTACTATTGTTTTTTAAATCTTCACTAACTTCCATCTCTGTAAACTATATCCTTTTCCGACTTGCCATATTTAACTTGCCTTTAAAAGTGTTCAAATATCAATATAATCCATTTTCATATTTGACTAGTTTAGACTGTTTGTTTTTCCCTGTCCTCTTCAATTATATAATGGCATCAAACAGTTTTAAATATTTTATTAATATATATTTTATTCTTAATTGTACATTCAAAGATCAGAAAATTACATTGAAGCATTAACAATTTCCTTTTTTAACACTTTACAACAAAGTTGAAAAGTGTTTATGACTTTGTTCATTCTGTCTGTCTGTCTGTCTGTCTGTCCGTTAGCACGATAACTGCCGTAAAAATGACTTAATCAAAATGAAATTTTAGTATGTTGTTCAGACGGTCTATAGGACCTATGGGAATATAAATGAATAATATCACCCAATTAGTTTTGGATTGAACCCGGGTTGAAGAAATGGAATACATTGAGCCCTATGGGACCTAATTTTTCAAACATTTTTTAAGCGGATTTAAAATTCACAAATTGCTTCGAAAATTTTAGGAAATATTCAAATTGTTCCGTAAAATATATAAAAAAAAATTCAGCGAAATATATTCAGTTGTTTTTTAAATAAAAATTAAAATATTAATAACACCTCTTATATGAAGCGATCACGTGTCCATGATATGAAACGATCACATGACCCACTTCAAAATGATATATGGCATCCATCTTGTGTCAAAATCGTGATTTTTAAAGTTCTTTTTAATTCATATTGAGTGTTATATCCGTCCTAAAACTACTTTATCTTTGCCTAAATTCTGTGCATCTACATACTGAAACAACGCAATGACAATATATTTCAGTTTAAATGCTCTTCCAAATTTGATTATTTCTACTATTAAGCCTATTTTTCACCTATGTAAAATGTAAACAGCAAAATATGAAGAATGAGTTGTATTAGAATCGCTATAATTCTTTAACACAAAATTATTCAGTCCATGGAGTCTGCTTAGCTGATATGAATGAAATATTCATTGATTTTGGAAAGAGAAGGACGATATTTTTCGATGAAGTTTTACGCATAGAGTTTACTTACTTGTAACTCCATGGTCTTAATTTTTAAATAAAATAAATTATTATAGTATTGTGATGAATGACATGAATGGGGGAATTATTTATGAATGAAATGTTGCTTTTATAGAGAGAGCCAGACGTGTTATTTTTTTATGACGTCATTTGAATGAATTTCAGTTGTTTTCGATGAAATTTTCAAATAAAATAAATTATCGTAGTATTATGATAATTCTAAAATTATTACAGAGGAATGTATCACATTTTAGAGATGTTTAAACCAGGCAATTTATACTTTAATACCGTCATTTGAATGAAGTTCATTTTTTTCGATGAAAGTTTAAGGTGTCAAATATAATAAATTAATGTGTGATAAGTTTTAAAATATTACCGAGGAATGTATTGCATTTTAGACATGCTTAAATAAAATTGCATTGAAGTTGGAAAGTGTTTCATAATCAATGCTTTAAGCATGATTGATCGTTCTTGTTTTTTCTCGAGTTTTGGAAGTAATTTGAAAGATATTCTTTTGCAATGCATTAAGTGTATCTTTCAAACCCCTTTTAATCCCATTTCAAATATCTATAATTACGTAGGAAAATTTTCTCTCTCTTAATTATCTCATAAATTTCTAAACGTAATTCAATTGAAAGTCATCCATCAATGTAACTTTTCTTCTGTTTTTATATTTTGACGCGAGTGTAAGATTTATTCCTTGAAATCCATTCATAATTTTCGTCATTTTAATTTGTCTGGCAGAGTGTTGCCATTTTCAAAGCACTAATAACTGAGATTTTTAAAAACCCAATAATTACTTCTTTGAACAACACAAGGTTTTCTTTACAGATTTATAAATGTCGATATTGTGAGAAAACAGTAAGACATATCAGAGCTATAATATATCCATATGTCACTGAAAATATAGGATATATGATTAAAGAAAAAGTTTAGATCGACATGATTTAGGCTATTATTGATTTAAAATACATAACAAATGTTATATGATTAGAATGTTTATTTGGAGAGACAACAACGCTATCTCTGAGTAAAGGTAAAATTTTTGTTATCATTAAACGGATCGTGATAACTACAGAACAATACGGGTTATTAGTTTTTGGTTAAAATTGCTTAAAGTGTTATGCTTAAGAAAATGTTAACCAAAATTGCTTACACAAAATTGTTTGCATTTCATTCGATTGTAGCGTACATATTTAAATAAGTTAAGATTTTTCTCTATTTTAGATTAAAAATGCGGAATATTTCGAATATGGCACATATTATCGTTCTGTAAATGATGGTAATGAGATTCAATGCAAGGCAAAATACGTATCATCTCCTTCTTCGGTACTGGTGCTATACCTGCTTTATACTAGCAAATAAGGCTCCTTTTTTGCCTTTAAAACCGATTAATGCCTTACCCAATCTTTTTAAAGTGTCCATAGAAAAGTATCCAAGCACACCAATAACTTTGTAAGGAATTATACATGAATGTAAATGGTAGGCCTGTCAAAAAAAATAGTAAATTGACCATACCTGGTCGTAAGATTGCAGCGCCAGTAGCGGATAATTAAAAAAATGGTTAACAGACTGACTCAGCTACAAAACAAGATAGGTAAAATTAGCCAATTACGAAACTGTAAGAACGTTATTCAATTAGTAGAAAGAGATGAAACTTTGTATTCGGCTTTGCTAACCAAAACGCTAGATCTAGATATGCTTCATGGCTCACTGATCACGAAACTTAATAGTTGCAATAATTGCAGTGATACAGCCGCGATATAATTTATGTGCTCGTGTTGTTATTAGCTCCTCTCGTGGGGAGATTTACTCACCTTGGGAAGGTATATTATCGTAGTTAATATCAATCGAAATATTTTTTCTTTCAAGCCATTTAAAATGAAGGGTAACATGCTATAATTATGACTATTTGTAACAACTATACATATTTTTCAAATTTTTTTTTTGTAAATTTTGAAAAATAATAGTAATAATAATAATAATAATAACAAAATAATGATTACAGGATGCGTAAAATGGACTGTCATATGAAAAAATTAAGCTGCGTCACACTCCAGTAAATTGTATTTTTAATTTAACAATGCACGTTTGCAGCGGGGGGTATATTGGACAGGCTATACATGCCTATGTATGCAAGTAATGTTTATTTTAGCATTCTTGAATACGACAACCATTCTCCAACAACTGCATTATGCCAAATCAATGCATTTTGTATCACTTTTACTGTCGACGCCTACTGATTAGACAATGCTCCACAGATTCGTAATGTCTGTTCTCGTATATGCGTCTTTGTTGCTGTTATCGTAACTTTAAATTCTCCACTAGGGGCGCTGCAATTCCTCTTATTCTATCGGGCATGGTAACTCAGAAATAGACAGACCTAACGCGTACATTCATAAACATTTCGATAAAGTAACTAGGGCGTTAAAGCACGTTCCTAGAAACTCTATATTATTGTCAAATAAGTATTTTCTTTTACTAATTAGGAGACGTTAAAATAATGTATAGTTTATATAATTATTGAATTATAATATTAAAATATCTTTACATTCAATTAGCGGCAACAGTTGATATTTTCAAGTGTTTTAATGCAAGTAAAATGTAAATATTTAATTCAATAAAATGTTATCCGAAACAAAAGTTTCATTTATGAAATAATCAAGATAATGTCAGTAAATAAAATCACTTTGGCTGAAACAAGCGCCGTAGTAAATGTTGGATGGACAAGATGCATTAGTAGCATTATGTTTCTCTAGCCTGTTTACTGATGCATACATTATGTTAAACTTTAAATTATCCACTAGGGGCGCTGCAATCCCTCTTTTTCTATCGGACCTGGTAATTCAGATATAGACAGACCTAAGGCGTACACGCATAAACATTTCGATAAAGTTACGAGGGCGTTAAAGCACTTTCCTAGAAACTCAATATTATTGTTTAACGAAGAATTTATTTTTTTACTAATTAAGAGACGTTAAAATAATGTATATAGTTTATATAATTATTGAATTATAATATTAAAATATCTTTACATGCAATTAGCGGCAACAGTCAATATTTTCGAGTGCTTTAATGCAAGTAAAATGTCAATATTTAATTCAATAAAATGTTATCCGAAACGAAAGTTTCATTTAAGAAATAATCAAGATAATGTCACTAAATGAAATCACTTTTGCTGCAACAAGCGCAGTAGTAAATGCTGTATGGATAAGATGCATTAGTAGCATTCTGTCTCTCTAGTTTGTTTACTGGCGCATACATTATTATCAACCGCAAGACAAAATTGGTAAATAAGGTGTTATTCTGAGAATAACTAATTTGTCAACATATATGCAAAGTGGAAAAATTAGTTGCCCTAATACAATATTAATTAATGAAAATGTAGAATTCTATATTGCCATGCATTAAGGTTTTCGTTATTGAAATGTACACAAATTGAGTACAATATACATACATATACAGAGTGTCCAGAGCTATCGGTGCCCCATGGCTATTTCCTCAACCGTTAGTTACAGAGCTATACTTATAATTGCAAAAATGTTTTAAATTTTAAAATCTATTATCATAGAAACAGTTTAAATCAATAAATGAATTTTCGAAAGAAATACGAAATATAAATTTTTACATGCTCCCCCGGTCCTACTAATTATATTTAGGAAAATCATCCTGATACAATTTCATGCAAAATAAAAAAAATCATCCTTTCACGACCAAAATTAACCGACTTATAGCTGCTTAAAGTTGGAGCACTTTGTTATGCTGCATTTCCTTATTTTTTAATATGTAACCCTGGGAGGAAAAGGGCAATTGTAATGTATATAATGGTTTTGTATTATGTATATAGCTATGCCTCTGCACAGACGAAATTGGGATTTTTTGGCGCCTTTGGTTTGAATGCGCACTTGACATGGATTGTAAATAGTCAGGGAATTAATTGCAGCAAAATGTCAAAGTTGATCTACAAATCTCTGAAAATTTATAGCTCTGTCAGGTGTGGCTCGTGTCGGGGTCCGGTCCTTGGACAACCCGGTTTGTGGAAAGCCCTTTGGTTCTCGAAGTTTAGTGGAGCGCATAAAAAATGAGCATCTCTTCGAAAACCAATGGTGTGAAGCAAATTTGGACTGCTTTTTTATTGCGCTTGGAAAACAGCGAATGGGAATTGGGGGACTTCCTCCCTATTTTGTCGTTCCCCTTGTTTTAAAAATTCTGGAGGTTTTTAGTAAAATGTAAAATTTTAGATGCTTCTCTGATCTCGAGAGGATAGCACTCCAAGTGCGTGGCACTTGTGTTTTTGTGAAGCCCGATCCGGTATGCACTTTGATGCATTTCAGGCACGGTATCCGTGGCCCCTATCTAGGGCGGCCAATGCTTTCTACTAGGATCCGACGTCGTGTGTCCGGTGATGTATGGCGACTCGTAGCCAAACGAGCCGGAGCCTAACTCAGCGCGAGGGCGCAATTCTTCGGGCGGTGGCGACCAGCGAAGTAAAGTGAGTCGTCATGTTTTTTTGGTTGCAGTGCAACACAGCTCTGCCTCTAAACGGCGTGGTGTGGGACCTTTGCTCCCTTAGCTACATTCAAGCCGTGGCAACTGCGGCACTACATGGACGGAGTGTTTGCGGAGCATCAATCCCGGGCTCCTATGCAGAAGACGAACGTCAACTGGGTGTCATCGAATGGATTCAGTGAGGTCCGTGGCAGATAATTTCTACTGAAACGTAATTGCTCTTGACTTATGGTAGCGCCTGTACGCAAGTTCTCACGATCCGCTGGGCCTAAGCAAACGTTAGGAGGTGGAGAATTCCCTGTATCAGCCTTAGCCGGTCTGATCCTGCTGACGATGATAGTTTACGTAATTGCTCTTGACCGTCCGGTAACGCCTGTACGCAAGTTCTGAGGAACCGCTGGGAATAAGTCAACGTTAAGAGGAGGAGAATTGAAGTGGACAGTGTGCCCATCTCCGGAATAATCCTTGTCTGAACTTTTGTCACCTGTTTGACCTCAACCGAGCTGCTCCGACTGACAGTGATAGTTATGAAATGTCCAATACTGAACTAGCCATTCAAATAACATTGCCACCCATTTCCGATATGCAGAGGGTTTGCTACCGGCACCCATGTGAGTGTCATTTCTTCTGTAATGAAGGTATGGAGAATTATATTTCATTTTAAATGTTGTATAAGTAATGTGTAACAGTATTTTGATGTGATCTACAGTGTTTAAGGGTAACTTTAAGCTTCATGGGATATTTGCCCAATGAAATTTGTTTTTTCTTTAAATGCAAGTTTTGGATAATTTTAAAAATACATATTAACGTAAAATTATCCGTACACCCCGAGGTCAAGCTTGGGAAATTGGGAAGTAATAGTATTTTGCATATTTGTAATTAGTGTTCATTGAGATTTCACGTGTTCTTTTAATAAATTGTTAAGTGGCCACAAAAAGGAAGTGATTTTTTAATTAGGGAATGCAATGTACTTAGGTCCAATCGGACCCCGCTATACGAAACGCGATTGAGCTGAATGAAACTATTGGTGAGTAATATTTAGTATATGTATGTGTTCTATTTTTGTATTTGTGTAAAATTCGCCTCACCACACACTGTTTATGGTCAATACGGTCCCTGATTGGTTGGCTGCCTGGAGAAATGATCAATACGGTCCCTGATTGGTTGGTTGTCTAAAACGGGACATTTTTATGCTTGGAGAAGCGACTTAAGTTATAAAGTTTAATGCTTCATTACTCGGTGAATTTTGGTCGTAAAAGGAAGATTTTTTTTTTATTTTACATGAAATTGTATGAAGATGATTTTCCTAAATATAATTGGTAAGACCGGAGGACCGTATAAAAATGTATATTTCGTATTTCTTTCAGAAATGTATTTATTGATTTAAACTGTTTCTAAGATCATAGATTTCAAAATTTAAAACATTTTTGCAATTGGAAGTATATCTCTGTGACTAATGGTTGAGGAAATAGCCATTGGGACACCGATAGCACTGGACACCCTGCATACAGGGTGATTCGAAATTGGTTTTACAAAAGCAGCGGAGTGATAGTACCCCACCAGACGAGCAATAATTACCATGGAACATAGGGTCGCATTGCACTCTGAGAGGCATAGAAATAGGTACGTCAAACCGCGTCGAGCATGACGCAGTCAGAGCCTTGGATGGCTGACTTATCAAGCATATTGAAGCCCATAGGGTTTCATACTACAGTTACAGAAATTATAAAATAAGTGTTTAAAATAAATACTTTATATAAAAAAAAAGAAGTTTCAATTAGAATATAGTAGAACTTAGCTCGCACAAGTATGCTCCAGTACCGGGTATCCAATTATTTATTAGCCATTGTTTTCTTCTTTCTTCATTTCTAGGAAAACGAAATAGCCTAAAACCTTTTCTAGGATGATTAGAGCAGTTCGGTGCAGAACAACCACCCATAATCATTTCAATTATACTTCCTAAAGTGAAATTACGAATAGAGCTAATGCTAATGGTTTGCGCATCCAGCTATGGTGGGGTTCAATATGCTTGATAAGTCAGTTCGTATATAGAGGAGCCTTAGATGTCACTGTGTACCTGCCAACGTAGTATCTCCTATGCCAGACACGAACGCAGTTACCGTATGCAAATGTCCATTGAGCAGAATCCCCACTGCACAACCCATCGTAAACACCAGCACCGATTTACCGTGAACATCTGGACAGGTATCCTTGATGATTACCTGGTCGGCCCATACATCCTGGCAAACCATTTGTCCGGCGCAACATTCCGTATATTTTTGGAACACGTGCTGCCCCAGTTTATTGCAGGCCGTTCCGTTCCCCATCCAGAGCGACATGTGGTTTATGCACGATGGAGCCCCGGCACACTTTTCCATCACGGTCTGGAACGTCTTGAATGCCACATATCCCGCACGCTGGATCGAACGTGGCGGACCTGTGGCGTGGCCTCCTCGCTCACCAGACCTCAACCCACTTGAATTTTTCTTCTGGGACCACATATAATCTTTGGTGTAGGAGACGCCTGTGGACTCGGCTGATGATCTCGTCGCGCGCATCGTTGTTGCAGCAGACCACATAAGCACAACACCCGGAATCTTCGAGAGAGTGCTTCAGTCATTCCTTCGCCGGTGTGAACGGTGCAACGACACGTTGAGAACTGATGTTGCCAATCGTGAGAAATAAATAACAGTAATGCGTAAAGGCGATAGAAGGTGATATTCAACAGGAAGAGCTACAAAATAATGGGGAAGATGATAATAGAAAACATAGAGGCTAAATTATAAGGGGATGTAAATGCATGGTAATGTTTATTCAAGAGAAAGTGGATGTCTGGCTATCATAAGATACTAAGGAGAGAATTTAAGTATATTCAACCATTCCAAACTTTTTAACTATACCATTTACTAAATATGCTGGATATTTATATAAATTGTTGGTAATTTTTAACTTATTAATATGCATAGCTTTACATTTTTTATCTGATAATCTATAAATTCTAAAAAGTAGATTAAGTATAATATTTCTAAACAATTGAATAGAGTTACAGGAATTAAATGGTAATATTTTATTAATGTTAAAGATAAAACAGTCTTTTTTATCATATAAATTAGTAACTATCCTATTAGTCGGTTCAATAATTAGATTTAAATCCAAAAAATTAATGTTATTACTAATAGTGGCTTCATTAGGAATTAGTTCCTTTCCGATGTGTTACGACAAACCGTTCTGGATATATTACAATTTTTGTTGTTTTAAATTTTATTAATTTGATGTAAATTTCAAATACGACAAATCATGAAATAAAAACGCAAATTATTCAAAACATTAAATCCGATATAATTTCAAATACGTATCAATTCATATGGTAATTTGTACGATATACTCCAAATTAATGTATATAAATAAAAACATGTAAAACAATAAATTGAGATTTAAATAATTCCAAGTCTTACCCACATCAGATTTTATAGAACTACCCGTTAAATAATAAGGCAAAGAAACAACACCAAAATATACCCAGGTTAAAATCCTACGTATCTCACCCTCCCAATGGATGTTTCTAGCTCCGCTGCTGGTAAATGGAGGATTACTTTATGTAAATACTTAAAGTATGTACATTATCTTAATGTATCTGAACCTAGGTAAGAGGATTTAATATATTCTCTATTTGCTTTAGTAGTATTTTAGTCATATGTAGTAATAAATGTATTTCAAATTGATCAAGCAATTTACCAAAATCCCATTTGATGCTTTATAAAGTACTTAAATTGCAGAAGAGCGTTTCTTTTCTAGAAATTCTCTTCTAATGCATTCTTATTATATAAAGTCGCTATTCATCCGCCTCCGCAATTGATGATTGCTTCTATTTTGGCATGAGTTTGAAATGTATTCAAAATGCTCTTCGTATCGTTTATGGCTGGCATGTTACCGCGTTTTTCCTTACTGAGGATAATTTTTTTTACAATGCAGATGTTTCTGTTTAAATTTAATTTAGTTAAAAAAGTTTAACAGTTTAATTAAACAGTTTAATATGAAATATTAAAAACACTGAAACATGAAATACTTTTACCACATTTTGGACGCAAAATATGAATGAAAAAACCTTTAGCGCTTTAAAAGCCCATTCAAGAAGAGTATGATTATATAGAAACACTAATTACACATTGGTGATCTTCTTGGTATCTTCTAATTATGGACGTTTGACAACCGAAAGCGCTGAAGGTTTTCTTTCATTTGTATTTTTCGGCCAAATTATGGACATAACATGATGTTTCATTTATATTTTACGACCAAAATGTGGACATAAAAGGATGTTTCATTTGTATATTACTGCCAGAGTGTGGACATAAAAGGATGTTTCATTTGGATTTTTCGACCAAAATGTGGACATGAAAGGATTTTGATGTTTTAGTGTTTTTAACTGTTTATATAATGGATGTATAGCTATACCAATTTTATTTTCATAATTTAATTGAATCCAATTCGAGTATTGAAAGTTCGGGACTGAAGCATAATATTTTATGTAACAAGTTTCTTAACTCTTCAAGGAAACAGGGTGCAACTTTTTTCATGTTATAAATGTAATATCCATGTTTTCATGAACTGCAATTAAGTGTACCAGTGACGGAACGTTGGGTTTGACATGCAATATAAAGTTATCAGAGACGAAAATGCTGGATTCGAAATTGAATTCATTTGTTGGCTTGTAAATTGTATGGTCACAAAGTTTAGGAATGATCCTGTTTCTTTGTTTGTTTGACCCAGATCGTCTGATCTACCAGTCGGTGTAATGTATCTACTTAGACGACCGGGACAGCGCCACCCAATTTGGATGGAAGGCAGTAGGAGCGACATCAACAGGGACCGTACTCTCCTTCTCTTATAACCAACCTCTCGGAACGACCCACATGTTTAACGTGCCCGTACTCTCCGTGATTACGGGTATGGTTTGGGTTGAGCAGGGAATCGAATTCGGATATTCCGAGTGCAATCTCCGTGCCTTAATCACTGGGCTGCATCACCCTGTGAGGAAAGAACTTGTTATTTTTTGGTCATCAGTAGCGAGATGACGATATCTCATTACAAATATTTTTTACCTTTGCATTGATGTCTCAATGGTATTCTGCCAACGACTTTACACAATGCTTATTAACCCTCAATTATTTAGTATACATAATGTACAAGTTAATTTATTCATGATGCAACAATGGCACAAATACTTGTTGGAATTCCGTCAAAAATTGAAATTCAAAGACAAAGTGTAAATCTTTACAGAAGTTTACAAGAAGGATAACTGAGGTCCAATTTAAGCAGATAAATATAATCCACAAATCTTCAGGTGAGCCTTTTAATTCGTTATCTGACTTACAATCTGGCAGATATCATACATAGGTTCCATAATCTACTTCGACTATAAGATCTCGTGATTCCATCACAGTAGCTCAATGGTAGAGTCTTAGCTGACCAGTACGACGATTCGCGGTTCGATTCCCGGTTAGGGCAGCAAGTTTCTCTACACGATCGAATATGTTCTACGGCAATTCGCAGTCCTCCTTGGTTAGTTTGGTCATGGCCTCCTCTCTCATCGTCCTCCCTCCCATAACTTCACCTATGAGGCAAATAAAGCAAGCATTATAAATGTAAAGATTATTTTCACAAAAAAAGGAAGATGTCTATATTAGTACAAGTTATTAACAAGTCAAAAGTGCGATGGAAATGATATGCAACCAACTCGATTGTCCTAGGTGTGAAGTACAATGGCGCTAAAGAATTGCATCACCCAAAATATTCAGTCTCTTCAAAATAAATGTTTAATATATCGTACCAAACCGGAATGGTTCATCACATTTTCAGTGCTTTGAACCTTCTCTGAAATTTCGAGTACCATCACCATGTAGCTTTCACCATCGTGGTGCAATATACATTACTCCATATCATCACCAAATTTAACAAAATATTCTTTTTAATTACGAGAAATTCTTCATTATTAAGTATTGAGTAAAATAAAAATTTCATATACTTTGATTTATTATTAAATAAATGAGAATGTCACATATTTCTTATTTATATAAATGAAATTGAAAATATGTCTGTCGGTTTGTCCCGTCATCACGGGAGGACGGCTGAGCTGAATTTAATGAAATTTTGTGGGTAGCCTGAAAATTGTCCTATTAAAATTTAGTCTATGTTTGGAGTTTCTATGATCAGTGGTTCTCGAGATATTAGTAAAAAACGAAATTTTCGTTTGTCTCATTATCACGCGAGAACGGCTGAACCGAATATGTTGAAATTTTGTGGATAGCCTTAAAATAGCCCCTCCTAAATTTAGCCCAAGTTTTGAGTATCTGCGACTACGGGTTGTCGAGATATTAATGAAAAACCAAACTTTTTCCTAGGAGTTCTACTCTCTAACTCCGTGATTTATCCAAACGAAAAGCTTGAAAATCGTTTGAAAGTGAATTAAAACTTTATCTCTGAGTTTGATGGGAGATTTTTTGCGCTAATTAGCCACTTTCTAAAAACATGAATTGTTTGAAACATGATTTAAATAGGAAATCTATCTCCATGGTTTATTTTTCACAAGCTGTTACTAAACAATCAAAATTATAAAGAAATCAAAATCATTATTTAATTTCGCAGTTTATGAGGAAGATTCTATCTTATATCATGTTACTCAGAAACGCAATTAAATTAAATCTGTCTGTTAATTTTAATTATTATTTTTTCGATTTGAATAATAAATAAATGGATATAAAGATATATTTTAGAAAATAACGATTTGATTTTCCTTATAGCATTTTTGACTGGATAATATCAATTACGGTCTTCATGTTTAAACGATATTATTATTGATATTTTCGGGGATTAATTTGTCGTCAATCTGTCGCAAAATGGGGCTATCAGTTCTACAGTCCCATTTGGCGATAAATTTGGCGATTTTTTAAGTTATCGCTAAATTAATTAAAATGTCGCCAAACCTTCCATGGAGATCGCATTATTCAGACGATATGATTTCCATCAATTTATTTGAAACAAATGATATCATGTCGCTTAGCAACGGATCCAATGTATTATGCGGCATTCAATTTTACATTAAATCTTTTCCGATTTGAATAATAAAGATATGCATATAAAATAAATGTCATTGACATTGCATTTTTGACTGGATAATATCAATTACGGTCTTCAGGTTTAAACGTTATTATAATTGATATTTTCGGGGATTATTGAATCTGGAATTATTGATATTTTCAAATTATTATGTAATTGTTTTTTTATGACAAAAATTTTTTAAACTCATATAT
This sequence comes from Amaurobius ferox, assembly GCA_951213105.1. Taxonomy (NCBI): domain Eukaryota; kingdom Metazoa; phylum Arthropoda; class Arachnida; order Araneae; family Amaurobiidae; genus Amaurobius; species Amaurobius ferox. The sequence goes on from OX578135.1 coordinate 107,874,759, forward strand.
TGTGCGTTGTACGAGTAATCTTCCACAAATACACGGATATATCTTCTAATCTACGAGAATATAAGTAGTATAGGTATATTGGCCTATGTTTTGATATATATTGGCATATATTGGACTCAATTACGACCTTCTGGTGTAAAGAGTTCGGGAATTATTGATATTTACAATTTATTACGTCACCTTTTTTGTTTTGGTAAAGATTTTTTAGACTCATATTGTAATACGGGTAATCGTCTGTTAACACACTGGCATATTTTCTAATCTGTGACAATTTAAGTAGTACGGGGTTGCATATATTGATTCAATTCCTTTTTTTTTTGTAAATTTGCTTACAAAAAGGGACAGGATGTTTTATTCTTCAGATCTGCCCGTGAAGATAATTTTGCATAGTGAGAACATATATTCTTAAGCTTCTCTTTAGGAGCAATAAATTTAATATTTTAACAGAATTTGCACATGATTGCGAATTATAAGTTTCTTTATATTATATACTCCGTACGAAGAACGGGTATGCTGCTAGTTATTAATAAATATTTAATAAAATAATAGTGTCATATATTTCTCATTATTTCGGAATATTTCAAACAGACATTCCTAAATAAAAAAAAAGGTTTGGGCATTACTACACACCCTTCCTTTCAATGTATTCATCAATATTAAAGTCTTTAAATATAATTTTAAATGTGTCACTGTCCTATTTCTCCATCAAAGTCATGGAAATATGTGGGTGATGGAATTTTCTTGAGCAACACTAAAACAAATGCTCCTTTACATAAAGTATTTATTATAAGGATAGGAGGCAACATTGTGATAATGAATATTAGGGGTTATAATTATGTACAATATATTTAATTCATTTACAACCAGATTAATTTAATCTCAAATGTACACGAATTGCGCTTAAGAACCAGAAGTATACGGAACTCCTAATGGGAATTTAAACTGGCACACATAAATTGACTTTAATATTCTTTTATGCTGAATTTCGTTCAGAAAATCATCAATTATGCCACTTTACTTTTTTCAAATCCTGTAAAAATCATGTAACTGTAGTAAAGCCACTTATTTGGAAAGATCTATTTTACCTAATCTTTAACGGAATATTATATACATAATTACAATAAGTAATTTGTCAATACGTGCATGCTATAAAGTAAATTATATATAAAAACTTGCAAAAATATTTCTGCTAGTTACTTGCTATGAATAAAGTACCAATTTTAATTTGGGAGTCACAGTATGGAAATGTTTGTAAAATTGTGAATATGAATAATGCATTTTCAAATACATCACATTAATTATTTACTTAAAACCCATTTGATCCGATAAAGTGGCCTTAATTGCCAAATAATTCTTCATTTATCGAAATTTTCTAATGTATTCTTGTTTCACAATTGTTGCTAGACATTAATCATTTCCTACCTTTGTTGACTGCATTTATTTTGACGTTATTGTAAGATTTACAGAAATAACTTTCCCGAAATTATGGTTTATTTCGAAGGATTTTTTAAAGGTAGTTATAACCATCAATTTAAAATCAAGGACAACATTAGACAATCTGATCCAATTAAAATATTTTCATTTTAAAACATTAACTTTCGATTAGTTGATTTTAAAATGGCTTTAGTGAGTTTATAACTCATTTTAAAGTATAATAAATGTTATGTGGGTATCGCATGTTTTTCTTTATATATTCTACAATGAATTTAGATCCCCAGTATCTACATAATCGAGAACAATGAGCTACATAATACTATTTTCAGCGTTAAATTTTAAATTGAAATATGTTCTTTTTTTAGTAACGTCATGCAAAACTAATTGGACGTTTTTAAATTAACATCGCAGATCAACAAAGCAAATTCTAAATCATCGGACTTTTGCGGGTTTATGTAAATAACCTGAATACGGGTTTTTTTTTGGTTTTTCAGTGTGACATTTTTCTTTCTAATCTAGTTACTACCTTTCTTCCTCAAAACCCCCAGTATGATGTCAATGACGGAAAAATGTTAGTTTCCGTTTACAGAAAGGAATTTAGTTTGAAAAATGACACAATAAACTTTTATTCTCTAAGCAAGTTAAATATTAGAAAAAGGCATACCACTAGAAAAACAATTGCGCACTTACTGATGACATAAAGATGTGATTAAATATGAAAAATAATGAAAAATAATGAAATAATTTAATAATGAATAAAATAATAATGCATAAAATAATGAAAATTCAAATTAGGTCTGAAAGAACTCTTAAAATATTATTAATTTTTAGGAATTGAAAACGTTTATCAGAATAATTTTAATTTAACACCGTTACAGTATGAAAATTCAGACCATGACGTATTTCGTTTTCAAATAACACTATAGATGACTCAACCAGCAAAACTTAAAGCAATACAAAAAGATGATGAGTCTGAGGAATGAAAGTTAATCCCAAATACCGTCAGTAAGATTGCTGGATATTTCCTGGTGGGACGTACTCGTTTTATCTTTGTCCTTATCCATAATGTGTGTAATGGGATGAAGCTATAACTTCTACAGTGTACTAGTAATAATAAATCGATAACGTGTACGATGGGGTGAAGTTGAAAGGACTAATTATACCTCTTGTGAGTTGTATGTAAAATACAAAAATAGGTTTAGTATTAGAAATTATTTTTAATGATATGCAATAGGTGGCACTACTAATTAAAATAATCAACTGTATTGAAATAGGACCAAATTTAATTAAATTCCTTTTTTAAACTATTCCAAATTAAAAAAAAATCTCGACGGGGTGTTTTCATTCGCTAGTCGAGGTACCACTGCATCCGGCACAAATACACCTTCTTATATCATTAGAGAATCTATGATTTTGTTCCCTACCTCAAAACATTCCCTTAAAGATTATTCTTGCGTTGGGGTCACTAATTGACCCCACATGGCTTTTAATAATATAAAATTGCTTTGAAGGCAGTGATCAGTCAAAATATTTTTTACAAATCAGTTAGCTTTCTTCCCCTTTGGAAGAGTGTAGGCGACTGACCGTGAAAGAGATATGGACAGCCGTCTTGTGTTGTGAGAGAGACAAATAATTTCTGCAGTGACTATTTTAAAACTTTACAACATACTTGAAAAGTGTTTATGACTTTGTTCATTGTGTCTGTCTGTCTGTCGGTTAGCACGATAACTGCTGTAAAAATGACTTTATCAAAGTGAAATTTTGGTATGTTGTCCAGACGGTCTGTGGAACCTATGGGAATATAAATGAATAATATCATCCAATTGGTTTTGAATTGATCAAGGGTTGAAAAGATGAAATATATTGAACCCTACGGGACCTAATTTCTCAAACATTTTTTAAGCGGATTTAAAATTCATAAATTGCTTCGAAAGTTTTAGGAAATATTCAAATTATCCAATAAAATATATAAAAAAATTTCAGCAAAATACAATAATTAGTTTTTAAATGAAAATTAAAACAATAATTACACCATTTATATGAAGAGATCACGTGACCATTACATGAAGAGATCACGTGAGCCACTTCAAATGAAATATGGCATCCATCTTGTCTCAAAATCGTGATTTTTAAAGTTCTTTTTAATTCAAATTGAGTGTTGCATCCGTCCAAAACTGCTTTATTTTTGCTTAAATTCTGTGCATCTACATACTGAAACAACGCAATGACAATATATTTGAGTTTAAATGATTATCAGACTTTTGATTATTTCTACAACGACGTCCAATTTTTACTTCTGGAAAATGTAAACACCAAAATATGTAGAATGAGTTGTATAAGATTTGCTGCATTTCTTTAACGCAAAATTATTTAGCTCACGGAGTCTGCAATATATCTGATATGAATGAAACAATAATTGATTTTACAGAGAACAAGATGATTTTTAGATGAAATTTTAAACATAGAGTTAAATTATTTGTGCCTGCATGGTGTTAAGTTTTTAAATAAAATATATTATTATAGTATTGTAATGAATGAAAGGATTGGAAAAATGTTTATGACTGAAATGCTGCTTTTATATAGAGGCGATTTATATTTTGATGACGTCATTTGAATAAAGTTCTTTTGTTTTCGACGACGTTTAAAATATAATAAATTATTGTAGTATTACGTTGACATTAAAAATATTATCGAGGAATGTATCGCATTTTAGAGATATTTAAAACTGGCAATTTATATTTCAATGCCATCATTTGAATGAAGTTCATGTTTTTCGATGACGTTTTAAGTTTTCAAATATAATAAATTAATGTGATACTTTTAAAAATATTACTGAGGAATGTATCGCATTTTAGAGATGTTTAAATAAAATTGCGTTGACGTTGGAAAGTGTTTCATAATCAATGCTTTATGCATGATAGGTCTTTTTTGTTTGAGGATTTGGCTTCTTGAAAGTCACTAATAGCTACAAAATAAACTAAACGGCTTACAAAGTACATTACAAATGGTATTAGGTTTATCTTGGAAACTAAAAATGCAGAATAATTTCAGTACCTTGAAGTGGTACAGGAAGCTTCTGCCCTGCGTGTTCAATAAGTTGAGTGTCCCAGAACACTTGACGTAAATACTACCAATAAATGTAATGCGTTCATTCGATTTGTTTGTAATAATCATAACACTGCCACAAAACAACAATATGACATTAATTTAATAATCAAAATGATTAAGTTCAAATGGGTACCTATTAATCGTAAGCATAACCCTATTGCCTATTGTTTTTCTCTTTGTTTTTGAAGTATTTTGTTACAACTGTATTCCATTTTCCAGTTTAAGCAATTTATCTTACATACCATTAAATGTGTTTAAAGATAACTAAGGGGTTATACTTCATACTGTAAGTAAACCAATGCTTTAACAAATGGGGTTATTTGTTGACCCCGCTTTGCTGCCCGTGTTTCAAAATATTCACCTGGTTCTCTGAAAGTTAAAAAATCTGATGTGGGCAGCACATGACTTTCCTTATATATTGCAATGAATTTACTACTTTTACAGTAAAAAAAGAGTACTTTTATAGTTGTTATTTATATTCTTTCCAAAATATTGAATTTTCGTCAATGAGTCGTCATTTCCATGCCGTCATCATCAATAAGTCATCATTGATTTAGCGTCATTTTTTTCCAATCGGCGAGTTTTTCGTTAACTTAGCAACATTTAAAAAAGTCGCCAAGTTGGAGACATTCCACCAAATTCGTCGCCAAAATCTCGCCAAGCGTTATAGACGAAGACTTAAGTTATTCTTACAGCAGATAAATGACTATTGGCGTTCAAATACAAAAGTATCACTCAAATTATCTTTTTTCATGAATGGAACGAGCTAGATCCACGAGAATGATGGCACCAAATTTATCGAATGGTATTATATATGAAAATTGAACATGTTTCTCAATAGGAAATATTTTTTTTTATATTTTATATGACTTTTTCTTAATTTTTTTTAAAAATGTGCAATATCTCGAGAACGGTAATTACATAAGAAATGCCTACTTGCGTAACTTTATTAGCGGTTCTGATTTTTTGACGATTTTTTCAAAATTCTATTCGAAAATTTAGGAGGGTTCTGAACATTCGATGGCGTATAAAAACAATAGGCTTTCAGTGTTTACCGATTGTGATTTTTGTACCAAATTTCGTTCGATTTGGTCCATTCGTTTGTCAGTTACCGTTTCCACAGCCTCACTGACACACACACGCACACACCCACACACACACAGACATCACTTCAAAATGTTTGATTCGTGATCAGGGATGCTTGAAACGTGCTCTCCCGTCGAAAACTCGATATCGAATTTTCGGCCCCGTTCACACTTTCCTTATACATTATGTATATAAGGAAAGTAATAATAAAACACTTATAAAGGAACGTCTACAGTGTACAAATAATGGTTTTTCGTGAAATGAAGTAATAAAATGTATTCATATATGCCCGTGCAAACACGATATAGAAAGATAAAATTGAATTTAGTAAATTTCTCTGTATTTCGAGCGTTATGCTACCTTTATAGCGTTTTCATATTCAACACTACTAAAATATTTAACTAAAATCTCGAAACACTCTATATTAGATTAGTGAGGAACGCTTGAGTCACGGCACCATTTGGTTTCGGAAGGGTTTATTAAGAAAATACCAAAAGCTTTTATGGAAGACAGAAATAATGCAAAATAAATAGTTGTTACAATAATATGTTTAAGTTCAAAATTTCTTATTAGGAATGTTAAACATTTTGTCTTATCTTTTACACTTTCCTTATATACATAATGTATAAGGAAAATATTGTGACGGGGTCGAAAATTCGAATTCGAGTTTTCGACGGGAGAGCACGTTTCAAGCATCCCTGATCACGAATCAAACATTTTTGAAGTGCTGTCTGTATGTGTGTGCGTGTGTGAAAGTATGTGTGTGTGTGTCAGTGAGCCTGTGGAGACGATAACTGACGAACGAATGGACCGATTCGAATGAAATTTGATAAGAAAATCACAATCCGTAAACACTGGAAGCCTATTGTTTTTATACGCAATCGAATATCCAGAACCCCCTTAAATTTTTGAATGAAATTTTGGAAAAATCGTCAAAAAATTAAAACCGCTAATAAAGTTACGTAAATAGACATTTCTTATGTAATTTTTTATTAGAAAACGATTGACATAAATTTTAGAACGCTAACATGAACTGTTCTCGAGATATTGCACATTTTTCAAAAAAATTATCAAAAAATCACATAAAATGAAAAACAAATATTTCCTGTTGAGAAACATGTTCACTTTTCATATGTAATACCATGCGATAAATTGGGTGACATCATTCTCGTGGATCTAGATCGTTCCATTCATGAAAAAAGATACTTAAGTAATACTTTTGTATTTGAACTCCAATAGTCATTTATCTGCTGTAAGAATAACTTATTTCTTCGTTCCATAACGCTTGGCGAGATTTTGGCGACGAATTTGGCGGAATGTCGCCAACTTGACGACTTTTTGAAATGTTGCCAAATTAACGAAACTCTCGCCAAATGGATAAAAATGACGCTAAATCAATGAAAATGACGACTAATTGTCGAAAATTCAATATCTTGGAAAAAATATTGGTATCTTCTATAAGAAAACCTATTTTTTTACTGTAAAAGTAGTAAATTCATTACATTATATAAGGAAAGTCATGTGGGGCTCACAAAAGATTTTTTATTAATAGCGTTTTCTTGTTTCAAAAACATACTACATGCAATTTATAACTAGATAAAACATTTTGACTCTTTTAATTGAAAAATGCAAATCAAATGCTTTTTTAAAATCGTATATTTAATTATAATATTAATTATAATTTTAACCCTTAATTTGTTGAAGTGAACTATTTAATAGTTCTATACGGAGCTTCATTAATACCCACTCAAATATATATGTTTGAGCGAAAGTTTTTGGACATAGTTTGTGGACGTAGCTTGAGCTACTAATATTTAAACTCATGATGAAGACTGAATTTTAAATTGCAATATGTACTATACTGATATATCTGTAGTGAAAGATTGGATAGAGTTCAGTCTAAGTAAGGGGAAAAAAATTCTCGAGCCAAATAGTATTTTTGAATTTTGCTATAACTTGTACACGTCACTAGGTTTTCTTATTCGTTAACTATATTTAACATTTTGGATTTGGTACTTTCAAATTTTTACTACTTTCAGGAAATAAACGTCTCAATTATTAAACATTTATATAAATATATATATACAGAGTGTTCCAAAAACATTGACCTCGGCTTTTATTCTTTAAATATTGACCATTGACATATATGATAAATTACAAAATTGCGTAAAAAAAAGTACAGAATTTTATGAAATCGATAAAAATTTTCAGAGGTTTAAATTTGAAGAAATACAAAATTTATATTTTTATACGGTCCCTTTGCAAAAACATTTCCAAAGAGCAAAATGTGCCCCATACACTAATAAGGTGATGTGCAAAATTTCAGTATTTTATCATAAAAAATCCCAGAGATATATTTAAACAAATTTGGTGAGGGATTAATCGCAAATTGAAATGCAAATGTTTACAGCAAGAGTGCAAATGACGCAACGCAGAAATGCATCATAGGCAAATAATATCTTCCTCTAAATGGAAAACATTTTGAACAACCTTTGTAATCTTCGTGTAAAGTTATTATTTCTACAAAGTGTTGATACGTTTTGTAAATTTCCAAATATAGATATTTGCAAATATAGATAAAAAGATCTTTGAAAAATAAAATATAGTGAGGTATATTAACATAAAGACAAATATATTAAAATTACAGAAAATAATAAAATTTAAAAAAAAAATTTAGAAAATATATAAAAATAAGAAGACATATGTAAAAAGGAAGAAATTTAGGCACAGGGGGAACGAAACGAGAAATGTATGAATTTAGAATAACATTTCGAAAAGAAAATTTAGAAAATATACAAATAAAAGGGTCAAAAGAGAAAGAAAGAACCGGAAAAATAAAAACAGTTAACACTGATTTTTTTTCCCATTACCAACATGAAAACAGAAAATAAGAAGGGAACAAAATTTGACCCAGACATTAAACATAAAACAGCCATTAAAGAGCCATTAAAACAGCTATTAAACAGCCATTAAAGAGATTCCTTTATTTGGAACAGAAACGGGAGTCATCCTAAAGTGCAAAATAGTTATTTCCAAAGATGTTTCGCTACACACATGAAGCGAGTGTCTGTTGAGAGGCATCCGGATAGGAACAAGCATACGTGGAATGGCAGTAACAGATTTTCCATCTCCGAACTCTAAAGAAATTGGAATTCTTGCGACCGCGGCTCTCGTGTATATTTCAAAAAAGTACGTACTTCTCCGAATAGCTAACATCAGGGTTAGGCCCGAAGTAATTCATAAAGTGGAGCGGTTAGATTCCAGCGTAATGTGTGGTTAACCAAAAGAGGGAGACAGCAGTCCTGAACACCTAAGCACCATCTTAAAGAATCTCGGCGAACTAAATCGCACAGAACACGAGGAGTGCAAAAGCCTCATTTCGAAATTCCGTGCAATCTTTACGACTGCTTCGAAAGACATATGACGGACCGGACTAAATAGATAGAATCAACCCCGGCAACCAGTTCTGGATTAAACAAGCTCTTAGAAGATTTCCACTTGCAAAGAAAGAGGAAGTGTATAAGTTTTTAAACGACATGCAGGAAAGCGACGTAATCGAACCATCGTCAAGTCCTTGTTGCCTCACCAATCGTCTAAGTAAAGAAGAAAGATGGTTCTACCAGATTCTGTGTTGATTGTAGAAGACTCAACACTATGACAAAGAAAGAGAGATATCCATTGCCAAGAATTGACGACACTTTAGATACTCTCTCTGGGAGCAAGTGGTTTTCTACTCTAGATCTTAAGGGCACTACTGGCAAGTGGAGATCCATCCTGACGATAGAGAAGAGATAGAGAAAAGGCATCTTCATAAAATATGATTGTAATTATTGTTTCAATTTTTATTTTAAAAACTACCTAACACAATATGCTGAAATTATTTTTACATTTTACGTGATGATTTGAATATTTATTAAATTTGCGAAGCAACAATTTGTGAATTTGTTTGATACAATAAGTCCCATAGGGTTCAATGTATTTAAATTTTTTAATCCGGGTAAAATTCGGAACTAATTGGGTAATATTTTTCATTTCCATTCCCATATGTCCCACATACCGTCTCAACAATATACAAAAATTTCATTTGGATAAAGTCATTTTTATGGCAGTTATCGTCCGAACAGACAGACAGACAGAATAACCAAAGTCATAAACACGTTTCAATTATATTTGAAAGTGTTAAAAACTTATCAGATCAAAACTTATCATCTTAATTTGCGTGAACATTTATGTACATTCAAATCAAGAAAATTGGCATTGCAAATGCGAAATGAATTCAAATCAATGAGGTAGAAATAAGGGTGATACGAACAGCTATAAATTGGGAAATATTAGCTCAAATATCTGTCAAAAGAAACTGCGAAATTGTTCAGTACCTAAAAGAAGAAAAATTGTTTCAATGTCTAAGTTGTCTAACAAGAAAAGGAAAGGAAACTATGTAAGTAATGTTAAAAACTTAATGAATTGACATATGCCTATTTTTTTTACCATTTACAGCTTCTGATGTAAAAGTTAACTTCCGAAACTGGTCGCTTACTAAATTTTTATTAGATGCCACAACATTTAGTAATCATGTAAATTTACAATTGTGTACATTTTATAGTGTTTTGATATAAGTTTTCCAACCATATGTAACTCGTTTCACTCTGCTTCGCATCTCCTTTCCCCTTCCCCTTTTGTTTTCGTTGCTTTCGAATTAGCAATGCCTATTTTCCAAAGTTATGTGAACATATTTTTGATATATATTGGCGACTATATTGTAGCTTTTGTCGAAGTCATTTATGTGTCTCATTATGATGAAGATGAATATATTTGTCTCCGAAATCATTTAATACAGTTATTTATTTTAATACGCTTTTATTAAAGAAATACATTTTTATTCATTGCTTTATACCAAAGGCTTTATGGATATGACTGAATGATTCTTTGCATTGTGTTTCATATAAAGTGCCACATTTTTCATCCTATTTAATATATATTTAATACATTTATTCTCTAAAGCCTCTGTCGCACACACACATATACAAATTTACCTGCACATATATATAATACACACATAAGTACATACACACTAAAGCATGTTCACACATACATGTAGACATCAACTCCAAAATAAACGCCTGATTGGTGTTCAGAAATGCCAAAATCCTTCGTAAACATAAATTCAAATTTTTGATCAAGCCACAGTACTTTGCATATACATTATACTTTTCATGTGATAAACGTGACATATTATACCACATACACAAAGACAGCGTTCGTAAAAATCGTGAATGACATATTTAGGGATCATTTTCTTTTCTATGCACTAAAATGCAAAAGATATAAATAATAAAGTTACTTTTATATTTTTAATTATATGAAATTTGTCTTATGAACAGAGCCATAAATTATATTGTATTTTGATTATGATTTTGAATATAATATGAATTGATCAGCATTTCAACAGCAGCGTTTTCAAGATCAAAAATTTGTAATTTACCATTGCAAGTACGTGAAAGTAAATCAACAACTCATTTCATTCTGGGATAAAATTAATTAATTCGAATTAAATGGATTGATTCGGAATGTAATCACTTAGATTGAATTTGATCACACACAGCAAATTCATGCAATCAAATGTTTCGCATCGGAATGATTTTCATATAATCCCATATTTTGCTTAATAATAAATTATGGTTGTGCCTGACTATCCGCTTACACGTTGGCTGCTGAAAATACATGTACACAATCATTCAAAATATAAAAGACGTGGAATTTCAACAGACACATGACACATTTACATTCTGGATTTAATTAATCACTTTAGTTATATGTAAAATACATATATACATTATATCTATACTGTCATTATATTTAGCCATTTATAATTAATATAATTTCCTTTTGACCAGAGGGGAAAGACATGAGGAGAATGCGTAATAAAGTGAATAGGGATATATAGGGAGTCCCAAAATTCACGCAAGAAGTAATTTTGATAAAAAACACAGGTTTATAATTAAAAATTGTGAATTTTTTATTGATTCATAAAGTATACAGTATAGGGTTATGTATGGAATAGCAAATCGGGTAAATACTCATCGCTGCAGATGATTTTGTTCAAAAAATTAGCATCCACTTGTTGTTCCAAAATCCATTCGACGAACTCTATTCGTTGTGCGAGGTCAGTAGGCTTTAGTTTTTGAGTCAATTGAATTTTGTAAGCATGAAGATGCAAATCTTTCGTTAGAATACGCTGTAGAGAGCTTCTCGAAATGTCCAATTCTTCACCACGGTGCCGAATTGATGTCCCTGGATTCTCAGCAACACTCTCACGAACTGCTTCGATGTTTTGTGTTGAACGACATTGTTGAAGGACGGCCAGGGTGTTTAAGATCGCTAATTGATCCAGTCTCCCTAAATTTTTTAATCAATATCTCCACAGTTGATGAAGTTAAATTCCTATTCCGACCATATTTTGAACGAAAATTGCAAACTGTAGCTGCCAAACCTTCATTATTTTTAAAATATTGCTCAACAATGAAAACGCGTTGTTCTTTCTTGTAGTGCTCCATTTTCAGTAACCCTAGACTGCCAGCTGTCACGCTGTCTTTTTTTTCGTTACCAACACTTTATTGCACAAATGGCGCAAAATTCAAATCTCGCGTGAATTTTGGGACACCCTTTATATATAAAGAATTGAATATCATCATTACCTATGTGTACATGCTGTGCTTCGGACGCGACCAGTCAAGCATTTGGTGCGACATTGCATAGTGGACTGGACATCACTTGTCATCTGCGATATAAGTCATAGTCTTTGGACTAACTAAATATTATGCACATATCGCAAGAACCATTCTTCAAGTCAAGTGACTTTTGACGCTGAGGGTTCTGCACCATGTTGGGAGGGGTGACATCATGCCTTGGCCCCTTCTTCTGGATTGATCAGGTTATTTGGTGGCTGATTTGTTAGCCTCGAGAATTGGTACCGGATTGGCTCTGGGAAACTCCATTTTCGTCTCTGGAGGGCTGGCCGGGGTACGAAGGTCATCTTTCAGCCCTCAATCCCCCTCAATAAATTTTGCAAAATAGTTATTTTATTTTGTTACATTCTATAGTGTCATCTCTCCCGTCTGGTTGTCGTCATGCTTATATCTCCCTGTCAACCACTCCATTGACTATAAAAGTTCGCGATTTCAATGAAAGTTCTAAATTTCTTGCCACAATGGTAAAATAAAATTCAATGATAAATAATTAATGTTGGATAAAAATACATTTTGGCTTTGTTCTCTTGTCTCTTGCAAGAATAAACGCTTGCATAATATGACCTTCTTGCATAATCTTGCATAATATGACCTTCAGAGAGATGATAAACATTGCTTATTGTTAGCGACAAAAAAAGATGCATTGTACAAATAATAGTAATGGCTGCATTAATGATAGTAAAGTAGAACATATCGCATCGCACATTTTATAAATTAGAAACCACATTTTTCGTAATTCATAAAGTGACAAATTTCAGACAAAATTTTATTATATAATACATATTCCACATTTTATTTAATTCATCAGTATAATGGGGTTCTGAATATTTGAGAATAAAAATATTCTAAAGTTTTGCCAGTGCATAAGTGAATCTGCAATCTCATTACATGCCTTAGTTCAACCACTTAGAATATTTCCCAGCTCTGGATTCAACGACTAAATGTCAGAAAATAGTTTTAACCCTCTTCCCTCGTAATTGAATACATGTATTTTGACTTTCCTCTATATTGCAAGGTTACGAAGTATTTAGTCTTACCACTTAAAGATTTTGATATAAAATAATGCACAATTAAATATTTACTTTATGATTTCCATCTTATAAAAGTGTGTGTTTAAGGATTGTATATTTTTAGAATGGTGCAAATATAATAATCTTCAGTTGCTGTAAAAATAATTGTTTGCTGATTATTCCATTTGAATACTTTTTATTGCTGCCTCTGGGCATTTTAGTTTTCAGCAAAAGCAGAAAAATTTAGTACTGTCAATAAAGGATTGGCCATGGATTTATTCAAGTAACTACAAGTGGCCCAATTGAGAATACAACAAGACTTTGAGTAACATTTTTATCACTGGGAAATACCATGGGAATTCTATCACTATTTACACGAGGGCGACTACTTTGTGGGTTAGCTATTCAGAAGTTTCTTTTTACATACAGAGTGGTTAGAATTAACTTAACAACCATTGAACAATTTGCTTTATAAGAATATTTTCATTTAGCTCTATTATGACCACTGGGATTTTATACTATACTATACAAGAACAATAAAGATCAATCATGCATAAGGCATTGCTTATGAAACTGTTTCCAACTTCAATGGAATTTTATTTAAATATAACTAAAATGCGATACATTGCTCAGTCATATTTTCAAAATTATCAATACTACAATACTACAATAATTATACTATAATACTACAATAATTTATTATATTTAAAACTTTATCGTATTCATCTTTATTGTAATTATATTGTTTTAAACACTCTGATTTGTGTATAATTTAATTTATAACCGCATTGGCTATATATGCCATTTTACCGTATGGAACTATAATTATTTGGTCTTCTGGTGATGAATATATTTCTAATGGCTGACATGTAGTATAATATGTCTGATATGCAGATAAATACGTCTGATATATTGCAAATAAATACGTCCGGTATGTTCTAAATACAGTTTAATATTTTTTTAAAATTTACTTTAAAATTTTTTTAATTCATGGAATTATTAAGAGAGCTGCACAGAATGTAACTCGGATAATATTTCCTGCCAAATCATGGACAATTTCCTTGAGTTATCCAGATTATAAACAGAGTGACATTTTTGCCCAACTTATAAACTCATCTTCCCTACCAATTCATACATTTGTAATTAAAATAGTAGCCTAAGTATGACACTCATAATTCATACGAATTGTCACGAATATGTATGTATTGCATGATCTTGACATCATTTTTGATGGTTTCATTGGTTTCCTATTTCAACTCACGAAAGAAATGCATTTATTTAGTTCATAAATTGGAAAAAATTGTTGCTCAGTACATTAATTGATTTTTCCAGTTTGTGAATTAATCAAGAAAGCTATTCCAATGACGAGTTGAAATTCTTCATTAATGGAAGAAACATAATCATTAAGTACACATATCATTTAAATAGAAAACACTTTAGAATAAAAGTATTTATCTGATCGCACTAAAAGACGTTAAAAATATACTACAAGACTGGGCGCTTTCAGACATGAAACGTCTTTCATCAGAGGCATATGATGAAGGACGGCATAAGTCCTTCATCATATGCTTTCAACATTCATAATGTTTTAATGTATTTTAGAGCGATCAAATAACTAATTTTATTCAAAAGTGTTTTATATTTACATTTTAAATTTCAGACGTGCTATTTCAATTCAATTCTGCATATATATTATTAATTGTTTACTTTATTGAATAATATTACTACAATTTAAATATATTATAGTTAAAATACATTAAAACATATTTAATTCATAATTCATTCAGCAATTTCCAAATTGCAGCATCCTATCTATTATTAACTGTTTAGAATACCTCCATGCTTGCATCTCATAAATAATCATTATTTAATTTAATTTCCTAAACCTATTTTGCTAGTAAATAGATGCTAATAATTTATTTAACTTCCATCACATTGAATAAATAAGTGTAATTCGATCATAACAATTTAAATACTTTAAAACAATACATAATTAAATATTTATTCGCGGATTTCTCTGTTACACAATTACCACTTCATCTATAGGGAAATAGGAATATATTATACTTAAATAACTTATCATTTACCATTATTCTTAAATATGCTTTTAATAGGAATTTTTTTCAAAAACTCATTCGAAAATGGGAGGGATGTTTCTACAGAACATTCGATTACTTTTAAAATCACTAGAGTTCCAGTGTTCATAAATTATAATGATTGTAGCATTTTTCAAACGAATAATTCGTTTGTGAGCTATCGTGTCCATAGACTTACGAACTTATACTGTAACATAAAGACGCACACCAACATACATACGCAGAGAGACACCCTTTCAAAACCGTTCGATTCGAGTTCATGGAGGCTTAAACATCGAAAACTTTATCTCGAATTTTCGACCCTTCACAAAATATTCCATATACATTATACCATATATGTGCGAAAAATTAAAATATATTTGTTCGCTTTCATCCACAAGGCATGGTTTTATTTCAATTGTCTTCACAATTATCTAAAAAAATCTGATGTGGGCAACACATGACTTTCCTTATATAATGAAATGAATTTACTACTTTCACAGTAAAATAAATAGGTTTTTCTTCTAGTAGATACTAATATCCTTTCCAAGATACTGAATTTTCGACAATTAGTCGTCATTTTCATTGATTTAGCGTCATTTTTATCCATTTGGCGAGATTTTCGTTAATTTGACAACATTTCAAAAAGTCGCCAAGTTGGCGACATTCCGCCAATTTCGTCGCCAAAATCTCGCCAAGCGTTATGGACGAAGAAATAAGTTATTCTTACAGCAGATAAATTGGCGTTCAAATGCAAAAGTATTACTCAAAGTATCTTTTTTCATGAATGGAACGAGCTAGATCCACGAGAATGATGTCACCCAATTTATCGCATGATATTATATATGAAAAGTGAACATGTTTCTCAATAGGAAATATTTTTTTTTCTATTTTATATAACTTTTTGATAATTTTTTTGAAAAATGTGCAATATCTCGAGAACGGTTCATGTTAGCGTTCTAAAATTTATGTCAATCGTTTTCTAATGAAAAATTACATAAGAAATGTCTATTTACGTAACTTTATTATTGGTTTTGATTTTTTGACGATTTTTTCAAAATTTCATTCGAAAATTTAGGGGAGTTCTGAACATTCGATTGCGTATAAAACAATAGGCTTCCAGTGTTTACAGATTGTGATTTTTGTACCAAATTTGGTTCGAATGGGTCAATTCGTTCGTCAGTTATCGTCTCCACAGACCCACTGACACACACACACACACACACACACACATGCTTTCACACACACACACATACACACACACACATACTTTCACACACACATACACAGACATCACTCCAAAAATGTTTGATTCGACATCAGGGATGCTTGAAACGTGCTCTCCCGTCGAAAACTCGAATTCGAATTTTCGACCCTGTCACAATACTTTCCTTATACATTATGTATATAAGGAAAGTAATATATAATTGATAACAGACCTGTAAAGCCGTTAAAGAGCTGATATGTGTCTATATATATTTATATTCTTTAAATATCCGTATATCCTTTAATTAAAGTAACGTCTTCCTGTCTAAACTTCTACTATTCTTTCTAATATAAATCTTTTCCTGTGCAGCGTTGTAAACGAATAATATCCCAGTCGAAATTCGGTTCTGGCATATCTGCCATGCATGTCCAAACTTTGTCCATTGCGCTACTGTGACAACAGTTTTTATTTTTAAAATTCAAATTGACCCTACAGATATAATCTTACAAAAATATTGAATTTTAGATAATTAGCATTTTAACCATGTAAATTTCCCATGTATTGTTAGTTTTTATATAATTTATATAATGTATCTGCACTTGGAATTCTATTACAATACTAGCACTAGTTCTAGGGTTACACACACATATACACACACACACAAACACAACCAATTTTTGTACTATTCTGATTTAAATATAGTTTCTGTGAAAAAAAAAACAAGGAGAAATCTGACCTAAAAAAATATGTGAAAATTTAAACTTTTAGTTCAAATTATTTTACTATGATTATACACATTACCATGTAAGATTATTTCACAGTCGGGTTCAGAGAATTGAGAAACTAAGTATTAGAAATGTTTTGTCCGGGAGAGAATTAATTATTTTTAATGACCAATAAAGAAACGCCAAAAGTAATTGTGTGATCGAGAGCTATCCTGGCCACAGATTAGATACACATACATAACAGATGAAATAGCTAATTCGTATTCAAGGATGCTAGGAATTGGTGAATTCATCCAAATTCGAGAGTTTGATTTCTGACCTCACCAGTTGTTTTTCATTTACACATGTGCTTTGTAATGTAGGAAAATTAAAAAGATAACTGCTATAAATATAGGAGTGATGACTAAACAAATAGATTATGAGTGAACGCTATTAGTGACTAAAACGCATATTTTATCCACAGATTCATACCCAAGCAGACTCACATAACAAATGAAATGGCTGATTTTTATTCAAGGATGCTCGAAATTGGTGAACTCATCCAACTTCGAGAGTTTGATTTTTGATCTCATCAGTCATTTTCCCTTTCCACATGTTCTGTATTATAGGGAAAGTTAAAAGACAAATGCTATAAATAGCAGAATGAAGAGCAAACAAATAGCTTGTGAACGGCTATTAGTGACTAAAATGTATGTTTTATCCCATTTGTGTCAGTTGCCACGGATATACGACTGCGCTATTTTAGGAGCCAGGAAAACGATGGCGAAATCCGAAAGCAGCTTTTCTTATAACGTGTGACAAAAATGTATGACAAAAAACTGAATCATTTAAAAATAAGTAGTACGGTGAATTTTTTTTTAAATAGTTGATATTTCTGTTTCTAATAGTGGTATACAGGATGTTTCTAATAGTGGTATACAGGATGCATAGTTGACCTGGTTTTTAGAGCTTCGTTAATTGGTTTTAGACACAAAGTTTCAATTTGAAAGTTTGCAAAAACTAAATGATTGTAAGTACAATACACTTTGTGCTAAGGTTAAGGAGAACTTGAGACAACATATATAAAGCACATTATTACTGATATTTGTGCATTATATAATACGTTGCTCAAGTTCTCCTTAAATGAGAAATTATTTCATATATATATTTTTCCGATATTTTTCCGATGCATGGTATTTTTATGAAAATAGAGGGGGGAGGGAGGCTAATTTTTTCATACTGAGCTATGAGTAAAGAAAGTTAAATTAGAAAAAGTTTCGTTGTACAGAAATTCGTATAAAAAATAGATCAAATTAACTGTAATATTCTGCGAATTATTTCTTATTTAAATACCAAGAATATTTATACAAAAATTCCAGGGTCAGTTTGCAATTTGCATTATACAGACACGTTAGAAGCAATGTCTGGTTTTAATTTCCACTCTGCTCCTGTGTTACGATTCACATTCGAAGGAAAATGTTGAAAAATTTTACTAATTACAATTTTCTAGTTATACCCTATTTTACGTTATTTCTCTTGTATCTGCATGAATATTGCGGATAATTGTACAGTTTTTTTTTCATTTTACTCGTTCCTGCACAGCGCAACTTTTTCAAATTAAACTTTTTTCTTAAAGGACCGTATGAAAATTGAGACACCCTAATTTTATAAAAGTACCACTCATTGAAAAAAAAAAGAATTACATGAAAAAATTTCACATATAATGTAAAATTGCTTTCACATTGGATATGTCTAAAACCAATTGATGAAGCACTAGAAGTGAGATCAACTATGTGAAATGTTCTGTACAATAATAATATTTCTTGCTTTAAAGTTTTAGAAATAAGACGCTCACACACACGTATATATATATATATATATATATATAACCAATTTTTTAAATAATCAAATAAAGTTATATATTATCTGTAAGCCCAGAAATAGATCTCATACCAGTTAATTTGAGACAGCTTTATGCACATTATTTATTGTGTCTGAAACGTCAGACAATACCTTCAGCCTCAATGACGCTAAAATTTACAGCATGCTGACCCAAAGGTCAGAAAACCATAAATTTAGGGGTGTCAAGACAGAGGGGGGTCGGAGGACTCTTAAGAAAATGTGAAGTAACTACATTGGATAAAAAGGCTGACTAATGGAGAAGATGTTTGTGGCTTCGCCATGAAAGCGGCCAATAGGAGCAAAAGAGGAGTATCAGTCATGAGGCAAAAGAGCCTCAACTTAAGACAGAACGAAAAAATAAGAACGAGGGAACTTGATCAATACAGACATACATCACGACATTAAGGAGCACGACACTTAGAAAGAGTTATATAGAGATAGAATGACCTAAGAACGATGAGAAAGAACCGACTACTAGAATGACAAAAGAACGGAGATACAGAACGAGGATACTTACAGAGAACAGACTAAGAGAATGACATAAGTACGAGTGTTCGAACCAGCAGTAGAATATGATCGGCGAATTACACTACGAGTTAATTTCAGTAAATTTAGAGACATTAAGTGCGTGCTGGTGTCCAAGTCTAAGACAACCTTGAAGGTATGTGTTCCTCAAATAATATTACAGGTCTTACATTTTGGGCATTTTAACAGATGGTCTCATATTGTCTCTCTCCGGCGCGAACAAGAGAAATAATTGTGTAATGAATTTAATAAGTATTTTATGTTGTTAATAAATGATTTATTGTTAAAGTTAAAATGATGCAATCAATGTAGTATTATAGTAGTTAATATTCTTTTACAGAGCTCGGGTGAAAAATGAATAATTGAAGGGTTATCAGCTGCCAAACAATGCAATATATAATTTAATGAGTACCCCGAATACGACCAATTTACGGCCATGTTAATATATGTTGAATTTAATATGATTTAATATCCCAACTTTAATTATTTTGAAAAGTGCGCCACATTATCTTTTTAATTAGTTTTTATTCATACGTACATTCTCTAACTGTTCATACGTACATTCTCTAAGAGTTCATATTTAAAGGAAATAAAGGGGACGTATCTCTGTTTTAATGTTGCATTAACAGAAAGAGAGTGTGGAGTTTCACAAAAAAATTAACATTCTTCTTTAAATTGTCAGCAGTTCTTATGAAATAAATTTAATTCATTAAAATGCGTTCTTGACTTTTTGGTGAGGTTAATTTAATTCGGTCGCAGATATATCGTTAGTATGCTCTATAGCGATTGGTTCTTTAAAAAAAATTTTGCTAACTATATAAAGTATTATTACACTTCTACCCAAGTCCATGCCTTTTGTATGAACCATTACAATTTACTTCACTCTAAATTAAACTTTCAATAACCTAATGACTAGAGTTCGACGAAGGAATCACTCAAAGAAATCTTCAAAGAAATCTTGACACCTAGGTAACAACCTATCAGTAATCAAATTTTTAAAGTCTATTTCTGAACTTAGCACTAACCTTTTTCCTATTTCTACTTTCCTTAACAAACATTTGGTTGCAGATTCCTATTGCGTTTGCCGTTTTCCATACAGTTCCGCTTCTAATCGAATTTTATCCCTGTCCTCTGGAAATCATCCTCCTGGGCGGGCCATCCTGAGATGGTGGTTACGGATGTTGGCTGTGTAGTCTTGATCCTCCGACTTCTGGGGGCATATTAGCCGGGTTACCTGGTAAACGATGAACTAACTGTCCATCGAACCAGCGAGTCTATCAGGCCCCGACTCTTCCGGATGTCAGTGACCACTAGACTGCGCCTATTTATGGCCTGAGCCAAAGTCCGGACGGTGGCTGGGGTTGGGCTTGGCGGGTGTTCTTCGGGACCCTGCTCGGTAAATGATCTCGTCGAGAACGTGGCCCTCGGCTGCGGTTTGCCGGAAGTGGATTTCGCATTGCGCTTCCTCCCCTCGTATTTGGCATAAACCTCTTGGTTACCGCAGGGGGTTGACCTTAATCTGTCCTCTGGAAATACCTGCTTAATCTTATCTTTAAACTCCGAAATATTAGCTACACCATCTTCACCCAACACATGCCACCAATATTTTGCTCTACCTGTCAAAGTATTCTGCGTCACTGCTAACTGTTGAGCCTCAATTAATTCGCTAACAAATGCTTATCTAGATCCTTAATAAACTTTCCGTTAGGACGTTAACCTATCAAAAGAAAACTTCGGCGAATTTGTCAACTAACTAGTTTGTGCTAACGTAATTCCATACTATTCAATAGTACTATTTGTAGTTACTACAGAGGTGTGTGTTAACTGATCCACATCCTTTTCTCTTGAGACATATTCAATTTATTTTACTCTCTTGTAATTTGAACTCGGCCATACTAAGCAATAGTCTTACTACAAAATATCACTTCGAAAATACCACTATTGTAAATATAATTACAACACATTAAAATATTCTATCAAAATATTACTACAAAACTATTTTTACTTAAATACCACAAATGTCGCTAGCTTTCTTAAACGTTTAGTACATAAATTATGATCAGGAAAAAGAAGAATTAGAATAACGTGATAATGAATAATAGAATCCTCACAACTTCAACACCTAAAGTGAAAAATTGCTAACTCATTTATCTAATACGAGTTTTAAAGTAAATTTTACTTTTCGTTTCCGTAAAGCACAATGAAAAAACTGTTCTTGTCCCCCTAAACCAAGATCGACTTGACAAGTCATAGAAATCGACAAGTAGGCAGCGATCGACGTGTTGAGCACCAATGTTATAAATTATAACTTCAACGATCCAATGGGAAGAACTGACTGATGTCTGCAATTGTTGATTTTATTTTGTCTCATAAATAGTAAATCGAATGCTTTATAAATCATATCAAACATTGCACTTGATGACTTTTTCATAATAAATTTTAAATAAAGTGCCATTTATCGCCAAAAATAAATCTTATACTGGGATTACTTTTTTTTAGTTTTAAGAGAAATGAATATATTTATTAAAATAAAAACCAATAGGTTCGCGAAAGATATAACTAAAGAAACCGTGCTATAGCAAAGAATGAAATGAAATTATATTAAAATTTATTTCAGTCATTAATTTCCTAAATAACGAGGGAAAAATTATTCATCGTACTATTATAATGATCATAAAATACTCTTTTGATAGAAAAAGAAACACGAGAATAACTTTAATTAGATTGTTTTATTATCCAAAATACGAAAATAATTTCTTTTAAAACTTGTAATATATATCGAAATGCGTAGAAATAATTTCTTCATTTTCTTTGAGTTAACAATTTTAAACTAATAAAGGCATGAAAAAGTAAATATCTATGAAGATGCAGAAGGACTTAAAGTTGCATGTATTTTGATTAGTTGTGTTATTTTGCAAAGCTGAAATTTTTTTTAATGGCGTTTCAACGTATCAAAGAAAATTAAATTACTTGCAATGAAAAGAAAATAATCCTATGTCGCGAAAAGGTGGGTTGGAAGGTATATGAGCAACATCCATACTGCAACATATGTGATCATTGTGTAACGTCTTCCAAACTTAGAACAGACGGAAAAATTGGCATATTTGACGAAACAAACAACGTGTAGCTACAAAAATTGCCTACATAACAGAAACACGCACGCGAAAACTAACCCGCAGAAAATGTTTTGCATATGGACATTTTAGTAAGTAAGCGTATTAGGTATAAAAACGGGCTCTCTGTGCAGAACCTATATTCCCGCGTTATGGTTTTCAGAAGAAAAATCGAAATATCCAAATTTTGAGAAATGAGTAAATGGCATCATCTATCTGAGTTACGCCAGGCGATGGGAGGTAATAGGGCGTCTCGGCCTTGAAGGGGGCCAGCGAAAGTCGGAAGTAGCTCAAACCTTAACTTGGAAATGTTCCATCATTTGCCTTCGGTGGAACTGGAATCAAAGTGATGGAACAGTGTCGCGAAGACTAGTAAGTGGACGTCCAAGGATCACAACCAGTCAAGATTTTCGTTTTCAGTGTCTGCAAGCACGACACCATAGGTCAATTAATGCACACCAGGTTGATTACGACTTTGAAGCTTTGGCAGGAAGAGCGGAATATCGGCAAACATTTTACAGACGGCTACATACAGGTTAGCTCTATGCAAGATGACCAGTGGTTTGTTCCTAACTGACTCCCTTGCACAGAGAGGCCAGCTTAAACTGTGCTCGAAATCCCCTTAACTGGACTTCTCTATAATGGGGAACCGTCCTCTTTACGGATGAGTCACGGTTTGATGCACAGAGTGATTCTCGACGGTTATTGGTATAGAGAAACACTTCGAACTTGCTGTCACACCAGTAACATCCACGAAATGCACACATACAGAGGAGGTGGTTTGATGGTTTGGACAGGGATTGCTGTTGGCGCCTGCACTGGTCTCTACATCTTCTCTCGCGGTACTGTGACTGCAGTATGGTGTAGAGATGACACCCTTGCTCAATATGCTCGTCTAATTTTTGTGGATTTGAGTCTTGATGCCATTTTTAAAGACGATAACGCGCGAGTTCACAGGACTTGCATTGTCAGCCAATATTTAGAATCGGAAACACTGCTTCGTATGGGTAGAGATGACACCCTTGCTCAATATGCTCGTCTAATTTTTGTGGATTTGAGTCTTGATGCCATTTTTAAAGACGATAACGCGCGAGTTCACAGGACTTGCATTGTCAGCCAATATTTAGAATCGGAACCACTGCTTCGTATGGGATGGCCATCAAGATCACTCAAATTGCATCTCTAGAGCATGTATGGGATATGTTTGAGAGATGTTTAGATTCTCTCCATGATGCTCTTCGGAACCTTTACTAGCTTTGAACATGTCTCCTTCGTGAATGGGTACAGATTCCCCAACCTGCCCAAGATGATTTTATTCTTGGCATTAATTACTCAGTCGGGCATGTGTTTGCAGTAGAGGTTATCACATTCCGTATTGGCAATTAACTGTTTTTGCAGCCCAAAATCCAAAGTTTTTGTTTATCTGCATTACTTAATTATTTATTAATAATTTTCTTTGCATTTTCCTCACTTTAGTGCCTTCTGTTCCCATGATCTGTGAAAGTTTCAAGGAATTCGAATAAATACTTCTCTTTTTATCCTCATTTTTCACTCAATTATTCTTCCTCGTTTTTCACTCAATTATTTATCCTCATTTTTCGCTCAATTATTTATCCTCATTTTCACTTTATTATTTATCCTCATTTTTCATTCATTTTTTATCCAACTTTTGGACATGAGTGATTTTATTTTATGATGCTTTAGTTCTCTGGCGGGTATGATTTCTATAGCTAATTAACCTGAATAAAAAAAACTGATGTGGGCAACACATGACTTTCCTTATATAATGCAATGAATTTACTATTTTTACAATAAAAAAATATGTTTTTCTTATAATAGCTATTTATATTTTTTCCAAGAAATTGAATTTTCCTCAATTAGTCGTCATTTTCACTGATTTACTGTCAATTTTATCCACTTGGCGAGATTTCCGTTAATTTGGCAACATTTAAAAAGTCACCAAGTGGCGACATTCCGCCACATTTGGCGGCAAAATCTCGCCAAGTCTTATGGACGGAGAAAAAAGTTACTCTTATAGAAATAAATAACTACTGGCGTTCAAATACAAAAGTATTACTCAAAGTACCTTTTCTCATGAATGGAACGAGCTACATCTACGAGAATGATGTCACCCAATTTATCGCATGATATTACATATGAAAAGTGAACATGTTTCTCAACAGTTAATATATTTTTTATAATTTATGGGATTTTTTGATAAATATATTTTAAAAATGTGCAATATCTCGAAAACCGTTCATGCTAGCGTTCTAAAGTTTATGTCAATCGTTTTCTAAGGAAAAATTACATTAGAAATGTCTATTTGCGTAACTTTATTAATGGTTTTGATTTTTTGATGATTTTTTCAAAATTTCACCCGACAATTTACAGGGGTGTTGAACATTCCATTACGTTTAAAAACAATAGGCTTCCAGTATTTACGGATTGTGATTTTTGTACCAAATTTCGTTCGAAGAGGTCAATTTGTTCGTCAGTTATCGTCCCCACAGACTCACTGACACACACCCACACCCACCCACACACACACATACACATACTTTCACACACACACGCATACATACTTTCACACACACACACGCACACACAGGGACATCACCTTAAAAATGTTTGATTCGTGATCAGGGATGCTTGAAACGTGCTCTCCCGTCGAAAACTCCAATTCGAATTTTCGACCCCGTCTCAATACTTTCCTTATACATTATGTATATAAGGAAAGTGATAACGTTTTTGCCAGTGAATTATTTTATTAAGTTTGTTGCTGCTCAGGAAGTTTTCATTGTTTATGAAGTTATTCGGGAAGTTTCTTAACATCCACTTGTTTTAAAGGCCAGCTAGAGCGAATTGCCGTCTGTAAATTTGCGTCTATAAATATTTATAGTCGCCTGTAAATTTGATGACAATTTACAAAGTCCACCTCGACGATAAGAGTTTTCAATGCAATCCCAGTGATTTAACATTTGAGCGTCGGCTGGTCAGAACGCAGATCAGTGACTAGATTCCTGGTTGGAGCAAGAAGGTTCTTTACATTGGTACCCGAAAAAAACAACCATGTAGGTCAGTGCACAGATATCAGAAGTCTGAAAGAGATACTAGTATGACTAGCACGGATTCAGTGGAGTCGACTAAAATGGATTCGACTAACCAGGAGTGGAGTCGACTAACCAGGAGGATAAAAATAATAGCTATAGGCTAATCTGGAGTAAAAATATCAGGGAAAAGTCAGACAGATTGTCAGTTGCACGCAATCTGACATTAGAGGGTGGAAAATGTAGAGTCGACTTCGCCGATAAGATCCCTTAATTCCGTCCCAGTAGCTCAATGGTAGAGCGTCGGATGGCCAATACGAAGATAAGTGGTTCGATTTCCGGTTGAAACAGCAAGGTTCTTTACAAATTCTTAGACCTTCCTGGTAAAGTTTAGAAAATTTTCGTCGTTAACAAGATTTCTATGTGCTACTGTAATTAAATCCTATTCAGTGATAATGATCTCTGATATTCGAAATAGGTTCACTGATGCTTGTAATTCAACTGAGTGCATTTCTTGAATGCTTTTTACTTTCCTTATATACATATTATATAATGTATAAGGAAAATATTGTGATAGGATCAAATATTCGAATTCGAGTTTTCGACGGGAGAGCACGTTTCAAACCGCCCTGAACATGAATTGAACGTTTTTGAGGTAATGTCTGTGGGTGTGTGTGTATGGTTGAAAACGATTGATACAAACTTTAGACTAATAGCATGAACTGTTCTCGAGATATTGCACATTTTTCAAATAAATTTATCAAAAAATCACATAAAATAAAAAACTAATTATTAACTATTGGGAAATACTATGTTCACTTGTTATATGTAATATCATGCGATAAATTTGAAGTTATCATTCTGATGGATCTAGGTCGTTCCATTCATGAGGGAAGCTATTTTGAGTAATACTTTTGTATTTGGACGCAAATAGTCATCTGCTATAAAAACAACTTAGTTCTCCGTTCATAACGGTTTTGAGGTAATGACTGTGTAAGTTTGTGTGTGTGTGTGTGTGTGTGTGTATGTGCATGTGTGTGTATGGAGACGATATCTCATGAAATAATAGAGCGATTTGAACGAAATTTGATATAACAATCCCATTCAGTGAATACTGGAAGCCTATTGCTTTTAAACACAATCAAATGTGTAGAACCCATCCAAATTTTGAAAAGAAATTTTAAAAAATCATCAAAAAATCAAAACCTTCAATAGAGTTACGTAAATAATCTTACGTAAATAATCTTACGTAATTTTTTATTAGAAAACGATTGACATAAATTTTAGAATGCTATCATGAATCGTTCTCGAGATATTGCATATTTTTCAAGTAAATGTATAAAAAAATCAATTAAAATTAATAAAAAAATGTTAACTATTATGAAATATGTTCACTTTCCATGTGTAATATTATGAGATAAATTTCTTATCATCATTCTGGTGGATCTAGCTTGTTCCATTCACGAGACAAGACTGTAGGTAAAAATTTTGTATTTGGACACCATTCGATGTTTATCTACAATAAGAATAACATATTTCTGCGCCCATAACGCTTGGCAAAATTTTGGCGATGAGTTAGGTGGAATATCGCCAACTTGTCTGTTTTTTTTTAATATTGCCAAATTGACGAAAATGTCTCCAAATTTATAATAATGTCGCCAAATTGTAAAAAAAAAATTCGTTTTATAAATGAAAATAACTACAATTTATGGAAATTCACTATCTTGGAAAGTATATAAGAATCTACTATAAAAGAAGATACTTTGGGAAATAGTTTTGTATTTGGACGCCATTAATTTACTATAAGAATAACATATTCCGCTGTCTGTAACGCGTGATGAAAATTTGGAGTTGAATTTGGTTAAATATTGCCAACTTGACAAGTTTCTTAAATGTGGCTAAGTTGACAAAAATGTCAGTAAATTGATAAAAATGGCGTTAATTGATAAAAAATATTGCCACATTGATAAAAATGTCGCCACATTGATAATAATGCCTCCAAATAGATAAAAATGACTCTGAATAATTGAAAATGTCGACAAATTGGTTAAAATCCAATATGTTGAGAAGAATATAAGTATCTACTATAGGAATAACGTAACGCTTGGTGAAATTCTGGATACGAATTTTGGTAGTATATCGTTAACTTAGCGAGTTGTTTTTAAATGATGCCAAATTGACGAAAATGTCGCCATATTGATAAAAATGACGATAAATCAATGGGAATGACTACTAATTGATGAAAATTCAATATATAATGAACGACTGTAAGAATAACCCATTTCTCCGACGGTCTGTAATGCTTGGTGAGAAATTTGGGGGGATGTCGCAAACTTGGAAACTTTCTTAAATATTGCTTTATTGACGAAAACGTCGCTAAATTGATAAAAATGTCATTAAATTGATATAAATAAAGCTAAATAGGAGGTAATGATTTGCAAATGTTTAATATGTGGTATTGCTTATTGAGGATTCTATCAATATTGATAATTTTTAATTTAGATTTGCTTGAAATATAAGTTAATTGGTTACGAAATAGTTTTGCATGTTGTCATCCGGAAAAGCGCAAAAAGGTACAATTCAACATTAAAAACACTGCGCTATGGATCTCATTCAAAAATTTTTTAATGTGAAAAATTTAATTCATTTCATTGTATAAGGAATGTCATGCGCTGCCCACATAATATTTTTTTCTAAACAAATGACTAATAAAAATACTTCTACGGTAAAAAGTTACATTTATTCCCCCCCTCCCACAGCTCCCCATATGATAAAATATCGTTTATCTCATTTTGCTGCAGAATTCTAGTAAAACAGAAGTAAAACAGAAATAACGAAATGCTCTAAAAAAAAAGATAAATCTTCATTTTGCCTAGAGCGACATTGTTTCTCACGCCATTTTAGATACAAAGTATATCATAAACCTAGAAATAATGCATTCTAAAGCAAGGAACATTTTCTGCAGAAAATGTTCCTTACAATCCATTATATGTATAATAGCTTCTTACTTTATGAGGTAGGGAATTATTATGTAATTTGTCAGTGCGTGTGTCAATGGAGAGCCATTGAAGCTCCAGAAATAGAACTGATTGATAAATACGCAATGTATTTGTTAGTGTCCCACGAAGCAACTGTCTCATTAAAGGTTAAAGATGCATGATGTTTCGTATTTATCTTGGGATTAAATGCGAACCTAATATAAAGTTTGAAGAAATGTGAGCAAAATATATCTACCAAAGGATATTTCTACTAAATTGAGATATTGCTTATGTTCTTACTTATATAAGACCTCTTTCTTATAAACCCTCTTCCTCAGGTCAGGAACAATATATTTGTGCCAGAAACTTTCAGTTAGCAAACGCTAAGATACCACTGCGATATAGAAGTAAACAAATCGGGTGTTATTGGCCTTATTGGTCGATAAGTCCTAAATCACATAGAAGCCTGAAGATATTAAATAAGCCGAAAGATATAAAATTATCAACTCAGAAGCTCATATGTTTATGGATTTGGTTTCGATTTTAAAGGTTGTTACTCTCGATAGCGAATTCTCTAGGGTGTTACATATCTACATATCTATTCGATTGTTTCTTTGACTGTCGCATCGCAGCTGTAGTTTAGTTTTTGTAAAGAGCACACGGTCCCTGTCCTGGAGAAGAGTGATAATAATGATTTCGAAAAAATTGTAGTCAGCTAATTTGAGTATACATGCATTTTTCAAGGAATTATTAGAACGTTGTATTGATGCATGTTTTTAAAATATATATTTAAAAATTATATTTAAATTGACATTAGATGACATTTAATTGCCCTTTATGAAGCGTTTGTCCCACCTAAATTTCGTAAAACAGCGTATTCTTGCCAAAGAAGTGTTAAGACTAACTTGTTAAGTTGCCAACTTGACCCATGCCCATGTAAGTAGTAGATAAATGAGAGATCACCATCAGGAGGCTCAACATGCGCAGCAGATCCTCCTCCCGACTATTGATGAGTCACTCCACTGATATGTCATCATTTACATAACTCTGCATTTACATAATACTGTTCATTTACATATTTACATCATATCATTAGCATTTATATAACTCATAAATCACATATGCAAACCGAGCTTCGTGGTTGTAGCTCTATTTTTCATGGGTGCATATATTTTTTCACAACAGAGTGTAGGTGTATATAATGAAAAATGCAAAGAAGTGGTATCTAGAAATCCAAATGGCAAATCTGGTAAAAATAAAAGAAAGGACAAAAATTAATATTGGAGCCAAAAGAACTATCTGTATTATAACTGGGCGAAAAATCAAAAATCAGACGGGGACCCAAAAACTAATTGTATAGTGGATGAGGGGGGAGGGATACAAAAATGTGGGAAGAAGAGATTGGTAATAAACAGAAAGTCGAAAATGTTCAATGTCTTCAGGGTGTGTATGCAATTTTTAAACTGTCGATGTTCTTTCCAATTAATTATCTTGTACAGATGTACAGAAATGCATTTATCCGCACTTAACATCTTCAAATTTAAAAACCGAAGCAATGAGAATGCAAGAATGAGACAGATTATATATAAAATAATGTATATAATGGGGGATAAAAAGACAACCATAAAAATTAATGACAGACAGATATATTTCAAATAAAATATATTCTCGGATTACATTAATTGAACTAACATGGCCGACTGAAAATATATGCCTCTACATGATTAATCTTAAACACATAGTACGATAGTTTTAATCTATATAGAGGATATTTATATGAATATATCTTACGAGTATTATTCTCAGTACAAGTATCTTCACTTATGAGTGTTATTCTCAGTATATATTCATGTATCGAAAATTCAATCAAATGTCTACTACTTACTTCATTATTTAGGTCAGAGACTTGATAATAACGATGGTGGTAATGTATACAGGTAATGTATGCTTGGTAATAATGTATTTTTGATGAAATTTTTGATGAATTTTAATGATGAATTTTTTCAAATGGTGATGCATAACCAACTTAAATAGATGTGTTAAATAAAATAAACAAGTGTATAAGCTAATATGCGGTAATATTTTACTTGCCAAGAGTAGTGTTAATTGATAAAACAATAGGTTTCAATCCATTAGGTATGGGTTTGATTTCTTGTCCCGTCCGAGTAAGTTCTTGAGAGGGAAAAATTAATGAAATGTCCCACAAGTGTATTTTATATAACATATAACGTTATATGTTAAAAACGTCTATATCAAGAGTGTTCGTATTCTGAAAAACATACAGGGTCTTTATAATTAAAGTTCCACTTTAGAATGGCCATAAAAGGAAAACTACTGGTCAGAATGTTATCAAACTTTGTAATAGTTTACAGGAGGTCATGGGATTTTATTTTCCGCAAAAAAAAAAAAAAAAAAAAAAAAAAAAAAAAAAAAAAAAAAAAATCAAAAACTCACCGTCAGGGGGGAATGGCGCTGTATGCAATATTGTTAAACGAAATAAGACATGAAGACATCGGTTTAAAAAGTTTTTAATCGTTTCTAAAACGTGTTGCAAATCATGTTAAATGTGGATTCCACCATTTTCTGTAAGCAAGTTAAACTGCATTACTGCGTTCTCAACAGTAGCTCCTCTTAGCATATCAGGAGGAACGTTACGGACATGTCGGTGTATCACATTTTTCATTTCCGCCAAATTGTTTATGTTATCACCATAAACAGTGGCATAGACACCACAATTTTTATGCAGGACGGGGTTCCACCCCACATTGGTACATGTGTCAAACAGTTACTTAAGCAACATTTCAAAGATGACGGGATTGTAAGCCGACACTTACCCAT
Source organism: Amaurobius ferox (assembly GCA_951213105.1). Classification (NCBI taxonomy): domain Eukaryota; kingdom Metazoa; phylum Arthropoda; class Arachnida; order Araneae; family Amaurobiidae; genus Amaurobius; species Amaurobius ferox. Next base: position 107,906,532 of record OX578135.1, read on the forward strand.
TTCTTGGCCACCACGGTCACCAAAATCTCAACCCCTGTGACCTCTGGCTATGGGGTTACCTCAAAGGCACTGTTTATGATGATAACATAAACAATTTGACGGAATTGAAAAATGTGATACGCCGACATGTCCGTAACATTCCTCCTGATATGCTAAGAGCAACTGTTGAGAAAACAGTAATGTTATTTAACTTGCTTTCAGAAAATGGTGGAAGCCACATTGAACAGGATTTGTAACACGTTTTAGAAACTATTAAAAACTTTTTAAACCGATGTCTTCATGTCCTGTTTCGTTTAACAATATTGCATACAGCGCCATTCCCATATGACGGTGAGTTTTTGAACTTTTTTTTTGCGGAAAATAGAATCCCATGACCTCCTGTAAACTATTACCAAGTTTGATAACATTCTGTCTAGTAGTTTTACATTTATGGGCATTTCAAAGTGGAACTTTAATTATAAAGACCCTACATATGGGTTCTACGAAATCGTATTTTAGTCATACAACAATGATTCACATGTCTTACATATATTACACAAATAATAGCATTTTTAAAACTGTAGAGAACCTTGCTGCCCCTATTGTTGAGCTACTGGGATGGAATTGCAAGCTGTTATCGTCGAAGTTGACTCTGCATTCTTCGTCCTCTAATGTCAGATTGGCTTGGAAGTGGCAATCTGACTGAATACTTTCTGCTATTTTTACCTCAGGATAGCCTTCTGATGCCATTTCTATCCTTCAGCTTATGTTCTTTCGAGGTCGTTATCCTCTCAATTTGAAATCGACGCTTCATATTCCAGAGCCCATTGAATCCGTGCTAATAGTACTAGGGTCACTTTTAGACATCCGGCATCTTTGCACTAATCTACAGGGTTGATTTGTTTGGGTACCAATGTAAAGAACCTTGCTGCCCCAATCGTGGATCGAAGAATTGGCTAGCCAACTCTTTACCGTTAAGCTACTGGGACGGAATTGCACACTCTTATCGTCGAAGTGAACTGCGTAAAACATATCAATAATACACGAATTCAACTATTGTCGCAAATGATTTTGCGACGAAGACAGCAGTCTTTTTTTGTAAATAAAAGCAATTGTTTGTTAATTAAATTTTATAATAATCTAATTTTTTCTCATCGTTATTTATCTGACTTAACAATGTACTATATTTGAATCGAAAGCTATTTCAGAGAAATTATCTATTCATGTTTTTAAGAATATAAATTCTTTGAAATTTTAAATTGCTTAAATTGTGTATTAATTTCGTTTTCGTAGAAATACTTTTTTTTTCATAATCATTATTTAATTATTGGAATATATCACAATTTATTTCTATTAAATTATATATTTTGATAATAATGAACCTTTTTGGTCTGGAGTTATTATGTTCTATATTATGTGTATACACAATTTATTATTACTTAATACAATTTTTTTGGCCGCTACCTATTTTCGTCTTTTGTTTACTATATTTTCCCGTCTTTTGAAGATATCCACTAATTAGGGTATCAATTAGAAAGTATTCAACGATAAAATGTTCCTATTTAATAGAACATTCTATTGATTGATAATCGATTATTGATAATTATTTATATTACAAGTATGTTTAATTTATTATCATTTAATACAATTTCTTTTTATCAGCTACCTATTTTCGTCTTTTGTTTGCTATTTTTTTTCAGTCATTTAAAGACGTCCAATAAATAGTGTCCATTAGAAGATAATCAACGGTAACATGTTCCCTATTTAAGAGAACATTCTATAAACTGATAAAATATTATTGATAATTATTCATATTATAAATATGCCTATTTTATTATTACTTAATACAATTTCCTTTTGTCCGCTACCTATTTTCGTTCCTTGTTTGCTACATTTTCATGTTTCATAATAGAAGATACCCAAGGGTACAGTGTTCCTATTTAAGAAATCATTCCTTCCAATTATTGATAATCGATTATTGATAATTAGTTATATTATAAGTATGCCTAATTTATTATCATTTAATAAAATTTCCTTTCATCCGCTACCTATTTTCGTATTTTATTTGCTTTATTTTCCAGTCATTTAAAGGTGTCCATTAGAAGATACTTAACGATACCATGTTCCTATTTATGAGAACATTCCATTGATTGATAATCGATTCTTGATAATTATTTATATTATAAGTTTGCTATATTTTTCCGTTATTTAAAAAAGTCCATAATTAAGGTGTCCATTAGAAGATACGCGATGTTACCATGTTCTCTATTTAAGAGAACATTCCATTGATTGATAAAATATTATTGATAATTATTCATATTATAAGTATACCTGATTTATTATTACTTAATACAATTTTTTTTTTGTCCGCTACATATTTTCATTTTCGTCTTTTGCTTGCCACATTTTCCCTTTATTTAAAGATATCCATTAATTAGGGTGCCTATGAGAAGGTATTCGACAGAACTATGTTTCTATTTAAGAGAACATTCCATTGATTGATAATCGAATATTGACCATTATTCCAATAAATATACCTAATTTATTATTATGTAATACAATTTTCTTTTGTCCGATACCAATTTTCGGCTTTTTTTTTTTGCTACATTCAGTTATTTAGAGATGTCCATTAGGAGATATTCAACGGTGCCATATTCTTATTTAAGAGAACATTTTATTGATTGATAATCGATTATTGATAATTAGTTTTAGTTCTGGATAAATAAAGCAAATATATTACGCAAAAACTAATATGCAATTCAGCCTACAGCAGCTAGTTCAAGGACACCTTCATCAGTACTAACTAAGCCAGCAAATTGGAAGTTACATTAGTCCAAAAGATATTAATTTGTACATACTTATATGTTAATTAAATTTTCCTTATCATTTTCACAGGGTTTGTGCTTATCGACTACATTTAGGTATATCTGAGTTATCTCTAAAATTACCAATCCCTCTAATCTCTAATTTTTTGTATGTGAATGAAGTCTATAGTTGGAGTAACTCAGGCTAAAATCGGAACAGTACGAAAAATGTAAACACTTTAGAGCTTATATCTCCAAACCAAATAGGTAAAAATGGAAACGATATTTCCTTTGTTTTGTCGGAAATAGGGTACTATGAATACATAAAAATAATATCATTATTTTAATATTTTGAACTATAATTTTTTTTCAAAAACAGCAAAAATTTCTCTGACCGAGTTCTTGCTTCATTTTGCCTAGTTTCACTCGAAATGTCTTCCAAACTATTTAAGATAGATATAAACTCTAAAGAACAAAACCGTTCGGTAGAAAATTCAATTTCTACACGAATAATGCGTTTTAATGAAGATCTTATAGTTTTCTAAGAATTGTCGTGTAATTTGAACGAGATAAAAATTTTCCGTTTTTCGAGCTTGTAATGTTATCTCCAAAGTCATCTCGAAAACTAAACCGGTTAGTTATGTACTGCATAAAACAATTCATAGCCCTTTCAAAGACCCACAAGGACACATAATTGGATTTCAGATCAATTTCTAAGTTTTTGAACTACAGTGGTAATGATTTCTATATTTTAATATTTTGACCCGTTTTAAAATGGAAGGGAATGCTATAGCATTTAAATTGTCGCGAATGTTGCAGCACAGTATGTTTCCTCCTTGGTGAAGTAAAAGTGCACAAGCATGTGATATTTTGTTTCGCTTTAAAGAAATTAGTGAGTGGAATGGGATTGGAGGATTCTAAATATGTTTAAGGATTGAAAAGGTTTGAAGGAAATAAATGGAAGTATAATATTCAAGTATGCATTTATATCCCGCCAAGCACGTATGCAGATTTATCTGAATCTTAAATTAGGTCAAATATATAGTATAAGTTCAATTTATATGTCGCCAAGTAAAATAATTTGATATTTTCATGTGAAGTAATGATCAAGGTACCCAGCTGAAATACAAATAACCACTCAATTTTCCAGACCTGAGAAATACCGCGTAGAGTGAGTTCCGGCGGTTAGGGTGCGACATTGAACAGGAGAAGGAGTCCTTGAGATTCAAGTGTCTGTGAGCTCCAGGGAGCTGGGGGGGGGGGAGCATGAGTACTCGGTTGGTTGAAAAAGTTCGCGAAAGGATTCCTGGCAGATGGAAAGAATCAGAGAATACTGGACAAAGCCCCAACTGGTGCAATTCGCCTGTGTGCTGCGTTATGAATAAATAGCAAAAATTACAGCTCTGGAATTTTACACATAAGCCCGTAAATGTACGTGTAAGACGGGCTTCGAATTTTGTTTCAGACTAATTAAATACTAATTAATATAAGTTTGTATTCTCACTATTAGTAGAGATTTCATTCACCGATCATATTTTCAATTCCTTTGTGATTGGTTTATGGCTAAAACGTCACATCTACGACAGATAACGGTAGAGTACGGTGTTAGATAGTGACTTGGAGTTAGTTAATACAGTTACCTGCGTAGAAGGTGGGGTAAAAGTGCTACCAATCGAGTTCCGGCGGTTAGTGAGCGGTGTGGAACATGGGACGAATCCCTCGAACTCCGGGAGTTGGCGATCCTTAGCAAGCCGGGGGGATATAAAACGAACGAGGTGAAAGAGCTCGCAAAGCACGTGCCGGGGATTGGTGAGTGTCAGCGAAATAGGTGCGAAGCTCCAGCATCTGCGTCGCAGGCACAATGAAACAGTTGGTAAAGCGAGCTCCTGCGATTAATATGCGGCATAGAACATAGGGACGAATCCCTCGAACTCCGGGAGTTGGCGATCCTTAGCAAGCCGGGGGGATATAAAACGAACGAGGTGAAAGAGCTCGCAAAGCGCGTGCCGGGGATTGGTGAGTGTCAGTGAAATAGGTGCGAAGCTCCAGCATCTGCGTCGCAGGCACAATGAAACAGTTGGTAAAGCGAGCTCCTGCGATTAATATGCGGCATAGAACATAGGGACGAATCCCTCGAACTCCGGGAGTTGGCGATCGTTAGCAAGCCGGGAGGATATAAAACGAACAAGGTGAAAGAGCTCGCAAAGCGCGTGCCGGGAATTAGTGAGTGTTAGCGAAATAGATGCGAAGCTCCAGCATCTGCGTCGCAGGCATAATGAAACAGTTGGTAAAGCGAGCTCCTGCGATTAATATGCGGCATAGAACATAGGGACGAATCCTTCGAACTCCGGGAGTTGGCGATCCATAGCATGCCGGAAGGATATAAAACGAACAAGGTGAAAGAGCTCGCAAAGCGCGTGCCGGGGATTGGCGAGTGTCAGCGAAATAGGTGCGAAGCTCCAGCATCTGCGTCGCAGGCACGATGAAACAGTTGGTAAAGCGAGCTCCAGTGATTAATGTGCAACATAGAACATAGGGATTAGTGCTGGAATCCTGAGAGTTAATGAACTATGGACACAGAGGAGGTCCTGTGCATCGACGGTTGTGAAATAGATTCGGGATGAATAGGACTGATGAGTGCTAGCGAAAAGGGGGAGGCTCCAGTGGTCGTATTACGCATGCATAGCAGACGGAATGAAAGAACTCGCGAAGCTAGTAAAAGGCAAAGTCTCCCGACTCGCAAAGCGAGTTAGGGGTTTAGTGAGAGTTAGCAAGCTGGGGGTGGAGCCCTTAGTGAAAAGAATTACTGTATCTGCTGCCTAAAAGTTCTGAAATTAAAATACGTCGTTGATAACAGCATAAACATGTGACTAAAAGAATCAACTTGTTTCGGAGTGTAAAGAAAACCTCATTATCTATAATGAAAAGACAGAGAAACCACACTGCAATAGGTTTAAATATTTGGAGAGATGCTATCTTGCTGTGAGACTGCTTTGCCTTTGTGGCTGCTCTGCCTATAAAGAAATTTACTACTTTTTATTTCTTTGTATAGCATAGCAAAAATTTTGGCTATAATTTGGCGTCCTTGAGGACGAATTTAACGAAATATCGCCAAGTAAGAGACATTTTCTCTATGTCCCCAAAAACAAATTTACTCCAAATTGTTGAAAGTTTATTGTTTTGAAAAATTAATTTCATTTTTTGCTATATTTCCTATGGGTTTGAGGAAATTTAATTCACTTGAATCTAAATATAGTGAATTTCCCTATTTATTAGACCGGTGCGATGTGTTATGGGGTCTTGGTTTCGTAAATTATTACCTTTTGATAGAGATTGTATTATAATTATGCTGTTTTCCTTATATACATAATGTATAAGGAAAGTATTGTGACGGGGTCGAAAATTCGAATTCGAGTTTTCGACGGGAGAGCACGTTTCAAGCATCCCTGATCACGAATCAAACATTTTTGAAGTGATGTCTGTGTGTGTGTATGTGTGTGTGTGTGTGTGTGTGTGTGTGTGTGTGTGTGTGTGTGTGTGTGTGTGTGTGTGTGAAAGTATGTGTGTGTGTCAGTGAGTCTGTGGAGACGATAACTGACGAACGAATGGACCGATTCGAACCAAATTTGGTACAAAAATCACAATCCGTAAACACTGGAAGCCTATTGTTTTTATATGTAATCGAATGTTCAGAACCCCCCTAAATTTTCGAATAAAATTTTGAAAAAATCGTCAAAAAATCAAAACCGCTAATAAAGTTACGCAAATAGACATTTCTTATGTAATTTTTCATTAGAAAACGATTGGCATAAATTTTAGAACGCCAACATGAACCGTTCTCGAGATATTGTACATTTTTCAAAAAAATTATGAAAGATTCACATAAAAAAAATTCCTATTGAGAAACATGTTCACTTTTCATATGTAATACCATGCGATAAATTGAGTGACATCATTCTCGTGGATCTAGCTCGTTCCATTCATGAAAAAATATACTTTGAATAATACTTTTGTATTTAAACGCCAATAGTCATTTATCTGCTGTAAGAATAACTTTTTTCTTAGTGCATAACGCTTGTCGAGATTTTGGCGACGAATTTGGCGGAATGTCGCCAACTTGGCGACTTTTTTGAAATGTTGCCGTATTAATGAAAATCTCGCCAAATGGATAAAAATGATGCTAAATCAATGAAAATGACGACTAATTGTCGAAAATTCAATATCTTGGAAAGAATATTAGTATCTACTATAAGAAAAACCTATTTTTTTACTATAAAAGTAGTAAATTCATTACATTATATAAGGAAAGTCATGTGTTGCCCACATCAGATTTTTTTTTTCATAATCATTATTTAATTATTGGAATATATCACAATTTATTTCTATTAAATTATATATTTTGATAATAATGAACCTTTTTGGTCTGGAGTTATTATGTTCTATATTATATGTATACACAATTTATTATTACTTAATACAATTTTTTTGGCCGCTACCTATTTTCGTCTTTTGTTTACTATATTTTCCCGTCTTTTAAAGATATCCACTAATTAGGGTGTCAATTAGAAAGTATTCAACGATAAAATGTTCCTATTTAATAGAACATTCTATTGATTGATAATCGATTATTGATAATTATTTATATTACAAGTATGTTTAATTTATTATCATTTACTACAATTTCTTTTTATCAGCTACCTATTTTCGTCTTTTGTTTGCTATATTTTTTCAGTCATTTAAAGACGTCCAATAAATAGTGTCCATTAGAAGATAATCAACAGTAACATGTTACCTATTTAAGAGAACAGTCTATTAACTGATAAAATATTATTGATAATTATTCATATTATAAATATGCCTATTTTATTATTACTTAATACAATTTCCTTTTGTCCGCTACCTATTTTCGTTCTTTGTTTGCTACATTTTCATGTTTCATAATAGAAGATACCCAAGGGTACAGTGTTCCTATTTAAGAAAACATTCCTTCCAATTATTGATAATCGATTATTGATAATTAGTTATATTATAAGTATGCCTAATTCATTATCATTTAATAAAATTTCCTTTCATCCGCTACCTATTTTCGTATTTTATTTGCTTTATTTTCCAGTCATTTAAAGGTGTCCATTAGAAGATACTTAACGATACCATGTTCCTATTTAAAAGAACATTCCATTGATTGATAATCGATCCTTGATAATTATTTATATTATAAGTTTGCCTAATCTATTATCATTTAATACAGTTTCCTTTTGTCAGCTATCTATTTTTGTCTTTTGTTTGCTATATTTTCCCGTCATTTAAAAAAGTCCATAATTAAGGTGTCCATTAGAAGATACGCGATGTTACCATGTTCTCTATTTAAGAGAACATTCCATTGATTGATAAAATATTATTGATAATTATTCATATTATAAGTATAGTACCTGATTTATTATTACTTAATACAATTTTTTTGGTCCGCTACATATTTTCATTTTCGTCTTTTGCTTGCTACATTTTCCCTTTATTTAAAGATATCCATTAATTAGGGTGCCTATTCCCCAACAGCACCGAAACATATCTGGTACATCCCAAGAACATCGCAATGGGGCAATGAGATGTCGCAGGGAGATCTCGTAATGCAACGGCGATATCGCTGTAATGTCCCTGTCACAGCCGAATGTCCGCCTAGTGTGACGTCGCATTGTTACGTTCTTGGAATGTACCAATTTTGCATTCACGGGACATTGCATTGTGATATTCTTTGGATGTACCAATTTTGCATTTACGGGATATCGCATTGCGATATACTTTGGATGTACCAATGTTGCATTCACGGGACATTGCATTGTGATATTCTTGGGATGTACCAATTTTGCATTCACGGGACATTGCATTGTGATATTCTTGGGATGTACCAATTTTGCATTCACGGGACATTGCATTGTGATATTCTTGGGATGTACCAATTTTGCATTCACGGGACATTGCATTGTGATATTCTTGGGATGTACCAATTTTGCATTCACGGGACATCGCCTTGCGATGTTCTTTGGATGTACCAATTTTGCATTCACGGGACATCGCATTGCGATATTCTTTGGATGTACCAATTTTGCATTCACGGGACATTGCATTGCGATATTCTTGGGATGTACCAATTTTGCATTCACGGGACATCGCCTTGCGATATTCTTTGGATGTACCAATTTTGCATTCACGGCACATCGCATTGCGATATTCTTTGGATGTACTAATTTTGCATTCACGGGACATCGCATTGCGATATTCTTTGGATGTACCAATTTTGCATTCACGGGACATTGCATTGTGGTATTCTTGGGATGTACCAATTTTGCATTCGAGGGACATTGTATTGTGATATTCTTGGGACATCGCATTGCAATATTCTTTGGATGTAACAATTTTGCATTCACGGCACATCGCTTTGCGATATTCTTTGGATGTACTAATTTTGCATTCACGGGACATTGCATTGTGATATTCTTGGGACATCGCATTGCAATATTCTTTGGATGTACCAATTTTGCATTCACGGGACATTGCATCGTGATATTCTTGGGATGTATCAATTTCGCATTCGCGGAACATCGCATTGTTGCATTCTTGGGATGTACCAAAGTTATATCGCCAGAACATCCTATTGTTTTATGCGTGGTACATAGCAAAGTTATATCGCCAGAACATAACTTTGTTACACTCGTAGGACGTACAAAAGTTATATCGCCAGAATATCGCATTGTAATGTTCGTGGGATATACCAAGAAATATCGCTAGAACATCGTATTGTTATTTTACTTGGATGTATAGGAGTTACATCGCCAGGATATATTTTTACATTATTGGAATGTACTTAAGCTACATCGCCAGATTATGTATTATTACATTCCTGGAATGTACCAAAGTTACATCCATGTTACATGGTTGGAACGCAGACGGGACAGAAAAAAAAGACTTTGAATATCTCGCGTTATAACCGTCCGATCGATACTCAACTTTTTTTTCCAGCTGAAAAGCATCTATTTGGCCAGCACAGTTCACTTGTTCCCATCACCTAATCATGCTGAGTTTTTTCGTGTATCAATCCATTTGTCGCATCAAAATCCTCTAGAAAGAAGTTTTTTTGGTAACAAACATTTTAACAGTTGACAACAAAAGTTTCAATCATCTAATGTTAATTTTCACGATCTTTTAAAATTCCCGAAAATCAACATAATAATCGACAAAGTAAATTTTTCATTGGATATAGCTTTCAGTTATATCCAATGAAAAATTTACTTTTTTTAAAATCATTTCTGCCTTAAAATGTATAATTTAATAACTTAAAATGCTGTAATGAAAAATTTTTAAACATATAATTTTAATTTAGAAAAGAAAAAATAAGTAAAAAGAGCCATGACAAAAAGTTAACTGTAGCATACCAACATCTTTAAAGAACATTAATTTATGCATTTTTAAACCTTTAAATATAAAATTTTAATTTAAAGCCCACATATTTTAAATTCAATGAAATTTCATATAGAGGTTACTGTTACGTCAACTTCACTTTTCCAAATTTTTGCTAAATAAAATAAAAAATGAGTTTAAAATCTTTTAATGCAGCAACTATTTTAGGTTATCAAATTACACATTTTAAGCTACAAATGATTTTAATAGGTGAAGCCAAGATATGGATGAAAATCTTAATCTAATAAAACTTATGAACAATTAAACAACGAGACAAATTAGCATTAGAGGAATAAAACTTTTGTTGCCAATTGCTAATGTAGCAAAAACATGACATTTTCTTGGGACAAATTGATTGAGACACAAAAAATGCTAGTGTTTTTTCTTTTGTCTGAATGGTGACAGGACAGAGTGGATCAGGTATTAAGTAAACCATAAGTAGTGAAGTAGACACCTTTGAGCTACATATAATACAAGTTGAATGTCTCAACCAGACAATTAGAATGTGAAATATTGAAGATATCCTACTTTTTCTCAACTGTACCAAAGCTGCATTGCACCGAGATGTGTCAGTGAAATATTGCTCATTTACATCATTAGAATTTTTTTTAACATTTATTTACCCCCCCCCCCCCATATAACTTAAGAAAAAATGTTTTAAATATTTTTAACTTTCATACATATTTTGAACCCGAAATTAATATTCAAGACATTAACACACTTCTAGATCTGGAACTTCCTTCGAAATGTTTCTTTATTGTCTTCTTAACTTTAACAAAAACATTAGTTCAAGGTCAAGAGCAAGGACGTCACAAAATTTTCAACCCAGGCATCATGTACACCATTTCAGTATCTTACCCTCATAATCCTCAAATGGAGAATGAGATAGTCATGATACTGCATTAGTACTGTCCTTCTGGCAGCAAACTTCATGCATTTTTTAATCATTGATATATATTGATTTTCAGAAATCTTATTGTGAACTAACTTATGCAGAACTTTTGTTACTTATTTGGGTTATGTACTAATTTATATGCACTAGAAATTAAAAAAAATTTCCAGATAAATTATTTTAAATGAAAAAAAAAATCATATTTTTAGTTAAATATTTACTTTGGGAATGTTGTGAATACAAAGATTCATGCCGAAGTAATACAAATCAGAAACCACATCTGAAACCATCAGAGTCTTATATTTGTCATGTCTAAAGGTAATTAAAGGGACATAACATACTTCAATAGTGCTATTCTTACTATTTTAAAAAGCTATGCATTTATTCTGAAAACTAATTTACAGATGAACAAAATATTTCAATTACACTTTAATTGTATTCTAATTCTAATTAAACAAAAATTAATTTAAATCATATTTCGTATTACTCCCAGTTGCTCTATAAATATATATTTCGAATTTAAAAATATTAAAGCATTTTAACTGTTTGCATAAAACTGTTGCATAGCATTGTTTAACGATACACTATAAAAACTTTTCATTATTATGAAAACCAATAGCTTGAGAAAAAGATTAATAATAAATTTTTTTTCACAAATTTCAAAAGAAAAATAATGTTAATATAATATTAATACTACACACTAAAGACCAGGATTTTCACCATTTAAATATAATATAAAATTTGCATTAAAACAATAAATTCTTTTTATAAATCTTTAATGGGAAAATAAAGAGTTATGTACTAGTAAATAAAGCAAGGCAAAATACAAAAATAACAGAAAATGTCTAAAGACTTTATTTCTGACGTTATAAATAGTTCTATTTTTGTTAAATATCACAAATCCAGTCCAGTTATCTTTGGAAATTCATCAGGAAAATATCTAAAACAAAAAAAGAAAAGAGCAATAATAAGCATTTGGGTTTTTTAAATAACTTAAATATGACATTTCAAAGATTTTTGCAAATCATCAAATTATAAAATATTTAGATGGCATTAGGATTTAAACAGGCAAATAAAATTTTTTTAGCTTTTTAACTAAAATTTTTGAAATTTTCAGATTTTCTTTAGACAAAGTGCCAATACTGCATTGTTTTAAATATCAGTGTGAAATAAATATAAGATGTTTGTATGAAAAAGAAGTTTATGTTTTACTGTTACTACAATTTTTCCATTCTAATGTTATTTGAGATACAAACTGAACTGAAATGTAAACTGCAAAATCGTACTACTATGGTAAAATTGTTTCAATCATGAATAGTAGACTACTATTTATGACCGTTGGCATTGACAAATAACAAATAAAATCATGGACAAACTTGATACTGTTGCTGTAACTTTGCTGTGCTGCTGTAGGACAGGAACTTTATTTTTAATGCTTTTTGTCCTAAAATAAGAGTATTATCTGGAAGCAGGTATATCTTTCTTGTAGTTTAAACATATGGTCCAGCTGCTTCACCCATTTGGCAAAAATATGTGCATCTATGCCTTTTTAGTAGTCATACATCACTGGTAATGTTTTAACAGATTTAAAACACCTTGTCTTTGATGATTTTTCAATGACTAATATACATAACTTTTCTGTCTCATCCACATCACATGCAACTAAAGTAGTCAATCACTGTTCTTTGTCACCAGAACATTAAACACACCTTTTATGGATAAAGTATAATGTTTGAATAAGAAGAAATTCCCTGCCTAATTAGCATTAAATATGTCAGACGCTTGCATAATTCTTTATCTAAGGCAATGTTTTTATGATTACAACCGTTTCCTCAAACTTTTTTAAAAATTATTTCATGTCTGTCACTTTTGCAACAATTTAATCTACATAAACATTAAAAAAAGCCTTGGCATCCTAGTGCATTTTCACATACAGTTCTTTTGCCATTTCCTGTTCAAAAAAATTTGTTTCACTTGAAATGTAATTTCTCGAGATTGGCTACAGATAGAGCTTTGATGATAACTGATATAAATTTAACATCAGTGTAAGTGGGTCCACTAAAAACATCCACTTCTAGAGATGTCACTTCCAATTTTAAATACTATGGCATCATCATGTGATGTGGAGTAATGCTCAAAATATAAGAACACTTTAACAGTATAAACATGCTTTTACACCTGCAAATATTAAAATGTATATGGTAGTAAATTACCATAAATAAATGAGAATAAAGCATAATTATGCATCAAGTGTTTTATCTTTGTAAGGTAGGTATGTTTTCAGATTTATAAATTTTCAGTAAAGATTGTATGTTAGTGTGAAGATTTGTAAGTATGCTGTTTTATTATCTTCTTTAACAGAACAATATATGAAAATGACTTTATGAACATATGATTGAACTATTTCAGTGTCCATTTTTACTTTAGAGTAGGACCTATTTTACCATCTATTTTGAGTATATTTAAATTGGTTCACTGCACAAGCTGTTTCTAATTTAGTGACACTAATATTGGATGGGACAGTGCTTTGAAACTTGAAGTAATAAGTTTTTGTTACATGTTAAGGCGACGCTTCAGTTAACTTTCATGCTTATGCTAACCTATTGGGGAAGTTCTCTGCAAATTACACATTAGCAAATGAATAATTTAAAATTCTATTTTTTGAACATGATTGTAGACAGTTTAATGCACTAATCTTGTTCATCAATTTTTTAAATTTTATTTTAAATATATCTTGAAATGGCGTTAATCTGTCAAAATTTCTTAGATAGAAACATCACCTTCTTAATTGCTCTATAAAAAATTAAATATCAAACATTTCAAAATTTGAAACACAACCATCGATAGCTTATACTTCTGGCTTCTAATTAAGATTTTTTAAGTTTTAAATTAATTTAGGATTAGTATATTTGCAGAAACAACAAGATCACAACTATAATAGAAGGTCTTTATTTCACTTCTTCAAGACATACAAAACCAAGGCCAGAGCACTTTCGAGCGTAAATATGCTCTTCATCAGTGGCTACTGATGATATTTATTTACAAACTTGTGGTGCCCCTATGGGTAGCCCTTTATCTGGTATTTTGGCAAAGGTGGTTTTGCAGGAGCTCGAGAATGAAATTTTATCTTTTTTGCCCATTCCCCCCTCTCTTTGGTGCCGTTTTGATGATGATGCTTTTATTATTTGGGGTGGCGATTTAAATGATCTCCTTCTTTTGTCCAAGGTTAATGATTTTTACCCTTCGATTAATTTTACCGTTGAGCACGAAAATAATTGTTCCTTGTCTTTTCTTGATGTTCTGGTTACCCGTTCTGCTGTTGGTTTTCACATTTCTGTTTACCGTAAACCGTCTTTTACTAATTCCCGTATTCCTGCTAATTCTTACCATCCTATTAGCTCTAAAAAAGCTTCTTTTAATGCTTATTTTAATCATGCTTTTAACGTGTGTTCTTCTTTTTTTTCTTTAAGTGACGAAATTGATTTTATTTTCAATCTTGGCTATGAGGCTGCCTATTCCTTTGAATTTATACATATGGTTTTTTCCCATGTTCGCCGTAAATTTTCTCAAATTGACACTAAACTTATATCTTTAAAAGATTGTTTGAATCATAAATCTAGTTTTCCGTATCATCCTAGGATTTTCCGTCCCTTTATTCAGTTCTGCTCTGAATTTGGTTTCAGGCCTGCTCACTCTAATGTTTCTTTTTTATTTAACCGGATTCGGTTTGATAAGCTGGGTGATAAGGATGACTGGGTGATAAGGATGAAAAGCTTTGCTGGGGTGTGTGTGGTTCCCCTGTTGTCCATCGATGGTAATTTTAAATTTTATATTGGCAGTACAAAACGTACTATTGGTATCCGTTTGGCAGAACATGCTAGGGACATCAAAGGTGGTAAACTTTCTACGGCCCTTGCTCATTTTGTTGTTAAAGAAAATTTCCGACCCATTTTTGAAAGAACTTTCCTTCTTATGCATTGTAATAACCCTCGTAATATTGTCCTTTTTGAGTCCCTCTTTATTTATGTTTACCGCGAGTCGATTTGTAATTTTGACCTCGTTCAGATTTTAAGTTATGCTTGGCGACTCATTCTCGACTCCATGCAATTCAAGTCTCTTCATAGTTATCTTTGACGTCATCCTCTCGGGGATTGGACCTGATTGCCCCCATTTTTTTAAATTTTTTGCATTTGAAAATTCTGTAATAAAATTGTAAATTTTTACACTTCTTTTCATGATTTATGCTTGATTTTTTGAATCTGTGCAAAATGTTTTGTATGTATGGATTCTCCTTAGATAAACGTAAGTTTATTGATAATTGTATTTATGCAAATTTGTCACCTTTTCTGGTCTATATATGAACGATCATTCCTATTTCCATGTAGCCACTGATGAAGAGTGTATTTACGCTCGAAAGCGCTCTGGCCTTTTAAAGTTTTGTACGTCTTAAAGAAGTGAAATAAAGACCTATTATAGTTGTGAACTTGTTGTTTCCGCTGGTTGAAATCAGACGTGATGCTAACTTTTTATTTATTTAGTATATTTGAATAGTAAATCGTGTTTCAACTGCTGAAACTTCCAACTAGACACACCTATTATCCGTCCAGGGAAAAAACGGGGGTGAAATTTCTTGGTGTAGTGATTTAGGGATGGCAATTGACCTTTTGGTATAGGGGAAATGAACAAAGAGCATGCTTGTGTTCAGCGGATATCTTTTGACTTGGCTCCAGAGAAGAAAAAAGAAAGTGTGCTGCATTCAAGTTTGTCGTTTTAGTACAGATAATTCAACTCGTGTTGTTTTGCTGTACTTATTTATATTAAATAAGTATGGCAAATATTGAATATTACATAAGTGTTTCATTGGGGCTACCTTTCGAATGTTATTTGAACAATTTATGAGTGTGTAAAGATTAGTCTTTTAGGTCACACGGGGGCTTCAGGATTGTAAATAATTATGTTTTACTTTTATAGAATGTTCTACTTTTAAATTTGTCACAAAAAAGTTTAATCTCTTCTATACTGTGATTGTTTGGCTGGTGGTGAAAATATGAAATCTAATAAACAAGAAAAAGATCAATCATGCATAAAGTATTGATTATGAAACACTTTCCAACTGAAATACAATTTTATTTAAACATCTCTAAAATGCAATACATTCAGTGCTGATACATTTTAAATTATCACAGTACTACAATAATTTTTTATAATTGAAAACTTAGACTTCATGGAAGAAATTAACTTTATTCAAATGACATCATCGAAATATAAATTGTCTAGCTCTATGTAAAAGCAATGAATATCACTTTTATTCCAGACTCCAGAGCTAAATCATTTTGGGTGAAAAAATTCAGCATTTCTTATAGAACTCATCTTACAATCACTTCTTTACATTCTGCATCCATTAAAATTTAACTTTGTTGTAGAAATAATCAAAGTTTGATGATCATTTAAACTCAAAAATATTGTAATGGCATTAGCACAGAATATATGCAAAAATAAAGCAGTTTTAAGGCAGATGCAGCACTGAATATGAGTTAAAAAGAACTTTAAAAAAATCATGATTTTGACACTGGGAAAAAAATATAGACACCATATTTTATTTTGAAGTGGTTTACATGATATCTTCATATAATATAGGTTGTTGTTGAGATCCAGACCATCCGACCTACCAGAAAGGTGTAAGATAACTGTTTGGACAGCCGGGAAGTGCCACCCAATTTAGACCGGAATCAAGTGGGGGAGGCATCCACAGGGACCGTACCCTCCTTCTCCTACCACCAACCTCTCGGAAGGATTACGGACCCACATGTTAAAAGTGATCATACTCCGCATGAACATGGCGGCCGTTGTGGCAGCGTGCAAATCCAGTCATATAATATAGGTGTAATTATTATCTTAATTTTTATTAAAAAAACCCCAAACATATTTTGCTGAATTTTTTTTTATATATTTTATGGGATAGTTTGAATATTTAAAAAAATTTTGCAGCAATTTGTAAATTTTTAACTTTGCTTAAAAAATATTTGAAAAATGAGGTCCCCTATAGTTCAATGTATTTCACTTTTTCAACCCGGGTTCAATCCAAAACTAATTGGATGATATTATTCATTTACATTCCTATATGCCCCACAGACTGTCTCAACAACATACTAAATTTTCATTTTGATTAAGCGATTTTTATGGCAGTTATCGTGTGAATGGACAAAGAGACAAAATGAACAAAGTCATTTTTCAACTACTGTGTTGGAAAATAAGAAATCGATCCAAGGTACTGTTAACTTTAAAATTTATCACTGATATTTTATTTTCAATTTCTTCTGTGATTTTAATTGCAGTTCTTAGATTCTGAATGCCTCTAAATTATTAAAATTAAGGAAATTTTATTCTTAAATTAAAACACAGTTCCGGTGATTTCTTTTCGATAACAAATATTGAATAAAATTTTATCTGTTATAATTTGAAATTAATAAATTAATAAGACGAACTATTGTCCTTGAATGTATTTAATTTGTACTCTGAACATATTACACTTTTACTAAAATAATTAAATTTTAAAAATATTCTTAATTAAGGAAAATATTATTTATGTATATGTATATAGTTTAATCACATTGAAATGTTTTTAATAACACTAACAATTGTAGCATATGACATGTTTGTTTTGCTACTACTGCAATGCATATTTAATGCTGATAAGTTATAACTTGAGAAACATTGCACTTGTTCACTGATAAATGAGAGAAAAAAGCATTTTTAACACTTTACAACATAGTTGAACAAATAATTGAAATAATTTATAAGAAAAATCTCAAGAACTTTTAATGCCTATTTTAAATAATAACGTTTTAAATAGGACATACATTATTCATAGTTTAGCCTTAATTGATTGCTTTGTGTACCCTTTGGTTTGATTTTTAACACTTTCCAACTTAGTTGAAAAGTGTACACTTAAAAAAGTACAAAATAATAAACTTATTACTTTGTTCATTCTGTCTGTCTGTTAGTTCGAATGATAACTGGCGGTAAATGAATAATATCACCCAATTAGTTTTGAATTGAACCTGGATTGAAAAAATGAAATACATGAAACCCTATGGGACCTCATTTTTCAAACATTTTTTAAGCGAAGTTAAAATTCGTAAATTGCTTCGAAAATGTTAGGAAATATTCAAATTATGCCATAGACTATATAAAAAAAAAAAAAATTAAGCACAATATGTTCAGAAGTTTTTAAAATAAAACTTAAAATAATAATTACACCCATATAATAGAAGAAATCATGTGACCCACTTCAAAATAAAATAGGGCATCCATCTTTTTTCCCAGTGTCAAAATCAGAATTTTTTTTTCCTTCTTCGACCCAGATCGTCCGACCTATCATACGATGTGAAGTAGCTGGTTTAGATGGTCAGCAAGTGCCACTCAATTTAGACCGGAACCTAGTGGGAGTAGTATCCACAGGGACCGTACCCTCCTTCCCCCACCACCAACCTCTCAGAAAGACTTACGGACCCACATGTGTAATGTGATCGTACTCCGCATAAACACAGAGTTTGGGGCACAGGCAGGAATCGAACTCGGGTGGTCTGAGTGCAATCCCCGAAAAAACACTTGTCTGTCGTATCCCCCCCAAATCATTATTTTTAAAGTTCTTTTAAATTTATATTTAATCTTGCATCCGTTTAAAATGGCTTCATTTTTGCATATTTTCTATGCATCTTATTCACAAAACGAATATTTTTGAGGTGATGTCTGTCTGTGTGTGTATGAAAGTGTATGTCAGTGAGTCTGTGGAGACGATATCTCACGAACAAATGGAGTGATTCGAAAGAAATTTGGTACAAAAATTACAATCCATGAATACTGGAAGCGGTTTATCAAAAAATGCCATAAATTAAAAACAAATATTAACTGTTGAAATACATGTTTACTTTTCATATGTAATATCATGCTATAAATTTGGTGACATCATTCTCATAGATCTAACTCGTTCCATTCAGGAGAAAAGATACTTTGAGTAATACTTTGCATTTGAACGCCAATAATCATTTATCTGCTATAACTTATTTCTCCATCCATAACACTTGGCGAGATTTTGGCAATGAATTTGGCAGAATGTCGCCAACTTCAAGACTTGCCAAATTAACGAAAATCTCGCCAAATGGATAAAAATGATGCTAAATCAATGACAATAACGACTAATTGATGAAAATTCAATATCTTGGAAAGAATATAAGTATCTACTACAAGAATAAACTATTTTTTTTAGTGTAAAAGTAGTAAATTCATAGCATTATATAAGGAAAGTCATCTGTTGCCCACATAAGATTTTTATTTTTGCGTATTTGCTTTTATTGTCTATTATAATTTCCTTATGTCTTCTGGGAAGCCAAGAAAATATTATTATGTAAGAAAATATTATTACATATTACGTAAGCCATGCAAATACGCACATACACTTTGTAAATTAAGTAATGTTAATTTTTATGTTTTTTTTTTTCAAGATACATACAATATACTGCTTGTAAAAATTGTAACTCCATGAAGGAATTATCAAAATTGAATGAAATTTATTGCATAAATGACCTGTATTGATACAAACAAAACTATTGATTTTAGAAAGCAAAAAAATATGTATGTCAAAAATCAGTATTTGGTGAAGCCAGCATGTGCTGCTATAAGTGCTTTTATATGATGTGGCATCAAATCAAACAAATTTTGAATTTGTACCTGAGGAAGAACATACCAGGTTGCTTCTATCCAAACCCAAAGTCAGCTGTATTAGCTATGGGACAAGTATGACGCCAACAGACAAAATCCCAGATATGTTCAATAGCTGACATATCCAGTGAATAGGCAGGCCAAGGAAGAGGCTCTAACTGTTGTGCTGAAAAGAAATCTTGGAACATTCCTAGCAACATGTGGACGGCATTGCCCTGTCGAATTACAGCTCCAGGAATTCGCTGAAGGAAGGGTACGGCTTCGGGCTCCCGACCTTTTCTGATGTACTGGTTGCTGTTGAGATTATCCACAATTCTTAGCAGCTGACATTGTCCAAGATATCCAATGGCACCCCAGACTATCACACTTGGCATTCGCTCAGTATGACGCACTAACTCCTTAAGGTGGTGTTCACTGCTATAGTGTCTAATATGTATGCGGCCATCACTGCACCCCAAATTAAAGCAATATTCATCGGAAAAGACGACTTGTTGCCAATCGGCATGCCAGTGTCTATATTGATTAGCCCATTGTAGCCATAGGTATCAATGGTGTTGCATCAGGAGAATTCTGTACAAAGGAATTCTTGTACACAGTCCACTGTACAGTAGATGTCGACGAATTGTTGGAGCAGACAAAGACACATCTGTAGCAATGCTCAAACGTTCTGCCAACTGTTAAGATAAAGCTGTATGGTCCATCACTGCCACGAGGATGAGGTGTCTATCATCCTCTGCTGACGTAACATTTCATCATCCACTGTTGGATTTGTGACGTGTCTGGTGTTCTTTCGTTCACTGCTTCTACACTCACATCTCTGTCATGAAGGCCAAATATTTGTCCTGATTCAAACTCCGGAACTTGCTCATATGGCACTCTCTGTCGTCATAGAGACATAGTAACTTCTCATGAAACGTTTACCGCTGGCAGACTATATTATCAACGTCCCGCTACAGCTCTATTTATACGGCAGTTCAGCCCACGGTGCTGAATGCACATGCACGGTGACTCTAAAATTTGGATCATTTGCATAGTACACCCTAATTTGCATTTGCTGAAAGTTTCAGCTTAATCGCATTCTTCATAGTGTTGCAATTTTTACAAATAAGAATATGGTGCTTCCAGGGATGTATCTACAGTGGTCGGCGGTGGTCGGGGTTTCCACCACTCAGAATTTCCGACCACCACTCAATTGCCGACCACCACTCATCCAAAAAAAAAACTATTATAATTACATTTAAAAAAAGGTTATATTCAATTTTATCAAATGTTTTTCTTTAATATAAAAGTATACAATACTAATACTGTTTGTGTGTGCGAATTAAAGCGAAGCTCGTTTCGAAATATTATATTCACAATTATAATTGTTCTGGAAAATCAACCACCACTCACATTTCTCTAGATACATCCTTGGGTGCTTCATAAGATTATGAAATCTTACCTTTAGTTGGAGGAGATCCATGGCCTCTAGCTGCTGTGGTTGGTGCACCTCCAGATTACGTTAAAATTCCTCCACCAACAGAGAAACCAATTTGGATATCTAAATAAAATATTAAAAATAAAAAATATTCAACAACATTTCATGTCAAATAAATGTTTAGTTTACATGTTACCTTTATATGTTACAGTTACACAACAGTCAAACTAATTTAATGGCTAATTGTAACTTGAACTTTAACAACTGTATTGCTGAAATATTGCTAAATAATTTTTAAAAGTAGAGTATTTTTTTTTTTATTATGCTTATTTCAAATATCCCTATACTATTAAAACATGTTCAACTATACCTATGCAAATGGGTCCTGCGGTTTAAAACAAATTATCAGCTGAGAATGTCCAAGTTTGTCTTAAATGTGAAGTACATATCTATATAAAATTTTAATATTAAAAAAATATTTAATTTGCAGAATTCTTTAAAATTTCAATAAAGTTTTAAAGATACATTTGGAGTTAATTAGGCTTAATTAGGAGTAAAATAGCTGGGATTGTACATAAACTATTCCAGAAACTGTAAAATTAATAGATTTGCAAATGTTCAACAAGATTTCTTCCCGATACTAAAGAAGATGAGATCTTAAATTGGGATTTGAATATTAAAATTTTAAATTTGCCAATTTCTGACTTTCGGATTTGGGCTGGGGTGGGGGGAGGTTTTCAATACAGCCACAACTTAGGAAATTAAAATCTGCTTGAAAGGAAAGGTATTCTTGTCAGGCAGGGGTAGATCTAGGTATTTCGGGCCCTAGGGCTTATTGAAGTCCAATGGAACCCCAGTTTTTGTTAGATTATGAATCTTTAAATTGGGGTTTAAAATTCATTTTTAATAATATCAAAATCAGAGTTGAAATATACTTATTTATGAAATGGTGTTGAATGACAAGCATTATATCTTATATAAGAAAACATAAGAAATAAAGAATATTATTAACAAAAACGTATAAACAAACAAAATTTTTAATAAAATAAAATAAATATACCATCGCACCATTTACCCATTGCTGGGTATGGCATTCTGACAATTTTTAATTAATATTTAATTTTTCTACATTTTTTACTTGCATATGCGTAGTCTTTTATAACATCGTCGTATGCGAGTGATCTGGTAATATTATTTTCTATTGATAATATGCATAAGTCTGGCAATCTTTCATTATGCGTAGTGTTATGATATTTGTTTTTTATGTAGCTCATCCTGGAGAAAGATCTTTCCACCTCACAATTTGCAATTGGGAAGATTAGGAAATTTTTTTAAATTATGTATAAATTTGAAAATGTATCTATTAACAGTTTTTCATATATTATGTTTAGCGTTTTGGCGCAGTCTAGATATTGTACGTGTACCTCTAAATGACCAGTAGTGATTCATCCAATTGGGATCCTTATATAACGTTATATTCATTTTCTGGAAATGATTCGATTGGGATACCATGGCTGTCAAGATCGCACACAGCTATGGAGATATACTAAATTTAAAAAATAGTTTTACTTACTTGCTTACAGATCTTCATGCAGCTGCATCCAAGACATCTTTTTCCCGCTCAATCTAAACAAACGCGGGAACTGGAAGCAGCCATTCACAGTCTGTGCAGCCATTCTTCGTCCAAGAATCCTTCGCAGCGTTGCCAGATATTTTTGACGCTTATAATTATGTTCCTTATTTTAATAATTATTAAAAGCTTGATTAAAATCTTCTAAAATATACTAAATTCTACATACTGAAATTTAGAAATTACTGTAGAAAGTATTAATTATTTTAATTGTTATACGTACGATCAGCGACAAAGTTAATAACATATTTTGGGCTATGGGGACACCACGATTATTTTTCAGACGGCGTCAAAAATCCAAAATAAAATAGTAAAAAAATGGTACATTTATCATAGAAGGTACATTTATCACAGAAGATAGGTAGTAGGGTTTCGCAGAGCACCAAAATTTGCCTACTTTGCTTATGGTAAAAAGCGGCCTTGCATTAGACAAATAGAGTAGTAGGTCTCGATCCTAATTGTTGCTCTTCTACACAGGCACGCTTGACAAATATATAGAATTACATGAATAAATGCCTAAAAATGCTTATAAATTAGTAACAAAATTTATCAGCTAGTATGTTCCCGTGTAATTTTACTCGGAGCACCAGGTATTTGGTGCAAAAGCTAATACCCGGTAATTTCCAAATTAACTAGAATGCTGAAAATTGCTTGCTATACATATAGGTCCAAGTACTATCAAGAAA
Source organism: Amaurobius ferox (assembly GCA_951213105.1). Classification (NCBI taxonomy): domain Eukaryota; kingdom Metazoa; phylum Arthropoda; class Arachnida; order Araneae; family Amaurobiidae; genus Amaurobius; species Amaurobius ferox. Next base: position 107,930,113 of record OX578135.1, read on the forward strand.
ATTCCGATATGATATGCCCACATTTATATTTTTTCACGTGGAGGATTTTAGGAGTCGTTGTATATCCGGAAAATCTAAGTAACAGCCAAATAATCTAGAATTCTAAAAATTGCTACAAATATAGCTCGTGTACTGAAACCACAGAGAAAAATAGAAATCCATCAAATTCCTTGAGGTGTTTTGTTCTTTTAGGTACAATCAAGCCAGGATGCCAAAAATTACTACACATATAATTCAGGTCCGGCCACTCAAACTGCTACTGATGCCTTATAGAGTAAATCGGGCGGTCTGAATATTCAGCATCAATTTCAGACTTGTCACTAATTTGCTTATATCTCAACTTCTAATTGTGCGAGCTTAGTCTGAGCTACCAAAAGCAACCTTTGACAGATTTCATGCTTCACCCGAGCACGGGGACAGAGCTGTGTGACAGAGAAGAGGTCGAAGGCGTGTTTATGCATTTTTGTTAGACTAAGAGATTGTCAACATATTTCTTTCAGTTTTTAATGTATGTGTTCCTTTGCCAAATGTGTAGAATTTACATTCACCTATTTCTATTTAAACCGTGCGAAAAGCGAATATTCGCCTCTAGTTTATAATAAAATAAATCATATTTTATTTTTCAAAAGATTAATTTTGAAATTAAGGGAGTTACATGCATGTATATTTAGAAAATCAATGGGGAAAACTAATACGTAACTTTTATATAAATTGCATAAACCAATTTACATAAATTGTTAAAAATATCAAACTTTGTGATTGATGATTAAGAATAGTATGGAATGTAATCTGCGTTAATTTATTCCGTGTCTTGCAAAAGAATTCTCAAGTAAAAATTTAAACTGGTATAGAGTAAACTAACTTAGATTCAGAATTATTGATAAGTTGTTGAAAGGAACAGATCCCATTGTGAAGTACTAAAATGAAAAGAGCATTTAAACAATAAATTTATTTTGACAAGGTCCAATAATTATGATCATGACTTGATAAAAATTCAAAATTATATTCATGGTTTTCCACATTTCAATAAAAAAGTATTCTAAATTCAAAGTAAATTCTGTTACTATAAAACCATCTAGTAATTATACACATAATATGCGTATGAAGACAAAATAGACTAAATAGTTACTCAATTACTCTAACCGAAGTATCATAATTTTATTATTATAAAAAATATATGAAAATTAAATATATATATATAATTTTAAATCAATTTAATATTTTGGGCCTCCAGCATTTACTATATACCTTTGACGCACGTGCTTAGATTGTATGTATCATTCTTGTAAACTGTTAATTTTATTCTCATATTTTATTACTTAAATTACTTTTGAGTATAAAATTAAGATCAATTTTAATTCTCTGGTATCAATGTTTACCTTTTGTTAGATATTATATTTCAAATCCTCTTTGGAAGATATCTTCAATCCTTAAACTTTACTGCCTTAACTTTATCCTTGCGCATGATAGACACATTTTGATGGACGTTAAGATTAGTTCTGTATTTGGACAAAGTTGATATTGGCTAGAATCCACGTTATAACGGATTTTTCTCGTTCTGTCTTATATGTTGAAAGTAATATAAAACCAGGCATTAAATTTCAATTCATCTTTTGAGCATTCATTTTTAACTAATTATAAATTTATAATTTAGCCGAATTAAATTTATAACTTTAAAAAAACTTATAACTTGAAGAACTTTAAAAATTTATATGAAATGTAAAAATTTTTAATTATTAACCACCGTTTACTGCAAGAACATACAGAAATGCGCATCGATCAATGATCTTAAATTTTTTAGCCTTCCGCACATCCAGAAAAATTCAAGCAATTTAGTTAAGGACATGTCCAGAAATTCATTTTTGCCCCGCGGTCTGGCGGAATACCAAATATGAAAAAAAAATTAAATAAAATTATCTTTCTTTTTCGTATTTCTTTGTGGCTTTTGTGTGTCTTTTCAACCTCTTGTTTGTTTTTTGGGTGGGTTTCAGATATTGATGACGTTCATAATTGTACTTCCATCTAAATGTGTTTATCATTCGCACGCATAAAGTTGTGGAAAATATAATAAATACATGTTTTCGCATATAAAAGAACATATATATATATATATATATATATATATATATATAAGGAAGCTAATATATAGAACATGAAATAAATGGCATACCCTAGTTCAGTAACATTAAGAGGTTAAATAATATCTTCCAAAGAGGATTTGAAATATAATAATTAACAAAAGGGAAACAGTGATACGAGAGAATTAAAATTGATTTTGATTTGTCTTGTCGAGATATTTATATTATGTTTTAAAAAATGTCAATCTTGTGTCGTTACATTTCGTTTCTGATTGACAGATCTGTTCTTTTTGCTGCTTTCTGATTAGCTCGCTCTTAATCCAGGTGTTGGATATATAATTCCCAATGCCTCTTTCATCTGCGCCCATTCCCCTTTTGGAATTCGGGATTATTTGTTCTCTTGCACTGACGAAAGGAATCCAGCTTATCCTCTAAACAACTGTATGCTGCACTATCTTGTTATTTGTGCTTATTTACGTTGCTTTTGTCTTCCTTAACAATCGTTTATTTCGTTACTAAAATAAGTTGAAACAGTTTGTCAATAAAATCGGCGCAATCAGTTTATTTCTAGGAAAGCAAATTATTCGACAAGGAGAAACAGATAATTAAAGTATTCTGTGCATAATTTTGTTTTAAATACCAGATATTGCAAAGAAAATACTCATCTAAAAATAATTTTTAAAAATTTTCTCTTTATTGCACTTTGCAAAATATTATCAAAATTTTCTGGATAAAATCATGCTCTCTGCCATGAAAAAAACTGAAGGAGTTCAATTCCATTTGTAAATCAAAGATGATCAACTTATGGTACATTAAACGAATATGGCGACAAATTAGGATAAAGGAGTTTATTTCTGGGATTGACTAGGGGTCATTGTTATATTGATCCCTAGTCAATCACAGAATGCGGTTCCAATGCAATAAAACGCGATTGAAAATGAAAATTTCGACCATAATAATTAAAAAAATGAAGTACATAAATTTGTTCTACATATCAGATCTTGCAAAGAAAAGCAACCTCTCGAATACTTTTAAAACATTTCTCGTTTCGCACTCTGACAAATCTTCAAAATTTTCTGTACAAGATATGGAATTTTGGTGCCTGTCATGTGAAAAATAAAAAGAGCCCAATCGTATTTGTAAATCAATAATGAACAACATATTTTTTACTAAAAGAATAAGTCGGCAAATTAGGATATTGCACTTTATTTCTGGGATTGACTAAGGGTCTATGAAGAATTCGACAATAATAATAAAAAAAAATTAATAAAATGATGTACATATATTTGTTCTACATATCTGATGTTGCAAAGAAATGCAGCCTCTCAAATACTTTTAAAAAAATTTCTCTTCTTCACACTTTGACAAAAAATCGTCATATTTTTTCGGATGAGAACAGGAATTCCACTCCCTGTCATGGGAAAAATAAAAATAATCCAATCCCATTTGTAAATTAAGGAGGAACAACGTATTGTGTACTAAAAGAATAAGTCGGCAAATTAGGATAAAGTAGTTTATTTCTGGGATTGACTAGGGGTCTAAAATGCGATAAAACGCGATTGAAAAAAAAATTCGACAATAATAAAAAAAAAAATGAAAATGAAGTACATGCGAATTTGTTCTACTTATCGGATCTTGCAAGGAGAAGCATCATATACTTTTAAGAAATAAATTTTCTCTTTGTCGCACTTCGTCAAAAAATCGTCACAAATTGTCATAATTTTTCGGATTAACTCTATAGTAATTATTTTGGGATGTCGCATGAATGTTTCTGTGATTTTTGAAAGAAGAAACTTGTCTTTGTGAATATCTTTAAAAGGTTCTTATGCAGAGCGATCTGGTAATATCATTTTCTATTGATAATATGCATAAGTCTGCCAATCTTTCATTATTCGTAGTGTTACGATATTTGTGTTTTATGTAGCTCATCCTGGAGAAAGTTCGTTCCACCTCACAATTTGCAATTGGGAGGGTTAGGAAAATTTTTAAATTGTGTGCAGTGCGGTAGTCTGAAAGTATGTTGGGGAGGGGGGCGATGGATATAACCCCTCCATTGACTTCACAATAAGCCCTCCATACAATCCATACTGGAATTTCTCTTCCAGTCATCGCCCCCCCCCCTCCACACACACACACCACCACCACCACTTTTGGAGATCCACTTTACGTTATTGTTTCGGTGACCTGAGAAAATAATTGAATTTTAGTTGTCTATAACTGACGACTTTACTCTTAAAAATACTAATAGCGAGTGATAGAATAAAAACAAAGCACAAATATTTAATGACATTCTGTCTAAATGAAATATGTTTTGTCTAATATTCCAAAAGAAGAAGAATTCCATATTTTGACCCCGGTAACAGAAATTGCTAGAGTGGAGACGGACGTCGCATTTTTCAGCAGCCTACAGATTATTTTACATAAAAAAAAACGATCTTCGAATCCGATTTGCCAAGAACAAAGAAAAGAAGCCTGTTTGTGAGCGACATTTTTCTTTGACTCCTCTTTCGACTTTTCGTCCACACTCCATTCTTTTCCCGCTCTCACCCGTCACCTACTATCGGAGGTGACTTCCCACCTCCCCCTAAAAACCACGAACGTTGCAAAGTGGGCGGTTCCGATGGTACGGAGAGAATTCCATTTTATTATCCTTTATCTTTACCGGTCATCAACCGAAGTAAACATGTTTCTAGTCGAGTAAAATTAGCATTTTCACTGTTCCATCGAAATGGGCCAGGGGCGACAGCAGCGTAGGCTGGAGTAGGCTGTAGCCTACTCGGACTTTTTGGGTGTTAGTACTCAATTATTCCACAAATGCGCCACAAAATCCCCAAAATTGTGTTATAATAATCTATAACTAAAAATCGTGAATTAATTAAAAAAAAACTTTAATTAGAATTCCCATTTCGGTAGAAATGGGAATTCTAATACGGCTGCTTTCTAATACCACTTCCACATACTGCTTCCACATACGGCTGCTTTTCTCGGCTAGCTACATCGGCTAGATTTACAGCTAGTTCTAAAGCGTTCCATCTGCGTCGCGCAGCTGGAAAAAGTTTCTTGTTTGGAGTGTAAAATGTTGCCAAACCATATCTGCAGAACAAATACCTATCAACTATCCCATCCCCGGATAACCTGTAAAATAAATAATTAACTATTGTACTTTTTGTTTGCCTCCCCCAACTTTTATGTTTTTCCTTTTGACCCATAGTTTAGGAAGCGACCTCCCCCTCACTTCGCGGAAACAGGATCTCGCCTCAAAAGCTCTTATTAGTTCGGAATTTCTTCTCAATGTTCTCCTCTCCTTAGTGAAATCTCTTTAGCATCTACAAATTTAGATTTCATTAAAAAGTTCGCGATCTTCAATTAAAATATCAGGAGAAATCATACAAGTTCGCAGATTGATAAACGTGCAGATGCACACTGATTGCAGATGACATAGGCGCAGGCCCCCCACATCCAATTTTGGGCCCTGGAGCCAAGTCGAGTCGCGGGCCCTAGATAAAAAAATAAAAGGGGGGAGGGTATCCCTTTTTTCTGTATTATTTAGGGGTAGAGTTGAATTGCATAAAATATATCTAGTACAAGGTTTTCAACAATATAACACTGGTTTTACAAAATTTAACACTGCTGGCCGCCCACCTTGCTGCTTCATGTCTTCGGACGAGCCGGACGGTCTGGGTTTTCGACAATATAACACTGCCACAAAATTGCCGCCATATTCACGAGGAGTACGATCAGGTTAAACATGTGGGTCCGTAAGTCCTTTCCCGTAAGTCCTTTGGGTGATAGGGGAAGGAGGGTACGGTCCCTGTGGATGGCTCCCGCACTGGTTTCCGGTTTAAATTGGGTGGCACTTCTCGGCCGTTCAAACAGTTACCTTACATCATTCTGGTAGGTCGGACGGTCTGGGTCTCAGCAACAACAACAACAATATAACACTGAAAAATAAGAAATTCGTGAAGGATATTTCATATGATGGCAAGTGGTGTTAGCCCAGACCGTTCGACCTACCATAAAAGGTGCAAGGTAACTGTTTGGACGGCCGGGAAGTGCCACCCAATTTAAACCGGAACACAGTGGGGGAGGCATCCACAGGGACCGTACCCTCCTTTCCTTTCCACTAACCTCTTGGAAGAACTTACGGACCCACATGTTTAACGTGATCGTACTCCGCGTGAACACGGCGGCAGTTTTGGCAGTGTCGGATGGCAAGTGGTGTGTACATTTCATTTTAGAAGAAATATTTTTATACTTTTTTGCTTGCGTATTTCGCATGTTTGGAACAATCGGAGATGACATTTCCAGAACTACAAGTGTAAATCATTAGTGACCACCTCCAAAGTTCGATGCTGAATCAGTCATTATATAAGCTATTCCTATAGCCAACCCTGAGAAATAGATATTGTAAAAAACTAATTTTTTAACCGAAAGTGACATCTATAGAACCAGAAGTAGAAATTCTTAATGAATTTTTAACCTCTATAATATTTGATACTTAATCTATAATATATCAGTCATCATAAGCTCTATCTATAATCGATTCTAAGAAATAAATGTTTAAAGGAAAATGAGTTTTTCTTATCTATAATTGGAAAAAGAACTGAAAGTAGAATTCCTTTGTGAATCCCCACTCTCCCTGAAATTCGATGCTAAATTCATATCAGTCATCACCTAAACTATATCTATAGTCAATCGAAATATACATTTAATGGAAATGTTTTGAACCATAAAATACAAATCCGCAAGTAGAAATCCTTAGAAAACCAAATTCCAGAGGAGGTTCCCTACTTCCTTTGGAATTTGATGTTGAATCCATATCAGTAATTATCTAGGGTCATAAAAATAATATTAATAATAATAAAAGATGTTGCAAGGAAAATGGAAATTTGTTAAATGAAAGTCACATTTCCACAATCGGAAGTTGAAATTCTTAGTGATTTCCTCTAACCTCTTCGAAATGTGACTGCATCAATCATCGTCTAAACTTTATCTGTAGCCAAATTCCAAGAAATAGATACTGCAAGGGAAATTTTTTGAACCGGAAATAGAAAAAAATCCAAATTAAAAATTTTTCCTCAATCCCTCTACTTTCCATCCAAAGCTCTATTTACAGCCAATCTTAAAAATTGGATGTTTCAAGGAAAAAGGAAAATTTTGAACTAGAAAGGTAAAAGAAGCAGATATGAAAATCTTTAGTGAACCATCCTCTACTTCATTCAGAATTTTATGCTCGATCCCTATCAAGCCTTGTCTAAGCATAATCTATAATATATCCTGAGAAATTCATACTTCAAAAAAATTTTTTGTAAAAACAATGACATTGCACCATTTCTGTGGCCAACAACCACACATACAAAAAAATATCAGTGTTATAGTCGAATTATCCCCAATCAACATGCATATGCAGCATTTAAATAAAATAAAATATGTCCGAAATATCTCGGGATTTTATCAGACAATCAACTTTCATTTGTTTCGTAACGTTTTAGATAGAAACAGCACATGTTCAGGTACATGCCATTTTTGTGCCTCAATCGGTTTGACCCACTGAAAAATCCCAAGAAGCAATGTTCTCTGTTTTTGACAAAAATCGTTTTTTAACAATTGGCAGTAAATGTTTGTATCTTCCAAATGCTCTACTAAAATTATCCTAAGAGATTTTAATCGGCATATTTTTGAAAACTTTACCGACGAAATTCATTTTTGATTTAATGCATTATATCAGCCTATTACAAAATTAAATTTTCTAAATTATTTGAATACCAATTCGCCAAGTATTGACACAATTGAAAAAATGACATTGTTGAGAACAGTTTATACCAGCATAGCGGGAGCAGTAACATTTTATTTTATTTTGTAGCACTACAACTACTTTACAGAGTACATAGTTTAATAGAACCTTTTTATTTTTCGGATTTTTAAGTACCACTATTATTATTTGATTTTCTCCAAAAATCAAATCAGCATCAGAGTAATGCCTAACCAACATAGTTGCTAAATTTCAAGCAAATTTAGTGAATATCTTTTGAATTACAGCGCCTAGTGCATTTAGCTGCCGCCTAGATACTTCCACATTTGGATAATCCGCCAATATAACGTTAATAAAATGAAGATCATCGAAAATGTTTTTGTTTCATAACTAATTATTTTATTCTAATTCATTTTTATAATTGCATTAAGAGAATGGAAACATGAAGTTATTTCAAAATTATATTGCCATGTGTTCTCTAAACTCATTTATTATGTTCATAAAATATTTCTTCCAAAATGTATCAATTCTGATACTTATGAGATAAAATCTCAAATGAGTATGTACAAAAGAATCCATATAATAAAAAAATCCTTTTCCAATTAGGATTTCGGGAGAGGGGGTAGACCCCCAAATCTTCCCCCTCCTCCTCAGGATACGTCTTGGCAAAATGTAATATATAATAAAAAAAATGTGAACTTTTTCTTTCAATGGTTTTTCTCTACTAATTACAAAATTCAACATAAAATCATATAATATAAAGTGAAAGTTTAAAAACGCATTATTATAAACACCAAAGCATTCACATTCCTTTAATAATGCAGTATTTTGATTGATGTTATGTACATATTTAACTATAGTTATTTTAAAGCAATACATTTACAAAGCAGTATAGAAATGTGATATAATAAATTTAATTTATTCTAAGATTAACTTTGTTTCAAGATTAAGATATCTAAAAATAATGACGCATTAGCGCTGATTACAAAACTTGCTTCTTAAAGTAATATAGACTATTACATCAATGTGGGAAGAAAGTTCATGCCTTCAAGGAAAGAGCGATTTAGTCTACTTTGGTTCGTGCCATGCCAAACTAAACCAGTAGCAAGAACCTAGAATTTTTCCTTTCTACAGCTCTGCATTCAGTCATTCTTTGATTCAGTGGGGCCAAAGAGACGGTTAGAAATTCTTTGAAAGAGAGTCCCACACCTTCTTTAAAGTATCTTGGGGCACCGTATGGATACCCCGTCGCGTTAATTGGTTTACGAGGAGAGCGCCCCCTTCCCATCCCTATCATTTCACAAAAGAAACCTGTTGACAAGGGTCGCTTTAGTAATGGTTGGATACGTTTCGCTAGGATGTGATTGACATGAGCTGTAAACTTGAATGAATGAAACTTACCCGCTAGTGTTATGAACGTAGCTATTTTAGCAGTGCAATTCTAGAAAATTGCTCCCTGCTTCCCTGTAGGGATCCGGTTTTTTTTTTTTTTTGCCTTGTCGACATCGCCTTTCTTAACAACAAATCACGACAAATTCTGCCGTTAAACAAAAAGACATTATGAAGCTATCGTTACCCAGACGACTTGTATTAAACCAAGGAGACCTTCTTTCAGCTTTTTTTTTACTATTTTAGAAATCGGACAATCTTCAAGTAATTTAGGAAAAAAAATTATAAATTCATACACAGATGTTCTATAATATTTTATCTTCACCAATGTTCACGGGCCACTTCACCAATGTCAACAGTCACCGGGCTCCAGTAACGTGGTCCCAACTGACGCCCCTCCCCCCCTTTGTGGGGGCCCTATAGGCGTACAAACAAAAAACATATATCATGCATGATTTACACGATACAAAGAAATAGGATTAAAAACTCATTACATGCGTTTTGTTTAGTTATAGACCGGAGTTTCAGATTGCGTGCGCATTTCGAACAAACTGAATGCATATCGCGTACAAAAATTTTCGGATTGCCAAAGTAGTTTTATTTGTTTAGATATGCATAATAACATATTTTGTTTCGTAATAAACAAAAAAATAAGAATAAATCGTATACAAGGAAGAATTTCTGGAATACGTTGCGAATATGAGGTGAGCGAGCTCGCAACTTATTCGAAAAGTACCACGTACCGTGTTCGCTGAGAAGAGGGCATCGGAGACTAAACTTTTGCGAATTAAAGGCCCAACATCATTACATTATGCATTGTTATTCCATTTTGACCTTGAGAAACAAAAACTTACGAAACTAATGCATAATGTCTGATAAAATGATGAGAGAAAAGTGATAGGAATATCTCGATCGCAATGATTGAAAAAGTTATGGAATATGTAATAAAAAAATATAAATTTTAAAAAATCGAGAATTATTAGCAGTAAATATTAATTTAAACAGAAATTTTAGTAGTCAAAAACTGACGGTTTTACTCTTTAAAATACTAATAGCGAATGATAGAATAAAAATTAAACACCAATATGTAATGGCATTCTGTCTAAATGAAATATGTTTTGTGTAATGTTCCAAAAGAAGAAGAATTCCATATTTTGACAATGTATAAAATAATTTTTTCCGTGAATGTAACAGAGCGATGTCCTGGCAATGACGTTTTGTGATGTTCTATGGATGCATCAATGCGATGTGCAAAGAACATCACATGCGACGTCTCGAAAGGCGGACATTCGGCTGTTGCTGGGACATACATAGAACATCGCCGTACCATAACGCGACATTCCTGGGACATGATCAATAAACTGCATTGTAATTGGTTTGGGATGTCGTATGCATGTTTCTTTTATTTTTGAAAGAAGAAACTTGAATATATTTAAAAGGTTCATATGCATTGGCGCAGTCTGAAAGTGTGTTGAGGAGGAGAGAATGACCATAACTCTCCATTGTCTCACATTAAGCTCTCCATACAATCGCTCTTTCGGTCATCGCCCCCCCCCCCCCTTTTCGAGATCCATTTCACTTTATTGTTTCGGTCACCAGAGGAAATAATTCAATTTTAGTAATTTATAACTGGCGATTTTACTCTTAAAAATACTGATAGGGAATGATAGAATAAAAATTAAACACGAATATGTAATGACATTCTGTCTAAATGAAATATGTTTTGTGTAATGTTCCAAAAGAAGAAGAATTCCATATTTTGACAATGCATAAAATAATTTTTTCCGTGAATGTAACAGAGCGATGTCCTGGCAATGACGTTTTGTGATGTTCTATGGATGCATCAATGCGATGTGCAAAGAACATCACATGCGACGTCTCGAAAGGCGGACATTCGGCTGTTGCTGGGACATACATAGAACATCGCCGTAAAATAACGCGACATTCATGGTACATGATCAATAAACTGCATTGAAATTGTTTTGGGATGTCGTATGCATGTTTCTTTTATCTTTGAAAGAAGAAACTTGAATATATTTAAAAGGTTCATATGCATTGGCGTAGTCTGAAAGTGTGTTGAGGAGGGGAGAATGACCATAACTCCTCCATTGTCTCACAATAAGCTCTCCATACAATCCCTCTTTCGGTCATCGCCCCTCCCCCCTTTTCGAGATCCATTTCACTTTACTGTTTCGGTCACCAGAGGAAATAATTCAATTTTAGTAATTTATAACTGGCGATTTTGCTCTTAAAAATACTGATAGGGAATGATAGAATAAAAATTAAACACGAATATGTAATGACATTCTGTCTAAATGAAATATGTTTTGTGTAATGTTCCAAAAGAAGAAGAATTCCATATTTTGACAATGCATAAAATAATTTTTTCCGTGAATGTAACAGAGCGATGTCCTGGCAATGACGTTTTGTGATGTTCTATGGATGCATCAATGCGATGTGCAAAGAACATCACATGCGACGTCTCGAAAGGCGGACATTCGGCTGTTGCTGGGACATACATAGAACATCGCCGTACCATAACGCGACATTCCTGGTACATGATCAATAAACTGCATTGAAATTGTTTTGGGATGTCGTATGCATGTTTCTTTTATTTTTGAAAGAAGAAACTTGAATATATTTAAAAGGTTCATATGCATTGGCGTAGTCTGAAAGTGTGTTGAGGAGGGGAGAATGACCATAACTCCTCCATTGTCTCACAATAAGCTCTCCATACAATCCCTCTTTCGGTCATCGCCCCTCCCCCCTTTTCGAGATCCATTTCACTTTACTGTTTCGGTCACCAGAGGAAATAATTCAATTTTAGTAATTTATAACTGGCGATTTTGCTCTTAAAAATACTGATAGGGAATGATAGAATAAAAATTAAACACGAATATGTAATGACATTCTGTCTAAATGAAATATGTTTTGTGTAATGTTCCAAAAGAAGAAGAATTCCATATTTTGACAATGCATAAAATAATTTTTTCCGTGAATGTAACAGAGCGATGTCCTGGCAATGACGTTTTGTGATGTTCTATGGATGCATCAATGCGATGTGCAAAGAACATCACATGCGACGTCTCGAAAGGCGGACATTCGGCTGTTGCTGGGACATACATAGAACATCGCCGTACCATAACGCGACATTCCTGGGACATGATCAATAAACTGCATTGTAATTGTTTTGGGATGTCGTATGCATGTTTCTTTTATTTTTGAAAGAAGAAACTTGAATATATTTAAAAGGTTCATATGCATTGGCGTAGTCTGAAAGTGTGTTGAGGAGGGGAGAATGACCATAACTCCTCCATTGTCTCACAATAAGCTCTCCATACAATCCCTCTTTCGGTCATCGCCCCTCCCCCCTTTTCGAGATCCATTTCACTTTACTGTTTCGGTCACCAGAGGAAATAATTCAATTTTAGTAATTTATAACTGGCGATTTTACTCTTAAAAATACTGATAGGGAATGATAGAATAAAAATTAAACACGAATATGTAATGACATTCTGTCTAAATGAAATATGTTTTGTGTAATGTTCCAAAAGAAGAAGAATTCCATATTTTGACAATGCATAAAATAATTTTTTCCGTGAATGTAACAGAGCGATGTCCTGGCAATGACGTTTTGTGATGTTCTATGGATGCATCAATGCGATGTGCAAAGAACATCACATGCGACGTCTCGAAAGGCGGACATTCGGCTGTTGCTGGGACATACATAGAACATCGCCGTACCATAACGCGACATTCCTGGGACATGATCAATAAACTGCATTGTAATTGTTTTGGGATGTCGTATGCATGTTTCTTTTATTTTTGAAAGAAGAAACTTGAATATATTTAAAAGGTTCATATGCATTGGCGTAGTCTGAAAGTGTGTTGAGGAGGGGAGAATGACCATAACTCCTCCATTGTCTCACAATAAGCTCTCCATACAATCCCTCTTTCGGTCATCGCCCCTCCCCCCTTTTCGAGATCCATTTCACTTTACTGTTTCGGTCACCAGAGGAAATAATTCAATTTTAATAATTTATAACTGGCGATTTTACTCTTAAAAATACTGATAGGGAATGATAGAATAAAAATTAAACACGAATATGTAATGACATTCTGTCTAAATGAAATACGTTTTGTGTAATGTTCCAAAAGAAGAAGAATTCCATATTTTGACAATGCATAAAATAATTTTTTCCGTGAATGTAACAGAGCGATGTCCTGGCAATGACGTTTTGTGATGTTCTATGGATGCATCAATGCGATGTGCAAAGAACATCACATGCGACGTCTCGAAAGGCGGACATTCGGCTGTTGCTGGGACATACATAGAACATCGCCGTACCATAACGCGACATTCCTGGGACATGATTAATAAACTGCATTGTAATTGTTTTGGGATGTCGTATGCATGTTTCTTTTATTTTTGAAAGAAGAAACTTGAATATATTTAAAAGGTTCATATGCATTGGCGTAGTCTGAAAGTGTGTTGAGGAGGGGAGAATGACCATAACTCCTCCATTGTCTCACAATAAGCTCTCCATACAATCCCTCTTTCGGTCATCGCCCCTCCCCCCTTTTCGAGATCCATTTCACTTTACTGTTTCGGTCACCAGAGGAAATAATTCAATTTTAGTAATTTATAACTGGCGATTTTACTCTTAAAAATACTGATAGGGAATGATAGAATAAAAATTAAACACGAATATGTAATGACATTCTGTCTAAATGAAATATGTTTTGTGTAATGTTCCAAAAGAAGAAGAATTCCATATTTTGACAATGTATAAAGTAATTTTTTCCGTGAATGTAACAGAGCGATGTCCTGGCAATGACGTTTTGTGATGTTCTATGGATGCATCAATGCGATGTGCAAAGAACATCACATGCGACGTCTCGAAAGGCGGACATTCGGCTGTTGCTGGGACATACATAGAACATCGCCGTACCATAACGCGACATTCCTGGGACATGATTAATAAACTGCATTGTAATTGTTTTGGGATGTCGTATGCATGTTTCTTTTATTTTTGAAAGAAGAAACTTGAATTATTTAAAAGGTTCATATGCATTGGCGTAGTCTGAAAGTGTGTTGAGGAGGGGAGAATGACCATAACTCCTCCATTGTCTCACAATAAGCTCTCCATACAATCCCTCTTTCGGTCATCGCCCCCCCCATTTTCGAGATCCATTTCACTTTATTGTTTCGGTCACCTGAGGAAATAATTCAATTTTAGTAATTTATAACTGGCGATTTTACTCTTAAAAATACTGATAGGGAATGATAGAATAAAAATTAAACACGAATATGTAATGACATTCTGTCTAAATGAAATATGTTTTGTGTAATGTTCCAAAAGAAGAAGAATTCCATATTTTGACAATGTATAAAATAATTTTTTCCGTGAATGTAACAGAGCGATGTCCTGGCAATGACGTTTTGTGATGTTCTGTGGATGCATCAATGCGATGTGCAAAGAACATCACATGCGACGTGATAGGGAATGATAGAATAAAAATTAAACACGAATATGTAATGACATTCTGTCTAAATGAAATATGTTTTGTGTAATGTTCCAAAAGAAGAAGAATTCCATATTTTAACAATGTATAAAATAATTTTTTCCGTGAATGTAACAGAGCGATGTCCTGGCAATGACGTTTTGTGATGTTCTATGGATGCATCAATGCGATGTGCAAGGAACATCACATGCGACGTCTCGAAAGGCGGACATTCGGCTGTTGCTGGGACATACATAGAACATCGCCGTACCATAACGCGACATTCCTGGGACATGATCAATAAACTGTATTGTAATTGTTGTGGGATGTCGTATGCATGTTTCTTTTATTTTTGAAAGAAGAAACTTGTCTTTGTGAATATATTTAAAAGGTTCATATGCATTGGTGTAGTCTGAAGGTGTGTTGAGGAGGGGAGAATGACCATAACTCCTCCATTGTCTCACAATACGCTCTCCATACAATCCCTCTTTCGGTCATCGCCCCCCCCCCTTTTCGAGATCCCTTTCACTTTATTGTTTCGGTGACCTGAGGAAATAATTAAATTTTAGTAGTTTATAACTGGTGATTTTACTCCTAAAAATACTGATAGGGAATGATAGAATAAAAATTAAACACGAATATGTAATGACATTCTGTCTAAATGAAATTTGTTTTGTGTAATGTTCCAAAAGAAGAAGAGTTCCATATTTTGACAATGTATAACATAATGTAACAAAAAGACAAACATGCGATATCGCAGCAGCACGAAAAAAATGTACGTCTCAATGGGACTATACTGCGACAGCCCAAAAAGGTTCCAAATGTGACCGCCCTTTAATGTAACAAAGAGACAAACATGCGATATCGCAGCAGCACGAAAAAAATGTACGTCTCAATGGGACTATACTGCGACAGCCCATAAAGGTTCCAAATGTGACCGCCCTTTAATGTAACAAAGAGACAAACATGCGATATCGCAGCAGCACGAAAAAAATGTACGTCTCAATGGGACTATACTGCGACAGCCCATAAAGGTTCCAAATGTGACCGCCCTTTAATGTAACAAATAGACAAACATGCGATATCGCAGCAGCACGAAAAAAATGTACGTCTCAATGGGACTATACTGCGACAGCCCATAAAGGTTCCAAATGTGACCGCCCTTTAATGTAACAAAGAGACAAACATGCGATATCGCAGCAGCACGAAAAAAATGTACGTCTCAATGGGACTATACTGCGACAGCCCATAAAGGTTCCAAATGTGACCGCCCTTTAATGTAACAAAGAGACAAACATGCGATATCGCAGCAGCACGAAAAAAATGTACGTCTCAATGGGACTATACTGCGACAGCCCATAAAGGTTCCAAATGTGACCGCCCTTTAATGTAACAAAGAGACAATCATGCGATATCGCAGCAGCACGAAAAAAATGTACGTCTCAATGGGACTATACTGCGACAGCCCATAAAGGTTCCAAATGTGACCGCCCTTTAATGTAACAAAGAGACAAACATGCGATATCGCAGCAGCACGAAAAAAATGTACGTCTCAATGGGACTATACTGCGACAGCCCATAAAGGTTCCAAATGTGACCGCCCTTTAATGTAACAAAGAGACAAACATGCGATATCGCAGCAGCACGAAAAAAATGTACGTCTCAATGGGACTATACTGCGACAGCCCATAAAGGTTCCAAATGTGACCGCCCTTTAATGTAACAAAGAGACAAACATGCGATATCGCAGCAGCACGAAAAAAATGTACGTCTCAATGGGACTATACTGCGACAGCCCATAAAGGTTCCAAATGTGACCGCCCTTTAATGTAACAAAGAGACAAACATGCGATATCGCAGCAGCACGAAAAAATGAACGTCTCAATGGGACTATACCGCCACAGCCCATAAACGTTCCAAATGTGACGGGACGTTAATGGATCATTGCGACGTCCACAGAACATTTGTGGTACCATGTGTGCTGTATGGGTTAGAAGGTATTCAACGGAACTATGTTTCTATTTAAGAGAATCTTCCTTTGATTGATAATCGATTCCTGATAATTATTTACATTATAAGTTTGCCTAATCTATTAACAATTAATACAGTTTCCTTTTGTCAGCTACCTATTTTTGTCTTTTGTTTGCTATATTTTCCCGTCATTTAAAAAAGTCCATAATTGAGGTGTCCATTAGAAGATACGCGATGTTACCATGTTCTCTATTTAAGATAACATTCCATTGATTGATATAATATGAATAATTATCAATAATATTTTAAGTATACCTGATTTATTATTACTTAATGCAATTTTTTTTTGTCCGCTACATATTTTCATTTTCGTCTTTTGCTTGCTACATTTTCCCTTTATTTAAAGATATCCATTAATTAGGGTGCCTATTAGAAGGTATTCGACGTATTTAAGAGAACATTCCATTGATTGATAATCGAATATTGACAATTATTCCTATAAATATACCTAATTTATTATTATTTAATACAATTTTCTTTTGTCCGATGCAAATTTTCGGCTTTTTTTTTGCTATATTCAGTTATTTAAAGATGTCCATTAGGAGATATTCAACGGTGCCATATTCTTATTTAAGAGAACATTTTATTGATTGATAATCGATTATTGATAATTAGTTTTAGTTCTGGATAAATAAAGCAAATATATTACGCAAAAACTAATATGCAATTCAGCCTACAGCAGCTAGTTCAAGGACACCTTCATCAGTACTAACTAAGCCAGCAAATTGGAAGTTACATTAGTCCAAAAGATATTAATTTGTACATACTTATATGTTGATTAAATTTTCCTTATCATTTACACAGGTTTTGTGCTTATCGACTACATTTAGGTATATCTGAGTTATCTCTAAAATTACCAATCCCTCTAATCTCTAATTTTTTGTATGTGAGTATAGTTGGAGTCTATAGTTGGAGTAACTCAGGCTAAAATTGGAACAGTACGAAAAAGGTAAACATTTTAGAGCTTATATCTCCAAACCAAATAGGTAAAAATGGAAACGACATTTTTCTTTGTTTTGTCGGAAATAGGGTACTATTTATGAATACATAAAAATAATATCATTATTTTAATATTTTGAACAATTATTTTTTTTCGAAAACAGCAAAAATTTCTTTGACCGAGTTCTTGCTTCACTTTGCCTAGTTTCACTCGAAAGATGTCTTCCAAACTATAAAAATAGATATAAACTCTAAAGATCAAAATTGTTCGGTAGAGAATTCAATTTCTACAGGAATAATGCGTTTTAATGAAGGTCTTATAGTTTTCTAAGAATTGTCGTGTAATTTGAACGAGATAAAAATTTTCCGTTTTTCGAGCTTGTAATGTTATCTCCAAAGTTATCTCGAAAACTAAAACGGTTAGTTATGTACTGCATAAAAAAATTTATAACCCTTTCAAAGACCCACAAGGACACATAATTGGATTTCAGATAAATTTCTAAGTTTTTGAACTACAGTGGTAATTATTTCTATATTTTAATATTTTGACCCGTTTTAAAATGGAAGGGAATGCTATAGCATTTAAATTGTCGCGAATGTTGCAGCACAGTATGTTTCCTCCTTGCTGAAGTAAAAGTGCACAAGCATGTGATATTTGTTTCGCTTTAAAGAAATTAGTGAGTGGAAAGGAATTGGAGGATTCTAAATATGTTTAAGGATTGAAAAGGTTTGAAGGAAATAAATGGAAGTATAATTCAAGTATGCATTTATATCCCGCCAAGCACGTATGCAGATTTATCTGAATCTTAAATTAGGTCAAATATATAGTATAAGTTCAATTTATATGTCGCCAAGTAAAATAATTTGATATTTTCATGTGAAGTAATGATCAGGGTACCCAGCTGAAATACAAATAACCACTCAATTTTCCAGACCTGAGAAAGACCGCGTAGAGTGAGTTCCGGCGGTTAGGGTGCGGCATTGAACAGGAGAAGGAGTCCTTGAGATTCAAGTGTCTGTGAGCTCCAGGGAGCTGGGGGGGGGGGGAGCATGAGTACTGGATTGGTTGAAAAAGTTCGCGAAAGGATTTCTGGCTGATGGAAAGAATCAGAGAATACTGGACAAAGCCCCAACTGGTGCAATTCGCCTGTGTGCTGCGTTATGAATAAGTAGCAAAAATTACAGCTCTGGAATTTTACACATAAGCCCGTAAATGTACGTGTAAGACGGGCTTCGAATTTTGTTTTAGACTAATTAAATACTAATTAATATAATTTTGTATTCTCACTATTAGTTGAGATTTCACTCATCGATCATATTTTCAATTCCTTTGTGATTGGTTTATGGCTAAAACCTCACATCTACGACAGATAACGGTAGAGTACGGTGTTAGATAGTGACTTGGAGTTAGTTAGTACAGTTACCTGCGTAGAAGGTGGGGTAAAAGTGCTACCAATGGAGTTCCGGCGGTTAGTGAGCGGTGTGGAACATGGGACGAATCCCTCGAACTCTGGGAGTTGGCGATCCTTAGAAAGCCGGGAGGATATAAAACGAACAAGATGAAAGAGCTCGCAAAGCGCGTGCGGGGGATTGGTGAGTGTCAGCGAAATAGGTGCGAAGCTCCAGCATCTGCGTCGCAGGCACAATGAAACAGTTGGTAAAGCGAGCTTCTGCGATTAATATGCGGCATAGAACGTAGGGACGAATCCCTCGAACTCCAGGAGTTGGCGATCCTTAGCAAACCGGGAGGATATAAAACGAACAAGGTGAAAGAGCTCGCAAAGCGCGTGCCGGGGATTGGTGAGTGTCAGCGAAATAGGTGCGAAGCTCCAGGATCTGCGTCGCAGGTACAATGAAACAGTTGGTAAAGCGAGCTCCTGCAACTAATATGCGGCATAGAACATAGGGACGAATTCCTCGAACTCCGGGAGTTGGCGATCGTTAGCAAGCCGGGAGGATATAAAACGAACAAGGTGAAAGAGCTCGCAAAGCGCGTGCCGGGGATTAGTGAGTGTCAGCGAAATAGGTGCGAAGCTCCAGCATCTGCGTCGCAGGCACAATGAAACAGTTGGTAAAGCGAGCTCCTGCGATTAATATGCGGCATAG
This sequence comes from Amaurobius ferox, assembly GCA_951213105.1. Lineage (NCBI taxonomy): Eukaryota > Metazoa > Arthropoda > Arachnida > Araneae > Amaurobiidae > Amaurobius > Amaurobius ferox. Next base: position 107,949,913 of record OX578135.1, read on the forward strand.
AACATAGGGACGAATCCTTCGAACTCCGTGAGTTGGCGATCCATAGCATGCCGGAAGGATATAAAACGAACAAGGTGAAAGAGCTCGCAAAGCGCGTGCCGGGGATTGGCGAGTGTCAGCGAAATAGGTGCGAAGCTCCAGCATTTGCGTCGCAGGCACGATGAAACAGTTGGTAAAGCGAGCTCCAGTGATTAATGTGCAACATAGAACATAGGGATTAGTGCTGGAATCCTGAGAGTTAATGAACTATGGACACAGAGGAGGTCCTGTGCATCGACGGTTGTGAAATAGATTCGGGATGAATAGGACTGATGAGTGCTAGCGAAAAGGGGGAGGCTCCAGTGGTCGTATTACGCATGCATAGCAGACGGAATGAAAGAACTCGCGAAGCTAGTAAAAGGCAAAGTCTCCCGACTCGCAAAGCGAGTTAGGGGTTTAGTGAGAGTTAGCAAGCTGGGGGTGGAGCCCTTAGTGAAAAGAATTACTGTATCTGCTGCCTAAAAGTTTTGAAATTAAAATACGTCGTTGATAACAGCATAAACATGTGACTAAAAGAATCAACTTGTTTCGGAGTGTAAAGAAAACCTCATTATCTATAATGAAAAGACAGAGAAACCACACTGCAATAGGTTTAAATATTTGGACAGATGCTATCTTGCTGTGAGACTGCTTTGCCTTTGTGGCTGCTCTGCCTATAAAGAAATTTACTACTTTTTATTTCTTTGTATAGCATAGCAAAAATTTTGGCTATAATTTGGCGTCCTTGAGGACGAATTTAACGAAATATCGCCAAGTAAGGACATTTTCTCTATGTCCCCAAAAACAAATTTACTCCAAATTGTTGAAAGTTTATTGTTTTGAAAAATTAATTTCATTTTTTGCTATATTTCCTATGGGTTTGAGGAAATTTAATTCACTTGAATCTAAATATAGTGAATTTCCCTATTTATTAGACCGGTGCGATGTGTTATGGGGTCTTGGTTTCGTAAATTATTACCTTTTGATAGAGATTGTATTATAATTATGCTGTTTTCCTTATATACATAATGTATAAGGAAAGTATTGTGACGGGGTCGAAAATTCGAATTCGAGTTTTCGACGGGAGAGCACGTTTCAAGCATCCCTGATCACGAATCAAACATTTTTGAAGTGATGTCTGTGTGTGTGTATGTGTGTGTGTGTGTGTGTGTGTGTGTGTGTGTGTGTGTGTGTGTGTGTGTGAAAGTATGTGTGTGTGTCAGTGAGTCTGTGGAGACGATAACTGACGAACGAATGGACCGATTCGAACCAAATTTGGTACAAAAATCACAATCCGTAAACACTGGAAGCCTATTGTTTTTATATGTAATCGAATGTTCAGAACCCCCCTAAATTTTCGAATAAAATTTTGAAAAAATCGTCAAAAAATCAAAACCGCTAATAAAGTTACGCAAATAGACATTTCTTATGTAATTTTTCATTAGAAAACGATTGGCATAAATTTTAGAACGCCAACATGAACCGTTCTCGAGATATTGTACATTTTTCAAAAAAATTATGAAAGATTCACATAAAAAAAATTCCTATTGAGAAACATGTTCACTTTTCATATGTAATACCATGCGATAAATTGAGTGACATCATTCTCGTGGATCTAGCTCGTTCCATTCATGAAAAAATATACTTTGAATAATACTTTTGTATTTAAACGCCAATAGTCATTTATCTGCTGTAAGAATAACTTTTTTCTTAGTGCATAACGCTTGTCGAGATTTTGGCGACGAATTTGGCGGAATGTCGCCAACTTGGCGACTTTTTTGAAATGTTGCCGTATTAATGAAAATCTCGCCAAATGGATAAAAATGATGCTAAATCAATGAAAATGACGACTAATTGTCGAAAATTCAATATCTTGGAAAGAATATTAGTATCTACTATAAGAAAAACCTATTTTTTTACTATAAAAGTAGTAAATTCATTACATTATATAAGGAAAGTCATGTGTTGCCCACATCAGATTTTTTTTTTCATAATCATTATTTAATTATTGGAATATATCACAATTTATTTCTATTAAATTATATATTTTGATAATAATGAACCTTTTTGGTCTGGAGTTATTATGTTCTATATTATATGTATACACAATTTATTATTACTTAATACAATTTTTTTGGCCGCTACCTATTTTCGTCTTTTGTTTACTATATTTTCCCGTCTTTTAAAGATATCCACTAATTAGGGTGTCAATTAGAAAGTATTCAACGATAAAATGTTCCTATTTAATAGAACATTCTATTGATTGATAATCGATTATTGATAATTATTTATATTACAAGTATGTTTAATTTATTATCATTTACTACAATTTCTTTTTATCAGCTACCTATTTTCGTCTTTTGTTTGCTATATTTTTTCAGTCATTTAAAGACGTCCAATAAATAGTGTCCATTAGAAGATAATCAACAGTAACATGTTACCTATTTAAGAGAACAGTCTATTAACTGATAAAATATTATTGATAATTATTCATATTATAAATATGCCTATTTTATTATTACTTAATACAATTTCCTTTTGTCCGCTACCTATTTTCGTTCTGTGTTTGCTACATTTTCATGTTTCATAATAGAAGATACCCAAGGGTACAGTGTTCCTATTTAAGAAAACATTCCTTCCAATTATTGATAATCGATTATTGATAATTAGTTGTATTATAAGTATGCCTAATTTATTATCATTTAATAAAATTTCCTTTCATCCGCTACCTATTTTCATATTTTATTTGCTTTATTTTCCAGTCATTTAAAGGTGTCCATTAGAAGATACTTAACGATACCATGTTCCTATTTAAAAGAACATTCCATTGATTGATAATCGATCCTTGATAATTATTTATATTATAAGTTTGCCTAATCTATTATCATTTAATACAGTTCCCTTTTGTCATCTACCTATTTTTGTCTTTTGTTTGCTATATTTTCCCGTCATTTAAAAAAGTCCATAATTAAGGTGTCCATTAGAAGATACGCGATGTTACCATGTTCTCTATTTAAGAGAACATTCCATTGATTGATATAATATGAATAATTATCAATAATATTTTAAGTATACCTGATTTATTATTACTTAATGCAATTTTTTTTTGTTCGCTACATATTTTCATTTTCGTCTTTTGCTTGCTACATTTTCCCTTTATTTAAAGATATTTATTAATTAGGGTGCCTATTAGAAGGTATTCGACGGAACTATGTTTTATTTAAGAGAACATTCCATTGATTGATAATCGAATATTGACAATTATTCCAATAAATATACCTAATTTATTATTATTTAATACAATTTTCTTTTGTCCGATACCAATTATCGGCTTTTTTTTGTTGCTACATTCAGTTATTTAAAGATGTCCATTAGGAGATATTCAACGGTGCCATATTCTTATTTAAGAGAACATTTTATTGATTGATAATCGATTATTGATAATTAGTTTTAGTTCTGGATAAATAAAGAAAATATATTACGCACAAACTAATATGCAATTCAGCATACAGTAGCTAGTTCAAGGACACCTTCATCAGTACTAACTAAGCCAGCAAATTGGAAGTTACATTAGTCCAAAAGATATTAATTTGTACATACTTATATGTTGATAAAATTTTCCTTATCATTTGTACAGGTTTTGTGCTTATCGACTACATTTAGGTATATCTGAGTTATCTCTAAAATTACCAATCCCTCTAATCTCTAATTTTTTGTATGTCAGTATAGTTGGAGTCTATAGTTGGAGTAACTCAAGCTAAAATTGGAACAGTACGAAGAATGTAAACATATTAGAGCTTATATCTCCAAACCAAATAGGTAAAAATGGAAACGACATTTTCTTTGTTTTGTCGGAAATAGGGTACTATTTATGAATACATAAAAAATAATATCATTATTTTAATATTTTGAGCTATTATTTTTTTTCGAAAACAGCAAAAATTTCTCTGACCGAGTTCTTGCTTCACTTTGCCTAGTTTCACTCGAAATGTCTTCCAAACTATAAAAGATAGATATAAACTCTAAAGAACAAAACTGTTCGGTAGAGAATTCAATTTCTACACGAATAATGCGTTTTAATGGAGGTCTTATAGTTTTCTAAGAATTGTCGTGTAATTTGAACGAGATAAAAATTTTCCGTTTTTCGAGCTTGTAATGTTATCTCCAAAGTTATCTCGAAAACTAAAACGGTTAGTTATGTACTGCATAAAAAAATTTATAGCCCTTTCAAAGACCCACAAGGACACATAATTGGATTTCAGATCAATTTCTAAGTTTTTGAACTACAGTGGTAATTATTTCTATATTTTAATATTTTGACCCGTTTTAAAATGGAAGGGAATGCTATAGCATTTAAATTGTCGCGAATGTTGCAGCACAGTATGTTTCCTCCTTGGTGAAGTAAATGTGCACAAGCATGTGATATTTGTTTCGCTTTAAAGAAATTAGTGAGTGGAATGGAATTGGAGGATTCTAAATATGTTTAAGGATTGAAAAGGTTTGAAGGAAATAAATGGAAGTATAATATTCAAGTATGCATTTATATCCCGCCAAGCACGTATGCAGATTTATCTGAATCTTAAATTAGGTCAAATATATAGTATAAGTTCAATTTATATGTCGCCAAGTAAAATAATTTGATATTTTCATGTGAAGTAATGATCAGGGTACCCAGCTGAAATACAAATAACCACTCAATTTTCCAGACCTGAGAAAGACCGCGTAGAGTGAGTTCCGGCGGTTAGGGTGCGGCATTGAACAGGAGAAGGAGTCCTTGAGATTCAAGTGTCTGTGAGCTCCAGGGAGCTGGGGGGGGGGAGCATGAGTACTCGGTTGGTTGAAAAAGTTCGCGAAAGGATTTCTGGCTGATGGAAAGAATCAGAGAATACTGGACAAAGCCCCAACTGGTGCAATTCGCCTGTGTGCTGCGTTATGAATAAATAGCAAAAATTACAGCTCTGGAATTTTACACATAAGCCCGTAAATGTACGTGTAAGACGGGCTTCGAATTTTGTTTTAGACTAATTAAATACTAATTAATATAATTTTGTATTCTCACTATTAGTTGAGATTTCATTCATCGATCATATTTTCAATTCCTTTGTGATTGGTTTATGGCTAAAACCTCACATCTACGACAGATAACGGTAGAGTACGGTGTTAGATAGTGACTTGGAGTTAGTTAGTACAGTTACCTGCGTAGAAGGTGGGGTAAAAGTGCTACCAATCGAGTTCCGGCGGTTAGTGAGCGGTGTGGAACATGGGACGAATCCCTCGAACTCCGGGAGTTGGCGATCCTTAGCAAGCCGGGGGGATATAAAACGAACGAGGTGAAAGAGCTCGCAAAGCGCGTGCCGGGGATTGGTGAGTGTCAGTGAAATAGGTGCGAAGCTCCAGCATCTGCGTCGCAGGCACAATGAAACAGTTGGTAAAGCGAGCTCCTGCGATTAATATGCGGCATAGAACATAGGGACGAATCCCTCGAACTCCGGGAGTTGGCGATCGTTAGCAAGCCGGGAGGATATAAAACGAACAAGGTGAAAGAGCTCGCAAAGCGCGTGCCGGGAATTAGTGAGTGTTAGCGAAATAGATGCGAAGCTCCAGCATCTGCGTCGCAGGCATAATGAAACAGTTGGTAAAGCGAGCTTCTGCGATTAATATGCGGCATAGAACGTAGGGACGAATCCCTCGAACTCCAGGAGTTGGCGATCCTTAGCAAGCCGGGAGGATATAAAACGAACAAGGTGAAAGAGCTCGCAAAGCGCGTGAAGGTATTGATGAGTGTCAGCAAAATAGGTGCGAAGCTCCAGCATCTGCGTCGCAGGCACAATGAAACAGTTGGTAAAGCGAGCTCCTGCGATTAATATGCGGCATAGAACATAGGGACGAATAATTCGAACTCCGGGAGTTGGCAATCCTTAGCAAGCCGGGAGGATATAAAACGAACAAGGTGAAAGAGCTCACAAAGCGCATGCCGGGGATTGGTGAGGGTCAGCGAAATAGGTGCGAAGCTCCAGCATCTGCGTCGCAGGCACAATGAAACAGTTGGTAAAGCGAGCTCCTGCGATTAATATGCGGCACAGAACATAGGGACGAATCCCTCGAACTCCGGGAGTTGGCGATCCTTAGCAAGCCGGAAGGATATAAAACGAACAAGGTGAAAGAGCTCGCAAAGCGCGTGCCGGGGATTGGCGAGTGTCAGCGAAATAGGTGCGAAGCTCCAGCATCTGCGTCGCAGGCACGATGAAACAGTTGGTAAAGCGAGCTCCAGTGATTAATGTGCAACATAGAACATAGGGATTAGTGCTGGAATCCTGAGAGTTAATGAACTATGGACACAGAGGAGGTCCTGTGCATCGACGGTTGTGAAATAGATTCGGGGTGAATGGGACTGATGAGCGCTAGCGAAAAGGGGGAGGCTCCAGTGGTCGTATTACGCATGCATAGCAGACGGAATGAAAGAACTCGCGAAGCTAGTAAAAGGCAAAGTCTCCCGACTCGCAAAGCGAGTTACGGGTTTAGTGAGAGTTAGCAAGGCGGGGGTGGAGCCCTGAGTGAAAAGAATTACTGTATCTGCTGCCTAAAAGTTCTGAAATTAAAATACGTCGTTGATAACAGCATAAACATGTGACTAAAAGAATCAACTTGTTTCGGAGTGTAAAGAAAACCTCATTATCTATAATGAAAAGACAGAGAAACCACACTGCAATAGGTTTAAATATTTGGACAGATGCTATCTTGCTGTGAGACTGCTTTGCCTTTGTGGCTGCTCTGCCTATAAAGAAATTTACTACTTTTTATTTCTTTGTATAGCATGGCGAAAATTTTGGCTATAATTTGGCGTCCTTGAGGACGAATTTAACGAAATATCGCCAAGTAAGAGACATTTTCTCTATGTCCCCCAAAACAAATTTACTCCAAATTGTTGAAAGTTTATTGTTTTGAAAAATTAATTTCATTTTTTGCTATATTTCCTATGGGTTTGAGGAAATTTAATTCACTTGAATCTAAATATAGTGAATTTCCCTATTTATTAGACCGGTGCGATGTGTTATGTAAATTATTATGGTCTTGGTATGGGTCTTGGTTTCGTAAATTATTACCTTTTGATAGAGATTGTATTATAATTATGCTGCGATAGGGAATTATACGAGGACTTATAATATTATCTGGAAGTTTCTAGGTATCCTGCAGGAGGGGGGGGGGCGGAAGGGACCTAATCTATTACAACTTTATGTATCATGTAATAGGACTTCCTTCTAGTCCTAAACAAGACGGCTGCCTCTGTATCCGGTTGATATTTTCAGTTAACAGTTTAGACTGTTTCCAACAAAGTGTTTGTGTTTCAACATTTTATAAAATATCTGAAAATAACAGCAAAATTGTTGTAATAAATTATCGTAACATAAAGAGTGAATATTTTTGTTGATAAAAAGCGCTTGAGTGAGGCAATTTTTTCCCATAGAAAAAAATAAAGCTTTGAAGAGACGTACACCATCGCAAATTCAAGCATTCCACGCATGTCCAAGATTCCTGTATCGTATTGACCGATGCTTAAGTTCTTTCCGATAATTTCAACTCCGGTCATTTGAGATATCCCTTAATTGCCTGACATTTCTCTCCTCTGAAACAAATCTGAGTGAGACCAACGACCCTTTCCATACGCTATTTTAACTGGAACACAATATACTGAACATCAAGTTATATATTAACTGGGAAGAAAATGCTAAAGCATGACACTCCTTTTCATCCCATAAACTACA